>OY744616.1:16301479-16663979 GCA_963556255.1 Allolobophora icterica
GTCTTGCGATGGAACGCGGTCGTGAATAAGCTGGTGTCCTGCGATTATTAATAGGGCCTATATCTTGTAGAAATAAGAAAAATAGCACCGTCTACGGCGGATGATGGTTTACCGGAGCCCGTGAAATCATCGGATAAGATATTGCCTGATGAGGAAGGAGGTAAAACTGGAGACAAGACTGTAGTAATCGATAACGTTGGTTTGACTGTACCAAGAACTGTTGGACTGCTCGGCGCCACGTCTTTCATCGTTGGAACCATCATCGGTTCGTTGTTGTTTCTGCTTCTCTTCATTCATTCATTTCTCTCTTTCATTCATTCATTCATTCATTCATTCATGCACTCATTCATTCATTCATTTGAGCATTTATATAGCGCCCATTCAAGTGGTCTACTCAGAGGCGCTTCCGACTCCAGCACGAACATAAGAACAGTTTCTGTTTAAAACACCTTCAGACAACCCTAAAGAGACAAACAACCTTATTAAAAAAGACAATGGCAGTTCACTTAAACAGTGGATTTGCTAATTTGATATGATTTTATTTGAACTGTTTTTTGCGACATTTGAGTATCAAGGACCGTTATCATAAAATGCGCAAATAGCCTCATATATTGAGTCCGTTCCATAGCTCCTAAACCCCGTCACCCCATATATTGACGCCGTTCCTTAGCTCCTAAGTTTCATAATCCCATACACTGAGTCTGTTCCTTAGCTTCTAAAACCCTTAACCTCATATATTGAGTCCGCTCCTTAACTACTAAGTTCAATCACCTAATAATATTATTGAGTCTGCCGTTGCTGTATCACTCATGATACTGGTCTTCTTGGTTCCTTGCAAATCAGGTGCTGGAATTTTCATATCTCCGAAGGAGGTGGCATTGGGTTCCGGAAGCGTCGCCTTCACTCTGTGCAGCTGGGTCATCTGTGGAATCGTCTCCATGTTAGGTGCGTAAACACTACATTGATAAACGAAACCCGCTATAACGCCAACAAATATCATTTAATCTTATAAGAATATAATGCGAAAAACTGTTGATCGAAGTGGTTCGATTGAAGGTGATCTGATTCCAGCTGTTTCAGCGGCGATTATAACAGGGAAGGTAAAGGGGGCCGGGTCAACTGACCCATTATTATTATGGCTTCATAAACTTCTGGCTATACAGAATTGTTCCATTAGCCCTAAACGTTCTAATTACTGAAAGCTATATCGTTAAAAATTTCGGTGACAAAAAGTCAAATCTGAATTTTCATGACAAAATGAAATCGTAAAAAATTCTCGGTGTACTACAGTCACGTGTGCGATCTTGTCCAAGGGTTGAAGATTGTTGTCGAATCTTCGAAGCTTGTGCCCCGCCCATCCTGCCCCAATTTCTGAAAGCCTAGCGCTGCCATGGCGCTATTGCACGGATCAGAATAGAATGCAACAAAAAATGACGATGCTGAAAAGGTGAGTCCAAAAGTGATCTATTTCTCGCTACTTTGCTTTCCACTGTAATATCATGCGTTTGAATTCCGTCATGTCAAAATGGAAAGTATATCAGGGACGACATTCCTTCATCTCGAATCTAGATGGTGCGATGTGACGTCATATGGCGTTATATGATATGATGTGATATCGCGGTGTACAGACTTTCGCTCATAGGACGATCGCTCATAGGACGATCGCTCATAGGACTATCGCTGATAGGGACTATCGCTCATAGGGACGATCGCACATAGGACGATCGCTCATAGGACGATCGCTCATAGGACGATCGCCCGTAGGACGATCGCTCATAGGGCTATCGCTCATAAGGACTATCGCTGATAGGGACTATCGCTGATAGGGACGATCGCACATAGGACGATCGCTCATAGGACGATCGCTCATAGGACGATCGCCCATAGGACGATCGCTCATAGGGCTATCGCTCATAAGGACGATCGCTCATAGGGACGATCGCTCATAGGACGGTCGCTCATAGGACGGTCGCTCATAGGACTATCGCTCATAGGGACGATCGCTCATAGGACGATCGCTCATAGGAGGTCGCTCATAGGACTATCGCTCATAGGGACGATCGCTCATAGGGACTTTCGCTCATAGGACTATCGTTCATGCGGACCATACATACATATAAGCATACAAGTAGGGACGCGAGGAATTAACTTCCTATTAACTATTAGATAGTTTTGAAGTATAGGCACATCAAAGTAGGGACATTTCAGAAATATTTGTGAAGTCATTTGGAATATTTGATAAGTTTTATAATTGGTAGCCAATTGGAAGTGTAGTTAATAATTGCTGGCTAATTGGAAGCTAATTGCTAGCTAGTTGGAAGTTTATTTAATAATTGCTAGCTAACTGGAAGTTTATTACTCGCGTCCTACTTTGATTCGCATATATATTAGAAATAATGAAGTAACATCAAACGAACATTCAATAACGGTTACACAATAGCAATGCTGTACGTACAATAACACCAAACGGCGTTATAAACTATGGTCTCAGTGTATTATCGATAACTGTACTTTTCTATGGTCATATGAGCGATAGTCCTATGAGCGATAGTCCCTATGAACGATCGTCCTATGAGCGATCGTCCTATGTGCGATCGTCCCTATGAGCGATAGTCCTATGAGCGATCGTCCTATGAGCGATCATCCTATGAGCGATCGTCCCTATGAGCGATTGTCCTAGAACCGATATTGCATGATATTATATGAGATTGTACGACATTACGTAACATGACTTGACTTGACCTGTCATGACTTGACATGATATTGTATAATATGATGTGATTATGACACAAATGATATCATTTGATATATGATATGATATTGATATATGATATGGGGCCTAACATGCCATGACTTGACATGTTTTGACATGACGATATTGTATGATACGATATCAAATGATATGATATGATATCGCGCGCATGAATTACACTCTCTGTGATCAGTTATGTTTTTTGTCTGCCTCCGTAGCCGCCCTGTGCTACGCAGAGTTGGGATGCGTGATCAAGGCGTCAGGCGCCGACTACGCGTACCTGGATGCGGCCTTTGGTTCAATACTGTCGTTCATCTTCTGCTGGTGCTATGCGATCCTTCTGAAGCCGGCAACGTTGGCGACATTGGCACTGACCTTCGCAGAGTACACCTTGACGCCATTTTTTGAAGATGGCTGCGGTAGTGCACCCGATTTTATCATGAAGATTCTCGCAGTTGCAGTCCTACGTAAGAAACGAAACATTATCTTTCGTCTATAATATAATACTAAACTGTGTCTCAGTTGAACTGATACCCATTTGTTTTGGCAATGAATCTGTCAATTCTAAAAGTAATTCAATAAAATTTTAATTATTGAAAGAGGAATAAATTATCAATATTTTCTTTCTGAAATGTTTATCAAATTCCGTCAGCAGAGTAAAAAGTTATGAACATTAAAATTTGGACAAACAAAATTCGAACTTTCCAACATGTTAAAGATAAAAATCAATGCGCAGTGGACACCAACAGCCCATGGATCGTGAAGAAGAAGAAGAAAAGATAAAAATTATTTTTTGCAAACTGCATACTTTACTTACTAAAAAGATTTGACGTCATTTACATTTAAGCAGACGATAGTAAAAGAAAATGGTTTTCAGTGAAAATGACTTGAGTTTGATTAAATTTTAAAGACAAGAAACATATTACGCTACAAACAGGTTTTTGAAGGAATTTCATATTGCAGGAGGACAGTGCCCCAGCTCACCGAACAAGAGAAACTGTGGATCTGCTGTCAAGAGAAACTCCAGATATTATGACACCCACTCTTTGGTCCCCCAGTAGCCATGATCTCAATCCGCTCGACTACAAGATATTGAGCGTCCTTCAAGAACGTGTTTATCCCAAAACCGCGTATACGCGACATTGACCATCTCAAACAGCGAGTTGTAGAGGAATGGAATCGTTTTGATCGAGAACTTGTCGATCGTGCAATCAATGAATGGCGAGATCGCCTTACAGCATGTACTCAATCTAATGGCGGGCATTTTGAACATCAACTTTGAAGGACAATATTTGACTTATATTAATTTTAAGATGTCTTCATTTTTTTGGCGAATTTTAAATATAAAAAAAATATAAAAAAATGAATTTTTACATGTTGGAAAGTTCGAATTTTGTTTGTCCAAATTTGAATGTTCATAGCTTATGAACCTGTTGACAGAATTTGATGAAAGTTTACGAAAATATTGATACTTTATCCCTATTTCAATGGTTGAAATGTTATTGAATTACTGTTAGAAATGACAGATTTATTGCCAAAACAAAAAGGGTATCAGTTCAATTGAGACACAGTGTATATATATATACATATATAATATACCAATACACATCGATCTCTTTATAAAACGCGTATATATATGATATGATATGATATGATATGATATGCACTATATGACGTATTCATGATATGCTGCTAATGATATAACATGCTCGGTAACACTCAGCATTACTCAGGGCGAGAAGTGTCGGGGTTGGGGGTTTAACTTCCCTAGTCTTTCTTATGACCCCCACAGTTAAGTCTTCATTTCACACCCCTGGGTCGTTTCCAACCCATCAGTTGTGCTAGTGTGATCATATCGTGAAAATACTTTGGCATTTTCGTTCACAATTCACTTTGTGGGTTACTAATAAAGTAATGCTTTGGTTTATTGTGAGATTTGTGCCCATGTGAATTGTATAATAATAAACTTGGTGATGTCCTCACTTTAAGAAGTTTATGCTTTCAATTGCATTTTTGAATTTTCTCAATTTACAAAATACATATAAAATATTCAACTACACATAGATTAAACTCATCAAAGTCTAATCCCAGTCTTTTTTCTACAGTTCTCACACTGGCATTGCTAGTATACGCTTGGACTCTTTCAAACGCTGTCTTTGCAAGCCGGTCGTGTTATAACAAGTTTATTATCTATAGCTGAACATGCTTTAGGATTCAGACCGTGTTGCATTAGACTTCGTGTTATATCAGACTTCGTGTTATATCGAGTCTTCGTTGTACTGCTAATCATGGCAGTCTATTAATGCGAATTTGATCAGTTTATCTATGAAATTGTCAATTATTTCATCGCATCATTTCGTGTGTGTTGATCTTGCAGTGTTGATACTAGCCATAAATGTCTCCAGCGTTAAATGGACTACTCGCATACAGATCATCTTCACAGCGGCCAAGTTACTCGCTCTGACCATCATCATCATCGGTGGAATTGTCAAGTTGGGTCAAGGTACGTTCCCATAGAGCTCTTCTCGTACCAATCAGACAATCGGGTTAGAAATAACGAAGATGCAGAGAATAATGCAAATAATAAGCAATAGTAATAAATGTGAAGAAAAGTGTGCACGGTAGGCAATTTTTTAGACCGGCTGTCATAAGCCTCTGTGTGTACTGTATACATTGGGAGAGATACAGTGATATATCGTGGGGGCTCCCACGTCGGGACTCGGGAGCGCCTCTAAGTCATTGATCTACAACAGGCGCTAGATAAATTGTCCAATACAACGTCTGTACATGTATTTTTTTATGTATTTATACATTGTTAATTGTAATTAGTAATTTCCATCGCGCAGGAATCTGATGCACACGGCATCAATTACTGGCGCACAGAAGCCAAACCGTACTGCAGGTCGTTATTCGGAAGAATATCTGTATAAACATATGTTCGAATTAATGTACTGTGGTACTGGGTAGGTAGGCATTTATGTATAACCATACGTGAGTATTAAGACTCTATGATTGTAATTATAATTGTAACCGAAAATTTATATAGCGCCACTCAGATTAGCTGCGCTTTCAACCCGCATCAATGCCTGCACCGGCAAAAGGAAAGGTTTCCAGGCGTCTACGAAACTTTAGAGGAGAAAGGGCAAGAAGTTCTTGGCGGAGAAACAAGGTGAGACAGTTCCAAGCAGAGGGGCCCACATAGGCGAAGCTCCTGGATTGTGCCGTGGAAAAGGGCATACGAGGGACAGCCGTATAGCCGCGAGCCGAAGATCGCAACATTGCGTAGTGATAGCGTTTTTAATTGCATCTGAAGGGTGATGTAAACGTGGAATTCTACTCTATACAAGTACATTTCAGGGTAGATAGAATATACTGAGCAAAATACGATCTTCAACAAACAATCTGAATTGTTGAAAATGTTGTTGTAGGACACACCGAATATTTGAGGACTGGGTTCAATGATACAGAAACAAATCCTGGGAAAGTAGTCATCGGATATTACGGAGGAATGTTTGCTTACTCGTCTTGGTAGGTCTACGCAAATTTCTTATATATAATTATATATACAATAGGGTGGAGTGAAAAAAATAAAATTTCTAGAAAATGATCGTAATAGTGATGAATAGTTGCCTTTTGGTATAGTTAGTTATCTTGTAAAATATTTTTAAAAAATTCGCTCTGGAAGATGTGCCCCAACCAGTTTTAAAATTTGACAATTTTTGAAAAAAATGTCAAATTTACGAAAATTTCAAAAATTTTAAAAATTTCACAAGCTATATAATTGTAATAGTGTTTAGGCATTTAATTATGACGTATTTAATGACCATGCAAGAGAAAATTTATATAATCTGCCTTCTAAGATGTGCCGAAACGGGTTTTAAAATTTGACATTTTTCACAAATTTGTCAAAATTTGTAACAGGACTATTACTATATTTAAGCTTATTTTTATGGATGTTTAAATCCAATTGTTTTTCTTCCGCCACGTGTAAATTTATTTTCAGGAGCGCAGCTAATTTGATCGCAGAAGAAATAATCGATCCAGAAAGGTAAACCAAATCTTTGCCCATTTTGCATGAATTCTTACGAACAGATTATGCTCCGTGGATATCAACATTTTGAGATCAGAAATTAAGTTTTGCTGTCTTGTAGTATTGAAAAGTTATTATAAAAATGCCTTCGATGCCATGACACCAGTAAATAGGCACATTCTCAAAATAGACATATTCTCAACATAAAGCATATTCTCAAAATAGGCATTCTCTCAAAATAGGCATACTCTCAAAATAGGCATAGTTCCAAAACCGAAACATGTTCTTGTGAACGCAAGAGTCGGCGAACTCTAGTGATACGAATGTTTAAACGTCTATGGCTGCAAGTGATTGTTGGACGAGATAGCATCGTTATGTAAATAGTGCTTTTGAGGAGCTACAGGTCTTTCTGTAGCGATATAATATTGTATTCTTTTAGGAACCTGCCGCTGTCGATTATTATCGCTCTTCCTCTTTGCATCTTCATATATCTTATGACAAACATCTCATATTTCTCAGTGATGTCAATCAAAGATATGATTGATAGTGAAGCCGTGGCAATTGTAAGTGTCAATACCAATGATGTATTTCATGTTACCAATAATGTATTTCATGCTGCCAATAATGTATTTCATGTTACTGCTGTCATCACATCCCGCACGAAACAAATAGCTCACGTGCACCATACTAAAAGGCAACTTCAATTACCTTAAAACTGTATTCGCATGCGATCTTCCACGGCACAATCCAGAAGTTTCGCCTATGTTGGCCCCTCTGCTTGGAACTGTCTCCCCTTGTTTCTCCGCCAAGAGCTTCTTGCCCTCTCTCCTCTCCAGTTCCGTAGACGCCTGAAAACTTTCCTTTTTGCCGGTGCCGGTATTGATGCGGGTTGAAAGCGCCGCTGATTTGAGTGGCGCTATATAAGTTTTCGGTTACAATTACAATTACAATTACAATTCCTTACGTTGTCCCGTAGCGCCTTCAACGACTTTTCTCTTTCTTGCTCAATAAAAGTCGATTTCTGAATATCTTGTTTATTTCAACCTGAAAAGATTAACCTCCCTTTGATCCTATTTTCCTGCCCTTGAGTAGCGCTTTAGAGGTTTTCGAGTTTGCGACTTTTAAATAATCTTGTGACTTTATGGTGCCAATTCAGAAGACATTGTTGAATGCGTTAAAATATAGATGGATATATACATACGTACATACATACATACATATATACATGCATACATACATACATACATACATACATACATACATACATACATACATACATACATACATACATACATACATACATACATACATACATACATACATACATACATACATACATACATACATACATACATACATACGTGCGTACATAAAGTTAAGGCAGAGGAAACCCTTCAAGAGACTTCAATTCAGAAATAAAATGCACTCGCCCTGAAAGAAATTTTGTCCAAGTTGTGCAACGCAGCGCAGACGGCTTGGGTGAAATGCTTCATTGAATTATTTAAGTGCACTATGATAGCCTTCCTTAGAATGCTCCATTGTATAGCAAACAAACTGGTTGCATCCCATTACGATATGGTAGGTCTAATGTGATGGTCTGTTGCATAGACGTGGGCGGAACGAGTGATCCCGGCTGCGAGTTGGCTGATTCCGATTTTTGTTGCGATGTCCGCTTTTGGTGCAGCCAATGGAACTCTGTTCACAAATGCTCGGTCAGTGTCAGTGACGCTCTGTATGTATGTATGTATGTATGTATGTATGTATGTATGTATGTATGTATGTATGTATGTATGTATGTATGTATGTATGTATGTATGTATGTATGTATGTATGTATGTATGTATTTATGTATGTATGTATGTATGTATGTATGTACGTATGTATGTATGTATGTATGTATGTATTTATGTATGTATGTATGAATGTATGTATGTATGTATGTATGTATGTATGTATGACTATGTATGTATATATGTATGTATGTATGTATGTATGTATGCATGTATGTATGTATGTATGTATGTATGTTAAATTGTATAATTGTATATATGTATGAAGATTTTTAATATAACGTCTTTTCAGTTCTCTCCTTTTTTGTCCCACGACGTTCTTTCCAGTTCTTTATTGTTAATTATTTCTAGTTATGATTGTTCTTTGTTAAATGTTTCCTGTCGGTAATATTTCACTTATCATTGTCTTCTTGCTTCATTCTTCGTTGTTAGTTCTAGCTTCTCAGTGACGTTTTACTAGCACATGTACGCGACAGATAAAGTTACTTCACTCAAAAATCTTATAAAGATTTCATTTATGCATAATTTTTAAGGCTAAACAATGTAGAGTTTGTGTAGGACATCATGGGCAGGCGTTGTCTCGACCAGTTTTGATTCTCTTTTGATCCAAACACGGGCATCCGCACATGGGAACGGGGCGGGGGGATTTGCACCTCTGAATTTTGCGCATATTTAAAAAAACAAAATCTTTTAATTTTCGTGATTTTTACAACAGTCTAAAAACGATTTTCAATGCGAAAAACAATTAATTATTTAGGTGAAGTCCTTGGCCATTATTCATTTTTAAATTTGTCACGTGTTCTGTGTTCTTGCATAGCTAACGTCATTTTTGTTTCCCGTACAAAAATTTTGCGCCCCCTACAAACATTTTCCACCCCCTCACAAAACGTCCTGTGGACGCCCATGGATCCAAATTGGCAAGAATGCACAACTTGTTTAACAGAAATCTCGACCGTTAAGATTGATTAATAACAGCATTGTTGAGGAATGGTACAATGGCTTGAACTTTTCAGTTTCGAAATAGACTTAGTTTCATCTTAGATATCCTGCTCCCTCTCTGTATCTCTCTGTTTCTGTCTGTCCCTGCGTATCCCTCTATGCTGTTCTTCCTCTGTCTCTTTTACTTTCTCTTTCACTCTTCCCCTCTCCAGCTGATAGCATGCCACGCATTTGCACCTGTGGGCTGATGGTCTGCAGGCCCGGCCCAGGGGTGCGCGGGGCCCAAGGCAGCAAGCGATGAGCGGGGACGAGCAAAACAAATGGCATCGCCAAGTTGATTTCCTGCCAATACAGTATTGACAATACAATACGCATAAAAATAATGCAAAATCGAAATTAAATGGGTTATTGAACACAAAATGCAAATCAAGCTCTTAAAACTAGGATTTTGCTATGAAAGCAATAATTAGGCCTATGTTTTATTTAATCATTTGAATATCTGACAACTGAAAAAGGATGTTTATAATTATTAAACTATTTTAGCATCATTCTAATTGAAAGTTTGTTAGTCAGTCATTATAGACAATTGAGTGGTTTTATTCACAAGCAAATCTTGCGAGCTTTGATGGATGCAAAACCCGCAATGATTTCACTGTGGTCCAGATCGTTAGCAACATCACTCTCAATTGACAAAATAACTAAGTTAGTGAGCCGTTCTTGAAGCATCGTTGCTCGCATTCGTATACATGTATAGGTTTTGATAAGGGTCAGCTTCGAAAAGCTGCTTTCTCCAGAATCTATAGTGACAGGAACAGTCAGAAGTATTCGAAGGCTCGCTTTTTAATAAAAAAAATCACTCTATCAATTCACACGGCAAAAATGACTGCAAGTATTGTTGCTAAGCGACGTAAGCGTTGTCAGCGTTCAATCTCATCACAGTAAAAAAATTATAGCCAGCAGCGCGGGACCCTGAAAGCGCGGGGCCCAAGGCGGTTGCCTCTTTCGCCTTGCCCTAGGGCCGGGTCTGATGGTCTGCTTGTATACATTATAGGTTGCTCTATGTAACTGGAAGGAGCGGTCACATGCCTGAAATTCTTGGGATGGTCAACGTCGACAGCTACACCCTGTCTCCTGCCTCTATAGTTCTGGTAACTACGCAACTCAGTTGACCTAAATTTTATCTAAGGATTGTTTGCTCTTATATATAAGCTTACGAATAAGCTTACGAGTAACAATGGAAGAAGACGATATATCGAAATCACTGATATATACAGCAACGTTATGTGATTCTGTGAATACTCATTAATTACACACACACACACACACACACACACACACACACACACACACACACACACACACACACACACACACACACACACACACACACACACACACACACACACACACACACACACACACACACACACACACACACACACACACACACACACACACACACACACACACACACACACACACACACACACACACACACACACACACACACACACACACACACACACACACACACACACACACACACACACACACACACACACACACACACACACACACACGCACACACACTCGCACACACACACACACTCACATATATGAGTCATTTTCTGCTATTAGATTAATTAGACATTTGTGTTGTCACGACGATTTTTAAAATCAAACTCGTCATAATATCTCTTCAAATCAATTATTTCTATGAATTTACTATTGAGAAGATTATTATTTCCATGGTTATTTTGGGTATATGCTTTACTGTTTACTTTATCTGTTGAAATTTAATTTGAAAATGTCCACTCTGTTACCGTCACTTTCACACATTGCCGCAATAAAATTATAGAAATACGACTACAAATGATAGTTTTCCAAGGACTTGATGTGATTCGTAAACAGGATTGAAACGACTTTCATTTAAGAAGTTTGTCATTAAACGAAACAGTACTTATTATGGCTTAATGCATTATTTTCAGCTGTCACATGAAATAATGTCCACTCCGTTACCGTACATAAATCCTTGCACTACTACCTACTTATGAACATATGGGCCTGCTGCAAATTAGTTGTACAATTTATGACGCATGTGCTTGTGTATACTTTCCTTTAAATGCTGACTTTTCGAAGAGATGCGGTAACAATTTCGTTTAAAAGATGTAATCTACGTATGATACGTTTAATAGGCGTCCACTCCGTTACCAAGAATTAACCTACATTGAACATGCTCAGGTATGCAACAATTATCAGGTTTCAACTCCTAAATGAACAAAATTGATAGGTAGGAAAATGTGGTCTGAAACGTTGGCGATAATAAATGTGTTTCATGTTATGTTGAAATTGTCCACTCCGTTACCTGTCCACTCCGTTACCTGTCACACAGCAACGGATTGAACACAGTAGTAATGGAGTGGGCAATGTTAGGTAATTCACCACAAAATAGCATTTCATGAATGCTAGTTTGGGACCCTCCCGCTACCACCTGCATTGAGCAGGGGTAAGAAGCTGGCTGGTGCGGAGAAATTTGACTACGTCAATGGATAAAATGTGCTACCATATCCAGTTCGTACAGGCATGACCCACTTGCAAAATGGGAGCCAATACTTCTTGATATGCGCCAGAAATATCCAGAAATTACAGACCTCCACTTGTTATCCGATTGGTCTACCACCCAATATCGAAATAAACAGAATTTCTATTTGATGTGTACGAGGATTTATAGTCTTGGATTTGAAAGGGCTAGCTGGGATTTTATAAATTGGCCATGGCAAAGGCACACGGGATACAATTGAAGAGGCGAGCTGATTCCATGGTAAATATGGAATGTGATATTCCAAATGCAAAGGAGCAGTTTAACTCTTTGAAGAAAGAAGAATCACTGATAAAACTGTATTTCATTGATGGTGCTCAAATGCTCATGTAGATGCTTTGGAGAAGACATGTTGCCCAATCAATGGAACAATGCAAATTCATCAGTTGTATACACAGAGACAAACTTGTGTATATCCTACCCTAGTCTGAGTTGTTTCTGCATGAGACATCAGCAGCTGCAAATTCGGATATAAATTCAGCGATCTATAGCACACCGTCAACCAAATCATTTTTGAAAAAAACGTCGTTATCTCTGTCCAGATAATCGTGAAGTGGTAACGTTGACAAGTTTCGCCCAAAGCGTTCAAAACGCATTTTGCCAAGATTCATGTGACAAAACTGCTAAATTGCTTTTTAAATCCGTAGTGTAGTTCTGTGCGTTTGTTTATGCATGCATGTTGCCATGCATTTTAAGTTCATTTGTCTCAAGAACGATACATAGCCTACTTTAGGGTTCGAAATTGGTAAAGGAGTAGACATGGAATGGTAACGGAGTGGACATTTCATTTAGTGTAAGACAATGCTGTACTGCATGTTACCGAGTTGATAATTGTGAGTTTACTAAAAATGTAGTTAAGTAACACAGTGTAGTTCAAAGTAACATGTAGTTATTTGATGTTGCTTTGGTTTTTCATTAAAATGTATGGAGAAGCAGGTTTGGTAACGGAGTGGACATTGCTAATTTGGGTGTTGTCAAAATACTTGTAAAAACTCATAAAACTACAATATTAGTGTGCAAACGCGCCCATATTTCTTAAGCACATACATTACTGGTCAACATAAGATGAATAAATTATTCATCTGAAAGAAAAAAATTTCTTGCATCTCCAAAAGTGAACTTAATCTAATACCAGAAAATGTCTCATATACACACAGACCACGCACATACCTACACACACACACCACACACACCTATACACACCACACACACCTACACACACACTCGCACACACACACACACACACTCGCACACACACACACTCGCACACACACACACACTCGCACACACACACACACACACACACACACACACACACACACACACACACACACACACACACACACACACACACACACACACACACAAACACACACACACACACACACACACACACACACACACACACACACACACACACACACACACACACACACACATACACATACACACACACATGCACACATACACACACTCGCACACACACTCACACACAGAGACACACACAGACACATTCAGCAACGTTATGTGATTCCATCAATACCCACTATATAGTTTGAGTAGCATGGAAAACCAAAGCACAACACTTCTGGTAGGCCTATTTGCCTCGCTTGCCGTATTCTAAGACGACCGATGTAACGGTGCACCTCTATGTTATTCTAATTCTAATATATATTTATATATGTATATATATAGTTATACAGTTATATTTTAAGTTGTTACTCCAACTGTATAGGAGACCCTTTTAGCGGGACCACGGTCCCTTTGGGCGCTCCTTTTGCGATCTGTTGACAACTGTTATGTAACCAATTATCATGTACGTTACCTTGTCTTCGGTTGCAATAAAGCTTTTTGATTGATTGATTGATTGATTGATTGATTGATATATATATATATATATGTATATATATATATGTAACGAACTGCATTTCGCATTTCTTTTAATCGGTTTTTCCAGGTAATTGCGCTATATGAACTTACCTGAGGGGCGGAGCTTGCCTTCTCTCCGCTGTGTTGTAAGCGAGTGATTGACAGTTGGTAGGTGGAGTCTTGGTGTCGAGGAAGAAGGAGGCCATCTTCGATGTTTCACGTTCGGAATTGTTGGCGATTAAACTCTATATTTTTGAGGTTTAAATCGGGGAAAAGTTGAGTTTAACGGTTTGTATGAAGGCCTGGCCTAGTAAGGAAGGGAAAGGTATCTCTTAGGGTGCCCGTTGATATTGATTTCCTTCGAAATGAAGTGAAAGTGTAGTTAGCGAAAGGCAAACTGCGTAGGAAAGGTTTAGCGTTGTGACCTTTGAACTTTCCTGTAATTTCATATTTTACTAGTTAACCTTGTATCGGCATGCAAGAGGCCTAGTTTGCTTTGTAGTAACTTTGCTCAAATATTAGGAGCACGAGATTGTCGTATATTTAGCATTTGGTACCTTTTGTGTTAAGAACTATAGTGAAGAAGCAGCTGACAATGATGAGGCATTGATATGTTGAACTGCGGTTGATAATTACATAAGAATTAAGCACTGTAGAGGTGTAAGAGTCATGTAGAAAGACATTGTTGTTTAATTATCAGGAAGATAATTGCAATTTTAATATCTTTGTTTAAGTTGTAAGAATACAAGCATTTCAATAATAAGATATTGTTTTGTACGCTTAAATATAATAATAATAAAATGGATTCTGACCAATTGTTGGAGGCAGTAGTAAAGAGCCCAGTTCTTAGGCCAGTGATAGCACGTAGATTGCCTGGGTTGCTCAGTCAATTACTTGAAGAAAGTTGTAGTCAGATAGATGAATCTCAGCTGCCTAGTAGAAAAATAGAACTCCAGAGGTTGAGTTCGAATCCAGATCAGAGATGCAAATAGCTTTGGACCCTGACGGTATAAGTGACAGACAGTGGAGCGATGAGGTCCCCATGAACTCACGAGGCGTTACCCTGGGTAACCTTCACCTCTTGCTCAGCGGTCACGGACATTTCCCGACATCCTGTGGTACTAGAATTCGAACCCCAATTCAGGCCAAAGACTGATTTGCATCCACCCAATTTGCCTAGACGTAGCGAACGCCTAAGAGCAAAGGCTCAAGAGCATTATAGAGAAGTACAGGGTAAGCCCACACCATTGGTCCCTGGCACAAGACGGGTCTCATCGCCAACGTATGGGACGGAATCGGGCCCCGACGTTTCATATATATGACTTTTTCGAAGTCCGCACACTTACATCGCACTAAAATATTATGCAGTTATGCTCTGTGCATCCTGATAAACCAGAGTCTGTACTAAATGATCGTTTTCTCTTTAGACAAAAGTTTCTAGTTTCCATGGCGACCGTTGTTTGTTGGTGATCTGTTCGCTTTGATGAAAACGATTAACAAGTTATTCGTATACGTTAGGGTGGTCCTTAGCTCCATGTAAAAAAATATTGGGGGGAATTTTAAAAGAGGCACCCTCCAAACTTTTAGTTTTAGGTACAAAAATAATAATACTGAAAAGTTTGTGGAGATTTTATGAGTTTTAGAGGTTGCTACCGGACATAACATAATTATATCAAATATATTGTAAAAACGCACACAATACATAGAATATTGTATAGGCCTACTATTCTTATGCACAAATTCAAAACAAATTCTGATGGGCAGTGGTGGACGGTAGTATTTACTATTTGGGTCAAGACACACAAGTGAACATTAAAATGTTTAGTTCCAGTTAATACTTAATGTATTAATGAATCAGTGTCTTTGTTCCTGTCTGGATATCTGTGACGATATTCCAGAAACTGCTTATTATCCTCGTTATTTGTTTGAAGCTTGTTATACTCGTCCATGAGTGCCACTCCACGCTCTGCTATGTATTTCACATCTCTTACTGAGGTGGCAGTGGCCTTGTCTAACTTGTAGTTCTCATCGTTTGGCCAAGTATCAACATCTTGTTGGATGAAACTTGCTGGAATGCATGTAATGCTGAAGAATCTTCTAGTGTTTTCCGTGATAAAATTTTCCAGTTTCTTCCAGCCAGTCTTGTTGTCCTCGAGACCAAGGTCTTGGTCTCGAGTGCACTCGAGTTCGTTTTTAAAAGTCTTGGTCTTGGTCTTGGTCTTGAGGTTCAAGGTCTTGGTCTTGGTCTTGAGGTTCAAGGTCTTGGTCTTGGTCTTGGTCTCGAGGTTCAAAGTCTTGGTCTTGGTTTTGCAAGACCAAGACCAAGACCAAGACTTTTGTCAATATGAACAGTCATTAATTTTAACAAACGGCAAGAATTTTAAAAATTTATCCAACAATTACTCATACAGTTATTGCTTTAGTATTAACACGGTGTGAATGAGGCTTCACTGTTGTTTTGGACAATTATTTTGACTTCCGGTTATCTACCATGGAATGATTTCAAAACAGACTCACAATTTGTACATTTTACATCCGGTGCTTGAAAAGCTGCTTTGTGTGCTAGCGATTTCAGCACTTGTATACCGTGTTTTTTCACATGGCAGAATTTTTACGAGGCCCCACAGATCACGTCTTGGTCAGAAAATTGGTTTTTATAAAATTCAACAGGCATTTGGAATAACATTTCCCATGAAAAACTTTTGTAAATACGAATTCGGAATTCTCTGCAGTCTCCATTTAGAGTTGTTTTGCTTGAATAAAAAAACTCATGTTTTCATTAATATAACGAGTAGTCCGACTGAACAATTTTTAGTAAGGAATAGAAGTCCGGATACGACTGTGATTTTTTTGGGTCTTGGTCTCGGTCTTAGTCTTGAGGTTCAAGGTCTTGGTCTTGGTCTTGACGTTCAAGGTCTTGGTCTTGGTCTTGGTCTTGAGGTTCAAGGTCTCGGTCTTGGTCTTGAGGTTTAAGGTCTTGACAACAAGACTGCTTCCAGCTGATCAGAGGTAACCTGGTATTCTCTTTAGTGGATGTTCGATGCCAGTTTTGTCCAGAGGAGCAGCCATATGGCGCTTGATAAATCAATGGAGACCCCATCATCAAAGAACGCAAAAGTCTCCAATTCCTCCGACAGATACCAGAAGTGACCCGGAAATGTCTTCATTGCAACCTCTGCATCTGCACAATTTTTCTCCTTGTTTATCAATCTGTCAATGTCCTTCAAGAGCTCCAGGTCTATTCGAGGAGCCAATGGTGCATATGATGCTTGAAACCAGACTTTGACATACGGCATTACTGTTAACAAGCAGATGTCAGCTATCCCCTTTTCTTCTCTTCTTGTCAACTTGAACTGTCTCTTGAACATCCAAATCTTAAGACTATAAATACTCTTGGCCATCAACTTTGTTCTATGCAGCCCAGCTGGTGCTCTGAATGATATGCCCCTGGAATAAACGCCGCCGAAGAAAGTGATGGTCAGCTCCAAAAGTTTGTGACAGGAAATTGATTCTTGTAAAAACTCATCGGATGTTACTGTGTTCTATTTTGATCGGTCTATAAGTCGCCAGTTTCTCTGGAATCTCTGATAATCATTATGTCTGGACCTTGGGATGGACCAAGAGAAAGCATGACCACTGCCTCCAACATTATTTTTAGTATGTGATGGCGACATGCACGCCACAACATATCCTTGTCCAGCCTATGCTCCAACACAATGATATAACTATAATTTGATTAATAACTACTTACTGCTTGCTTACTTATTGACATCTTTTCCATAATGCATTTGGCAACCATTTTGTTTCATATTGGGTTTCTTAAAAAGTATACTGCATACTTTGTTAGTCAAAGAAAAACACTAAAAGACCACTGAGTTTGAAAAAATAAATAATTTATTTCTACGTTTGTTTATCAAATAAATAAATTAATAAATAAACATGAGTACTATTAGGGTATACTAATTGCTAGAAGTCATTTATAGTGTTCAATAATGAATTACACACACAACTGTATGTCACTTTGCAATTTTCTCACCTGCTAACATCAGTTCAATTAAGAAAATTGCAATGGCTAGTCTAAATGAATTCCTCGTGGCATAGGCTTAAACTTTAGCATCTGGTAGCAACCTCTAAATATTGTCAGATCCTCTTCAAATTTTTTCTGAATTTTTTCTTCATCAGTAGAAACAAAAGCACAGGGTGCCTCATTGTGAAATCAGACTTTCAAAAATAAGGACCACCCTAGTATACGTTCCTGTCGACTTTAAATAAAATTAGATTGACGTCATACCCCGGAAATGCGACGGCTCATTTCAAGTTATATCGTTGGTGTGAAGTGGGGAACATGATATTCATTGTTGTTGGCCCCATTGTTAGTTTTCGTCAGTAAGTCTGTTTTTTGTGTTTGTATCGTAGACAATTCTGGCGATAATTTTTACGATTGCGAGTAATATCACTATTCTGATCAATTTCGTCAGCTTCCTGTCATGGATTTTCAGCGGACTGGGTGTGATTACAGTAATCATCTTTCGATATAAAGCGAAGTACAAAAACCTACCAAGACCGTTCAAGGTAACGTACTACTTGTCGAAACTTCACCTATTTTTTTTACCACCGAACAGAATCTACCGCGAATAAGAAAGCGTCCCTAGAGGTAATCTTCAGAGGTAGCAATGAAGTGTTTGCAGCGCCATTTTCTCTGCTTCGACGCGAGAGAATGGGTGGCCCGTTCCGACGTTCGCCGTCAGACTTTCACGCCGACGGCGTAGGCCTACGATCACCCTACACTTTTGATAGTTGAGTTTGCTAGGAATAAGAGGGGGAAGAAGAAGCGCAGTTCCTTAAGCTAGCCCTGACGCAGCCACGAGTATGAAGTGTTACCGACTTCATTTTCATAGCCTCGGCATATGACTTCGGGAGTCCAATCCTCTCACTCACCGAGACGGTGCATTGGGTGTACAGTCCATCTCATCTTCCCACCGACGATATACAGTCAGTGTACTCACTATAGCATTGTTAGCTATGGGCGCAGACGGAACAGAAATCTCTAACCAATATTTGAACTCCAGACCTCTCGAGTGACAGTCCAGCACGCTAACCACTACAGTAGGGGTGCAAGTTAAACAGAAACTCACAATAACTTTTGCCCTGACGACGATTTGAATCCAAAGTCTTAGTCGAGAGTCCAGCACACTAACCACTACAGCGACCTTCTTTCAAATAATCCACTGAAAGTTACTCACTTAAAACAGAAAATGACCTCAAACAGCAAGTATCAGTTGTAGAACACTTGAATCTCATATGACAATATTCCCATACGAGTTTACTCTTACCTGCCGTGTGGAACACGTTAGCCAATTGGTTAAACTGCTCGCTTTGTAACGCGCAGAGTACGGGATCGAATCTTTCCGAAGACAGGTTATGTATTGGGACCTTCACTCACAACTGCTCAGCGACATCGGTTGATGCTTTGTCATCATATAGCAGTGCTTACTGGATGCATAATAGTAGTAGTAGTAGTAGTCGTAATAATAATGATGATAATAATAATGATGATAATAATAATAATAATAATAATAATAATAATAATAATAATAGTAGTAGTGGTAGTAGTAGTAGTAGTAGTAGTAGTAGTAGTAGTAGTAGTAGTAGTAGTAGCAATAATAACATTAATAATATTAATAATGGAACAATACGTAGAAACATATGAAGGCCATATGCGAAAATTGTCATATGGATTTCAAACTCATGTGACGGTAACTGTTACCACTGCTGTAAACTTGTCCAAAATATAGGGGGATTTAGTTATTCATTCTACACTTGTTGCATTGGGTGTACAGTCCATCTCAATTATTGGGGGGGATGTGCCCTGGATGCTCCCCCAGAGTCTACACCTATGAGAGTCTGTTAATGAGTAGGCAGTTGACTTCTCAAGCTTACTGTTACGGTAGACATAGGCGCCGACTTTTACTAAAAGGTACTGGGGCGAGAATTTCATTGCCATGATCCCGTGATCGCCTATCCTGCCCTGTTTTCCTCTCCCCTTTCCTTAAGCTCTTTCAACTGGGAAAAGACGCACTGTTGCAACAGTGCTTCCTCTTTGCTCAATCATAAAGACAAGCACATAACAACCACGAGTATTATTACCAAAAAAACATTTAAGTTTTTTGTAACTACTAACTAGTATACTATCTACTCCTACTATCTACTTTCACTAATAAATCTGATGGTAGGCCTATAGCAGTTACAGAGACACAAACATAATGTTTGCCAGTAAGAGAGACTTTAGTTACAGTCTTACTTCAACTTCATGGCGAATGTATTTTGTCGAACAGTGCATTACTTAAGAATTCATCCAGAACTGTCTCAATGTCCACTGCTGCCAGATACGCTCGATGACAGTTCAAAACTGTAATGGCGTTTAATCTTGTCTGTGGGGCGTAAGTTCGGCGCCTTGTGACCGGAGGGTTGCAGGTTCGAATCCCACTCTATAGCCGCTGCGTACGGACCTTGGGCAAGTCCTTCACTCGCAATTGCTCGTGGCGCTTCGGCGTGAAAATTCCGGCACAGTATCAGATGCTGTAGTGGGGAGCGCCTCTGAGTAGTAGTAGACTTCGAGAGGCGCTATAGAAATATCCGGAATAATAGTGTTTCGCAGATTCGTTTTCAGTCGCCTAAGACCAGAAAATGCCCTGTCAGCAGTACATGTAGTGACAGGTACAGTTAAAATGAGACGAACGACTTTGGTCAATTCTGGCAACATATGATGCCACGCTGAGTGGCATCTGATTGCAGCAACAACGACGTCACCAAAACTCTTTACCTCAAAATGTAAAAGCTACGTATTTAAGCATGTGCAACTTGTGTTAGTTGTGCAGCTACTATATAGCTATAGACCACGGAAGCCCAGCTCAGCCGGTATGAATGGTGACACCAGTAACTTATGTTGTACTAGTCCAAGGACTCCAAGTTAAACTAAGAAGAGTATATTATAGTAGAGTATAGTATAGTATAGTATAGTATAGTATAGTATAGTATAGTATAGTATAGTATAATATAGTATAGTATAGTATAGTATAGTATAGTATAGTATAGTATAGTATAGTATAGTATAGTATAGTATAGTATAGTATAGTATAGTATTTTGTCGGTAACCAAACATTGCAAGGTTAAAAACATATAATGCTTATAACCAGTTAACATAATCTGGTTACACAGGAGACCCAAAAGGGGTCGTAGACCCCACTATCAGGGCCACCTGGGTAGTAATAGGCCTACAATTTGATGAAAATCATTCGATCTAACATCATTCGATATGCAGCGGTAACATTATACTTAAGTAACTTAACTAAAGATTCGATAGTTCGTCATGAGATATGCAATATTATACTTAACTAAAGACTTGATAGATCAGTATTAGATTTGCACTTGTGACATTAAACTTAACTAAAGACTCGATAGTTCATCATTAGATATGCAATAGTAACAGTATACTTACATGTAACTAAAGACTAATATCATTAGGTATGTAATAGCAACATTATATTTAACTATAAGGACTCGAAAGTGCATCTTGAGTCTATACCTGTGTACGCTCGTTGAACATCTTTTAATGACAGTAGCACGTTACTATATTATTATTAGTAACCTTTATGGCAACGAGAGACTACTTTAATTCACACGAGGCCGAAGAATGAAGATGCAGTCGTTTGTATACAGTGTATAGGGCTATAGTGTGTATACGCCGCAAGGCTTGTAGAGAGACATTGAGAGAGAAAGACTGCTACAGAGACAGAGCGAGAGAAAACAGGAGAGAGACAGAGAAAGAGAGAGATAGAGAGCGCGCGCCAGTGAGCAAGCGAGTGAGAGCGCGAAAGGCAGACGAACAAGGCAGATACAAGTTCAGGCATTTCTTAGCGCTGGAACCGAGTGATATATGTACCGTAAATTAAGCATACACGCTGGTTGACGCCTGAAAGGGAGAACCTGGCTCATGAGCAGCTGCCATGGGCTTTCGATTCTACTGTGGTCGATCCGGGTCAAATACCCGACCCCGGCGAACCGGTGACCTAGGTAAACACCATATGGCCCTGTGTACCATACATATAATCTGAAGCATCCGTCATATATACAGGCTAGTCCAGACTGCAGAGAATCTTAGACATACACGGAAAAGTGCATGAAATTTCTTTGGTTAAAAACTTGGGGCCCTTGGAAACAGTAAATATGAAGGCCAAAAATGTACTGGGGCGAAAGTATACGCTCGCCCCAGGACCTTGGCGAGTACTGGGGCGAGCGTCCCTGTTGCCCCTGTGGAGTCGGCGCCTATGACGGTAGATGACTTCATTATAAATTCGGCAGGAAGAATCGCTTCTCTGTTTGTCTGTAGCTGCTCCAACCATTTATTTTACCAAATTACATTGATACATTGTATGTGTTTGAAATGTTTACCAGGTTCCTTTGATCGTTCCAGTCTTCGTGTTATTCTGCTCCATATTCCTCATCGTTGCTCCAATCGTTGCTGATCCGCAGCTTGAGTTCCTCTACGCGGCCGCCTTCCTTGCCGCTGGTTACATGCTGTTCGTCCCGTTCATCGTGTTCAAACTCAGACTTCCTTTCATGAGTAGGCAGCTGACTTCTTTCTGTGTTTCATCATTTTCATGAGTAGGATTTTGGTGTCTCTCTAACGTGGTATGCAATGCATTAGTAGGAATTTCGCTTGTTAGGACCTTTCCTTCACGAACATCCCGTTTAGGTTCTCCTCATCTCACCTTTTGTGACTACGCAGTTGACTTCTCTCTGTGAATCGTTCGGTTTCAACTTTTCTTCACGTGTAGACAACTTATTTCTCCATATCTCTCCTTTCATGTCGAGCCAGTTTGCTCCTCTAAAATTAACGAAAAATAAAATTACCAAAAAGTAAATTAACGCGTCTTTCACAGTTTGTCATTTCGCTTCTTACTACCTTTTCTGAACGAATAAACGTGTCGTTGTAATTTCTAACTTCTATCGCGTTGGTGTCTAATACACAAGGATCAGCCGATGACGCGCCAAAACGTAGCTCTAGAATGACCTGTGATCAGGTCGATTTCCAGGCGATAAGTCCAGTCAAAATTTAGAAGATCAGAATAGATAGTTGGGTTTTATGGGTAGACATTTGTTTTCTCTCTACCTTTCATGGGTAGCCATTTAGCCTCCTCCATCATTACTTTCACAAGTACGCATTTTGGTTTCTCTTTACCTCTTCCATCATGAGTATATATAGAGGCATTTGGGTAATCTCTCTCTCTCTCTCTCTCTCTCTCTCTCTCTCTCTCTCTCTCTCTCTCTCTCTCTCTCTCTCTCTCTCTCTCTCTCTCTCTCTCTCTCTCTCTCTCTCTCTCTCTCTCTCTCTCTCTCTCTCTCTCTCGCTCCCTCTGTCTGTCTCTGTCTCTCTGTCTGTCTGTCTGTCTCTGTCTGTCTGCCTGTCTGTCTGTCTGTCTGTCTGTCTGTCTGTCTGTCTGTCTCTCTCTCTCTCTCTCTCTCTCTCCTGTCACGAGCATCCATCTTGGATCTCTCTACCTCTCCTTTCTTTCTAGGAATATTTTTGTTTTTCGATGTTAAGTCCAGTTACGGTTGCGTCTCCAAATCCGAAAAAACGCTCCATGTTTTCGACCTGATTGTGATAAATATTATTCCGTCTCGCAATTTAACTTTTCCTTAACAGCGACCATCGCTCAACAATACACATTATAGCAAGGATGCTATATTGTATATTAGACGATAGAGCGACAACTGCCAATCAGTAGGCGACAATGAAGTCGGCTATTTGACATAGGCCTACCTCTGACGAAGGTATCCCCAGTCTTGTTGTCCTCGAGACCAAGGCCTTGGTCTCGAGTGCACTCAAGTTCGTTTTTAAAAGTCTTGGTCTTGGTCTTGGTCTTGAGGTTCAAGGTCTTGGTCTTGGTCTAGGTTTCGAGGTTCAAGGTCTTGGTCTTGGTCTTGAGGTTCAAAGTCTTGGTCTTGGTCTCGCAAGACCAAGACCAAGACCGGCTGTCAATATGAACAGTCATTTAACAGAACTCAAGAATTCTGTATCAAGCCTGCTTGCATCATACGACCATTATCTATGGATGGATACAAGTCTTGTTGGTCAGGAAAACCCATTGGCAGCAGCAACAGTTATTCTGTATCAGACGGTATGATGAACCATGGGAAGATTTCAAAAGAACTCACTATCTGTACATTTACATCCATTGCTTGAAAAGCTTCTGTGTGTCTGTCAGCGACTTCAGCACCTGTAGAACGTATTTTTTCACATGGCGGAATTTTTATGAGGCCCACCAGGCACGTCTTGGTCAGAAAATTCTGAGCGAATTGGTTTTTATAAAATACAAAAGGCATTTGGAATAATAGTTTGCATGAAGGACTTTTGAATACAAATTCGGATTTCTCTGCAGTTTGCATTTAAAGTTAATTTGCTTGAATAACATAAAAGACTCATGTTTTCATTAAAACAGCGAATATTCCGACTTGACAATTTTAGAAGTCTTGACCTGATTGCGATTTTGTGGGTCTTGGTCTTGGTCTTGGTCTTGAGGTTCAAGGTCTTGGTCTTGGTCTTGGTCTCGAGGTTCAAAGTCTTGGTCTTGGTCTTGGTCTTGAAGTTCAAGGTCTTGGTCTTGGTCTTGGTCTTGAGGTTCAAGGTCTTGGTCTTGGTCTTGGTCTTGAGGTTTAAGGTCTTGACAACAAGACTGGGTATCCCTCTGTCTTTTTCTACTATAGCCTGTTGTACATTGACAGTGCAACTCTTTTTTATGTACGCACTGTCATCAGAGGCTGAAGATTTTGATTGATAATCGAGTTTCATTTACGCAAACTTAAATGATTTCTGTTTTGTGTCTTCAGAGAAGGTTACGATGTTCTTTCAACTTTATCTTCGAGTTGCAAAAACAAAGCAATCGCTCGACTAAAGAGGAAAGTCTCGAGCGAACTGTAGACCACAGCTAATTTCTGGAGGATATTGAGAGAGACAAGCATGAGTTATTTCCTCTCGTTCCAGAAATTAGTCAGCCAATATCTTTGTCATAAGTGCCGCGCGTGACTTGCGTTGTACGTTTCTGAAAGCGTCACTGAAATGAATTTTCGCCAATTTATCAGCCTTTCTACTCTCCTCACCTGTGTCTTTTAAAAATAGTTAGAATATTTTGAGATAATTTTCAAGGCATTTGAATTCCACAGCATATTTTCGTTTGATTTTGTGTGTGATCTGCGGCTAATGTGCAACATGCACTTCAAAAGAAATCTTGATATCCAAATTTGTGCGTGAAGTCTGTTTAATATAGACAGTGGTTTTTTTAAGACAGGCGGTTATTATCTAAGATTAAGAATTCAATGAGGCCTATGTAAAGTGCCAAGCCTAGGATCAGACTAATCCAGAAGTGTGGTAGTGGTAGGGAGTGTTGGAACTTTCTTTATGGCGCTGAATCCTCCTCAAAGCGAACTTGCACCAAAAAGTAACAGCAGCGTTAAGTTTTAAGACGCACATTTGTTTAACAACAGAACTTTGTGTCTTACTCTGCATCGGAATTTCTTTGATTCACAGCTTCTGCCTCAAATTGTTTGGCTCTATCTGTTACCTCCACTCATTCAGTGCTTCAAATCCGTTGCTTTTGGAGGTAGACCTCGCTAGCAAGATATCACAGCAGCTCTGTTAAGCAGCCCATAAGGACTAGCTTTTGGCAAATTTATTTACGGTTTAATATCTTTCTAACCTTTCGATACTTAAATAAGTGTAGTGTAGTTGGGTTCTATTGTAACGTGGCTTGGTCATTGTTGTCTGGACCTCCCGTGTGGGGGCTCCGGTTGGCTGTCATCGAACGATACAACAATACGTCCGGTTCACCGCCCAACGAGGGCCTGCAGTCACAGTGCAGTGGCCCTGACCATGACCCTGACCTGGCCCTAAGTCGACCACCAGCAGAACTAAGTCGGTGATGGTTTCACAGTTGTTCATGGTGTAACTAGCAACACAGTGCAACTCTCCTTACAATATCCGCTTATGTAACGGTACAAAGGGTTCCCCAGACTCAGGCAATTAGAACATGGCCGTGTAATTATTAAGGGTCTTCGTAAACTATATCGCTCGCCTCTTCCCTCGTTATCATTTTCTCTCTCTGTCTATCTGTCTGTCTGTCTCTCTCTTTCTCTCCAGTCTGCCCACTACATAGCTATGCAATCTATACATATAGTTTCCTTATATGCAAATTTGTCCGTCGTATAACGCTCTATCTGTTCTGTTGTGAAACCGTTTGTGACGTCACTATACTGCCGTCTTGACGACGGTCGTCTTGACGACGGCGCTCAGAGCATTTTAGCCAACGATACATATAGGCCCATAGTGATACACTGTCGTCACGTCATAATTTATGACGGGTTAATACACTAGTTATAAATAAACGATGAAATATAAATTCAGCATAAGAACAAATGACGCTGATTATGTATGACGTAACA
The DNA here is from genome assembly GCA_963556255.1 of Allolobophora icterica. Classification (NCBI taxonomy): domain Eukaryota; kingdom Metazoa; phylum Annelida; class Clitellata; order Crassiclitellata; family Lumbricidae; genus Allolobophora; species Allolobophora icterica. Next base: position 16,327,957 of record OY744616.1, read on the forward strand.
GGGCATAACGTCATTATTGAATATTGTGACGTCGCTGGGCCAAACTTTTGCCATTGTTATCGTAAACCGAATGCTAATAGCAACCCGGCCAGCGTTTTTATTTACGCCTGGAATCGCGAAGAATATGCGTGAAGATTGTTCCTGGAAAGTAACGTTGACTCATAATGTCAGAAACGAGTAAGTGCGTTTGTTTCAGTTGTGTACTGCCATATGTTTCGAGTAAAAACAATCAGGTGACAAACACTTTGATGGTAGTCGGTTCAACGGTGTACGATAGAGGGTCAAATCTCCTATGCATGAGACGTATTGCACTGAACATGTATTGCAGAATAAGGAGCTTTGAGAAACTCTCCGAATGCCATTCGGCCTAATACACCTGACCTCCGTTATATTTATTGCTGTTGACCAGTGTTTAATCTAGTTCCTCTCTTCTGGGAGGGGAAACAAGGTTTCTGGGGGAACCAACCAATTTTTTTAATTTCATCCATCTTGAAAGACTTTTTTTCAACTTTCATCGAGACTTTTTCTACTTTCATCTTGAAAAAAAGTTGATGACCTGTTTATTTTATATTTTTTTTTTAGTTATTCGTCCAACTTTTCACCAAAAAGGTCTCTCTACATTCTAATATTGCTGGGGGGAACATAAATCCTGGGGGGGATATTTCTCCCCAAAGACGTCTAGATTAAACACTGGCTGTTGACAACAGTTCTTTTTCAAATAACTTTGATTCTCACTGCCAGACTACATGTACATTCCCATCATTGTATAACTGCCTCACAACTGCAATTATTGATTTTCGGTGTTTACGAGAGGTTAAACACTCCAATGAAAAAGGTCACAATTTGACTTTCTAATCAATTTTAATATAATCTAGTGATTTAAAAAGCGTCATTATCGTAATGTACTGGACATAAACTGATAATGGCTTCAAGTAAAACCGTATAGTAAATAATCGTAACCCGTTTTAAGTTCAGTCGATTTCCGATGTGTTGTGGAAACCATTAGTCAGGTGGATAAGTAAGCAGAAACAGAGGATGGATCTTGAACATAAAGATCATTGTCAAGAGTGGTGCTGTTTAATCTGGCAGTGTGCACAAAACCAATCTAACTGTTGTGATTGAAACATCTTAGAAACTGAAGTCAATTAAGTCTTTATTTGATATAGCTCAAAGAAAAACACACCTTTCACGAGACGAATTACAGCTATACGCAGTTATTGACAATTTCCGGGAGTACAGAATCAGACTATACATACTCGGAGTAGGCCGATAAATTAAGCCAATGGTCCGCCAGTACGGGACTGCAGAACATACCACCTGAATATACACAACTAACTAATTGTAAATTGTTTTATCGAAAGGCAATAAGATTAAAGCAGACACATTTCTTTATTTTACTATATAGAAATTTGAAAGAAAGACCTATTATTATTATTTTTTATGAGAATTCAGTTCAAAACCCTCACCCTCATGCGCAACTGCCTCACCGGGTCTGTTCCGTCTTACCTAATGAATGTCTGCACCCCGGTTTCTTCCTTGCCTGAGAGGGCCTCCTTGCGAACCTCGTACCGTGGCCTTATGGTTGTTCCACATAATTTATGCACTCTTCCACGGCCAAACCCAGGCGCTTTGCCTATGTGGGTCCTTCAGCCTGGAACCGTCTTCCCAGTCCCCACCAAGAGATTTTTGCCCTTTCTTCTCTTCAGTTCCGTAGACGCTTGAAAACCTTTATTTTTGTCGGTGCTGGCACTGATGCGGGTGGAGAGCGCCTCTGATCTGAATGGCGATATATAAATGCTCGGTTCCAATTTTAATTACAGTTTTATTATGGGTGGAATGTTTATAGAATTACGAAGCGTGGTTGTATCACCGTCTTCGGCAGTTGATTTGCTGAAGCCCGTGAAATCACCGGACGCGACTGTGCCTGACGCAGAAGAAATCAAAGCTGGAGAAAAGACTTCTACGACGAATTTAGTATCAGAGGCGTCGTTGAAACCAACAGGTGCTTCGGCTGCAGCAGGAGGTGAAGGGGCTTTGACTGTACCAAGAACCATTGGACTGATCGGCGCCATCTCTTTCATCGTTGGAACCATCATCGGTTCGACGCTTTCCCTTTCTATTAACAGCTAAAGTATAAAGTAATGTAAAGATTTCACAGTTGTAAGTGTAACAGTTTTGTAACTCGAACTTTATCTAGCGATGCGTAGGCCTAAAGAGAAATTTACTGCGTTAACATTAACGATGTTGAATTCATCAAGACCACAAAATTAACCTAGCAATCAATGTTCAGATAACGAAGTCACTAGTGTGTGATTTTGACACACACGCACAGACCAGAAATAGGATTCGTACTACACATGCTGTTGTCGGTAGGTGTTGTCTCTGGAACGGTTGCATAAGATTCGCTTGAATTTTTTTCTGTCTCAGGATATGTCACGAAGGCCAACCTGCGTATGTGCAGGAGTTTAGAGCGACTAAATTATCTAAACTTCCCAGTTTATATGATTTTAACGAGCAAGATTGCCGTACAATAACGCCTTTGGGAGGTGTTAGAAAGGCGCCAAAGAAACGTTTTGATTTCATTACAATAATTTATAGGGCTTATATATGCACACCTTTCAAGAAACACCCCAAGCACCATCTCGTCTCAAAATTAACTGAAATATCAGCAATTATGAATACGTTAGTCATGTTAATTATATTAATATTAAAAGTATCTAAGATATAGCCTAAGCAGGGGCGGCGCCAGACACTTTTTGTAACCAGGGCATAGCCAGGGTAGTCATACAAGTAACAAGTCTTCTTCTTCTTTGTTTCTCTTCCGTCAGGCGGGGGCCGACGATGAGTCCTCAATTTGACGTCTCCAAGTTTCTCTGTTCCTGATTTTTTCTATTGCTGTTTAGGTACATAGTCATATTAAGGTTTCTTGGTCTTTTTACCAGATGGTGACCAATCCTCTTCTCGCAGGGTAAGGAAGCCGGTGGGCCAGTTATGGCCTCATGCGCCCTCAGGTGTCCTTCCAACACCTGCCTCCTGCGTTGGCCAGCTATTTTCGGGGTTCCCGGTGAGCCTGTCCACCTCGCGAGTCGCCCAAGGTGTTCCTTCAGTCCAGGGTTTTCACCACTGGACTTTCACCACTGATGGCATTGCCCCACCGGGCAATCCCCTACTTAGCTGTTCACCCCCCACCGCGGTGAGGTGCAGGTAGGACTTTGGGGGGGCAAGTAACAAGTGCAAGTAACAAGTAACAAGTGCAGAGGGCGAATTATAGAAAGCGCGGTAGCACGAGCTTAAATGTTGACCATATGAGATCGCGTTAGCGCGCTTGCTATAAATCGCCCCAGCACTATTATATTTGTCTATAGTCAGGAAGTCAGATGGGCGAAGCCCCCGGAAGCTGAACGCTTTTTGACATTTGTAAAGCAAATTTTAACATTTCAGTGAATTAAGTGAATTTTTATCTCAGGATATAACAAATACGCCCGAACAAATTCTGGATAGGGCAAAAATTCTGGCAGGGCATCGACCAGGGCAAAGGCTTTTTTACCAGGGCATTTGCCCTGGCGCGCCCTGGTGTAGCACCGCCTCTGCTGCCTAAGTGATATCAAAGTCCCTGACTGCATTATAGGAGAAGCAAGAACGTTGACATTGATTTGAATTTTACAGGTTCCGGGATCTTTATTTCACCGAAGGGAATGGTCGTAGGTTCTGGAAGCGTTGGCCTTACTCTATTCAGCTGGTTAATCTGCGGAGTCATTTCAACGCTCGGTATTTATAGAAGACAATATTGTGCTCTTCAGTGGAAATTCGTCGATTTATTAACGGCTTGTAGATGTTAATTATTACGTCATGTAACAATCATGATAAAAAAATATAAATTCAAGTTGTGAAGACAGAGAGACAGAAAGACAGACAGAAAGACAGACAGACAGACAGAAAGACAGATATAGAGACAGACAGACAGACAATCAGACAGACGGACGGACAGACAGACAATCAGACAGACAGACGGACAGACAGACAGAAAGACAGACAGAAAGAAAGGCAGATAGACAGACAGATAGACAGATAGACAGTCAGACAGGCGGACAGACAGACAATCAGACAGACAGACGGACAGACAGACAGAAAGAAAGACAGAAAGAAAGACAGATAGACAGACAGACAGACAATCAGACAGACGGACAGACAGACAGAAAGGGAGACAGAAAGAAAGACAGATAGACAGACAGAGAGACAATCAGACAGACAAACGGACAGACAGACAGAAACACAGACAGAAAGACAGACAGACAGACAGACAGACAGACAGACAGACAGACAGACAGACAGACAGACAGACAGACATGCAGTCAGATAGCAGACACTTAAACAGCAGAAACAGGCAGACAGAAAACAAACAACTGACATCAATTAATAATAATAATAATAATAATAATAATAATAATAATAATAATAATAATAATAATAATAATAATAATAATAATAATAATAATAATAATCCTGTTCTTTAATTAAGCGCCTGCAAACGCACTGCGCTGTACAGTGAACATACATATGGTAGAAACGGCAGCCACGCAGGGCGCCTTACATGCATGTATACAGTAGAGGCACATGATAACAGCTTTACAGGAGTCGAATATAACTGCTTATGCAGCAGCCAATATACGGCGCCAAATCACGGCCTACTATTCATTTAACCACCGCCGCCGCCTAGCGAGTGAAAGGCAGAATTAACCTTAAATTAACGGTTGTCTACGGGGTTCGATCTTGGTACCTTCAGCTCTTCACGCCAGTGTGTTATCCATTACTCTACGGACGCATGTCTTTACGTATACATTTATGTCCGTCTGTGTGTGTGTCTGTCTGTGTGTGACTATATGCCTGTTTGTCTGTCTATCTGTCTTTCTGCTGTATGTCTGTCGGTTACCTTGTCCACCCGTGTCTCATCGGAATGCTATAGGCATAATTCCTTATCAAAGGAAGGAAGAGGTCACAATGGAACGCGTACTTTACAGCTACTAAGTGACGGACAGAAATACAGCTTCTGATTTACTATGGTTTACAGCGCAAATCAGTTATTAAATAAATTATATGTGCACATACTCGTTTAAGTGTCTACAATAATTCTCAGACTAACAGTAAATTCGGGTACTTCGTGTTGCGTTAAGTGAGGCTGTTCTTGTAATTTTTTCGTAGCGGCGTTGTGCTATGCAGAGATGGGATGCGTCATTAAGGCGTCTGGGGCCGACTATGCCTTCCTGGATGCTGCCTTTGGGTCCATATTGTCATTCGTCTTCACCTGGTGTTGGGCGATTCTTCTGAAACCAGCCAGCATAGCCGCGCTCTCGCTGACCAGTGCTCAGTACATCCTCACTCCGTTGTTTGAAGATGGTTGTGGTCACGTACCGGAGGCGAACAAGAAGTGCTTGGCTATCTTCATTCTACGTAAGAAGAATTTGGACGTCGTGGAAATTGCATCGAGTAGAATCAGTTCAGTTGCGGTGACGTCTGTGGTATGGGTTACCCCTTCAACTGGGGTGAATTCATGCACGTGACGGGAGACCGTTTGATTAGATAGCACGAAGAGGCGCTGCAAGCATGCATTACATTACATTGATAACAGTACATTGCATTGCATTACTTTACGAGAGCAGACGCTATGAAACTAGCGTCAAAACTTAACCAGCACGGATCCAGGGTTTTAAACAGGATATGCGTAGTGATGATATGATTATATTAATGACCTTCCTGTCAAACCAACAAGTTTCAGGGAGCGGAAATGACCGAGTTCTCGAACCCACACTAAATCCGCCGATGATAACTAAACTTCTTTTGTATTTGTGATTATAATTATAACTAGCTGTAACCCGTGAAAAATCACGGTATATAAAACAATTATTATTGCAGTGATGACAATAACGTCATATTATATGCCTATAGCCGTCGTCAAGACAACCGTCGTCAAGGCGGCAGTATAGTGACGTCACAATAGTGTTTGTTACGGGACAGACAGACAGACAGACAGACAGACGTACATCGGTTATTATGTTGTTTAATAAGTAACTTCTATCGTGTCGGCGTTTAATGTACAAGGCATCAACCGATGGCGCTCAAAGCCAAGCCATAATCAGGTCAACATCCGGGAGATCAATCCGATAAGGTCGATCGAGTGCATTGTCTGTTTTGTTGTTGCAGTTACCCTTTGGGGCATTAACATGTACAGCGTTCAGTTGGCCGCACGAGTGCAGATTGTCTTCACGGCGGCCAAACTGCTCGCTCTGGCGATCATAATTGTCGGCGGGATTTACAGACTGTGCCAAGGCAAGTCCGTCGAACAGCTTGTTTCCATGGAACACTCACGCCGTTTAGATATCATTGCACTTTTATTTCGTCTTTCCGAGTAGCTGTATTGATGATGCTGGCGTTCCACTCATCTAAATTTAGGGGAAGAGGGAGTTGTCGGACTACCCGTCTAGACTCCAACCCCTGCATACGTTCATATGTTCTTCGCAGGGGCTTCTACACTCAAGTGGAGGAGGAGGATCACCTCTGATAAGTGCACCTGAAGTGGTGCTATATACATTTTCAATTACAATTACGATTATGATCGGCATGTGGTTGCTGGGTTCGTCCTGTAAAGTGCAATAGAAACGCATGTTAGTAGCAATGACGAGGTTTCTTCAAGAGACTCTATATATAAACTAGTGTATTTTCCCGTCATAATTATGACGGCAGTATTATAGTGTTAGAGTATTAACCCGTCATATTATGACGTCATATTATAGGCCTATATGTGTCGTCAAGACCGCCGTCGTCAAGACCGTCGTCAAGATCGCCGTCGTCAAGACGGCAGTACAAACGGCTTCTGTTTCACAATAGAACAGAAGCCGTTTGTGACGTAGCGTCCTCCGACAGACAAATTTGCATATAAGGAAACTATTATATAGAAAGAGCAATGTTGACAATGATGCCTTTAATGACAGTATGGCTTTTGGCTGTTAGTATATTGGTGCTCGAATGTTTATGAAACCAACCTAATGTTAATAGTTTAATAATCATGCCATTATTGACAGCATCCATTTTGTCATTCGTTGACATCATTACTGACATCATCCCTTTGTCATTCATTAACAGCATTATTGACAGCACCCTTTTGTCATTCATTAACATCACTATTGACAGAATCCCTTTTGTCGTTCATTGACAACATTATTGATAACATTCTTTTGTCATTCATTAATATGGACGCATTTAATTTGTTAAGTGCAGGTTATACCGGAATACTTGCATCGGGTTTCCGTGGATCGCACACCAATCCAGGAGTCATAGCCGTTGGTTTCTACAGCGGAATGTTTGCCTATGATGGATGGTAAGAACACGGGTTTTTATTCATGCAGACCATTTTAAATGTGCTATAGAGTTAATCTGATGTAGGCTGGGGGGGGGCAGCCTGGGCACGTGCCCCCCAATAATTGAGGTGGACTGTACAGTGTACACCCAATGCAACAAGTGACCAAATCCCGCCTCCCCCTATATTCTGGACAAGTTAACGTCATTAGTCAGCGTCTAGGTTTCATTTGATGAAAAAGATGAGCTGAACTTCAAATTACACAATAAAAAATTTCTATTTATTGTAACGAGCCTTTCTTCACATGGTGTAAAGATAATTATTTCCTTCAGAATTCGTTAGAATTAATCGGATTTAGTTAAAATGCTGAGACCATTAATATTTCTTTCTGACTATGTCTTCAGTTAGCTCCAACAAGAAGCCATTCAGGCATGCTATATATATATATATATATATATATATATATATATATAAAATCAAAAATCAAAAAAATCTTTATTACAACCAACAACAGAATAATAACGAATTAGTTTAGTTTAAATATTACATTCAAGGCATGCTGAGCATTGGCTGCAAAGGGTGGCCCCAAAGGGATACAATCCCGCTAAGGGGGTCCCCCATCAGCAAATTACACATTTATAATAATATGACTGGTTACATATATATATATATATAAATATATATATATGTATATATATATATATGCATAGAAACAGTTTTATATGCCAATCCTTACATCCTACTTACAGGGCTATCAAAATTATCTAAACTGTTCTTTTATCGTGGCACTCAAATGATGATTGTACGCGCTTTGATCGACAGCTAAACTTCAAATTTTTCGTCGATGTAAGGAAGTTTCGATATTTTTGCAAACAATTTCGTCAACAATTGATACCTTCCTTAATTCTAAATTTTTTATTTTTGCAATAGCAATGTTTTTTTTATAAAAAAGGAAAACAGCTTTAGGTAGTTACACGATTAAATTAGACGTTCTAGGGATTCTCAAATGCGGGAAATGTTTCAAAGTTCTGCCTACGTTTGCAGGAACTCTGCTAATTTCATCACAGAAGAAATCATCAATCCCGAAAGGTAAGATATATAGTTGATCCCAGTGTTGAGTAGTCGCGAGTTGACGCCAGTCGCGAGTTGACGCCAGTCGCTAGTTGGCGCCAGTCGCTAGTTGGCGCCAGTCGCTAGTTGGCGCCAGTCGCTAGTTGGCGCCAGTCGCTAGTTGGCGCCAGTATTGGTTGCAACCTCGAGTTATTCTGTGATCATTAGAGCGTGATGTTTGACGTGCGCAAGTAGTACGAGTAAGTGGGCCATCACACAGTTTAGCATATCCGTTCCGTTTGACTTCGGATTTACGATAAGTTGCAGAAGGGCCTAACATAGTGTGTTTTCTTACAGAAAATGTACAGTTAACATTGTTGAGTGTGCAGTTGACTTGTCTAGAGTGTGCAGCGTGTAGTATGAATTTTTTAGAGACTATAGCTGAAATCACTAACACTCGATTTCATTCTAATACCTGAAATTCTAATTTCCAGTTCAAGTACAGTTTGACAGTTTGAGGAAGCGTTTACCTGTCTGAGTATTTTAGTAAGTAGTAGTAAGTGAGCTGAAATTGTATTGTTTTCATAGAAACCTGCCTCTGGCCATAATCCTCGGCGTTCCCATTGTCATCATTGTCTACCTGATGACAAATATATCTTACTTTACGGTCATGTCGATCGACGGAATAATCGCATCGGATGCAGTTGCAGTCGTAAGAGCTCCTCTCTCTCTGTCTCTCTCTGTCTCTCTCTGTCTCTCTCTCTGTATATATATATATATATATATATATATATATATATATATATATATATATATATATATATATATATATATATATATATGTCTTTCATTCATTAGTTAAAGGTTAAAAAATAGAACAACAATACAATTATTCAGTCTGCCACTCAAGTAACATAATGGTGAATGGGTGACCCTACTAGTCGGGACTTGTTCCCTTTGGGTTCTCTTTTTGTTCCCTTTGTTTCTTAGCTAGTAGTCAAATGATTCTACTTATAAAGCTTGCATTTGTTGTGGGAAGCAATAAAAAAACTATGGTTATGGTTATTTTTAACAAGAATAACATTCCATTCTTCATTATATATAGTCTGTACTTACTTGCTAATATAAAAATAGCAGTGGTTGATCGCCTTCAAATCTATTTGCTGCTAAACAGATACTAAAGAAGCTTCGAGAGTTTAAAGAAAATTTAGAACGGTTTCAAGGCAGAATATTATCTCATGTATAGGCCTATAGCTTTTTCAGTATGGTAGTAGACTACATGCTTATTGTTCTTGCGAGGCAATTTCAGAGCTATTTCGGTATTTTACTATATGTTGGCCTTCCGTACTCGGAAATTACTGTTCAGCTACATATAGGCCTAATATATTCAGACGTCATCGACTGTTGCATGGCGTTCATTTAATAATATATATATATATATATATATATATATATATATATATATATATATATATATATATATATATATATATTCCATTCTTCAATGCAGTGTATGAACCCTTAGATATGGTGCCGTGTGCGTACTTTGGATGGTTTGGCTCAGTATGCTTGGGTGTGTCTGTGGTATCCCAACATTTGTGAAATTCTAGTCAGATGAGCCCTGCTTGCGAATTAATTAATTTTCTGTTCATAATGACATTTAGCATCGTTTAGGTCAGCGTCGAGAGCGTCCAGAATTAGTTTCTTCGAGGAAGCTGTAAATGAATTTCTGTTTGCTATTCAATTAACAACGGAGTTGCAGAACTCACAGAACAAGATTTCAAGCCATCGTGTTTGGTCTACTGTAGACTTGGGCTGAAACTGTCATTCCAGTTGTTGCTTGGATCATTCCAATCTTCGTAGCCTTGTCATCCTTCGGGTCGGCCAATGGATCGCTCTTCGCGTGTGGGCGGTTAGTGTTGAACAGATAAAGTTGTATTCGATATTGCCCTACTTCCAAACTTCAGAAGTACATACACGGCCATACGACAGAGCATCTACGGCGCTGAGCAACTGTGAGCAAAGGACTTGCTCAAGGTCCGTACACAGTGACTGCCTCGAGTGAAGCTCGAACTCATATTCTATGCGTTGAAGGCCAAGCGCTTTAACCAATCGGCCACACGAGGTATATTAGATTTGTCATGCACAGGGCTGTAGTCGAGGGTATACGCGGGTATACAGCGTATACTCACCTCTAGAGACCGTATACTCACCTCACAAATATTTTGTACTCATTACTAAGTAGTTTCGGAAAACTAACCATTAGCGTATACGCATTACGCACCTCTAATTAATTTCGGAAAACTAGCCGGTAATTTTACCACTACAGCCCTGGTCATGCATCATAACATTCATGCAATTCTAAGGGTGTATGTCCTGACGCTGACACTTATGGACAAGAAAATGAGCGTACAAGCAATCTTGTGAGGCAGTCGTATTTCACAGGAGTTATATTAAATGTATACATAATAATAATATATTATATATATTCGTGTTTAATGAAAAGCTCACTGACACACCGCAGTTAGTAACATTGAAACACATGACAGTACAATTACCCAGATCTTATAGAACACACATCTTGGCAGCCTGTTAGGCGCCTGCTCATTTTACAGCTGCCCTATGGCGTGGAAGGCTGAGTCGACCTATAAGGGAGGTTACGGGTATCGAACCGCGTCTTTCAAATCTTATGTTCTTCAAGCAAGAGTGCTACTATTCATCTATACATATCTGCAAGCCCATGATTCCTTAGATATCGTTTTAAAGGGCAAATCCAAACAATATGTTCAATATAGCACTGATATTAATAGTATTATTACACGGATGACGATATTTTCACTTCTCCTAAACGATTAATTTATATAGGCCTAACGTTTGAAATAGTTTCATTAACATTTCCTCCGTAGCGCATATATATATATATATATATATATATATATATATATATATATATACATATATATATATATATATATTCGCGTGTGCGTTTGCGCATAGGTTGCTTTTTGTGACTGCAAGAAATGATCACATGCCTGAAGTCCTTGCGATGGTTGACGTCAAAAATTATGGTCCGACACCAGCCACCATAGTTCTGGTAACTTTTCGGATTATAACTATGACAATGGCGATGCTGATAATGATAATAATGATAAGGGTGATGCTAATGTTGTTGTTGATGATGATGATGATGATGATGATGACGATGATGATGATGATAGCGACTATGATCAGGATGAAAAGGCGGACAGTGATGATAATGGTGATGATATTTATCGTTAAATATTATGTATTTTAAAGAAACAAAAAGATATTTTAAGTACTTTCTTCAATCTGAAAGTTTCGGCAACCCCTAATGTCATGTTGAGTTTATAATGTAGAGTCTGTGACAGACTATAGTGGTTAGCGTGCTGGACTAACAATCGAAAGGACGTGGGTTCAAATCCCCGCCAGGGCAGAAATTTGCTTCTAGATTTGGCTCCATCTGCACCTCTAGCTAGAATGAAAACGCGCAACGTACACTATGGTTATACGATGTTATGAAAACGGAGTCGCTAACATTTAACACTTTTGGCCGCCTCTTCTCAGGCTAGCTTGGGAGACTGCTCTTTCATTTCCTCTTCTCTTATTTTTCTCTCTTCTGTTACAAAGAGTGGAGTCAACAATCTGTGTGTTAGAAAAAATAAATGTAAACTAAAATCTCGCACGTGCTTAGGCTACTTAGTTAATGCGTATTTATTCACCTGTTCTAACATTCTTATTTAATTGCCTCGGTTTCAAATCTCGATTTGCTGACTTTTAGCTTTTGAACTGCTTTAGCGCTCTATCGGTGCCGTACTTGATTGTGGTTGAGGTAAATGTAAGGTTAGGTAAGATCGACGACAAGAGCTCTGGCTGCAGCCACAAGATATCGATACACTATGTATACTACTATTTATTTCCACCATCGTCATAGGTAGACGGAATGGCCTTTGACCTATTCGATATACCAAATTGCTAAAGTTGTTTAGCGCCACCACTTCCTTGAAGTGGCGCTTTAAAGAAGGCAGATTACAATTACAATTACAAACAGATTATTTTCATTCGCAACAGATGCTCATCTCCATAGTGTTCACAGTCGTTGGAAGCATCGGAAGCCTGATTAACTTCATCAGTTTTATCAAATGGATCTTCTATGGATTGAACATGTTGTCTCTAATCATTCTAAGATATCGCAAGAAATACAAAGACATACCGCGACCAGTAAAGGTAAAGCATGCTATTATAAACTAATCGTGCATTTTCCGTTGAACTATCGTTAACGATCTTTACAATAGTTTCTTCTTGATTTTAAAAACTTTCAAGTTGTATAATCTTATACTATCTTAGTTTATTCTGAAGTGTGATATAACTTCGTTAGCCAAGGGCGTCGACGAACTGTTACTTCCATCTTACTCTTGTTTATAATTTTCCACAGTTTTCTTCGTAAATTGTAAACGCTAAACTGCAGTCTCATATACTTGCCCATTCAATCTTAAATATAATATGACTTGTATGGCCAATAGGGTTGTTACAGTTTTCAGAGAGTGGTAAGGTTTTCTTCCGCCGAAACTTTTGACGACCAAAGCTTTGAGACGACCAATGATCCCTTTTGCCACGAAAAGCTTTATGAGCGTTACCATAAATTACTACTATTAGTATTACTAATACTATTGGTACTAGTACTACTACTATTACTATTAACTACTACTATTATTATTACTGTTACTATGACTATTGACTTCTGCAGAACCATGGCTGCCTCTCAGAGTCATCTGCTTCTTCTTCTTCTCTCCTTCTTCACTCTCTCCGCTTCCTTCTTTTTCTAATTAGGGCCTACTAACACACAATATGATCGCTAAAGTAAGTAAAACTGAATTTGGATGTTGTCTTTTGTCTTGTAGATTCCTCTCGTTATTCCAGTTATTGTTTTCATCTCTGCGGTATTCATTGTCTTTGTTCCAATCATCGAAGATCCACATATTGAATTTCTTTACGCCGCAGCCTTCATAGCCATCGGATACGCTCTCTATGTGCCTTTTATCTATTTCCGACTGCGTCTCAAATTCATGAGTGAGTCTTTCTCGCTATATATCAAAGAGATCGCAGTCTTTCTGATAACCTATGTTGCACAGTCTACGGATTTTAAAAACAGCTAGAGTCGATTATTGACACTACAGAGCATCCCAGAATTTGAAGAGTGGGTTCCAGGCAGTGTCCAGAAAATTAATAGGGAATTGTGTTTCATCTCCTGCAACTACGAAATCTTTTGACCAAAATTATTTGACCTGTGCTGGACTGTATTAGGTATTGGGGCGAAAACTTCGAGTTGCAGTTTTTTAAACGACGGAACATTGAGGTGTCGTATGTATGCAAAGGTCGCTCTAAAATATATAAGGACGAAGAAATAAGCGATACTCTACACAACGGAATTTCGATGACTGCAGGAATTTACCATGCTATATAATCAGGTTTTGACCTGCGCTTGTTTCCCAGAGATTTTACGACTCACAGGCCTATCCAGATGCAGTCGATTGTAAGGGTATAGATATACAGGTATTTGATATAAGTTTTCTGTTGTTGGCCCTTCGGTCTGGAATGAGCTCTCTCTGGCTTTCCGCATGCTGCCTAGGGTTTTTCTGATACACCTACGTTTCATTCCAATTTTGAGACTGTTCTTTTCAGCCCGGGCTGAGTAGATACCATGAAGGGGCGCTATATAAATTCTTGCAATGAATGAATAAGTATTTGACTGAATATTATAATATAAACAGGCAAAGGAACAGATAAGAGACATCTTTTATTTCTGAATCTCTTGTGGATTTAATTATAAATGATGTAATTTACATCTTTTTGTTTTCAGAATACGTTACGATGTTCTTCCAACTCTATCTGCAAGTTGCGAAGCCCGTCAGAACAAAAGATTAGAGAAACCAGATTTCAGCATTCCACAGACAACATCAAGTTATCTCAACAACTTGGACTAAGTTAAGGATTGGCGCTTGATTAGGATCTGAAAAAAAACACCAGTTCACCTTCGTCTTCGAACGAAAAGTTCTAACGAGGGTTGTTTTAAAGCTGAACTTAGCTATCTTTGCGTTGTTTCATCGTTATATTTTTTGTAAAATGGTCAAAACTTTGATTTAATATAATCGCTATAGACCTTTGCAATTGACTTTATTATGTAAATACAAAACATTAAGATACGTCGCCAGAATGTTGAGTTGTCTGGGGGGGGGGTTGATAAACCTCTGAGCACAAAGTATGTAGAAGGTTGGCCGACTTAGCAGCCTGAGTAGCCATAAAAGAAAACGAATAGCATTTGGTAATGCCTGTAGGCTTTCATCCATCGTCTGAGAGACCGTTAAGACGAATTAAAACCCAGTTGAATGCTCAGGATTTTTCTATCGGCGTTTGGAATAGCTTATACATGCGATGGAGAGGGTTCTGGGAGTATGGATGTCTAGCAGATGTTGAGAGCCTTTTGATTTCAATTAAGTTTTTGTCGGCAAATTGTATGCGCGATAGACTAGTGGTTAGCGAGCTGGATTGTCAGCCCAGAGATCTGGTTCAAATCCCAGTTATGGGTAGAAGAATGCTTAGAAATTGTTTATAGATGTCTGTTCAACTTCCGCCACCTGCCGAAGTCAGTGAGAAACTCGTACACTGACCTATACGGTCGGTGGAAAGATCAGTTGACAAGGAGAGGACTGGCCAACCGATCTCATATGCCCTGTCTAAGAAGTATGACGACATAGGCGTAATTTACTTTTTGAACTGGAGGGTACCGTACCACCCACTTTTCATACCCATTGTTTTAGCCCATTATTATTTTATCTGAGGAAAACCTCAAGATTCAAACAATTTTTACCGAGCATTATCATCAGTGTGATCACCATCATCATCACTCTCATTGTTATTATGTTTTTATTAAAAGAGGTGGCAATATAATTATCTGTGATATCACAATGCAATCACTAGAAGACGTTACAAGTCTACAAGATGTTGCTACGGAAATATACCCTGTATGAAATCACAGTGCGATTATTGCAAGAGATTGCTGTGACAATACTTTTTGTATGAAATCACAATGCAATTATCACAAGAGGCTGCTACTGCAGTACATCTGTGAAAATGTAATAACAATGCAATTATTCCCAGAAGTTAAAAGAGGTTGCTACGGCAACATGCCTTCTATGAAAATATGAAATCACAATGCAATTATTACAAAACGTTGCTACGGAACTATTTTTTGTATGAAATCACAATGCAATTGTTACGAGAGGTTGCTAAGGCATTATATCCTCTACGAAATCGCAATACAATTATTCCCGGAGGTTAGACAATCGTTGCTGCGGCCTCTATGGTCTCTGTGAAATCACAATGCAATTATTTCAAGAGGTTGCTACGGAAACATGATACTGTGTGAAACCACAATGCAACACGTCCGTTATGAAATCACAATGCAATTATTCCGAGAGGTCAGAAGACGTTGCTAGGGCAATATATCCTCTGTGAAATCACAATGCAATATTATTTCTAGCGGTAGCAAGCAATATCCTCTGTGAAGTCACAGTGTAATTATTCCTAGCGGTAGCAATATTCTCTGTGAAACCACAATGCAATTGGCTATTGCTTATTCCTATCGGCAGCAATTGTATTGTATTTTTAGTTCAATAACCAAACATTGCAAGGATAAACAAAACATATAACTCTTATAATCAATTAACATAATCTGGCTACACAGGAAACCCCAAAGGGGTCGTAGACCCCGCTACCAGGGCCACCTGGGTAGTAATAGGGCCTACAACTTGATGAAAAGCAGTCGATTTAACATCATTAGATATGTAATGGTAACAGTGGGTCCCACGATCTGGAACGACCTACCCCTGCTCGGGGCCAAAATAATGACTGGCATTTCCTCATCGGTCTCACGTTCCCTAAAGACATTTCTGTTTCCCCGGGGCTTCTGTGCTGAGAGCGCCTCTGAATAGTTATTCTGGTCTTCTAGCGTTATTTTAAAACAGGTGCTTAGCAACTTGGGCCTAGAACGACGCAACCGAGGTTGGGAAAGTGTCTATACACTGGCCTCCAATCCACGTTTTTGACATTACGTGGACGTGATAGAAAATGTCTTACACTGGCTCCCAACTCATTTCTCTAGAGTATCATCATCATCATCATCATCATCATCATCATCATCATCATCATCATCATCATCATCATCATCATCATCATCATCATCATCATCATCATCATCATCATCATCATCATCATCATCATCATCACCACCACCACCATCATCATCATCATCATCATCATCATCATCATCATCATCATCATCATCATCATCATCATCATCATCATCATCATCATCATCATCATCATCATCATCATCATCATCGTCGTCGTCATCATCATCATCATCATCATCATCATCATCATCATCGTCATCATCATCATCATCATTAAGCCTATAATTATTGTTATGCTTGTAATACAAACGATGGCGATATAGTTATTTAACAGACACGAAGCTGAAACAATGCGAAATTTGCTACCCCCACTTTCTAAATCAAAATTACGCCCCTGTATGAAGGCACTGACACTTCAAACCCATGGTTGCGTCTCGGTTTCAACTTGAAAATATGTGCTTTTCTTATCGTCTTCTTTATCAGTCAAAATTATTAGCGTACAGCGAAATAATTTTGATCTCGTTACGAGCAAAGCGCAGCAATTTAGTGCAATTGATTTAAGTTCTAAATAGAGTGAAGCCCTAAAATGCGTTTCGTGGATTAGTAATCCACGAAACGCATTTTAGAGAAGTATTCTGATTTGATCAGATTAGAAATCTTGAGATTACATTGTACTAGATCAGATTACGTCAACGGTCTTCAGGTTAGACTGCGTGGAATTAGATTACAATATAGATCCTCAGATTACTAGATTTTATAAGATTAGAATAGATTGGAGGTCCTCAGATCAGAGTTGATGATTTCGGATTATATTCGAGGCCATCATATTTGATAAGACTGATTAGATGACTTCAGGGGCGGATCCTGAAGGTCAATCAGGGGGGGGCCAAAAAATTTGACACACAAACCAACCACATTCTGGGAGAGGAATCAGTTTATCAACCGACCACCGAAAAATTTTTTGGCAATTCATCTCCCCAAAAAGTTGATGACCTTTTTTTTAGTCATTAGCCTTTTATATGTCTTCGGTCTACGGGGCCCACGTCCTGTCCTGTGACTCATCCACGCCTACGGGGGGGGGGGGGGGCCACGCCTGTGTAACCATAATTAAACGCCAAGAAAACGCCTATGTAAATAAAGAAACATTTTAAATGGGGCGGCCATGGCCGGATTGGCCCCCCTGGATCCGCCTCTGGATGACTTGAAGGTCCTCGTATTAGAAATGATCGGAATAGATTACACCAATCGAGACATTAGGACAATGGCGCTATAGAAGTTCCTATATTAGATCAGATTAGAAGTTCTTAGATTACATTGGATTCGATTAAATTAAACTAAATTAAATAAGCAGTCTTTAGTTGCATTAGATAAGAGAGCACGCATTAAAAGACAAGGAAGGATTGATCATAAATATCAGCAGATCTGCACAACTAAACTTGGGTGGATTGGATTAGAAAGCCAACGATCTGCTTTCAAATCAAAGTTAGTCTCCTGTAGGAGAATCTATAAGTGAAGCCAAGTTCACACAACTCAGTAGCCAGCTAAGGCTCTTGGCCGTGGCACGGCGTTGCTAAGAAACTTCACCTCGTGTAAGTGGTATGCTGGGGCCGCACGAGCAACTAGGAAGTAAATAATGGAATTTCTGGCGGTGAATAGAAGTGACGGACCGATGTCTCACGGGGTTTTACATAATGATCTATCGAGCACTGGAGAATGGTGGGTCTATCTTGGGCGTTGTCATGGCCGTTAAACACACACATTTATCAAAGACTTGAGATTAATGGGTTCATCGTGGGCGTTTCCTCCTATAGCCAACAATTTCTGACGTATGTATGTATGTAGGCCTATGTATGTATGCGTGAACTATGTAATTATGTATGTCAAGCTCTACTTATGTATGTGCGTATGTATATTATGTATGAATATGTGTATGATCATATGTATGTATGTATGCACATATGTATGTATGCATGTATGTACGTATGTATGCAGGTATGTATGTGTGTATGTATGTATGTTTGCATGTGCGTATGAAATATATGTATGCATGCATGTTGTGTGCATATATGTGATATGTATGTACATACTCTGATCGACTTGACTTATTTGTTACCCGAGTGAGAACGGCCATGGCCCAGTATCGTTCCTTTGTTCCCCGATTGAGAACGGCCATGGCCCAGTCTCGTTCCTTTATTAGTGTTGGCTCTTCATTGTGGAATCAGTTTCCTCCTTCAGTCCGGGCTGCAGTTCTATTTGGTGGCCCTGCCACAGCTTTTCGTTGTCTTAAAACTTGCCTTTATTCCCGAGGATTTTCGTACTAGGAGCGCCTCTGATTGGTAGGCACTGGGTAGAGGCGCTTTATAAGTTTTGAAGTACAATACAAAGTGTACGTTGGTACGACCATGAATACATGAATACATACATAATATATAACATGTATACATACATACATACATACATACATACATACATACATACATACATACATACATACATACATACATACATACATACATACATACATACATACATACATACATACATACATACATACATACATACATACATACATACATGCATGCATGCATACATGCATGCATACATGCATACATACATACATACATACATACATACATACATACATACATACATACATACATACATACATACATACATACACACATCCGCACGTACGAGGATGTATGTACAGACGTGCTGACGCAGCCAAGTGGAACTGTTGGACGAGGTTTTTAACCCTCCTGTGGTGGCAGAGCCAGGGTCATGACGATGGATATTCATGACTCAAGTTACCGGTCGTTGTTTGCATACATTCACCAATCTGTCACTCATTCTGTTGTTTGAGTTGTGAGAATAGGTCTACAAACGGGGCTTTCATGCATGGTTCTCTCGAGTTACGCTTCAGTAAATTTAACTTCCTTTTTTCTCTATCGTCGCGTTCACTGCACGCACCATTGCATTCGAAGATATGAATGCTTGTCTTTCTTATTTGGTTTAGCGGGATTGAGTCTGTTTCTCAGCCTTTAGATTATGCTAGCTACTAAGGTATGCAATTTATATCTGCATTATTGGGTGGCATGAGCAGCCAGTGATAAGCACTCGATTTATGTGCGTTTCGCTTACTTTGTGAAAAGAAGAAAACAAGGAAGTTGACTAAGCCAAAAAGAATGACAGCCCTGGTGAGTATATGCTGTATCATAACATAACATAACATTTATTCTGTAACCAACTTCAAACAGGACGTAATTACATCCAGATTTCCACGTTTAATCGGTTTACACAGGAGACCCAAAAGGGGGCCAAAGGTCCCGCTAGCCAGGGTCACCTGACAAAATAAATTGAAAAGATGCATTACGGCCAACTGTATCAGTGTATCCTATTTGTTTGCAGAGTCTAAACCATGTGTGCTGTAGGTCATTATAGCGAGTAATAACACTGTTAAGAAAAGATGTATGTATGTATTTATGTATGCATTTATGTATGTATTTATGTATGTATGTATTTATGTATGTATGTATTTATGTATGCATGTATTTATGTATGTATCTATTTATGTATGCATGTATGTATCTATTTATGTATGCATGTATTTTTGTTAATGCATTTATGTATGTATGCATGTTTGTATGTGTGTATGTATGTATGTGTATATGTATGTATCAAGACAATTAATGTGAAGCCTTATAAGTACCTCACGAAAGCGCTGACTTGTGTTCATATATGTATGGAGACGGTCTTCAGAGGCAAGTCAGAGCTTCTGTGATCAAAACAAGAACCACGGCTGTTTGTCATAACCATAGTTATTATAAAAATACTTTTGGAATCATATGTCATTCATAATATGATATATATATATAATACATTTAATATATTTTTTTCTAATTTCAGGTTGGTCTAGTTGCAACTGTTTGGTGTCTGATTCAGATAATGCCAGGTGAATAAAATAATACATAAGTAAATAAATGCATAATATAAATCCATGCCTCCCTGCATACAGATATAAATGAATAGGTCTACATAAAGACATACATGCAAACACCTGTATGCTTCGTTGGGCATTTTATCCTACAATGAAAAGGTGTGTCCACCATTATGAAGGCGTATTATGTTATATAGAATAGAATCCTGCTGCCCCCTTGTAGGGCGCATCCCCAGGTTTGGCAGAGTGTCTGTGTATATGAGGGATGTCCTCCACTGGCTCCCCTGCCCACGGCGCATTACTTACCGAATCTCTACGCTGGTCAGACGGTGCTTTGAGGGCTAGCCCCTCCATACCTGCGGGAGCTCTGCTGTCCCACTTCATGTTCACATCAACGTTGCTCTCTCCGTTCAACTGCGCAAGCTGAGTTTATTGTTCCGCGCGCGCGGACAGCCATACGGCAGCGCAGTGCCTTCTCTGTGGCTGCCCCCATGACATGGAATGGGCTCCCTAGCCCTACCAAACTCCACCAAATACCGACTGGTGATTTCACATCATTTCCTACTGTCCTCAAAACTGAGTTGTTCAACCGTGGTTGGGCTGGGAGTGCTCTTGAGCAGACATCTTGAAGGGGCGCTATATGAAACTGCTTTAATAATAATTAACAATATATATGCGGTATTATATTGCGTGCAAACTACTTTCCTTAAAGATATCCTTTGCGTACATGGTTTACTCGAACAGTCATGGCTGTTTGAGAAAGAAACCTGATGGTAATGGCGTTTGCCACATCACGTGCATAAGAGCTTAGCCTTTGTAATTATTACAAAGTCCGCACACAGCCCCAAAGTTAAGACAAGGACGTGGATCAGTGAAATGCATTATAGGGGATCTATCCTAAAAACTGGATAGCTATAGGGCTCTATACTTGTACATGTGCATAATTCAAATAGTACTAACATCTTCTTTTTATTTTTAGTATCACTTGGACTGTTGGCAACTGAAGCGGAAGACGGTACTCAATATACATACACTTTATATATACATATAAGCCAGTATTAATTAAACTTAGAGAAGTTATTTGCGTAATGATATGAGGTCATTTCAAAAAGAACTCTAAGAAAAATGATTTCATGAAAAAAGAATAACAAAGAAACTTTGATGGGGCATAATTATTGCAGGGTCATTTTTTGACAGCGATTGAGCCAAGGGCAGCGTTGGAAGTTATGACAAAGTGATCGTATCGACTGGCATGTCAATTAGTCATATTTGGAGGTGGCATTAAATTTTACTTCTGTAATAGTCTTATAACACTAAAGAAATGCAACGAAAAAATGTATTAATAAATGTATGTTTCAAGAATTTAATAAAGCCTTTAGACTATATTCATCCCAAGTGCACTGCAAACCAAACGGCGCTGTAATTGATCTGAAGATAGACAGAATAAGTTTTGCTACAAGAACTCTTCTGTTTTAGGGTTTGTCTACGCGTCAAGTTTTTCCAATCTAACCAACCAAACAGTTCATCACATCTACATCAGTTGTTTTCCTGACGTTGAGATCGTTTTCCAGCTGGACATTCCTGCGCTAGGTATAAGCGAAACAGTCAGACTGAACTCATCCAATTTCAAC
Source organism: Allolobophora icterica (assembly GCA_963556255.1). NCBI lineage: Eukaryota > Metazoa > Annelida > Clitellata > Crassiclitellata > Lumbricidae > Allolobophora > Allolobophora icterica. Next base: position 16,350,136 of record OY744616.1, read on the forward strand.
TTCCTTAAACGGATAGACTACGACAGTCTTGATGCGGACGTTTATTTGGGGCGGAGCGTCGTCATGGTGATAAGGTCGACGGGTCCACTGTTCATTCAACTGGCCTCAGGTAGAAATGGTTTAACGGATGCCGCGCAGTTGTTGCCAGTTACTTACGCGGCCAAGTGGTTCGTCGGTGCTTATAGTCCGGTTGCCAGCTCGTCGAATTTGAACGCTTACTATCTTCTGAATCTTGAAAACTCGACGAATGTTGTTCAGATTAATGAGAAAGGCTCTGGTTTTCAGCAGTTATCCCTTCACAGTTTGGTTCCGATTCAGAGATCGTCCTCATTTGATCTGACAGGTACATCGGTTACATCAAATCACGACTTACCGTTGGTTGTAATGACGGAAATGAACGTAGTCCTAGTACCAGAGAACAATCAGTCGCCAGGATACCTACTGGAGCAGATGCCACCAGTCAGCGACTGGGGAACCACGTTCATTGTGCCCTCAATTGTGGGAATAGATACAAGGGGTGTTCGTTTCGTTGCACGCGTCATTGCTGGTTATGACAATACAATCGTCTCATACATGGATAACTACAACACCGTTCTGGGCAACGTAACTCTAAAGGATAGTGGTGACTGGAAGGAGATACCTCCTGCACAAGATTCTGTGTCGTATTTCGTCAGGTGCAGCATGCCGTGTCTTGTGGAACAGTACAACACTGGCATCGATTATTTAGCATCAGTGATACATGTAGACCAATTTTATTCCGCACCTGGTCCATTTATGTTGACAGTCCCACCAATCGATCATTACACCACAAACGTTAGTTTCTCTACAGTTGAACTTATGCAAGATACACAGACATCCCACTATCTAAGGATCGCAGTAGTAGATATCGAGGAGATAAAAGACAGTATATGCTTGGACGATGAAACTTCGTGTGGCGCGTTCGGTTGGAAGGAAACGGTCGACGTTGATGGCCAGTCTTATGCTTTGGGATGGAAGCAGCTGGAGCCAGGGTTTCACACCATCTTCTCGACGCATCCGAATGCAACCTATTGTGTCTTTGTCTACGGACACAACGACCTGGGATCGCTGAATGGTTCCTATGGATACACAGCAACATACAAAAGTATGTCTCTTTGTTCTGGATTGCATTTACGAATGTACGAGCGCATCTCATAGTGCAAGCTATTCAGAGGAGCTAGTTTCATAATTAATATGATTACATAGATGTGTGTGTGTGTGTGTGTGTGTGTGTGTGTGTGTGTGTGTGTGTGTGTGTGTGTGTGTGTGTGTGTAGTATCGTTGAAATAACGAGGTCAATAGTGTCACTTAAATTGCATTCGCATGTAAGTATTTACTGAAATATAATCTTATTATTGGATATACACTATGTGTGTAGCTCATTTTGAGAACCTCACTAAGTCGCTCGTCGCTGGCCTAACTGGTGGGATAGATGAATCGTAACATTCTCGCCTGAAGTGCAATTAGATCTTGAAAAGTCGCGGTTCGATACCAGTAAGCCCCTCTAGATCGACTCAGCCTCACAAGAGGGCAGCAGTAAATGAGTGGACGCCTTACAGGCTGCCAAAACGTGTGTGTTAAGATCTTGATAATCGTACCGTCATGTTCAATTGTTTCAATGTAACTTACTGCGGTTTGTGAGTGAACTAGTCAATAATTATTATAAACGTAGTTATACTTTAGAAAGGCTGACAAGTTAATATGCTGACGAATGATATCCGAATGGCAGAAAAGGTCTCCATCTGCAGGTTCTCTTACGCACTTAGAACCAAACTAGAGGAGTGTAGAACTTTAACAATAAATCATTTAATTTCGTAATCGCAATCGTAGACTTAAGATCCTAAATTTCTCAAGCGCTACTTAAATGCTAGGCGTAGAGCACCAAGTTATTCACGAGCGTTACGTCAAGTCAGAGGGTTTGTCTGATAATGACATATAGAGGAGTCTAAGGTCATCATTATTAGCCTCTCTGTCAATAATGGGGAACCGTCAAAACTATTCCAGCACTATGCATCATTTGATGGTAACTGGTAAATGATATAGTAAATTGGAAGCGTCAATACGGTTTCTTTCGGACCAAGACAGCGGGATTGAAGTCGATAGTTTAAGTGTAGGCTAATAGGACGGATTTTAGTATAACTAACAATGTCATATACATTTCAGTAAATACCAACAGAAGGATTTATCCAACGAAAATCCAGTTGGACAACGAGATGTCAACAACATCTTCAGAAATTATGACGACTGCCCCTGCACCATCAGCAACAAAGGTTGCAACAACTGTTGCTTCTACTACGACAACATCAACAACGACAACCGCTTCTCCTAGTACAAAACCCACAACAGAGACAACTGCTCCTCCTACAACGGCAAAGCCAACAACAACAACTGTTGCCTCAACTGTGACAAAATTAGCAACAACAACTGCAACGCGTACGACAACAACTGGTCCTCCTACTGCGACAGAACCAACAACTTTTGTACCAACAACGATAGCTTCAACAACGGCAACTGGTCCTCCGACATCGACAACCCCAAAAGCAACAACTGTTCCTCCTACGACAACAAACATAAAAACGACTGTTACAGTACCAACAATAACTTCAACAGCGACAACTGTGGTGCCAACAACAACTTCAGCAGCAACGACTCTTCTCCCGACTACGACAAATCCAACAACTGTTGCACCGACTTCAGCAACTCCAACGACAGCTGCTCCTCATGCAACGACGAATCCAGCAAATACAACTGCCTCTGCTACTACCACAACCACAAAGACGACAACTGTAGCATCAGCGACAACGTCAACAACTGTACCTCCGACTGCAATAAAGCTAACAACAACTATTGCACCAACAACAACAACTTCAACAATAACACCTCCAACTGCGACAACTTCAACAGCAACAACTGGTCCTCCAACAACAACTGGTCCTCCTACCACGACAATTCCAACAACAACTGTTGAATCAACAACGGCAACTTCAACAACGATAATTTTTCATCAAACAGCGACAACCTCAACAACAACTCTTCCTCCGACTACAAACAACCTACCAACGACCGTTGCACCACCAACAACAACTTCAACAGCGGCAACGGTGGTGCCAACAACAACGACCAATCCAACAACGATTGCTGCACCAAATTCGACATATCCAACGACAACTGCACCTCCTACAACAACGAATCCAGCTACAACAACCACAACGTCAACAGTCGCACCAATAACAACAATCGAAACAACAGCAACTAGTCCTACTACCACGACAGACCTAACAACAGCTTTTGTTTCGACAGCGACAACTTTAACAACGACTGCTGCACCGACTTTGACATATCCAACGACAGCTGCTCCTCATACAACAACGGATCCAGCAACGACAGCTGCTTCTCCTACTACGACAACCACAACAGCATTAACAGTCGGACCAACAACGACAACCCAAACAACAGCAACTGTTCCTCCGCCTACAACACAGCAAACTACAACAACTGTTGCCCCAACAACTACAGGTTCAGCAACGACAACCTTTGCACCAAGTACAACGAATCCAACCACTACAACTGCTCCACCATCTACAAGAGATCCAGCAACGACAGCCGCTTCTCTGACTACGACAACTTCAACAACGACAACTGATTCACCAACTAAAACTACAATAACAGCAGCTGCAGCAACAACTACAGCAAACCCAACAACGACTGCTTCTACTACGTCAAAACCAACAACGACAAATACTCCTTCGACTTCGAAAACTTCAATATCGCCAATTCTTACACCAACTACGACAACTGCAAAAACGACAACTGTTGTTTCAACGACAGCAACAAGAACTTCACCGACGTCAACTGTTCCTCAGACTACTACTACTGGAGTTCCAACAACTACACCTGTTGCTCCAGCTGCGACTGCAAAGGCTACAAAAATGACAACTTTTGAGACAACGCCAAAAGATACTCCTGCGTCGACAAGGACTACACGAGATTCACCGACAATAACTGTTGCTTCAACTACGAAAACAATACCTCCAGCAACTACAACTTCACCTTCAACTATGACATTTACAACAGTTACAACAAAAACAACAATTCCAGAAGTAACGACTACTGTCGCAAAAACTACTGCAGCATTATCAAGAACTACAATTATTGCTACAACAGTTACACGGCAGAGTATGTTTACTTTGTTTTTGTATTTATTAGATAACAGCGGTTATATTTCAATACCGTTTTATATTCTTTATTAATTGCTTACTAATTGCACACATGATTGTGGCTATTGGTGTTACTGCTGCTCTAATGCCTGATAATAATGTGGCTCATTATTAAATCAAATAGGAATATATGATCGCGTGTCACAGGAGACAAAGAGCTTCGTTAACAAACGAATTAAGTGAAACACAAACTTCTCTAGTTCCCTCTATCCTTCTACGGATTTCCCGGTTCTAGTACATGTTAATGAGCAACATAATCATTAAAGAATGTTTTTACTATAGATGAGAAGTGTTATGTAGTGATCATAAGAGAAAGTTAGTGAATAAGTAAATAAATAAATAAATAAAATAATGCATGAATGAATTAAAACATTAATTGAAGCGGGGTGGATGGAAAGACTCAGAGATATAAAAAAAGGGAAAAAGCGAAGGAAGAAAGGAAAGACGAATTAAAGGTTGAAAGGTCGATGGAAATTAGAGCAATTTAAACATCAAGTGAATTATGAGAAGCAATTTTACTGTCGCTTGGCCTTGTGATTCCATTGATTTTATTTTCAATGAACAATTCAGTTTGTTGTTCTGTTGAAATGGAAGTTGACAGGTGCGTCAGCTCACCTTGCCAGAATGGAGGCAGCTGTTCCACTCATGATTCCGGTTTCATTTGCAACTGCGCTTTTGGATACACTGGACCGGAATGCAGAGAGGGTAAAAAGCTACTTGTCGCCAAGTTGAATTCTTTAAATCTAAATGTTAAATTACGGGGCGATTTTTCAAATATTGGAGTTTATTGTTCTTCTTGTTCTTGTTCCTAATTTGTTTGTTGTCTAACTAACGTTCATGTTCTTGTTCTTCTTGTTGTCTTGTTCTTGTACTTGTTTTTCCAATTGTACTTCTGTTCTTCTTCATGATCTTGATCTTGTTATTCTTACTGTCGTGTTGATGTTCTTCTTCTCGTTTTGTTCTATTTGTTTTTGTTCTTCTTGCTTTTATTCTTCTTCTTGTTTTTCGTTTTTGTTTTCTTGTTCTTCCTGTAATTGTGTTTGTCGTTGTTGTTCTTGGACGTTCTTCTTCACATTCTTCTCTTACATAACTTAGCTTTTCAGTATACAGATGTTCATAACAGTTGTGACAAAGATCCTTGATGTTCGGAGTTGTGGCTTTCTTTATGTTGAGCAGAGATCGACTGGTGTGCTAGTTCTCCTTGTCAACACACAAGTGCCTGCTCAAGTAACGCGAATGGTTACACCTGTAACTGCACGATCGGCTACAGAGGCAGGAGATGCCAAGAAGGTACAACAGCAACACTGTATTTGCACGCACGCTCATGTGACATGCATGCATGCATACGTTTAGACATGTATGTATGCATGCGTACATGTATACGTGCATACATGCATTTATGTGTATATGCACGTTACCGACGTTGCTCCAAGCGATGTTAAAGTTCATTAGGACAGTAAGTGCATTTATAAGCAATTAATGCTCAAATATATAATTGTAACACTACTGCTGGATCCATCTGATTGAATCTTCTAGGAATCGACTTTAATGGTTCCGGGAAAATATTTCATTTTTCACCGATTATTACCTCAATTACTAGACGTCTACCGGATCCACTTTGGTTTCAGTCGCCTGACAACATTTTCTTAATCCTATATTTTTATCCGTTATCTTTAATTTTCTAGCGTATTGATGGACAATAACTTAGTTGTGTAAAATGAAGGTGAACAAATTCGCTATATTTGGATCTGTAAAAATCACCGTTATGAGTTTAAAACTTACTCTTGAAGAAGACAAGCGTGATACAGAACGAAAATGTTTTACACTCTGGCTAGAAAAAGATAGCTGACCAAGGGACCTACCTAAGTCAGTTGACTTTTAGAAGAACATCAGATTACTGACTATAAATTAACATGACTATACAAACTTTAGACTCAAAGCATTTACGCACTTTTATTGAATCTGTTTGTTCAGATATTAACGAATGCGATAGTTTGCCATGCCAACATGACTCTGTCTGCGAAGATCACGTTGCAGCTTATCGTTGCTTCTGTCAGCCAGGATACACCGGAGTCAACTGCGAGTTAGGTCAGTCGTTAAGAGCTGAAGCGATCATCGTTTGAAACTGTAGCCGAATAGTTGCAGGTAAGGTAAGGTCAAGGTTTATATTCAAGAGCGGATCAGATGACAATCGGTCATGCCACATAGGCCTATGGTTTAAGCGCTCGCCGTTTAGTTGTTCCAAAACGGGCTTCAGCGAGGGATTGTCCCGGAAAATTGTAAAAATGATTAGAGCATTACTTTTGGAGGAAATTATGGATTTAGAATAGTTAAAGTAAACCGAAGAAGTCCCAAAATGTGCCAGAGTTAAAAGAGGACAGAAGGACTATCTGAAAATCGAGGGAAATTGAAGAGACAAGCAATATTGAAAGGAAGAGCAACGAACCTATGCAAATCGGTCGAAAAGATGAATGAAAAGGTTAACATCAATTGTCGACAGCACAACATCTCGACCACTTTCAATGCTTACTTTTATTACGCGCTCGTCTCAGCAGATGTCACCACAGAAACCATGCTGCCTGAAACTAAGCAAAAATACGCAATCTATTTTTCTGACTAGTTACAAGATCATTATCGAGGATTCAGTTTTACAGTCACTCTGATTTGAACTCTTGATACTGTCTTGAAAAGCATGTGCATTGAAGATATGGTTGCGAACAAACATCGGAAACACCTGCTTACAGTGACCGTTAAAATGCATACGTATGAGGAGTTACGTTACTGCGATGTTTTTTCAGATGTAGACGACTGTGAGACTGATCCGTGTTCAAACAATTCCACTTGCGTTGATGGAATCAATCGCTTTCAATGCATCTGTTCTAACAAAACATTCTTAGCTGGAGAACACTGCAACATAAGTACGTCCATTTTATGATAGGCCCTAGCGGTTAAACATGAAAGAACATTAAGTTTATGCGGTAAAGTGCTCATTAATTAGATATTAGGTATTAACTGGCTGCGCAAGTCGAGTGGTTAATGTGCTGTACTGTCAATCAGGAGGTCAGGATTTCAAATCTCTGCCATGACAGATATTTCTTGTATCCCTAGTAAACTCGGTTCTATATATTGTGTACACTAACCGTACATTGCTGGTCCAACTGCGGTCATTCGCCTGTCTCCTTGTACTCACCCGTCTTCTTTTTACGCTCTATTGAAGACTTTTCTCTTTGATCAGGCCTGGCTTGGGAGTGCCTCTGAGTAGAGCCCTTGAAGAGGCGCTATATAAATTCCATGATCGATTGATTGATTGATTGTCAGTGGGAAGATGAGACGGCGAGGGAGTGGGATGGCTTTCTGCCGTCATATGCCGAGGCCAAGAAGTCGCTGATATTTCATACCCACAGGTGCCTCTTGTATTTCTCTTCTTGTATTTCTCTTATCTTCTTTATAAATCTAAAGTTAACGACTTGTGCTTATTCAAATAACTGCCGGTGTTTTAAGTAAAATAGTGGGATACCTATGTCAGGTGTCAGCTAAATAATCATATTTATAGCATAGTCTTACATAATTTTCTTGTGAAATTCACACACCACAGAGAAAGTGTCGCTGAGCTGTTTCTAACTATTGTTGCAGCTGTCGTGCCTCCTTCTGATCCGGCTTATCCACAGTTTCAACAGGTGACGCCCAATTTTGGGCCTGTCTCTGGTTACACAAACATAACCATATCTGGTTCCTATTTACAAATGTTTGGAGGTGTATTTGCCATCCACATCGGACCAACGATTCTAACCGTCATCTACGAAGCCAGGTTTGACTTGCGCTCTGTATTAATAATCAAGAGGAAAATAAAACATATCCGTTTATTAGGTAATAGAAATTATCAGTATTATTCAGCGCTCGTGAGTAAACTGGGGCACTACGTTATGCTTTTGAAATGGCGCATTAAAAATTTTGAGTCTACGATTGCGAATACGATCAGTTAAGCCTACGTTTCGTTACACTATGAATGCTTTTGATCGCCAGACAGTCTTCCCTTCAATGCTTGTAGGTCATCTACTGTAGATCGCCTGCTAGCTGTGACTTTGCCCGTCAACGTATCTCTGATCGGTGAGGCTCTGCCTCTGAGGTTTGAGTTCTTTGGTGGATTGATCATCAATTCCTCGCTCAACTTCACCTATCGCTTGGACCCAGCGATTGAAAGCGTCACGCCTAAAGAATTCATCGCTAGGTAGGGAATAATTCTGCTGAAATTAACAAAGGCTGTTTTTAACAAAGAAAAATACAACAGATCGCAATAGCGAATTTATATAGCGCCGTTTCAGGAGAAACTTCTTAATCGAATAGAACGGATGTCAAGCATTTACCAAAAAGACGGAGAAAGACCAAGGAGTTCAAATCAATCAATAAAATCAAATCAATTTATTGCTCCCGTGAAGGAAGATTTCAAACATTTGTTATAGTTATTGCAGCAAAAAAATAAGCAGACCATTACATGGTTACTTGTTATGTAGATTATACAAAGTTTAGAAAGTATTAAACCTTCATTACAGTTATGCTAACAAAGTGAAACAGACCATTACATGGTCGCTAAGTTCCTGTCTTAGGTTACAAGGCAAACTATTTAAGAAATTAATGGATCGACCTCAGCGAAGCCTCGATGCTGAACTGTAAAAGTTCGGGTCAGCGGGACAACTAGGTTACCCTGCGCAACAGAGCAAAGGGTTCTGTCTCAGTCTACTGATCTTCTGGATGACAGCTTGATTACGGTTTGGTTTTGGAACGTCATCAGATGATGCCTTGTGCAGTAGACACCAGCGCAATACGGAGTCGAACTGGGACCATTTAGGGGCCTTGTCATTTCAATCAGGGCCCCAGGCTCGACCTGGTCTATAAAATACAGCACTAAACGAATTAATTTAGTTTTTTTTCTGCTTAAGTCCCCGCGCACTGAAACTAGAGGGATCGATGTGCCGTGGCACACGGGCACAATGGCCAGTCCACCACTGGCGGTATAGAAATTAATAATTAATAATATTAATTCGAATTTTTGATGAGTTTTGTGGTTATTTTTCTTCTTGAAAATGTGTGAATCAGTGGCGGACAGAATGTGACGGTTGCCGGGACAAATATGGACGCTTCTGCTAATCCGTACTTGATGTTAACCATCGTCTATACAAGAGACGATTACCTCAATAAGAACATATCGACAATCATTTCGGTGAGATTTGATCTGAATTCGTCAAGCTGACAAATTATCCAACATCGGCCCAGTTACTCAAAATTCGACTTCGATGTACCGTGTTATTTCCGCAAGTAATAACGTTGGCCAGTTTTAAGCATGAAATTAATTAGTCTCCGATACTGAAACTATTTAGCAACTTAAATGATGCCGGTGTCTTAGACATAAAGCAACAACCGGTGGCGTAACATAACCAAACCGAATCAGGACTGAAATAGATAAGCAGCCTATAGTAGATTTTGAGCCACCTGTAGATGCATAAGCCAGGCAATAATCTTTCAGTGAAATCACCACTCCAAATAATAATCTGTACAATTGTTTCAGCGTACATGTACAGTGAATTCCAACACGACAATGACTTGCGTTACACCACCAATTGGCTCCATTGGAAAAACTGGAGTGGTGTATCCCTATGCAATTTCCAACTCAAGACGCCGCCGTAGAAGGTACGATGATTCAGGCAATTCCACCGATTCACTGGAATACAGGATATACATCGGATTCGGCTTTGATGGCTATCAGAAGTACGATAATCTAAGCCGTGAACTCCCCCGTCAGGTTGTGGAGTTCTTTCCGGCACCAACAATTGATGGACATCCGTCTGGAACATCTGTTACATTTAACCCTAGCGACCTGTACTTACAAATTCCTGTAAGTTAATTCTTAGCTCTATTATATTTACCCCTATCAACCTCTGCGTAAAAAACAGATCGTATCATATTAGATAATTGTAAATGTAACCGAACATTTATATAGCGCCACTCAAATCAGCAGCGCTCTGGACCCGCATCACTGCCAGCACCGGCAAAAAGAAAGGTTTTCAAGCGTCTACGGAACTGAAGAGGAGAGAGGACAAGAAGCTCTTGGCGGAGGAACTGGGGAAGACTGTTCCAGGCTGAAGGACCCACGTAGGCAAAGCTCCTGGATTGGCCGTGGAAGAATGCATACGCGGAACAACCATAAAGCCACGGGCCGAGGATCGCAAGGAAGCCCTCTCGGGAAAGGAAGAATAATATCAGGCCAGACCAGGTTTGACTTTCTTACATGTTGCTTGATATATAGGAGACGTTTTATGATATTTACAGGGCCGCAATTTGACCAGAGGCTGTCAGCTGAAGGACTACAAAGTGTTAATTGGAATCGGGAACTGTTCGGTCACCAGTGTGACCGCTAATCAGATCACCTGTTATCCTCCGCAAGTGGAACCACAAGCAGATCCCAGCACAGAAATATGCAGTAGCTCTGATGGACTGCCTGTAGTAGTAAGTGTTTAAATATGCGGTGTTCTAAGATTGTATCCATGCCACCTGGCGCGTAGTCGGTATATTTGTTACAGTGTTGGCAAATCTCTCGTTTATTAACGCATCTAAAAGTTGGTTCTCGTAGGTGCTGTAATTTGCTGAGAATAGTACGGTTTATTACAAACCAGGCATATTGCTGGCCTTAGATGGACCACAAAGCTGACGTATTAGACTTCACTAAACAGGGATTCTAATTAACTGATACAAAACAAGGCAAGTAACTTAAACGTGCATAAAATAAGATATTATTTTATATAAAGACAAACAACACAGCAGCCATAGAATTTTTTCTGGCAGATTTAATGGCTTGAAAATATAAAAGTAACTCTTATTTATGATGGAAATCGAAATGCATTGGTTTTCCAGAGCTCGAAGCTGTTTTTTGCTTTGGTCTTGAAAAACACCTTACTCATTTCACACTCCTAGGATATTCCTTTATTCCACAGCACTACTCTACGAAACAAACCGTTTTCATCTCTTATAATAATATTTATACCGAAGGCTGTATGTTTCAGGTGTTAGTCGGCAATTACGTTTCTCGATGGGCCTGTCTCAAGTACAGCCGTGATTTTCTTTGGTGGGTGATTGTTGCTATTGTCTGCGGTGTCGGTGGTGGAATCATTCTTGTCCTAGCCATCATCATCTCAGTGGTCATCGCCCGAAGGCGAAACCGGCGACCAATTGACCGACGGTCAAGTCGTGTCCTAGAGAACAGGATGAAGGATGTCGGCAGAGAGACAGTAATCAAAGTTGGTCGTCAAAACAATGGAAAGGAAGACAAGAGATATAATATGGTGACAAAGAAAGTCCTGTCAGGCCCTTGGAAAGGCGGTTACAAGAGGGATAATGCTGACGGAAATGCTAGACCTAGCGGACACACGTACACTAAAGATATTGACTTCAATAGAGGAGGTTATAGTAAGAGCACTGGGCGAAATGACGGCGAATACAGTACAGACATTGAACTACAGGAAGGAAGTTATAGCAGGCATCCTGAGCGTGATACTCGCGCATACGGCAAACGCATTGACTCTAGTGAAAGCGTCTACAACATAGATACTATGAATGGTGAAGACAGGAACCCCAGATATCTTAAAGTAAGAGCAGAAGGTAACAGCAGGCATGTTGGGCAACCTCCAGGAGACATAGATCACGACAGCGATGCCGACTTCGATACACCCGACTACTCGGATGATTCAGGATCAGATAAAGAAAAAACGTTGGAGACAAATGAACCGACATACTTCAGAAATATCGGAGCCAGTGATACGTTCTATACGAAAAGAATTTCGAGTATTCTGCAGACAAAGGACGAACCTGATAAACATTCAGACGATGCGAACTACTTGCAGGCTAGAGACGACGCAAAAGAATACAGTAGGAATATTCAACCTGATCGTTTTGACAATCATTCAGATTCTTTTGTTGGTCCGAACAAATTTTTTTCCGATAGTGTTTCAGATAATTATCCGATTTTTGAGCACGATACGCATAGGCTTGTACACAAGTCGAAAACAAATTCACCAAAGAAGGCAGAGACCGAGAAAGGATTGCCAGCTGATCAGTTAATCAGTATGCCGTATGGAAGACAACATCTGACCAGGAATTTCAGAGGAAACGTTCCTGGAATGCCGAGGCTGTCCAACTATGGTGGATTTCACGGCCTACATGCTATCAGTCTTCCCAGTAATGGAAACGATCGCCTCGATCCAACGAAAAAATTGGAAGATGTGTCTCAAACAAATGAGACGAATTCCCTGCAAAAGACACCAAATCGGTTGGCCTTGGCATTTCAGAAGATGTTTCAAGGTCATGCGAGAACGAAGAAGAATGATGACTCTCAGTAGACCTCTTCGCCTGCTCTCAAAATGAGCAACGATTTCAGTCCCGGTGAAAACCTCAGTTGTCTGTGTCCACGATCAGATCCAATTACGACAGATCATTTTCACTTCGAGTCCGAAAATGGTTCAACAAATTATTCACAACTTTTGACACAGGCTACATCTGACTGTGATAAGGACTTAGAAAGAGACAAGTTTACATTAGGCAATACGGCAGAATAATAATATTGCAAACACTAAGTAAAATAACAAATTACCGTGCTTGACGAGAGAGCGATCAATGCGTTCTGCTAGATGTTAGTGTGATAATGTCGAATAAGAGAGACTAAATGGAAGAAAATCTCTTCAGGCATAATTATATAAATATAAGTTCCGTCAAAAGTTACACCAAACAAAGAAACGTTTTAGAAATCAGAATTAATAACTGCCACTGATTTTTATTTTAAAAGATGTTCAAAATAGTGCCTTTAATTTTTAGTCAACGAGCTTGGCCAACCTCTTGACTAATGAACAAAACGATTTATAAAGGACCCCTTGAATTGCTAGAACGGATGCAAAGTGATGGTTTAGGTTTAATTTGTCTTGTTAACAATCCTACGGATCTAAATAAATACAAGGCTACTAAATTCTACCCAGGTGGCTAGTATCAACAATTTGCTTGATTTAAACAAGAAGGAATTTGTTTACAAAATAAGCCTATTCGTTACAAAACTATTGAAACTTTGAGAAAATGCACTTGCAAAACTATATGTAGTGAGCCTATACTCAGCCTATATATACAGCATATTTGAGAGAGAGAGAGAGAGAGAGAGAGAGAGAGAGAGAGAGAGAGAGAGAGAGAGAGAGAGAGAGAGAGAGAGAGAGAGAGAGAGAGAGACAGAGACAGAGACAGAGACAGAGACAGAGACAGAGACAGAGAGACAGAGAGAGAGAGACAGAGAGACAGAGAGAGAGAGACAGAGAGAGACAGACAGACAGACAGACAGACAGACAGACAGACAGACAGAGAGACAGACAGAGAGACAGACAGAGAGAAGCTGGGTATGAGTATGAGTACGAAGACAACACAAAAACAAAAAAAGTGACTACAAATAGAAACAGTTTCTTTTGGAAGGTCTCACAAAACTTGAAGACATAATATATGCCTTTTAATTATTTAATAGCAAGGCATTTAAAGTGCAAAATTCTAATTAATTTCAAATGAATGCACATGCTCAGGCGAGATGGTATTTGCTGCACAGGCCGTTTAATAAGGTTCTACATAATATACATATAAGTACACATAAAATACATACATACATACATACATACATACATACATACATACATACATACATACATACATACATACATACATACATACATTCATACATACATACATACATACATACATACATACATACATACATACATACATACATACATACATACATACATACATACCTACAGACACACAAATAGGCATACATTGATACATAGCCTTGACTACTGAGGAGTGTGATTAAAGAACTGAACCTGTTTCAAATTGTGACTAGATATTTATAACTTTCAGTTACGACTTATAACTCAGGGTGCACCTACAGTACTATGTCATCAATTACTATGAAGTTTACATCTTGACCTTCCAGCTGTGGTCACATGGTCACACTTCTCTTAACTCCATAACCTATCTCACGTGGTCTCATCTCTGCGTACTTTAAAAGCCCATTTTCTGTCTAATTCAGATCAAACAGCCCCACCAGTGAGACAACCACAGACCCATGTTTCACTGAAATATCCTGTGGAATTCGCATTCCCCGGAAGAAGCCCTCATTCCTAAATGAAGGTAACTTTTTCCAAGAAATGACTTTGAAAGCGACACATTCCTCCTAACTTCCAATCTCCATAAGGAACTCACATTCCCATTTATGAATAAAATTTTTATAGCGCCACTCAATAATCAAAAGCACTCTCTGTGCTGACCTAAATGATGTTAAATGTAATTAAAAACACAAATTTCATTAGCATGCAAACTTACTACGAAGAACAGGAATCAGAAAACCAAAATAAGAATAACAGGTAGAGGTACAGAGACTTAAAATAGGAATAATAGGTACAGAAATGAAGAGGAATAACAAGTACTGAAATGAAGTAATAATAATAATAATAATAATAATAATAATAATAATAATAGTAATAATAATAATCTGTTCTTTAATTAAGCGCCTGCAACCGCACTGCGCTGTACAGTGAACATACATATAGTAGAAACGGCAGCCACGCAGGGCGCCTTACATACATGTATACAGTAGAAGCACATTGTAACAGTTTTACAGGAGTCGAATATAACTGTTTAAGCGGCAGCCACACGGCGCCAATCATGGCCTACTATTCATTTAACCACCGCTTCCACCT
The DNA here is from genome assembly GCA_963556255.1 of Allolobophora icterica. NCBI lineage: Eukaryota > Metazoa > Annelida > Clitellata > Crassiclitellata > Lumbricidae > Allolobophora > Allolobophora icterica. Next base: position 16,365,146 of record OY744616.1, read on the forward strand.
AGCGAGTGGAAGGCTGAATAAACCTTACGGGATCTACGGGAATCGATCTCGGTACCTTCAGCTCTTCACGCCAGTGTGTTATCCATTACTCTACGTGCCCTCCCCAAGTGGAATAACAGGTACAGAAATGAAGAGGAGGAATGACAGGTAGACAGACGAAGAAGAGGACTGAATAACACAAATACAGCGATGCAGCAGTGGTCGAGTTAGCGTGAACAGTGCACCGACACTGCAAAATAGAAAAGGCCCATTCCACGTGGAAAAGGCCCATTCCACGTGGAAAAGGCCCATTACACGTGGAAAAGGCCCATTACACGTGGAAACGGCTGATGCGATGAAAAATTCGTCCCTATTTCAGAGGTGAGAGTCTCTGTGATATTCACATCTTCGGTTATGCTTAATATTGCTTTTCAATAATATGACTCACACTTCCTTCTGTAAAGCAAGAAAAAACATATGCAGCAAAAGATCAACGCTTACGCTGGCTTGACTTAGTTCAGCGAGTTTAAAAAAGCCACCTCCTTATGTATAGATAGGCTTTCTCGCTATGGCTGACAATCCCTTCTGTAAAGCAGGAAAAAATACTATAGAAACAGGTTACTGCCTACGGGTCTTGGCTATGTTCAATGCATCCAGAAAGGCTACATAGAGTACACAAGTATAGTTCTTGCTCGTAGCAAGTAAAGAAAGCAAGCCAATTTTTCGCCACGCCTGGCTAAATACGTGGGAAACTCCCCGTTGATGAAAGGAATAAACGAGTATAAAGTGAACCTACTGATGTTACGCGAAGCAGAGCCTCCAAAATTTAGAATACATCCAGGGTGATAGCAAATGAGAAGTAATAAGACAAGTATTGTGAATCTTGCGCTTTCGATGCTGAGAGGTAAGGCCACCGACAACTATATCTAATTGAAAGACTAGTCTTACATTTAAACTAGGAAGTAAGTAAACTAAGGCTTCTTTGTCCTCCTAATTATTGAACGTAGAGGGACCGCTCATTTCCTAATCTTAGGTTCTTTAAGCTGCACTAAAAGAATCTATTTTCCTTCCTCCTCCAATTCGCTCCAATTCCATTAATAAACTGCCATAAAGATTTCGTCTTTGATTAAGCGCCTTAGAATAAGGTGGTCCTATGACTTGGATTTTTATAAATGCTTAATCATATGTATAGGCCTAATATATGTATTTGTATTATACACAAAAAGCAGAATTGTTTTAACTTAAACTGTAAAGAATCGACCAGAGAAGGCTAATACAATACGGGATGTTTATGTATTGTTACGACCGCGGTATACTACCCGCAGCATGTAATAAATTTCTTTCGCAATAGCTCGGACGTCCGTCCGCTCGCACCTGATAAGAAGCGCCAATTCCTATTACATCACATACACCTACACTAACACCCGGCTATTTTCGATTAGATATGCAGGAGCTCATATTTGAACAAACTGCTCCTTCTAATTCGCCAAATACCCAATTTGTGGCTTTTCAAACGTAGGGTATACGTTCCTTTCTAATTGACAGAATCGAATTATTCCTGTGTTTTTGAAATTCATATTTATTAATATATGCAGCATCACAGCCATATATTTTTAATTTTTAGTGATATTTAGTCTTTTAGTTAAGTCCTTAGATAAGTCTCCTCTTGATGAGATTCTTTTGCGATTTTACTTGTATGCCTCACTTAGCTTTCCAGGCTTTTCAAAGTGTAATACTGGCAATTTCGTGTGTTGGTACATTCATGCACAGGTGGCCGTACCTAGCGGAGTCCACGACCTCTTCTGGGTCTCCTGAGTAACCTTATACATATCAACTAGCACTATTAAATCTATTCTGTATCTGGATGGTTACCGAATAAATGAATTGAATGTATCATAAATGTATGCAAGCATTTACACAGCGAACTTGAAAAAACTCTTTTAAAGAAACTGTTAGGCGCCGAAGAAATTCGTCGTTTACTGTGATGATGTATTGTCAACAGCACCAGCTTCATTTGATTTCAGCTTGAAAATGCAGCAACCGGCGAATATGAGTGGAGCACAGGTGGTTATCCTGGCCCAAACAGCGCCAATAGACACACAGAGCAGGTGCAGGAATACAAATGTACAAGTCCAACATCTCAGCAGACTAGGAACGACGCAGATTGTTATCGGTATATTCTGCATAATCTTTCAGATCGCCAGTACGGCACTTTTGGGTTCCTACTCATATATTCAAGGCGTATGGATTGGAACACTGGTAAGAACCTAAACTTATCTTCCATGATCACACTCTGTAACTCAATTAAAGGCCGCTCCTCTCTTCGATCAGCATCTGCTGGAAAGTATGTTGTTCCTGGGATACGTCTCGTCTTTGGTCAGCATTCATTCACAGTTGCTGGTCCCTCCATCTGGAACTCTCTATCGCATCATGTTCGCAACACCCTTAGCGAGACTGTCTTTCGCTCTTAACTGAAAACTCACCTCTTCGAGTCTACTTATGGCTCCTAATGGTTGCCCGTCTTCAATGTGCACTTCTGAACTTTGTAAGGAGGGCATTATCAAATTACAATTGTACTGTATTGTAAAAATTTATAGGTCTGCCAGTCTCAAATTTAATCTTTCGGCAGTAAGATAGTTATATAGCACGACGAACTCATCCCAGTTTGTCTAGTCACTCTAGTGAATTAAACTAAGCTTGATTTAAGACTAACCATTTAGTGATATGGGTAGGATTATAAACGCCCGTAGAGTAATGGATAACACACTGGCGTGAAGAGCAGTAGGTACCAAGATCGAATCCCGTAGCCCCGTAAGGTTTATTCAGCCTTCCACTCGCTAAGTGGCGGCGGTGGTTAAATGAATAGTAGGCCGTGATTGGCGCCCTGTGGCTGCCGTATAAACAGTTATATTCGACTCCTGTAAAACTGTTATCATGTACTTCTACTGTATACATGTATGTAAGGCGCCCTGCGTGGCTGCCGTTTCTACTATATGTATGTTCACTGTACAGCGCAGTGCGGTTAGTAGGCGCTTAAATAAAGAAAAGATAATTATTATTATTATTATTATTACTATTATTATTACTATTATTATTATTATTATTATTATTATATTATTATTATTATTATTATTATTATTATTATTATTATTATTATTATTATTATTATTATTATTATTATTATTATTATTATTATTATTATTTTTTTTTTTACCCGAGGTATTTATGATCCCTCAGGTGCAAGATACTAATTAATGGTGTTGACTCTGGAGTGGCCGTCCTGGTCAAGATCCCGGAGAACAAAAGTGCTGTGGAAGGCGACTGCGTTGAAACGTTGAATTACAACGGACAGGCGCTGGAAGAGATAGCTAGTTTCCCTTGGGTCTCCCGAGATTTGGCTTAGGAGACGTCCAAGGTCAGAGAGGAATGCCTGTCCTGCGGCGTTATTATTATTATTATTATTATTATTATTATTATTATTATTATTATTATTATTATTATTATTATTATTATTCGCTCCATAGCCATAGCTGTTCCTCCACTCTGGAATAAACTCCAGCCCATAATTACGACAAATATCTGATCCATCGTACGAACTCGCCAAAACCTCGTCTCCTGCAATCTCTCCACTGGTCTTTAACTCGAAATTGAAAACACTGCTCTTTCACAGATCCTATCCTCATTTCTCCTCTTCCTTACCTCCCTCGCTGCTTCAGTTCTCAACACCATCCACCGTAGCCGTCTGCCTGCCTGACCCTTTGGATCTTGACCTAGAATCGATTTTACCCTACCTGCCTATCGATTTTGTTTTGACTGAGCGCCTGCGAATAACCTGGATGTCACGACTCAGTACCGTGTCAAGATTCAACAAGTCTTAAAACATTGTTTCAGCCTATAGCGCACTGTATTTCGCTCGTGTGTGATCTGCAATTATTTTCGTGTACATATAAAATAATTGTCAAACTGTCATGAGTGATGTAATTGAAAACTTTCTGTAAGTGACACTGGATATGGGCAATCCAGAATTTAGCTGGACTATGACTTTTTCGCTTGCACTGTTTATAGGCCTACCAGCAAGCCCAAGTTTATGTTATGTGATATGGTGTCTATTATAGAAATTGTTGAAGAATCAATAATAAGGCTATCGATCACTTGATTCGATTAAATTTAAAGCGTGATTGTCTTTATCAACAGTTCATTATCTCTGGAACTTTTGGGCTCAAAGCAGGCAAGAAACAGAGCATATGTCAGGTATTGAACTAGTTTTCGCTGCCTTCAAATTATGATTTAAGCACACAATTTAATCGTCAACAATTTTCAAACTTCAAAACTGGATAAGATTTTCAATATTAAACGTGAAAGGAAACGCATTAAATTTTAGTTTCGTTACTTTCCAGTTCTCGTTTATGACAGAACATCTAGGTGAACATCACGATTTTGTAGAATATCTCCGAGTTAGGGTAACAATGGGAAAGGTTTGCTGTAAGACAATAATAGGTCGAGTTGCCTAGCTGAATGGCCTTTGTGTAACGCATTTAAAACTTCGCTCTTAGTTTAGAGCACTAAAACTTGTGTAAAACGTTTGACTTTTAAGGCTGATGTTATCCATGCTGAATCAACTGCTGGAAAGTAATCTTCCTACGACAAACTGTAAACAGTATATTTTGTTTTGTTTTTATGAGATCGCCGCATTCAACATTCTTTCTATCCTCTCTTCGGTTTTCGCTGTTTTCTTGATTTTTAATTCCATATCCTTGGCTATAAGCGTCGGACCTACGGGAAACAGCGACTCGTACCCGTATTATGATTTTGACTACACAGCTCGGGTATGACAAGTAATTTTCATGCACATTTATGTAGGTTCACTACGGTCTTTCTAAAGTTGAAACATTATCTATCTGTGCAGCACATAAAAAGTCTAGTTACGCCTATTTCCCTTACTATGATAGACTATTATGTTAGGTGGTTTAATAATTGAGTATTCTTCACCTATAGCATATGCCGTTCATCTTCAACCTGAAACAAATCGAAATTTTGTGTTTGCTGTGCTTGTCTTGCATTAGAATGCAATCAAATCATATCAAATATTGGTTAATTAGTCTTGACAATCATCAGAGGATGGTAGCGAGATCTTTAGACACATAAACATAGAATAACTTTAAAAGTAAGTAAAGACAGTAAAGTAACTCGTGTGTAACATACCATCAGTTCAACGAAGAATCGTAGTCGTGGGCGAGTCATGAAAAGTAGGGGGTACATAATTATAGGTCTTAGGCGACTTTACGTATAATTATGCCAATTAGGCTGTTGCTGTGAGCATTGCCAACATGTCAACAAGTAGCCTTCCAGATGTGAGTTGTGGACTTGCTGAATCAGCGATAATCTCGGGTGTCAGAGAAAAGATAAATGTTTTAGTGTGACAGATCGTATATATCTGGATGGCTGGTAACTTATGACCAGTGTAATAATTGAACTTTTAACAGGTTAAGGCTTGAATTGTTAAAACTGATTTTGCGATTATTCCTATTCCTTGTTTCTGCCAGAGGCACTTCACAAGTGAGCACAGCATAATACAATCAGTAGAGTCAAGTATAGTACAGTACAAAAGAATGCAATGCAACCAGATACAACACATTGCATTATACTACAATAGAATACAATGCGATGCGATGAAACATAACACACTCTAGGCCTACACGCATTACACCATAACATCTTACAAGTAAATTAAACTATTTAAGCTGTTCCACATTAAACGCAGAAACACATTAGGCACTGCAGTTTAAACTATTCAGTTGAATTAATCTATTTATATGAAATATTGCACTTTGGCACCTTATTGCACTTTGGCACCTTAACGACGAGTTGTATTTGTTTCTCAGTCGCTTTAAGTGCATTCTCGTCGTTAAAGTGCAAGTACCAAAAAGAAAATGAGACAAATCTCCAGATCACTTTGATTGATGTGTTAGAAAATTTCTAGAGGAATACCGTATTGGCAATGGAATCATTGTTGACTGTTCTGGGTGTGGCAGAGGGCATCGTAGCAATTTGTTCCTCGGTCGCCTGCTGTACTTTTGGTGTTTGCTGCTGCAACTGTGGAGGTTCATGCTGTTGTCCAACAGATCCACAATATCATCAGGTAAGTAATTACTCGGAGAACAGAAATTCATCTTACGAAAATGGCGGCATGCATTTGAATCGCGGTACTTTCATACATTGCTGATAAGAAATCCAGTGTACGTGGCCCTACTGATGGCACCGAGAGATGTTCTGCTGTATTAAACTTATAAAGCTCCTCTAACCAGTGCCCACCAATCAGAGACGCTCCAAGTGCGAAAGTGCTCGGGAAAAAAGGCAAGTTTTAAGACAACGTAAGGCTGTGGCAGGACCATCAGATAGTACTGCAGCCCGGACCGAAGGAGGAAGCTGATTCCACAATGAAGGGCCAATACTAACATAAGAACGAGACTGGGCCATCGCCCATGTAGGGATTGTAGGCCTATTGTTGTTGTAAAGTATGAGCGTTTGCCTCGTGCTATTAAAAGATTACTTACTACTTACTTACTTAAAACTGCTTCGTCTCACAAAGGCCTATGCGTATATGCCAACTTGCATTGCGCCTTTTAAGAGAAGGAGAAAGGGGTTTGCTGCATGGATAACTGGTTTGACCTGCATGGATCACTGGTTTGACCTGCATGGATCACTGGTTTGACCTGCATGGATCACTGGTTTGGCCTGCATGGATCACTGGTTTGACCTGCATGGATCACTGGTTTGACCTGCATGGATCACTGGTTTGACCTGCATGGATCACTGGTTTGGCCTGCATGGATCACTGGTTTGGCCTGCATGGATCACTGGTTTGGCCTGCATGGGACACTGGTTTGGCCTGCATGGATCACTGGTTTGGCCTGCATGGATCACTGGTTTGGCCTGCATGGATCACTGGTTTGGCCTGCATGGATCACTGGTTTGGCCTGCATGGATCACTGGTTTGGCCTGCATGGGACACTGGTTTGGCCTGCATGGATCACTGGTTTGGCCTGCATGGATCACTGGTTTGACCTGCATGGAACACTGGTTTGGTCTTTCTGGTCCTTCCCTCAGTTGGTTGGCATTTTACCTCAAACCTCGTGCTGTATTAGTATGTAAAATTTAAATTAGATATATCCACATATATGTATATATAAAAATTCATTTGTAACTCTATATTTTTAACAGTGTTTATTAGATACCTGTACACCAAAGTGCGATTAACAATTGGTTAATAAAGAATATACTACTTACGTACTTATGTATTTCTGTAGAATAGAATAGAATAGAATTTTTTTATTGGAAGTTGGAACCAATTGAAAACCGCATTTAGGTGTACAGCAACTTACAAGTGTTTATGTAGATTATATACATCTAATGACATGTTAATATCAGCTGCTAATATTTGTCTCAAAATAATATCCCCAATTTATATATTTTTTATCCATTGCGTAGGCCTATACAAAGCCTCTTCATAAAGCATCCTGATGAGTTTGGAACTAATTGAAATCCGCATTTTGGTGTACAGCAACTTACAAGTGTTTATATAGATTATATAATCTAATGATAATATGTTAATAGCAGCTGCTAATATTTGTCTCAAAATAATATCCCCAATTTATATTTTTTTACCCATTGCGCATACAAAGCCTGTTCATAAAGCATCCTGATGATGAACGCTTTCTAGCCAAGCTATCTGCAGCGAAGAGGCGAGAGTCGGCCAAGCGGCAGTGCTGCTCTTCTGGGAGGTAGCGTCCTCTGATGAGACGCCGTAAAACCCCTCCAGTCTATCACGCATATATGTGTCTAAAAAAGATGCTTAACTTGGCATTCTAGCAGATCTAGACAGGAGCTTCTTGCGATGTCTTGAAAATATTTCTTGAGTTTTCTGTGCTCAGTCTGATGGTGTAAATCAACTTATTTCAGTGTTAACTGCTTTGGTTCTCAAGGTTCAGAGCCCGCTCCTGTTTAGATTATAAATCACTCTACTCGGTTCGCTAATTAGCGATAGCTCTCCAGATTATAATTTACATCCAGATGATATACAGTTATTCCTTTCATTTTACAGTTCGACGGCTAGTCCTGTTCTCCGACTTCTTCTCGAATGGATTATAACTTTTAGGGCGATTTCATTTGAAGCAACTTTCCATCGATGTTTTTTATGACAGCAGCGTTCTAAATGAAGTCATTAAATTAGATTTAGGATGGAATCCAACAAACGATGTTCTTTGGAAGGAAGCCACGCTACCATGCGCGTCCTTCACAACCCAAAAGTATCAGATACGACACTAAAGTGCCTACATAGGAATAGCAGCAACAACAATAATCAAAATAATAATAACGAAACTAATGATACTAACAGCAGCTGTAGCAGCAACAGTAGAAGTAGTAGCATCAGCAGTAGTAGCACCAGTCGTAGTAGTGGTAGTTGTAGCTGTAGTAGCTGCAGCAGCCGGGTTTGGTCATTTGGACGTTTGGTCAAAGGACGGTTGGTCAACGGACGGTTGATCACGGACGATTGGTCAATGGACGATTGGTCAAGCGGACCGTTCGTCAAGAGGACTGTTGATCAAGGGTCCTTTCGTCAAGAGGACGGTTGATCAAAAATCGGTCGGTTCGTCTGTCTAGGGATAATTAGTGGTCGTCCATTTCAAAGGGTTATCGTATATCTGTGCCAGTGCAGTTGTTTGTACTGTATCACTCCATATTTGTTTATTTGTTTTATTTGCGTATGGGCTACGCTTTGCGAAGTCTTCATTGCTGTGCCTGTAAAGATGCCTGGTTTTGTAATGGCTTAATTGGTCGGTCGGTTCGTCTGTCTAGGGATAATTAGTGGTCGTCGATTTCTCTAATCAGTGGTTTGTACTGATAAGAGAACTGACATATTTTAAAAGCGTCTCTAATATCAAAAATTTAAATTTTTGATCAACCGTCCTCTTGACGAAAGGACCCATGATCAACAGTCCCCTTGACGAACAGTCCGCTTGACCAATCGTCCGTTGACCAATCGTCCGTGACCAATCGTCCGTTGATCAATCGTCCGTGACCAATCGTCCGTTGACCAATCGTCCGTGACCAATCGTCCGTTGACCAATCGTCCGTTGACCAATCGTCCGTGACCAATCGTCCGTTGACCAATCGTCCGTTGACCAAACGTCCTAGAACCGTTTTCGTCTTGACGGAGACACGATCGACGCGAGTCTTTAGAGTGACCTCAACCGTAAGTCACTAGTGGCGCCTTAATCTACCGATCGACACGCGACGAATTAACCGGAAGTGCGTCATCTTCTACCATTGAGTGGACTGCTGGGTGGCAGCGTCATCGTGCTGCTAACGCTGTCACCTGTCGTCACTCCACCCCATCGGTGCAACTTGTTCCAGAGACCTTGAACAGCTATGCCATCTGTCGGCTCTCGACACTTCCGTTTGTTGGTTCCACGTGTGTGCGTGGGCCATCATCGGTGACTCTTCTAATTTACTATGCATGGTTTTACTAACTGATAAGATAGTCCAGTTTAAATGACTGTAACAACAAATGGGCTAGGGCAGAGAGCGCCACTGATTTCTCTGAGAGTGGCGCTACATAATTGTACGATTACAGTAGTAGTAGTAGTAGTAGTAGTAGTAGTAGTAGTAGTAGTAGTAGTAGTAGTAGTAGTAGTAGTAGTAGTAGTAGTAGTAGTAGTAGTAATAGTAGTAGTAGTAGTAGTAGTAGTAGTAGTAGTAGTAGTAGTAGTAGTAGTAGTAGTAGTAGTAATAGTAATAGTAGTAGTAGTATTAGTATTATGTAGCGCCACTCACAGAGAAATCAGTGGCGCTCTCTGCCACAGCCTATTTGACGGCTTTGGAATGACGTGGAAAGAGGCTGAGAAGACTGCGGAGGACAGAGTGGTGTGGAGAAGCTGTGTCGCCCGATGCGCTGTCAGCGCGTGGAAGGACTAAGGTAAGGTAAGTATTAGTAGTACAATAATATTATATCTCTGCTGCATCAAAATATAAAAGCACGTTCACACATGCATACACACACATATATAACACTTTAATCGAATTAGCAACGAATATAAAGTGAAGACTATAAAAAAACAACACATACGAGATAAAGAAATGGATTTGGTCTACATAATATATGTTGGTCAGTCTATACACACTTTGATGTTATTATCATCCGTCGAGAGTTTTGTTTTTATTGTTTTATGCTCAGTTCCATAGCCCCATCCAGCCGGACTTCGCGCAACAACAGTTAATCAATAGCAATCAGCAGCAGCCAGTGTTCAACCCCAATCAGCTACAGCTAATGCTCAACCCCAATCAACAACAGCCAATGGTCAACCCTGAACAACAGCTAATGTTCCGCCTGATGCAACAACAGGCAATGTTCAATCCCAATCAACAACAGCCAATGTTCGTTCCAATTCAGCCGATGACTGGGTTTTATCCTTCACAGCAAGCTGTTCAACATAACCCAGATCAACCGAACTCTCAACAACCGGACATCTCAGCATCTTTGCCAGGTACAGAAGATACAGTTATAGTTTTTTTAAATATTCTGATGTAAACCATGCACTTACTAGAAACCTATACTTGTAATGATTAGTTGGTTGGTAATCAGTAAACCGACTAATAAATATTATTATTTCATTATGCTTATCTTTCTCAGTATAGGCAATCTTAAGATTTTCTTGCAAAGGTAGTTCGACGAGTGAAACCATGAAACCTTTCTTGATGATAAGTCCAACGGAATTCCTATTCCGAAGCGTGACTTCTTACGCAACAAGTACTTTCAACAAAGGTTGTTATTACAAAGTGTAATAATGGATTCCAATCGCAACTTCAATAAGAGTAAATCCTGTTTCAGTCATAATTTAATAATAAAATTTACCCCGGATTTCACATTGCGTGTAGGCTATTCCTAGCTTATTAACACATGGTAGCGATTTGTAGGATGAAAGTGAAACGATTCTCGCCTGGTTAAACTTTTATGCAAACTGAAGATATTATATTAAATATATGTTCCAATTAAATTTCGTTCCTCACCTAAATAGGTTTTCGCCGCTAAGTCAGGTAGGGGAACTAGGGGCGAGATGGATCCCTTAAGGAATTTTCGGTTTTAAAAAGCCGTAAATGTGCAACAAAAGAAAACCTTTTGTTCTACTCCCAGTCCACGAGGTAACATAGCTATGGGTAACACAAATTTGAGTGCATTCCTTTTGGCGAGGAGAATTTTCTAATTAATTTTTTTGTAATTATGGTCATCTTGCCCCAATGCTAGGACAAGATGGACCACTGTAATCCGTAATTGGGGCAAGATGGACCGCTGTAATCCGTCACGTTTTTCTTTGGTTCTAGGACTTTTCGCCCCCGGAAGATTCGCCCCCGGAAGATTCGCCCCCGACATTTCGCCCCCTCCCCCTGAAGTTTCGCCCCCGTCGATCCAGCTTCTAGTCTTAGTTACATTTTCATCATAGATCCCGCTTCTAGTCTTCTAATTACATTTTCATCGCTAATCCAGCTTCTAGTCTTAGTTACATTTTCATCATAGATCCCGGAGGCGAAACTTCCGTGGGGTCGAATCTTCCCGGGGGCGAAATGTCGGGGGCGAATCTTCCGGGGACGATTCTTCCGTTGGCGAAATTTCCGTATCCCGTTATAACAGCTATTAATGTAATAAAGAATTTGATGTAGAGTGAAAATTGTCACAGGCCTACCACAGGTAGAATTCACACACACCCATTGGGGCAAGATGGATCACAGGGTCCGTTTTGCCCCGTCGGTGACTGATCCAACTCGCCACATGCAGAAGGTATAAATTTTTCACCGATTATTATTATTATTATTACAAACATTTTTTACGCGCGCAAAGTCACACAGAAATGCGAATCGGAGGCGGGGCAAAAGGAAAAAGGATGAAGGAAGGAAGTGGCCTGTGCGTTTGATAGGTAGCAGCAGATCATGCAGGACATGCCCATGAATATTGCGTACTGCGGCGAAGAGACGAGAGTAGGCCAAGCGGCAGTGCTGCTATATGGAGGGGGGGGGTCTTCTCCAAACTAATATCCGCTGTGCATCACGCCAATACTGAATTCGTTCTTCAAACACAAAAGGGACTTCTAACAAAATATGCGTTTGTCAAAAACCTGTCACAATGCGTAATTGAATATTTAAGAAATAACCCTCAACTGAAAATAAGATCAGACAAGTAAAAAATCGATTTTTCTTCTTGAAAAACGAAAAGCTGTCGTTTCGGTTCGCACGTGTAGACAAAGAACCAAGTCGTCAACAGTATTAAAGTATTTCAACACATTCGGTAGATGACGACACCATAGGTAGGTTATATTGAAGGGATCCATCATACCCCAGTGATCCATCTCGCCCCTAGTTCCCCTACCATTCACAACTTGACTTATCCTTAACGGGCGTACAATGTCACTAGTGAAGTTATCATAGTAGTTGAATTTCTGATTACCTCTTTTCCTTTCTGTATTAAATTTAGTTCGAATAGATTAGTTAGGCAGTCGCAATTGCTGATATTATAGGTGTCACCAGCAAGTAGGGACGGTAAAAAATGATGAAACCAGTATTTCTGTTTCCGTTCTCCTTAATGTTGTTCGCATGTATATATTTATGTTGCTAGGAGCTACAAGCCAAGGACCAAACTTTGCTTCACAAACTGGTCTTACAACAGTTACTACTCCTCATGCTAACCGAAAGAGAACAAAACCCGACGATGAGGAAGCTTTCGCACATAATATCTTCGACTATGATGAGGAATATCGTTATTAGTAACCTACTGTTCGTTTTTGATGGTTCGGAGAACTTTCCATAGCGTACATCTTTTGTGTAGCTTGTAAGAAAGTCTCCGTCAAAATTGTTTGTGTTTAGCCCAGCTATCTTTATTCATGTTCTAATATTGATCAGATAAACGATTTTAACCGCTGACCTAGTTACCGACGCTTGTGAAAATAACTTTAATCAATACACACAATCATTGACCTTAATTTCTGGTAACGTATATGTGTATTTCGTAAATGCTTGTGAGCTGATTTCCATAGCTTAGCTTCGCATATGCTAAAGTACTGAATGTATGCGTACACTTTCCGGAGCGTCGGTGTTAGAGAAAATCGGATCACTCCTTGGAAATGTAAGCCGCACAGCCAAAAACTAGCCATCTTTATTCATGTTTTAATATAGAGTAGAAACTTTAAACCGCTCACCGAATAACCGATAAGCCTACCTGTGAATATAACGTATATCAATGTACACAGCTCTTGGCCGTAATTGTTTTGTACCATTTGTGTACATTTCGGATGCTTATGAGCTGATTTCCCACGGGTTTACTGTTCACATGATAAAAAATTAAGTGCAGACGTAGGCTACACTTTCCGCTGCGCCTGTGTTGGACAGGATCTGATCACTCCTTGGAAATGTAGGCTGCGCAGCCAAAAACTAGCGATCTTATTCTATTCTTATTCGATACCGACTAATGTAATATTATTATTAAGCTTTATCGTTTACAGCATCGGCTATCTTAAGATTTTCTTGCAAAGGTCGATCTGACGCGTGAATCCTTTCTTGATGATGAATAGGTCCAACGAAATTCCTATTTCAAGTGTTCTTCTTACACAGGAAGTACACTGAAGTGACTCAACAAAGTTCGTTATTACAGAGTGTTATTATGGATTACAATCGCTACTTCAATGAGAGTAAATACCGTCCCAAAGTAAACCGTTCGGTAATTACCATGCGCTAATAATTGATGAGATTGATGAGATTTTTTTACTGCACAAAAAAGTCTTACACTTGCAGTCATGAATCAGCAATAAATTAGCAATCAAAATATCGACGAGATTTACACAATTCAACATCGTAGACCTAGAAACATCAATGTCTCATTGAAACCTCGATTCACGCATAAACATCCAGAACCCTGGAGATTCCTTATGGGAAACGTACGACACGACTATATCGCAATATAGCTGTAAGACAACCTGTTGAATAAAAAGAAGAAGAAGAAGAAGAAGAAGAAGAAGAAGAAGAAGAAGAAGAAGTAGAGGAAGAAGAAGAAGAAGAAAAACCAGAACAAGAACAAGAATAGCAAGAAGAAGAAGAACAAGAAGAACAACGTAAGAAGAAGAAGAAGTAGTTGAAGAACAAGAAGAAGAAAAGCAAGAACAAGAACAAGAAGAACAAGAACAAGAAGGAGCAGTCCCTTAAGCTAGCCCTGAGGCAGCCATGGGTACGACGTGTTAGCGACTTCATTTTCTTAGCCTCGGCATATGAGGGTAGGTGGCCAGTCCTCCCCCTCACCGTTTAATCTTCCCGCCGGCAGTGTACGGTCAGTGTACTCATCATAGCTGAGGCGTGCAGGTGGAACAGAAATCTCGAACCAAATTTCTGCCCTGGATTGAGTAACCTGATGACCGAATTAAAAATCAATCCAAGAGACAAGTTTAATTTTGACGAATTGTTTCAAACGCAGACCGACCTTCGCTCGATATTCCTTCTTGACATCCCCTCCTAGCGATTTCCCAAACGTTCCTTTTTAGGAATGAGTCCTCTGTTATCCCACTCCGACGGGGTGTCACGAGTGTCTAGAGTGATTGCCGTCGTCACCGTTAATGACAGCTTTATTTATTTATTTATTTATTTATTTATTCCGGATATTTCTATAGCGCCTCTCGAAGTCAACTACTAGCGCTCCCGACTACAGCATTTGATACTGTGCCGGAATTTTCACGCCGAAGCGCCGAAATTTTAATAACGGTCTGCCTATCTTTATAGTTATATAGTTATATGCATTTTATGGCTATGATGTCGTGCAGTCATTTTTAGTGGTGCCTGTTAATTAACCTATTGCCTATTCTAGAGATACAATTATTTAAGTAATAAACCAGTTGCAGTGAAATCGCTGTACGAATGAACGCAATTTTGCGTGATGAACTTGGTGAACTAGAAAACAGAAGCTTCAAGAGATGACGCAGTGGTCCAGGCAAAATGAACACCGTGTTAGCATGCAAAAATGTAGGTAAATGATGGAATATATGCGTATATATATGTCTTCTATTTCTATAGCTAATGACAGTCTAGTATTGTTTTGAACTGAGTAGATAACCTGAAGGGCGCTATATAAAAGCTCCTTAATAATAATAATAATAATAATAGTAATAATAATAATAATAATAATAATAATAATAATAAAAATAACAATATTATTATTATTATTAATATTAATATTAACATTAATATTAATATTATTATTATTATTATTATTATTATTATTATTATTATTATTATTATAATTATTATTATTATTATTATTATTATTATTATTATTATTATTATTATTATTATTATTATTATTATTATTATTATTAATATAAGGCAGTGACATCTTCAGTCAGGCTCAATATTTCCCTGTATTTGCCGATTCATTTAGTAAAACATTGAAATATATGTTGAAACGGTCCTTTGGCTAGGCTGAATTTCTCAAGGTTAAATTATTAGAGTGCGGTTGTAAACACTTGCCACAACTGCCAGTGACTTGATCAGCAGAGAAAAAACCTTGGCCAGGAACACCTAATTTTATTAGATGCCTGTTGCATATTCCTGTTTGTGCAAATGAGTTTTTAACGGAGCGTGACTATATTCGTGTCATGCGCAGTAAGCCGCCAACTGTAGAGGTAGGCCCTATAAGCTCAGCGTTTTAACAAGTAACAGGTAAACAAATTTTGTTTCTCTTATGTTCGATAATTACAGATAAGTGCAGACGTTATTATTCCTGTTTGGGAACTGGTCACTTAATAAGAGAGTAAGAAACCGTGGAAAAGAGTAAGGACGAAAGTGAAAAGAAGGTTACACAGCAACTTCCATTTCCTATAGTGTAAGGTAGGGAGGTGTTTATTTCCTAATCTTGAGCCGTTGCAATGGCATTGGAAGAATTCTAAGGTGATGGACACGCTTTCAGTGCATGAAAGGACCTGAGGTTTCCCTAGACAAACAAATATGCACGAGGACTACTTTCCTAGGTTGTTAGACTTGCTAAGCAGAATCCGCTAAGTCACCATTTGCAATCTCAGATGTAGCCTATTTAGGATAACCTTTGTAACTGAACATTGTTGTTCTTTTGACATGTTGAGTGTAGGTTAATGTGAATGTAAGCCCCAAAAGATTTCATTATCGGTTCCATTCTTCAAATTACAAACTTGCATAATTTTTCTGTGTCAGCGAAAAAGAGAAGAAAATATATCATAAGTATTTCTAGAATTTATATATGATCCCACCACCACCAACGACAACAACTAGGCCTATTAGTGAAAACTTTAGGCCAGGAGCGTAGCCAGACTTCAATTCAAGAGGAGGCAACTACTGCCTGTCAAAAAATTTGATGACCTTTTTGGGGAATTTCTCCACCAAAACATTTGATGACTTTTTTCGGGAGATTTCTTCCGTTCAAGAGGAGGCAACATCCACCTCTAATCGGCTGTACTTGAGGATGCAGGGCTATAACCCAAGGACAAATTTTAAATCTAAAAACCAATGTTTAGAGGGGTTTCAAATTGACCCCTCAATTTGCCTCAATGTAGCTACGCCTAGGCACGCGGTAAGGAATTCCACTACGTCATCCGTCAGTGTTTCAATGAAGTCTTCGCGATCCATTTCCGAACTTTCTTCGACATTTCAGAAATAAATAATTCTCATTTGTAGTAGATTGTAAACCAAACATATTTAGGACCAGAATCGCGGTTATAACTATAGTTGTGTTTTGCATTAATTCGTAATAAATTAACCGGCTGATTTATGAACATGTCAAGCAATCGGAAGTGAATTGATGATAAATGAAAGACAATATCTGTCAAGACGTTGAGATTCTATCTTAGAGCCAAAACTGGGCAATTGGAAACCGATTATGTTTTTGATTGAGCGTATGTGAATAAGATGGTTTACCTACCTGTTGTTACCTACCTGTTGTTGTCTTAAATATAGGTATATGTATTACTTGCATAGTCCCTTTTAAGAAACTTTCTGGTAAATAAAAAATGCGATAAAGTAAGGTGAAGTTAATGTGCAGGAAGCTTACCGGTTTCATTTGATTTTTCAGCGTGAAATTGCGGCAATTAGCAAATATGAGTGGAGTACAGGTGATAGTCATTGCCCAGACAGTGCCAATAGACACCCAGAGCAGGTACATAAATATGGCATGTGAACTCTCTCAGATGCTCGCTAAACTAGGAAGAGCGCATGTTATCATCGGTATACTTTGCATTATCGTTCAAATCGTCAGTATGGGTCTTTCGAGCTGTAGTCTCGCAATCATCGGTCATGGCATATGGACAGGAAGCCTGGTAGGAGCCTTGACATTTTCAAATCTGCAAGTCTTAAATTAATTTTTTGCCCGTCAATAGAACTACTTTTATAGCGCGCCGATATACATGCCAGTTTCGGGAATGCTAATTTGAAACAGACCTTAAATTGTTATGGTTTGGATTACCAATGTATTTGTTTTCACCGCCACAAAGTGGTAATAGTTTCTGTGCGTCATGCATGTGAAAGTAATAATTTTCTGCTGCCAGGCTGAGATATCACGAAGAGTTATCCAGTAACTGTTTTAGTGATATTGTGGATGTGTTTTCTTTTTTCCACACCAATAGAAACATAGCTCAAATCAAGATCACGAATCGGAAAACTCTTTGTAAATGAGTTGTCTAAAATATCGATATCTGCCTTAAGTTCTTCACTAAGAGACCAGGTAACGGAAGGGTAAATAGGTCCGTTGAAGCCAGGTTCGCCAACCCAGCTCAATGAAAGTAATGTAAAGTAAGGAAAGGAAAGGAAGATAAGGGCTAAATTGGTCAGATGAATCAGGAAAGGTAAAATAAGGTCAAGTTAAGGTAAAGTAACGTCAGATCAGGTCTGGTAAAGCACGATTTTGTCCCTTTAATTCCTGACTGTAAAACTGAAAGTCCTATGATTCAAAATTCCCTAGAACACTACATAAACTCCACATACTGTCTTCGCACGATTGATTAAGTCTTGTAACTCCGGTGTAGTGTTTGACGTACTGTTTTGGCTCTTGCGCAATTTTTTTTTCGTTGTACGCAATAAATAATTGCCACACTAAAAATATGATTGATTTAAATAAAAGAAACTGCATGAAAACTATTGACAAAGGTATTGCAGCAATCCAGAATTCAACAGAATGCTGACCGCTTTGGATTATCGCATTGATGCCATCAAACCTCATAATATTTGTGCATCGTGTGACAATGTACGTTACACAAATTGTGAATCTATTAAACTTTTACCAATCAATCGATTAGATTGTATTTAGAGATTGATTGTCTTTATCAACAGTTCATTATCACTGGAGTCCTCGGGATTAAAGCAGGAAGGGGAAAAAAGAGATGTCAGGTACCATACTAGTTTTCGCTGCTTATAATTCTGATACAGTTTAAATAACAAAAATTAACCGTAGGCCCTAAATAATTTTCAAACTCTAATGCTAGATGAGGTCGTTAATAGCAAGTAAACTTGAAACAAGTTTGGTTACATTTTAAAGCTTTCGATACAAAATAGCATCACTCTAACTGCACATCATGATTTCGTAGTATATCTTAGAGATACGGTAACAATGGGTACCCGGTAAGGTAAAATTAAAGGTAAAAACAAGACGAGTTACCGTGGTGACTAGGCTGCAACACTCTTTATATGTTGTTCATAGTTTAGATTGCAATAATTGTATTTCCAAACTCTAAAACAGAGGGTATCCATGCTAAAACAAAAGGTTAACATAAATGCTTTGTTCTTTCTTTCAGGTCATCTCATTCAACGTTCTGTCCATCCTTTCTGCGGTTTTCGCGGCTGCCTTAATAGGTATTGCCATATCCACCCCTTTTTTGAACCCCTTCCGCAATAAGAATGACATGGTGTACTCTCGTGGTGGATCAGCCAATCCTGGACTGGTAAAATAATAGTGTTGTTCCAGTTTATTTCCGACGGTTTTTCAGTTTTCGGACGAAATTTGTGAACTTCCAACATATTTTATTGCCTGAAATAAATAACAGTTTTTGGATGACTGTCTTATAGACTGATCTTCTAGATATTGACCTGATTGCGGCTTAGCTTTGGTGTGTCATCAGTTGACGCCTTGTGCATTAAACACCGGCGAAATAGAAGTTACTAATTACATTACATCTTCAATTAGAAGTGCAGGCCCTAGGGTATGGAATTTGCATTCCAAATGACATACGCTGCCTAAACAACATACACCTATTCAAGCGTAGACTGCGTGCCCATCTGATTACCAATGATAAAATTTGTTAATCATTGTTTATGCTAGTTAACTAGTTAAGAATTAATTTAGATTAAAAATAAGTCATGTAATTAGAATTATTCAGCTCACCACCCAAATAATACTTTGATGAAAGGGTGACCCTACTAGTCGGACTCGTTTCCCTTTAGGGTTTCTGCTTCACTCCCATTGTTTCGCAGCGATTAGTGAAATGTTTGTAGTTATGAAGTTTTTGTTTGCTCTTCTTCTGTTGCTGTCGGAAACAATAAAAAAACATATGGTTATGGTTCGATCGTAAGGCGTAGATGGTTATGGCGTTAGACAATTTGAGCGAGACGATTAACTCTAAAAGTAAGTGAAGCGACGCCTTGTTAAAATACTATATTTTCATCATCCCAGCAAGAAATCGTAGTCTTGGGTAAGTCCCGGCGGTTAGTCAACAAAAGGATGTAGGTTGCCGTGAGCAGTGTCAACATGACAACAGGTAGACTTTTCCGGATGTGTGTTATTGAATTGTTGAATGCGCGGCTGGAGTATTTATATCGACAGACTTTAACATCAGAGAAAGAAACGTTTCAATGCTGATGGCAAATGTATGAATGGCAGGTTTATTACAACCTATGACTTATTACTGAACGTCACTCTCGACTTCAGAAAACTGATTTTGCAATTAGGGTATTCTTTTTCCGATTACTGCAAGAGTTATTTACCAGTACAATACAGTACAATACAATGCAATACATTGAGATACAATGCAATGTATTTTAAAATAATGGAATACAACACAATGAGATGCACTACAAAACAACATAGTAGAGGGTACAGAACAATAAAGTATAGTACTGTGTAATATGGTAAAATGAATTGCAGTAAAGTGAAGTACCGCACAGTAATGCAAGGATACAATACAATGCATTTTATAATGCAAAAGAATTCAACACAGTGGGATGAAACGCAATGTACCTCCATTGTACATGCATTCATTTGCTCTACTCGACTACTGTAACTCGCTTCTCCTCGGTCTTCCCATGCTACGCCTTTCCCCCTCCGGTCTGTCTTGAATGCTGCTGCTAGGCTCATAGTACGCCTTCCTCGCTATGCTCATCTCCCCATATATATGATTGAAGTTGTACACTGGCTACCGATTACTTTGCGTATCCAGTATAAGATCTTCCTTCTGGTTTTCAAGTCCCAGCTAGGGCTTGCCCCTAATACCTCTCAGACCTTATGCGGCAACCTTCTCTGCAACTTCTGTTCGTCCTTTGCGCTCTACTGTCCGTCTTGATCTCTTTGTCCCACGTCCTAGAACCACTCTGGCCTAACGTCGAGCTTTTGCTGTGACAGGTCCCTCTGCCTCGAATATTCTTCCTTCTCCACTACGAACTAAACTCATGAAGGGAATCTCCCCGGCATCTACTCGCTCGCTCAAGACGTTTCTCTTTCCACGGGACTCCTGCTCTGAGGGCGCCTCTGAATCGTTTATAGGCCTACTGTGAGAGGCGCCTTATTAAGCCCTAATTACTAGACACAATTCGATCGATACAAAAACAAAATTACCTATTATTACACTTCACGAGCAGAAACAAAATGACCAGACAACTGCTGAGTATTTCAGTTAATGTGTGATAATTGTTTTAGTTTATTGTCGCAATCTTTATGCCAGTGCTGCTGGCTCCTCTCGGTCTGGCTGAGGGCATCGTCGCTATTCGTTCTTCGGTCGCCTGTTGTAATATTGGTGCATGCTGTTGCGACTGTGGAGGTTCATGCTGCTGTCCAATAGATCCACAGCATCATCAGGTAATCAAGAAAAGAACAGAATTTGTAACATTTCGGATAATGACCCATATATGAGAAAGAGGAGGGGTCCTAAGTTCGATCCCTGTGGTACTCCGTATTTGACATGTTTAGATTTAGATAGTATTCCATTAGGCCTACAGAGGACCTACTGAGATCTGTCACTGAGATAACTTATTAAACCACTGATGAATAATCCCTCTAATTCTATAGAAGTGAAGTTTCTTAATAGGATACCATGGTCCACCGTATCAAATGATTGGTTAGGTCAATAAAAATGCCAACAGAGAATTCATTATTATCAATAGCTGCCGAGATTTGTTCTTGTAAGTTAATAAGAGACATAGCGGTTGAGTGACCTGCTCTGAAGCCATGTTGCATAGGGTAAAGTATTTCATTTTTAGGAGGTGTCTGTTAATCCTTTCGCACATAATTTTTCAATTATTTTAAAGAAGATAGGGAGGATGGAGATTGGTCGGTAATTGCATACATACACAGGTCGGCATCCATACATACACAGTTGCAAAAATACATACATACACACATTTATATATAGGCCGAATCTAATATAATGCATACATCCATACATACAAAAATACATTGTGTACACACATGGAGACATTTACATATAATTATAACACACATAGAAGCATAATATATTCTTATTAGGTCGGTTCGTATAATTATTTCACGTGATAAATTTAGACGGAAAATTTAAATTTCTAATTTCTATATCCAGTTCCATAATCCCCCCCCACCAAACCGCATTTAGTGCAACCACAGTTCTTAACTAGCACTCAACAACAGTAAATGTTCAACCCCAATCAACAACAGCCAACGTTTAGCTCCAAACAACAGCCGCCAACGTACAGCCCCAATCAACAACAGCCAGCGTTCAACTCAAATCAACAACAGCCAATGTTTAACTCCAATCAGCCACAGCCAATGCTCAACCCCGATCAGCCACAGCCAGTGCTCAACCCCAATCAGCCACAGCCAATGCTCAACCCCAATCAGCCAATGCCAATGCTCAACCCCAATCAGCCACAGCCAATGCTCAACCTCAATCAACAACAGCCAATGTTTGGCGCTATAGAGAAATATTTAGAGTTACTAATAATGGTTAACGTGTTTTTCTTTCACCTCAACAACAGCCAACGTTCAACCCCAATAAGCAGCCACCAAAGTACAGCCCCAATCAACAACAGCCAACGTTCAACCCCAATCAGCAGCCGCCAGCGTACAGCCTCAATCAACAACAGCCAGCGTTCACCCCAAATCAGCCGATGACTGGGTGTTACCCTCAACAGTATGCTGTTCGATATTTGGCACATCAACAGAACGTTTCTCCGAATCATCCTCAACCAGATTTCTCGGCTTTTTCACCAGGTTAGGAAACTATAGTAAAAATTCTCTTGTAAAGTTATTATTTATTATTAATTGTAATTGGTCGTTGATGTATTATTAGTTCTCATAGCCTTTTTAGAAGCCTACCTTGGATTTGGATTGCCCTGCAATTTCGTTGTACTGTGATTATCTATACATGGCCTGCTTGTTAATAACTGAGTTGCAATTTGCGGGACTACAAATGAAACTCCTCTCCAGTGGATCAGAATATTTGCAACTGACTATATTTCAAAGATAATATTATCTGCAATAAAATTTCATTGGTCATCTGAAGTCATAAGCCACTGCTTGGAAGCACATTGCGAGAGTAGGCTAATGAGTAATAGCGTTATCTAATTAGATTCAATTCCAATTGTAGTTTCGTTTCATCAAGACAGTGGATTAGAAAACTCGTGCAACATCAAATAATCCATAGCACAAGTTAGCTATACGATAGCGGACTCTGTGAAAGTGAAATATTGGCATCTACGTCTAAGTATTTTGGTAACATCTAGTGTCAGTTGCTTACAAATGACTCAGGTCAAGGTCAGCTAGTGCAAAGATCAGTCAGCCGACTCATGAAATACATGCACCATAAAATTTACACAATTTACAGCTGTAATCATAATTTGTGACTCGATGAGTACTTTAAAACCGGACAATAGGTGTCACCAACGTGTAAAGACGCCTAAACCATAGAGATTTTTTTGGCATTTCCGCAGTGTCTCATTCTCTGTATGTCTGTTTGTATGTCTTCATTTTTGCGTTTTTTACATCTAAATGTCGCCTTTTAAATGTGCCAACTCAGTGCAAGGTTTTTAGTTGCGTCCTTGCGCCTTGTAACACAATACCTATACATTATATTTCTAGAGACAGCTGGCTTAACAACTGCCTCTGTAACTACGGAAACGAACGCACAACCCGACGGCGATGGATCTTATGAAGGCCTAAGGCGCTTCAGCAATTCTGAGATGTTTTCACCTCACGAAGATCCACCTGCTTACGACGATGTCGCGTAGTGGCGTATTTCTTACACATAGCCTAACGCAGTAAATGTAAATGTGCACGTTTTTATATAGCGATCCTATTCTATCTATCTATCTATCTATCTATCTATCTATCTATCTATCTATCTATCTATCTATCTATCTATCTATCTATCTATCTATCTATCTATCTATCTATCTATCTGTCTATCTGTCTATCTGTCTATCTGTCTATCTGTCTATCTGTCTATCTATCTATCTATCTATCTATCTATCTATCTGTCTATCTGTCTATCTATCTATCTATCTATCTATCTATCTATCTATCTATCTATCTATCTATCTGTCTATCTGTCTATCTATCTGTCTATCTATCTGTCTATCTATCTGTCTATCTATCTGTCTATCTATCTATCTATCTATCTATCTATCTATCTATCTATCTATCTATCTATCTATCTATCTATCTATCTATCTGTCTATCTGTCTATCTGTCTATCTGTCTATCTGTCTATCTGTCTATCTGTCTATCTATCTATCTATCTATCTATCTATCTATCTATCTATCTATCTATCTATCTATCTATCTATCTATCTATCTATCTATCTATCTATCTATCTATCTATCTATCTATCTATCTGTCTATCTGTCTATCTATCTGTCTGTCTATCTATCTATCTATCTATCTATCTATCTATCTATCTATCTATCTATCTATCTATCTATCTATCCATCCATCCATCCATCCATCCATCCATCCATCCATCCATCCATCCATCCATCCATCCATCCATCCATCCATCCATCCATCCATCCATCCATCCATCCATCCATCCATCCATCCATCCATCCATCCATCCATCCATCCATCCATCCATCCATCCATCCATCCATCCATCCATCCATCCATCCATCCATCCATCCATCCATCCATCCATCCATCCATCCATCCATCCATCCATCCATCCATCCATCCATCCATCCATCCATCCATCCATCCATCCATCCATCCATCCATCCATCCATCCATCCATCTAAAGATTGCCTTGACACTGCTCATTTTTAATGAATACATCGGGTGACATCCTTCACCACCACTGTCTGTTTGAATGGGTGTCACGACATTTAAAGTCCCCGTGAACACACCGCGCAAGCCCTAGATTTTAATAAAATTATGTGAAATAAGCCGGCATCGGATGGCGAACCGCACGCTCTGTCACACATAGGCGCATGGAATTAGGCGACGCTCTAACGGTCTAACCAATGTAGCTAACTGGGCGATGTTGTGATTTCACGGGTACTCTCTAAGGCGTAACCCTTCTGCAGAGTCAAAAAGAAGGTTTTTTCATTCCTTTTAATTTAGCCTAGCTATCTCTATCACTGCATTCGTGTTCTAACATTAAGTAATTGAACAGACTATAAGGACTACCCAAAAAATCAACACTTTTCAAAATAACGTCATTGTCAAATTTATTATACATGGTTTGTATTGGACTACAGCACGGCTGTTATTAAGTTGTCAATGAATCAATCACTCACTCAATCAGTCAACCAATCAATCAATCAATCAGTCAATCGATCAATCAATCACTTAGACATTTATATAGCGCGCTCTTCAAGGTTGAGTACATGACTTAGCTTCTCAAACACCTAAGGGATAACTACAAAAATGTACGTCGAGTCAGGGAAGGCGCGGAACATGGCAGCGCTGCGAAAATGTTGAGCCTCGCAGCCAAGAAAGAAGCTAGGGCCACCATTCCAATTTTCGAGTTAGCGTTACAAGCACGTCGTTAATGGAAATTTTGCCTTCATATTTTCTAATTAATCTTTAACAAAAAAAGTAACTAAATTAATCTTGCTGTTACATTTGTTTAGTGCAAAGATCTGAAGACATCCACCTCGGATCTGATGATTGTTTATTTTCATCTCAACAATTTGTTTTTTTTCGGCAACGATTTAAAGACTTAACGATTGCTTATTTTTCGCTATCTTTTTTTAAAACAAACAATGAAGGCAGGTACAGACAAATATGAAGTGATTAAGAAACTCTCGTTCATTCTTTCATCGTTTAAAATGTTCATTTCCTCTGGGTTTAGGCTGAGAGCGCCAAGGATGAGCTACCTGCAGAGGCGCTATATAAGTGCTCTGAATGAATGAGCGCATGAATGAATCAGAATGATTAGGGAGAATTACTAATCTAATCTAATCTATATGTAATCTAATGACTTTTATAGCGCCGTTATAATAAAGCACAAGGCATCAATCAATGGTCGCTAGAAGGCCTACGAAAATAACGAAGCTAGACAGAGTGGCTGTCGCAAAGGTTCGTACTGGAAGACAAATCGTTCGACAACTAAGCCCCAGAGGCGCGTTTACGTACAGGCGCACTAGGCGCGCGCCTAGGGCCCCAAAATCCTGTAGGGCCCCCAAACGAATGAAATTTTTTCAATTATAAGAAATGACATTTTTTTTCTGAATTATTTTAAATATAACCTATTTTCTAATTTTTTTACAATTTAACATTCACATAAAAGTATATTATTGTAATTTAGGCATATAATTATTTTGGTCATTTGGGCTAATAATTCATTTTTGTGCAACTGTGCAAAATAACATCAAACTTGTTAGCAATAGGCCGCAACGGCCGTGTGCTGCAGTTTCAGAAGAGCCCCAAAATGTTTGCGCCTAGGGCCCCGTATTCTGTAAACGGGCCATTCATCCACAGTGTTCTAGGTTTTACATTTGTCACATCATCCGACCCGTGGCTCTTTTCTTTTCCCCTGGGTAAGTGTCGCATTGAACGGCCGCTTGTACCCCTCTAGCTACCTACGGTGATCACCAGAGGGCACTAGCGGCTCAAATGTCGATGTCGGCAAACTCCAGAGGCGGCGAACCTGATATACCTCCGTCCCCGAGTGGATGCTCCCGACTGGAACGGTCGAGACATCGCAAGCCTAAACATTAACAAGTCACATTCGAAATGCTGCCAACGTCTTGATGCTCATGAGCACTTGCACAAACGAAACAAAAACTCAATTAAAGCAAACTCAGTTAGTTCCATCTTGTGAAACTACATCTCCTCCTCCCGCCTTGAGGTATCCGCTCTGCCAAAGTCAACTATAGTTGCTCTGGTCCCACCGCGTCGTCAAAGTATCCGCAGGTTGAATTTCTCAAGGTTAAATTATTAGAGTACGAATGTAAACACTTGCAAATACATTCACTGACTTAATCAGCAGTAAAAGAAACTTGACCAAGAATGACTGTTCAATATTCCTGTTTGTGTAAATGAGTTTTAACGGAGCTTGACTATATGCGTAGAGACGCAGATGGCCTGCCGTTGGTGTGCAACAGTAGTTATAAGCTCAGGTATATGTACAGGTATAAGCTCAGCGGTTATAATATCAACCAACATGTAAGCAAATATATTGTATCTTGTGTTCGACAATCTTAGGTAAGTTCACACGTAAATATTCCTGTTTGAAAGTGGCAAATTAATAAGAAACTTAGTAAGAAACCGGCGACAAATAGTAAGCAAGAAAGTGAAAAGAAAGTTACATAGCAGCTTCCTCGTCTTACGGTGGAACGTAGGCAGGTGTTAATTTTCTAATCTGAAGCCGCTCGAACGGTAATGGAAGAATCCTAAGGTGATGGACACATTTTCAGTGCATCAAAGGCCCTGAGGTTTGCATAAACAGACACCTATGCACGAGAACTATTTTCCTAAGGCTGTTGGTCAGGTTGTTAGACCTGCTGAGCAGAGTCCGCTCAGTAACCATTTGCAATATCAGATGTATTTATAGCAGCCCTGGTAACGGAACGTTAGTCCAATTATTCTGTTGGGTTTATATATTGACATCTACATGCATGTCATAAAGTATAGCATCGATCAAATGCTGCTTGTGCTTAACCTTGTCGTAAAATTCATTAAGTGCCCAGGTTCCTGGACTACGTTGCGTCGAAGAAGAAGCGCGACCACAGGTGAAGAGGGTCGAAACACATCAATCAATCAATCAATCAATCAATCAATCAATCAATCAATCAATCAACCAATCAATTAATCAACCACCCAATCAATCAATCAACTGAGCATATATATAGCGGCATTCAAGGAAACTATTCAGAGGCGCTCCCAGCCAAACCCCGGTCTTTAGAGCAGAGAGGAAAGCGTTGAACGAGTCTCGACGCAGAGACCGCAGTTCAGGAGGAAGCCCATTCCAAACTGTGAGTACAACGACGGAGAAAGCGCGATGCTATATAGTAGTGGTGCGTGCGAAAGGAACAGAGAGGTCACCACGGTTGTCAGGACGAAGAGAGCGCTGATCAGGTGGAACAGAGGCACGAGAACAGAGCTCGCGCAGATAGGAGGGAGCACGGCCAATTTGACATTGCCAGACAATGGAGTCAACGTGGTAGATAATGCGTTGCGAGAGTGGTAATTGAAGAACATCTTGCTTGTATTCAGAGACATGGCCGAATTTACGAATGCGCCCGACTAAGCGCGCAGCGAAAACCAGTACGAGTTCGAGACAGTTCAGTCGAGTGAGGGGAAGCCCAATACAGAGAGAGCAGCAGTAGTTAAGCCGACACGTAATGAACGCATGAACGAGAGTAGCAGATTGGGGGGTGGGGGGAAGAGAGCGGGACACCAAGCGAAGCTGTCGCAGCTGAAATTAACTAGCGCGGCTCAGCTGCGAGATATGCGGAGAGAGGGTGAGTTCTTAACCCAAGATGACATGAACATATACATGCACATGAACCCCAACAGCGAGCAGTCATTCGCAGTTGGAAGACATCCTCTGTCACTGGCTCTGAGGCGGACGACATTCCTCACAGCCGGAAATCGCTCGTGATGTGTCATTAGTAATTCTAATTCATGACTTCTATCGGTGTCGTCTGTCGTGTACTTCAGAAATAATTTCTCGATTTATACATGAATAAATAAATTTGTAATTTGTTTATAAATTCAAATGGTATTCTTTTTGCTACAACGAAGAACGGTCGAGTATCGGCTCTGAATGTTTGTTGCATATATTATGGATGACGCGACTAGTTACAATTAAAATGAAGTAAGCGAGAAGTAATGGATGGAAGCCCAAGTAAAATTGCAGTACGAGAGATAGGGTTAATAAGGATTGCATTATATATAAACGTAAAAAAGCTGGTTTACGCGACTTGGCCTTTTTTAGGCGCTGTAGAAATTTCAACATTACGATTACGATATGACACATCTCAAGAACCTGTTGGGACGTTAAAGTAATACGAAGTTAATCATCACGAAGCACAGTCAACATCACCAGCTCATTTGATTTTTCAGCCTGAAAATGCAGCAGCCACCGAATATCAATGGAGTACAGGTGGTTTTCTTGGCACAAACAGCGCCAATAGACACACAGATCAAGCGCATGAATATGAAAAGTGAACTTGCTCATAAGCTCACTTGGCTGGGAGTGGCGCATATGCTAATAGGTGCATTTTGCATTATGCTCCAGATCGTCAACTTTACGCTGTCTGTGCCCGGTTTGTCATACATCGCTCATGGCATATGGACAGGAAGCCTGGTAAGAAACTACACATGAATGTCTGCATTTGTAGGTATTTACGTTAAGCATTAGGATAGTTTTTTTTTTATGTCGCGACGAACATGGACAATACATAGCAATGCTACTGTAAGTTGCTAATTCCTTCTAACAAAGTTCAGAGGTTCATGAAGACTAAATAAGTAGTCGCTACCTTGTTCAGTAACCAGATATCTTAGAGATCTACATCAGAAATGTGCCGATATAACAGAGTAAAAATCAAAATAAGGCAAGAAAAGGTTATATCAGGTCAGGGAAATTTAGACCAGGTAAGTAAGACCAGGTCAGATTAGTTAAGGTAAAACAAGTGTCGCGGTCGACTCCTTCGATCGCAACGACGAACCAACGAAGGAACTATTAAAAGATCTTTATTTAAAAATAAAGTCGATTAAGTGTAGAGTAAGTCAACTCGTCTATCAAATATCACAATCGTAGACAGCACACAGGTTGGCTGGTCTCGATTGAACGTTATACGATCAATGTTTCAACGTTTACAAATCTTCGTCAAAAGGCCCTTAATGTACATCAGGTCTATCTTATATAGAGTTCTCCCGGATTCCAGAACGTTCTGTGACGTCACTGTACTTTTCCCTGGAAAGTCCTACTGAACACGTATATCCTTGTTGCATGCAACGAATTAATGTTGACAGCTTGCTGCAGAATTTTCCGTGCGTTGTAAACAAGCTTGTTGACGCGTCGGTTTTCTTCCCTTGATGCATGCACCCGCGTAGACCACGACATTCCCTCCGCCCTCAGATGATGACACGTCTTCAGCACCATCCCGAACGGGTCATCACAATCAAGCCGGGCCTCCAGACTCCATCTCGACACAGCATATACAAACAAGACAAAACACATCAGTTAGTCAATTTATCTATACAATTTGCGGGCTTGATCCTTGTGTGTCGGGCCATTTCCCCCCTTCACCCTCCGAGTCACAACCGAGAGAGGAAATCAGCCACCGTGTTCTGACGTCCAGGACGATATCGAAAGTCCACGTTAAACTCTTGCAATGCTAACGCCCAACGAGTCAGTTTCGCACTCTTAGGGCTTGCATCTGTGAGATAAGACAAAGGATTATGATCTGAATAAATGATTATCTTTGATAAGAATATCCATGACTTGAATCGTTTAAGTGCCCAAATTACTGCGAAAGCCTCTCTCTCAATTGTAGACCAATGCATCTGTGTATCTGTAAGTTTAAGGCTAGCAAAAGCAATTGGTTTTTCTTGACCTTCTTCGGTCCACTGAAACAAGCAACACCCGACCGCGGTGGCACTTGCGTCAACACTTAAACCAAATTCCTTAGTGAAATCAATGGTATGCAACTGTGTAGCTTTACTGAGATCATCCTTTAACTTATCTAGTGCTTCTTGATGCTTTTGCTCCCAAGGCACCTTCGTAGGTATGTTATCTCGTGTCAAATCAGTTATTACCCGTGCTTTTTCAGCTAAAGCAGGTATAAAATTTCGAAAGTAACTGAAAAAACCCATAACCTTTCTAACTTCTTTCTTTGTTGTTGGAGGATGGATATCATTGATCGTAGCGATCTTACCTGGATCAGGTTCAATACAACCTGACCCTACTATATGGCCAACAAACTTTATTTTGTTTTGTGCAAAATTACATTTTCTTAAATTCAAAGTGAGTCCTGCTTCCTCAATAGTTTGCAAGAATTTCTCTAGATGTTCTAAATGGTCATTCCAATTCATTGAAACCACTGCCATATCATCGACGAATGGTTCGGTAAAACTTCGCACTGGATGTAAAACTTGGGTCATAGCACGAATAAAGGTATTGCTAGCGGACTTGAGTCCAAACGGCATCCTTGTGAACTCAAAAAGTCCTGCATCACATACGAATGCCGTAAGCCATCGATGTTCTTTCCGAACTGGAATTTGCCAATACCCCGATTTCGCGTCGAAAACACTAATAAACTTTGCCCGTCCCACCTTTTGTAAGACGTCAGCAATGTCTGGGGTCGGGTAACAATCACCTAGAGAATATTTGTTAACATGGCGATAATCAATTGCCAGTCGAACGCCATTTTGACCTTTGGGTCCCTTTAAAACGCAAACTACCGGACTGGCCATTTCACTTTTCGATGGTCGAATGATGTCTAATGCCAACATTTCTTCTATCTGGCGTTGTACTTCAGGTTTAAGTAGCTCAGGTACTTTATATGCCCTTAAACGCTTAGGAGTGAAATCATGAGTTATCTTAATTTCATGTTCTAATACTGGACAATACCCAGGTTTATCCACAAATACTGCCGAGTGCCGATCCAAAACTTCAAAAAGTTGCTTCTGTTCCTCTTGCGAAAGATGCGCTATAATCAGAGGATCAATTCGCTTACTCGGGCTTATTTGTTCACGTTCTTCCTGATCTACAACCTCTACTATACCAAATTCTTCATCTTGATCAACAATTACTGAACAGCTATTGATCATCGCTTGTTCGAGTCGTTCATGGTATCGCTTGATCTTATTTGCGTGTAAATGTCTTTGTTTTCCCTCTATTTCTACTATATAAGAATATGGGGATTTAACCTTGACTACGGTAGCAGGTCCTTGCCATCGACTATAAAATTTAGAACTACCAAAATCTGGTGCTAATACTGCTACTTTATCTCCAACTTCGTATTTTCTGTCAGTACTACGCAAGTTATAATAATCTGCATACCGCTTTGTTTCTATATCACTATAGTAATCTGCATAAACTTTCGCGAATTCAAGGTTTTCCTTCAGTGATTGGAGATACTCTTCGGGTGATTTACCTAAGTTAAGAGGTACTTTTCGTTCGCCAGCCCACGATTCCTTCAACACACTAAGTGGACCCCGAGGATGAGTTCCATAAACCATAGTGAATGGCGAAATATGAGTCGTGCCTGAAGGTTTTTCTCTAAGGCTCCACAGAACAAACGGTAACAATTGGTGCCATCCACGAGGATCAGATTGAGCAAGCTTAAAGATCATGGTTTTCAAGCTTTGGTTGCATCTTTCAACCAATCCAGCTGCCTCAGGATGTCCAGGGGTATTAAATCTGGGACTACAACCCATTCGCCGCAAGAATTCTTTCGTCAAACGACTGGTAAAGTTGGTACCACAATCAGAACTGATGATCCTTGGAATAGAAAAAGTTGTAAAAACTTGCAACAGAGCTTCACAAACTCCCTTTGCATTCAGCGATCTAAGAGGATACGCCATCGGCCAACGAGAGAATTTGTCCACCAGAACCAGAGCATAATTGTACTGGGGTTTCGATTTGTTGGATTCTCCAGTCATTACCATAGGGCCAATACAATCCATATTTAGATGGTTAAAACAGAGTTCATCCGCCCTCGGAATAGGAGTGATCGGGACTCGATCTGCCACTTTAACTGGAGTTCTTAGTTGACAAATTTGACAAGACGCACAATATTCGCGAATCCTCTCATCCATTCTTGGAAACCAAAAGTTTAATTTGATCCTGGCTCTCGTTGCCTTAAAAGCCATGTGCCCAGCACATGGGGCATCGTGTGCTACTCGCAAGACAACCTCGATTCTATCTTTCGGTAAACATAATTGATTAACCTTATGTCCCATAATTTCCCCTTTGTGGTACAGGAGGTTATTATCTATAAAGAAATTATTTTTATTCTGTCTCGCTTGTTGCCAGCAAGGTATAAGACTGTGACAATTCTGTTGCTCACGCAATAAAGTATCATTATTCGCTACTCCCTCATCAGACTTGAACTCTGTTGACTCAACATCAAGAAAATTATCTAAATCATCAACTAGTTGCTCCTGAGAATATTCATTCACTTCTGACGGCAAGGATTCGTTGCTGTTAACTTCTAAGTTATCTTCTTCTGCCCCTTTATTTATTTGTACACATCGATCTACGCCAGCTACCATCACTACATATTGTGAACTATCCCTTAATAGGTCCACAACATGAGGTGTCAGAATAACCCGTTCATTTAGTTCAGGGACTGCAGCGAACATGACGCACAAAGATGGCGCAATGTTTGTCGTTCCTTCCATTGAATTAGCTAATTTCATTTGTAGGTATACTACATCTGCCTTACATCCTTCTCCCTGAAAACCAATTATATTAATCCGTTTAATCACGGGTAAGTTTAGTGACTCAATTAATTTCTTATCAATACAACAAATTTCTGCTCCTGAATCAGATAATGCTGGCTGAGAAGGGAGATCTTCAATCTGTACATTGATATACGACCTCTCGTGTAATCCATCAATACTATTCTCGTATACCCTTACAGCAGTTTCCAACCCTATTGGTTTAGAATTATCCAATAAATTCCCTTGCTTTACCTGTTCAGGTATCTCATGCAACACGTTGACCTTCTCAACAAATAAGTCGGTCACTTCTTCAGTTGGGTTCCCAGATATACAAGTACTCACCTTTTTAGAACTTGGTTTGGTCTGGCACTCCCTTGCCCTATGACCCTTCTGATGACATAGGAAACAGAGACCCTTTACCTTGGCCTCCTCCTGAGACACCCTCGCACCTATCTTGGCTTCACCCCTTATTTCCGGTTTGGGAGACTTGGGTTGAGCTGTCTGGTTATTGACTTGAACATGTGGTTGACCTCTCATCCAATTGTTATACTTCGGTGTCGGATGACTACGACATACTAAGTCATTCCCACCATCATGCGACGCTACATAAATGTCAGCCGCATTAGCTATGTCTTCACAGCTCAACCACTCCTCTTTTTCTTGGGCCAAGATATAATCTAAACAAGCCTTCGACAAGGACTCCTTAAGCCGATCCGCAACCAATAAACTTACAAGTTTATCAAACTCATCAGTTATCTTTCTACTTTTCAAATAATACATAAGAGCCACACGCAATTTGGATGAATAGATCGTAAATGATTCGTCCGATGCTTTGTGCAACGACCAAAATCGGGCTCTAAGATTTGAAGGGCTTATCTTAAACTCCCGTAGCAAAAACTCCTTCAGGAATTTGTAGTCATGGAGCTGTGCCTCAGTAAGGCGCATGGTTAATGCCTTAGCTCTTTCACTTAAAATGGCTAGCAATAATTTTGCTCTAACATCTTCATCCACCTCATACACATTAAACAAACCATCCAAGTGATCAAAGAAACCTGGAATTTCTATAGGGTCGGAAGGAAATTTCCAAAGAATATTCTTAAGGGCATCACTATAACGCTTAGTACGACTTGCTAAAGAATCTCTAACATTTCGTTCTTCCTGCTTTTCCTTCCTCTCCCTTTCTTCTTTCTCTTTCCGTTCCTTCTTTTCTCTTTCTTCTTTCTCTTTCCGTTCCTTCTTTTCTTCCTCTCTCCTCTTTTCCTCCCTTTCTTCCTTCTCCTTCCGTTCCTCCCTTTCTCTTTCTTCCTTCTCCTTCCGTTCCTCCCTTTCTCTTTCTTCCTTCTCCCTTTGTTCTTTCTTTTCTTCCTCTCTCCTCTTTTCCTCCCTTTCTTCCTTCTCCTTTCGTTCCTCCCTTTCTCTTTCTTCCTTCTCCCTTTGTTCTTTCTTTTCTTCCTCTCTCCTCTTTTCCTCCCTTTCTTCCTTCTCCTTTTGTTCTTCATATTTACGGATTTCGAACTCCAGACGGCGCTTCTGCAGCTCGTAATCCACTCCTGTTGGAGATATTGGACTACCCTTAAATTCCTCTTCCTCTTTTCCAATCTCCATGGCCCATTCTTCCATTAATTGATTTCGATCCCATGACATAACATCATCTTCGTCCCTTCCTGCCTTCATAAGATACACCCTAAGGCGCTCAGACGACATTTTGCGAATATTCGCTTGCATCTCTGTTGTCAACGCTTCCATTTTTACAAACAGTCAGTCAACAACAATCAACAAAAAAAAACAGACACCACGCGGCAAACCCGCCACACAAAAGGAAAATTCCACAACCCAAAGTGCAACTATGCAGTATCCAAAGAAGTACACTCGCCAAGTACGCAAAAACTATACAAGCTCACGCAAGTCTGGCCTCGATCACAACAATGGATCAAATTTCAAAGAAATAATCAGCAGATATTGAAAGAGAAATAATGGCTGCCTCCCACTCGGCTGCAACTCCACTCTCTTTTCTCCTTCTCAGCCACGACAACACCTAGGATCTTACCCGTATGTTGACTGCTGTCTTCTGCTGTCTCAGCCGAACGACGCACTTCGTCCGTCCGACTGTCGTATGCCGATTCACCCGTCTCCCACGGTAGAAAGGCGTCTCGATCCGCTCGCTGTCTGGAACAGACCGTCTCTTGATCCTCCGGGTTGACTCCTTCCTCCGCCGGCTCGCGTCTTCTTCACCGGATCCAACACCGATGATCCCACCGCTGCCACCAATAATGTCGCGGTCGACTCCTTCGATCGCAACGACGAACCAACGAAGGAACTATTAAAAGATCTTTATTTAAAAATAAAGTCGATTAAGTGTAGAGTAAGTCAACTCGTCTATCAAATATCACAATCGTAGACAGCACACAGGTTGGCTGGTCTCGATTGAACGTTATACGATCAATGTTTCAACGTTTACAAATCTTCGTCAAAAGGCCCTTAATGTACATCAGGTCTATCTTATATAGAGTTCTCCCGGATTCCAGAACGTTCTGTGACGTCACTGTACTTTTCCCTGGAAAGTCCTACTGAACACGTATATCCTTGTTGCATGCAACGAATTAATGTTGACAGCTTGCTGCAGAATTTTCCGTGCGTTGTAAACAAGCTTGTTGACGCGTCGGTTTTCTTCCCTTGATGCATGCACCCGCGTAGACCACGACAACAAGATAAGGTAAGGTAAAATATAGTGAGTTGCGGTAAGGCCAGGTTAGTTAGTTAGTCAGGGTATGGTAAAGTAAGGTCAAGTTAAGAATAAGGTCAGGGTAGGTTGGGTGATAAAAGGTATTATTGCTCAAGTTCCAGGCTGAAAACCCATTGAATAAATTGTCAATTAATTGTCAATTTTTATGGAATTCTATTACCCAGAATCTTGTTTTTAACTCTGCCATCGACCTCTTCAGAAGATGAAACGTTACTTACTGCCTTTGCAATACTGAATAAGTTTTCCAACACAATTTTTCTTTACTGCTCTATTGAAAATCGCCTGGAAATGAATCAATGAAGAATCATGACGGATATTGACCTTTTTGATTATCATGTTGAAACAGCAACCACAAGAGTTCATTATGTGGCATTGCTATCCAAACAGTTGGTGAACCATCAGTGATTCGATTCGTGTATATTCAGAGCTTGCTCTTATTTGTTGATAGTTTATTATCACTGGAGCCTTTGGGATGGCAGCAGGAAAGAAAAAGGAGAGATGTCAGGTATTGCACTAACTTATGCTCCATGCATGATGAAGTTTTATCGTCACTAATTACATTTTCCCTATCAGAAGCGCTGCCCCTTTCACGACTCTTCGCCAGTAGTCTCGGTCTTGAACTCGTCTCAAGGTTGTGTGCAGCCCGATGTTTAGTGGGTCAAGATCCGCCTTCACCGTCGGGTTCATTTTTGACTTGGCGTCCAACCGGTCTTTTCCAGCTCCTTGGGGAACCGGAAATAGCAAGGCTCATGGGACCCAAGTGTGATCGCACACTAAAGTGTAAGTACAAACTATCAGCCGTAAATACTTTTCAAACTTTAATGATGTCGCAAACGATTGTAATTGTGTTTTGTTTTATTTTTCATTAGGTCATCACATACAACGTTCTTTCTATCCTTTCTGCAATTTTCGGTACTGCCTTGATTTTTGCAGCCATATCGTCCGCTATAATTGGAAGGCTTTCGTATATTTACCTCAATGATGATGCGCTTTTGCCAGAGCGGGTAAGACATGAATTTCAACTGTATGTTTTTGATTTATTTATATGGAGGCGGTACGCAAATGGCCCATTATAAAACGAATTTATTGTACATTTCACAAAAAGGTCTAGTTTCACCCGTTTTCTTCTTTAGGATAGAATAATACGCTAGTGGTTTAAAATAGTGGAATAATAAAGTTTTTAGAGTCTCTGAAATTAAATGACCGAATATGGTAACTCCCAATATAGTGAGTTGCGGTAAGGCCAGGTAAGTTAGCAAAAGTCATGTACCAGATTTTGAACCGACACAATTTAATTTCGTTGGGCAAAGAATTTGTTGTTGTGCTGTCATGAACTAATAATGGATTCAGTCATCGCCTTCGAAGTGAAGTTTTGAAGTTTAATTAGAATTTGCGTCCGACGCTTTTGTTGGTTTCGAAAGACTTCCACCATATTTTATTTCCTGAAATTGCCTATTGCATATCCTAAAGTGGTAAGGGTAGGTGACTAAGACATTACAATATTCAAGAAAAAGATTGGCTCCAAAAATTAGTAAAGTAAGTACTAAGTAGCACATTTGTCTAAACGTCATTTGTTCATCAGCTCAGCGAGGAAACGTAGTCGTTGGTTCGCCGTAATGCTCAGTGAACAAAAGAAAGTAGGTACAAGTAATTTCCTCGCGGCTGGACGATTGTACCAATCGAGATGTTGTTTGTGAACATTATCAACATTTCCTCGTGTAGTCTTTTATAGATTTGCCACCGAATTTCTACCGACAATCACTTATAAAAATGAGAGAAAGTTAAACATTTTAGTGTAGCTGATTGCAAA
This sequence comes from Allolobophora icterica, assembly GCA_963556255.1. Classification (NCBI taxonomy): domain Eukaryota; kingdom Metazoa; phylum Annelida; class Clitellata; order Crassiclitellata; family Lumbricidae; genus Allolobophora; species Allolobophora icterica. Next base: position 16,402,806 of record OY744616.1, read on the forward strand.
TATCTGGATGACTGGAAACCTACGACTATGCAATGCAATACACAATGCAATACTAAACAATTGAATCTTCTATTGTGGCACGTGCACATAATGAACATGGTATAAGAAATAAATACAACTCCATGCAAAACAATTGAACACAACTTAATACTATACAATGCAAGACACAATGCAATACAATGCAATACTAAATAATAGAATCTTCCATTGTGGCACATAATGACCCTACTGAGGTGTAGCGTTCGTACCTGTCCTCCTTTCAATGCAGCGTACAGTTGTAACAGTATACTCTACATCTATGTATGTGCCTATAAACACTAGAGCCACTCAAGTACCTCGTAAATACCTTATAATAGAACATAATGAACAATAATTATATTCGATTTTTGTGTCAGATGTCAATTATTTGAATAATGCAATTTGATGCTTGCGATACAAGAATGCACTTTTCAGGCGATACACTTAACGACAGTAAACTTTTTATTGAGACTATTAGCCTTGAACGCATGAACAAGTTGAGAAAACATATGTAGATCATTTCGATTTATATGTTACATGAACTCTTAGTCTGATACCGCAATTGCAATGGAGTCGCTGTTGGCTGCTCTGGGTTTGGCAGAGGTCATCGTTGCAATTTGTTCTGCGGTCGCCTGCCGTTCTATTGGAGCATGCTGTTGCAACTGCGGGGATTCTTGTTGCTGTCCAATGGATCCACAGTATCATCAGGTAAGTCATTACTTCAAAAACACAGACAAAAGTTCTGTAATGTAAAAGCAACATTATTGCAGATTCAATCGGTTTCGACATAGAAATCGCGAAAAAAAACTGTTGTTAGTAAATAGGCGTATTTTGAGGTACTGAAAAGGCCCAAAATCGAGCGTCTTAATACGTATGTAGACCCTTCATGCACATACATGTATACATACATACATCGTACATGGATATATACATGCATATATGCATACAAAACGCACAAGAATGATTGCATTAATACACGCATCCATGCACATTGCACACATATTGAATGTGAATATAATTTTAAATTGCAGTGGAGTTTTGTGTTATGCTAAGCTTATAAGTTGAATATGTAAATTAATAAGCACGCAGAGCTACAACACATACATACATACATATATTCTTTTGTGAGATACTAAGAACTGTAACGATATAAGCCTACATACATGTAGGTATACAATTTATTGTGCGTTGCATTGAGTTGGAGCTCTTGTTCATACCAATTTCACGATTTTTGTGATCCAAAATCGAAATCTTAAAAACAAATAAGCAAAACAACAAAAACCATAAAAACAAAAGAAAACGAAAAAAACACAAAGAAACAAAGCAATTTTTCATCTTGAAAAACTTGGTTTTTGCACCTCTGGTCCAGACCCCATGCCCCACCAATATTTTGGACAAGTTTACGCCAGTGCTTAGTATATGGGAGCGGGTGGCCAATCTGTTGAACTCACCGACAGTATAGCCTACGTCCAGTGTTCTATTACAGCCTAGTTGGCTATAGGGAGAAAAGGGAGCTAAACCTCGAAATAAATCTATGCCCGTTCGGGAATTTTAACCTCCAAACGTGCGACCGACAGTCCACTACGCTAACCACTATAGACTGTCGCTAGTCCCCAAAGATATGAAAATAATGGCTCTCAATCTGCAAATTTATACACCTGTGCTCTACCGGTTTCCGGTTTATTTATTTATTTATTCCGGATATTTCTATAGCGCCTCTCGAAGTCAACTACTACTCAGAGGCGCTCCCGACTACAGCATTTGATACTGTGCCGGAATTTTCACGCCGAAGCGCCACGAGCAATTGTGAGTGAAGGACTTGCCCAAGGTCCGTACACAGCGGCTAGAGTGGGATTCGAACCTGCAACCTTCCTTCAGTTCTTTGTCTCTGTTTTTCTGTTTCTGAAGAAATTTGTCTATGTTGAAACATAATATTTTAATATTTGAAGAAATACTCCTCTCGATTATTGGGGGGGGGGGCAATGCCCCGGCTCCTCAATTATTGGGGGGGCACGTGCCCCGGCTGACCCCCCAGAGTCTACGCCTATGCATGTGTGAACGTATAGTTCATGGGCGGTGATCCGGCGGGGGGTCGGGGGGACAAGACCCACCTTGAACAGTGGGGGAACACACCATACAGTTGTCCCCCAAATTTTGAAAAAGCACCAAAAAGGTCATGAAATTTTTTGACCTCTTTAGAGTAGATCAGTTAAAAACTGTTTTTGACCAGATCAGTTCAAAACTGTCCACCACCCCCAACATGTCGAACAAGATCGCCGCCAGTGGTATTGTTTAAAGGGTTTGCAAAATATTTGAGGTTCTGTTTATGCATACATGTGAAGAAATTAATATTCGGATAAATATGATAGTATATTAACTATTTTCTGCACAGTTCCATAACTCCATGCAACCGGACTTTGCGCAACAACAGTTCATCAGTAGCAATCAACAACAACTAATGTTCAACTCTAATCAACAACAACCAGTGTTCAACCCCAATCAACAACAGCCAGTGTTGAACCGCAATCAACAGCAGCTGGTGTTCAACCCCAATCAACAACAGCCAGTGTTGAACCGCAATCAACAACAGCTAATGTTGTTCAACCCCAGTCAACAGCAACCAATGCTCTCTCCAAATCAGCCGATAACTGGGTTTTATCTGTCGCAACAAGGTGTTCAATCCTATGCGCAGCAACAGAGAGCGTTGCCGAATTCTCCTCAACCAGCATTCTCAGTAATCTTGCCAGGTTAAGGAATTAAAATTTTTAGTCTAGAGGATTCTTTTGGAAACTGATTATTGACAACTGTAGTGGTTAGTTAATGTATTCTTAGTTCTACTGAACTTGCTTAGTAACTAAAGACGTTAAAGCCGTGGAGGTTATATCAGTTTTGTAATTTCCATAGTTCTTATTCTCTGTATGTCTATATGTCTTCATGTTTGCCTCCGTTTTGGCGTCTAAATGTCGTCTGTTAAATCTGCCTTCTCGATGGAAAGGTAATTGTTTCCGTGCTTCCGCCTTGTTACAAAAATTACATAATTATATTCTAGAGACAACAGGTCCAGGAACACACACTGTTGAATACACTGGACCAAAAACTGCTGTGAAATACCGGGACGAATCAACAACCTGGTAGTGAAAGGTGTTACGAAGGTCTAACTCGTTTCACCGATTCCGAACCGTCTTCACAACAGGAAGCTCCACCTCCTTACGATAATGCTAGATACGACAATGTAATAATAATAATAATAATAATATTTATTCTTTAATTAAGCGCCTGCAAACGCACTGCGCTGTACATGTACATGTTATGCGATAAACCTTAACTACTAACAGAACAGACAGCCTGCAATACATGGCGCAAATTGCAGCCTACAAAGCATGTCCGTCTATGGGACTCGATCTCTATACCTCTCGCACTCTACGCCAGATGTTATCCAATGCGCTATCGGGCCCCCAAATGTGTCGTAATTAGCATGTAGGCTACTGTCTATAGCCGACCACCGTGTTCTGATGGTCATGAGCAATCTCTAAAACGTCGGTCTTCTGCATAGTCGAAAACAATGTTTCTTGCATGTTTTAATTTAGCCTATAGCTATCTTTATCGGATATATTCGTGTTCTAACTGTTAGTTGTTGCAAGGATTTTAACGATTAACCAATAATGCGACACTTGTTAAACTAGCATCAATGATTTATTTGTCATGTAGAGTATTTGGACGGAACGTCTGTTAATAAGCTGATTTCAATGACGTCACTTCTCACAAACCAATCAAACAACATAATAACCGATGTACGTCTGTCTGTCTGTCTGTCCCGTAACAAACACTATTGTGACGTCACTATACTGCCGCCTTGACGACGACTGGATTGACGACGGCGTTTAGAGCATTTTAACCAACGACGGCTATAGGCCTATTATATGACGTCATAATAATGTTTTATATACCGTGATTTTTCACGGGTTACAGCTAGTGGAATAATAATTTACAAATGTCGTGGTCACACGTAACGTTGGAACCAGCAGATAAGAAAGAGCTACGGCCATCACTAATTTTGACTTTGTGTTACAAGCAAATAGTTACAAGCAATTTTAATCTTCATGTTTTCGAAAACTATCCTATGAATATTGCAAAAGATAAATAATGAAATTATCATGTTTTTACATTTGGTAGGTTTAATGATCGCTCTTCGCTCCATTCTCCTTCTTAAAGTCTCCTCCTAACCATCTTCCAAGCGTTCCTGTTAAAAATCGAGTCCATTCTTAATCCCACCCGCTTTTGAGTAGGCCTAACGAGTTTCTACGGTATTTTTCGCCACTAACCTTGATGACAGTTTGAATAATAGCTTGTCTCTATGTAATGAGCTGTATTTTATGGCTATTTCAACATGATATCTTTCATATTGGTGCCTGCTAATAAATCTATTGCTTATTTTAATGGAAGTGGAAATTATTTAGAGAGTAAATAAGTTACAGAGCGAAATCGTTAAATGGAGGAAAGCAATTTCTATTTTACAGAGCGAAATCGTTAAATGCAGGAAAGCAATTTCTAATGAGGAATTAGAATTATAAAGTGAAATTATCCGGGCTGAGATGACGCCGTGGACCAGATAAAATGAACATTGAATTAACATGCAAAAATGCTTGGCATAGTAAAAGTTTGCGATTCAATGACAAACTGAATTATCTACATCTTCTGTAGGCCTATATATATATATATATACATATATACACATATATATATATATATACATATATATATGCGTATATCACACACGCATATATATAATATATATATATATATATATATATATATGCGTGTGTGTGTGTTTCCCATTGCTTAGGTAATGATGGAGTAGTATTATTTAAAGCAGTGCCATCTTCAGTCACGCTCAATATATCCTTTTATCATGTATTTGACAATTCATTTTAGTAAAGCAGAGAAATCAAAAAATATGTTGAAATGGCACTATAGGGTGAATTTCTCAAGTTTAAATTAGAGCACGATTGTCAACACTTGCCACTACATCCAGTGACTTGACCAACAACAAGACATTTGGCCAAGAATAATATCTGCATGTGTACCTCTTCAAAGTTTCGGCTTGGTTAAAGGAATTTAACAGAGCGTGACAAAATATTGGCGCCCTGCCTACTGCAGTATATGATGGGTATAGGCTCTCTACAGGCATCAGCCCACCGTTTTAGTTATTTACAGGTAAACAAATATTGTGTATCTGTGTTTGGTAATCATAGGTAAGTCTACACGTAATTATTCCTGCTTGAAACTGGTCCTTTAATTAGAAGGTAAGTGAGACACCGGTAAAAATTGGTAAGAAAGAAAGGGGAAAGAAGGTTACACAGTAGCGTCCATGTCTTATAGTGGAGCGTAGGGAGGTGTTTATTTCCTAATCTTGAGCCGTTAGAACGGTAATGGAAGAATCCTAAGGTGATGGACACGTTTTCGGTGAATTATTGAAACTCGAGGTTATCTTGATCAGACAAACATGCAAGACAACTACTTTCCTAGGATTGTAAGTCAGGTTGTTAGGTCTGCTAAAGAGAGTCTGCTCAGTCATCATTTGCAATCTCAGATGTATTTAGGTTAACCCTGGTAACGGAGCATTGTTGTTCTTTTGTGTTTACCCACTGACACCAATGTAATACAGGAGGGCATTGACGAAAAACTGCTTGTCCTTAACCTCATCGTAAACTTAATTAAAAGCATCAGTAGGATAATACTGTAGTCTGTGGCTTTAACATAATCTGACATAATAATTATTGGCGGACCAATGAACTCAGTTGGCAGAGAATTTCAGATTAACGGTCAATGGACTACAAACAAAATGCCTAATGGTAGTAAGAATAGTGTACATACCACTCTTGCTTAAAGATCGCGTGTAGGCGACATTTGTGCATGTAAGCTATGTGGACATATTATAGCGGCTTTTGAGTAGCTTACAAAGCGTTGCCAACGTCTCCTGACATGATGCTAAAGTTATTAAAAACAAACATTTATACAGTAATCGAACAGAGTTCAGATAACCGTAGAGTCACCGAAGTCGAGCTCCCGCAGACACTTAGAGCCAAAACGATGGATTCTCATCTAGAGTTGATTGTAGACACGATTGTTTGAATTCCTGGACTATGTTGCGTCGAAGAAGAGAAGCGATGACAGGTGAAGCAGGTCGCTACACATAAACCCCAACAGCGATTTGTCCCGTGCAGTTGATAGGCATCCTCTGCCGCTTAAAATGCAAAGGACGGAATTGCTCGTGGTGTGTAGTCAGTAATTGTAATTTATGACTTCTATCGGAGTCGTCTGTCATGCACTTCTAAAAATCATTTTTGGATCTTTACATGAATAAGCCAACTTGTAATTTGTTTATAAATTGAAATGGGTTTTTTCGCAACAACGAAGAACGGTCGAGTATCGACTATGAGTGTTTGTTGTACATGTATATATATACAGTGCTCGAAATGGAAAATTTTACGAAACGGAACGCTAGTCAAAGAGATGGGAGAATTCACGTTAATTTCATAGTATTTTCCACAATAATTCATTTGACGAACCGGAACGGAACGCTAATTTCATTTGACGAACCGGAACGGCGTTCCGGTGCGTTCCGGTCCATTTCGAGCACTGTATATATATATATATATGACGAATGACGCGATTAATTACAATTACAATGCACTAAGCGAGAAGTATGAGTGAGGCCAAGCAACATTGCAGTACGAGATACATGGTTAAATAAGGATTGCTTTACATATAGGCTAAATGCGAATATGCTGGTTTCCGCGACTTGGCTTTTATGGCGCTGCAGAAATCTCAAGATTACGATTGCCATATCGCACATTTTAGAGACCTCTTGGAGCGTTAAGGGGCCATCCACATATTACGTACGCACTTAGGGGGGTCGGGGGTCGGATTTTGGCGATTTTGCGTACGGGTGCGAACGGGGGGGGGGGAGGGGGGTAACAAAATGTGTACGTACCCAAAATAAATTTCTAATTATGACGTCCACATTAGCCTATTTATAACTCTGTATTATCCTATAGTCGTCCCATGGCATTTTATTACATTATATAAAAGCCAGTGCAGTTATTCTGTGCTGTGAACGACACCTATAATTTGTCTATATTGGCCCTTCAATAATCTGGCCTATAGTGCAGACAGGCTGCCTGGAGACACTTTCTGCAGCTGGTTATCGGGGGGGGGTGTGCGTCAAACGTACGTACTCAGGGGGGGTGGTGGAAGAAAGTACGCTTGCGAACAGGGGGGGAGGGGGTCCAATTTTCCCGGATTTTTGTGTACGTAATATATGGATGGCCCCTAAAGAAAGGCGAAGTTAATTATCGCGAAAAGATTGCACATTCAACGTCACCAGCTTCATTTGATTTTCAGAGTGAAAATGCAGCGGCCACCGAATATTAATGGAGTACACGTGGTTTTCTTGGCCCAAACAACGCCAATAAACCCTCAGAGCAGGTACATAAATGTGACAAGTGAGCCTGCTCTGAAGCTCACCAGACTGGGAGTGGCGAATGTTGTCATCGGTGTATTCTGCATCATCTTTCAGATCGTTAGTGTTTTAGTTTCTGTCAATAGTTTGTCATTCATCTGTCATGGCATTTGGACCGGAAGCCTGGTAAGGAACTAAACATAAATGTTTGCACTTCTTAGGTAGATCTCCTATTAGCGTTAAGCAATAGGACATTTTTGTGGTGCGACGAGCACAAAGAATACACTACAGTGTAGCTGCAATTTATTAATGTTCTTCATACAACTCTAAATAAGTTGTCCCTGCCGTGTTCAATGGTCAGATTTCTTAGAGACCCATATCTGAAGTATCCCGATGTAAAGTATAACAATCAAAATAAGGCAAGGGAAGGTATACCGTCTAATTTGATGAATTTAGGTAAGATTTGTGAAGGTAAAAAGGTTAAACAAACAACCTTTAGGTTGTTTGTTTAACCTTTTGTTTAACTTTTAACCTTGTTGTAAGGTAAAAATAAATGTAGTCGTTTATGGTAGAAACAAATTAGTTTGTTAGGGTAAGGAAAAGTAAGGTCAAATTAAGATAAGGTCATTCTAGTTCGGATGAGGAATGGTTTTATCGATCACGTTCCTGGCCATATAATATGTCTGAAAGCACTATGATTCAATTTTCAATTTTCATGGAATTCTATTCCCAAGGTTCTTGTTTTGAACTCTGTAATCGACCTCTTCAAAAGACTAAACATTAATCACTGTCTTTGCACGATCAAGTAAGTCTTGTAGCACTGGTTTTTTACTGCGCTGCTTTTGTTTGGCTATATTTGCAGTTATTTTCATTGTACATTTAAAATAAATAATATCATTTAAATGCAAATCGCTTGGAAGTGGGTCAATACGGAATCCTGAAAGACTTTGACATTTTTGATTACCACGTTGACACCAGCAACCCTAAGTGTGCCTTTTGTAATTTTGTTTTCGAAACTGTAGGTGAATCAATAAAGCTGTTATCAATGAATCAATTCGTTTATATTCAAAGCTTGCTTTTATTAATTTATTTGTCAATAGTTCATTATCACTGGAGCCTTTGGGATCGCAGCAGGAAAGAAAAAGGAGAGATGTCAGGTAATGCACTAACCTTTGCTTTAGGGATAATGAAGTTTTACCGTCATCCGTTGCATTGTCCCTGGAGCAATGCAGCGCTGCCGTTTCCACGACTCTTCGCCAATAGTCTCGGTCTTCAGCTCGTCGCCAGACCGTGTTGGATCGTAGTTCAATGAGTTGGGATCCGCATCCACCATTCGGTTCCGTATATGCCTTTGCCGTCCCACTTATATCTTCTAGTTCCATGGGGAGTCGGAAATCAAGAATTGTAGGACCCTAACGTGATAAAGTGTAAATAGAAACTATCAATCAATCAATCAATCAATCAATCAATCAATCAATCAATCAATCAATCAATCAATCAATCAATCAATCAATCAATCAATCAATCAATCAATCAATCAATCAATCAATCAATCAATCAATCAATCAATCAATCAATCAATCAATCAATCAATCAATCAATCAATATTCGTTTATTGCATTAATTCCCGTTGACACAAACGCAACGGGATTAATCGACTGTGCATACTTTTCAAACTTCAATTCTGTGCCAAACGACTAAAATTTTGTTTGTTTTATTTTTCACTAGGTCATCACATTCGACGTTCTTTCTATCCTTTCTGCAATTTTCGGTACTGTCTTGGTTTTTGCAGCCATAGCGTCCGCCTTGGTTGCCCGTCCCTCGTATTTATACAACCATGGCAATACAAATTTCCAAGAACGGGTAAGACATGAATTTCAACTGTATGTTTTTGGCTATATGCACCGTTTTTAAAGGAGTATATTGTATATTACACACAAAGTCTAATATCGTCCATTTTGCTACCGTATAGCCTACATGTTAAGTTGTTTAAAAAGAATAGGCCTATAAATGTATTTGAGTCTCTGAATTAAAAAAATGAATAAGGTTACTCCCAATAATTAAAGCAAATACTTTAGTTATTGGTGCAGATTTTGAACCGATACGATTTAATTTGGCTGTTCGAATAAATTATTTTATTATTGTTCTTTCCATGGATTAACAATATGTTCAATCTTCGCCTTTGTAGCTATGTTTTGAAGCTTAATTCCAATTTGCGTCCGATGTTTCTGCAGGCTTTAGATGAGTTCTGAAGATGTCCACTATATTTTATTGCCTGACATAAATCACTATTTTTCATTGCACATTCTGAAAGGTACGAGTAAGTGGCTAAGGTACTAGAATATTCAGGTAAAAGGATTAACTTTAAAAGCAAGTAAGGCATTTCTAGCACACTGTTTGTCCATCAGATCAACGAGTAATCTTAGGTGTGGATGGGTCGTAGTGCTTAGTGAACAACAGCAAGTAGGTACAAATAGGTTTTAGACAAATAGACGACTATACCAATCGAATGTTGTTGTAAACAATATCAGAATTTCCATGTAGTCTTTTATAGATGGTTGTAACTGATTTGCCGAATCCGCTGTTGCAGAATTTCCACCGAGAGTCTGATCGACCGAGAGTCTGATATAATGAGAAAAAGTCAAGCCTTTTAGTGTAACTGATTGCAAATATCTGAATGGCTGGAAGCCTATAATCTATAACTTAACCTTCAACCGGTTAACGCTGTACATGTAAAAACGGATTTTACGATATTTTCTATTTCTTTTTCTGCCAGAGGCACTTTACAAAGAGCAATATAGTAGGCCCTATGATGAAAATAATGTAATACGGGAATGAGCAGCACAGTAGAGTGAAGCAAAGCACAATACAATACAATGAAATAATTAATTAAATATAATTATTTAAATATAGCCTATTTGAATAATTATGTGTCAGATGTCAATAATTGAATAATGCAATTTGATGTTTTGCGATGCAAGAATGTGCACTTTAAACACATGACACTTTAAACTGTTTAATTATATTAAACTTTTTAGTGAGACTAATACATTTTAAAACTATAAAGAAGTTGAGGAAACATCTGCCGATCAACTCGATTTATATGTTTTTTAAACTCGTAGTATAATGCCACACTGGCAATGGAAGTGTTGCTGGCTGCTTTGGGTGTGGCAGAGGTCATCGTCGCATTTTGGTCTTCGGTCGCCAGTCGTTCTATTGGAGCATGCTGTTGCAATTGTGGAGGTTCGTGCTGCTGTCCAATAGATCCACAGTACCAGCAGGTAATACATTTCTTCAAAAACGTAAGCGAAAGTTTTGCAATACAAAAGCAGAGGTCATCGTCGCATTTTGGTCTTCGGTTGCCAGCCGTTCTAAGTAAATAAGAAAGCCAGTGTTTTCTAATAATTGATGCAGTAATCTGGCAATGTAGCCCTTCCCTGTCAAAGGATCACATCGCGGTATCTCACGATTAGGCTATGCCAGCGAGGTCGAAGAGAGTACCCGGAAGATCGTATCGGAGGAAGCAATTCATGGAGGAAATACCCCGGGTCCCGAAGGATTGCAGCAAAGAGAGCATCGTCCGCCTTAGAACACAACAAATCAAATGTAGGAGTATCAGTTGGCAGATACCCTTGTCGCTTAAGTTTACGTATCAAAGCAGAGAGACGCTGCTTCAACACAATATCACGTTCACACATACATGTATACATAGAAAACACGTGTGCTGTATCTAAAGCAATGAATCAGTAAGGTCTATGGGTTACAGTCAGTTATATAGCACAGTAATATGGAATTGCACACACGTTTTAATGTGTGGTTTAAAGGGTCTGCATAATTTTTGAAGTTCTGTTTATATATAGCCTACTTGTGAAGAAATTAATATTCGGATTAATTTCATAGTTTCATTATTTTATGAACAGTTCGATAACTCCATTCAGCCGGACTTTGTGCAACAACAGTTCAGCAGCAATCAACAACAACCAATGTTCATCCTCAATCAACAACAACCAGTGTTCAACCTCAATCAACAACAGCCAGTGTTCAACCCCAATCAGCAGCAACCAATGCTCTTTCCAAATCAGCCAATGACTGGGTTTTATTTAACGCAACAGGATGTTCAATATTATGCACATCAACCGAACGTATCGCCGCATCCTCCTCAACCAGCATTCTCAATAATTTTGCCAGGTTATACGAAATTTCAGATTATTAGTCCCTGAGGATTTTTGGAAAATGATTATTGGTAACTACAGCGGCTAGTCGATGTAATATTAGTTCTAATGACCTGAAGATACGTTAAACATAATATTACTTCTACTAATGGGTGTAACCAGCGTGTATTGTCGTCAAAACCATAGAGGTCATATAAAGTAGGGACCTGCGAAGCTTCGATATTCGATTCGAAAACGAATCGGGCGGCGGTATTCGATTCGATTCGAAAATGATGTCATGATTCGAAAAAAGTTCGAATCGTTTTTGGGAAAATGATTAGACTTGACGCACTTTGTTGACAACTAATTGTTGTAATTGTTTACTGCTCGCGGAATGGTTGTTGAATTTCTGCGTGCAACGCGGAACCCCGACGACAGCAAACCCTCTGGCACGAAAATGGTGCTTATAATTAGAATATTATTTATATTCCGCTTAGATCAGAGGTGGGCAACATACGGCCTGCGGGCCGTATCCAGCCTCTGGGACCTTTGGACCGGTCCTTGACATGTCTTTTTTATTAGCATTGTACCATAAAAGTTATTCTGAAATATTTGTTTTGAGTAAAATTAATATTGTCTCACTTTATGGGGCAAATTGATCTGCAAAAATTAGCCTGCGATTGGCATACGGCCTCAGAGCTGCCCTTAAAATCTTAGGGCGGCTCTCTGTTAAAAAGGAAGTTGTCCATGCCTGGCTTAAATGTATACGTACACCAAAGTGCGGTTATGCAATTGGTACAATAAAGAATATACTTACTTACTTACTTAACTCATAAATTATATGTGTTATTGTTAATTCTGTTACTTAGCTTAATGCTTAGTTTAATTGATTTTTAAACTGCAGAAAAGTTATTAATATATTGATACTGACAGTGGTACGCCTGTGCTATCAAGTGCACACCACATGAAAATCAAACATGGTCAGTCTTGTTGTCAAGACCTTAAACCTCAAGACCAAGACCAAGACCTTGAACCTCAAGACCAAGACCAAGACCTTGAACCTCAAGACCAAGACCAAGACCAAGACCTTGAACCTCGAGACCAAGACCAAGACCAAGGCCTTGAACCTCAAGACCAAGACCAAGACCCAAAAAATCGCAATCAGGTCAAGACTTCTAAAATTGTCGAGTCAGAATATTCGCTATTTTAATGAAAACACGAGTCTTTTATTTTATTCAAGCAAATTAACTTTAAATGCAAACTGCAGAGAAATTCGAATTTGTATTCAAATTTGAATTTGTATTCAAATTTGTATCCTTCATGCAAACTATTATTCCAAATGCCTTTTGTATTTTATAAAAACCAATTCGCTCAGAATTTTCTGACCAAGACGTGCCTGGTGGGCCTCATTAAAATTCCGCCATGTGAAAAAATAGGTTCTACAGGTGCTGAAGTCGCTGACACACACACAGAAGCTTTTCAAGCACTGGATGTAAATGTACAGATAGTGAGCCTTTTGAAGGTTTATCATACCGTCTGATACAGAATAACTGTTGCTGCTGCCAATGGATTTCCTGACCAACAAGACTTGTATCCATCCATAGTTATTGGTCATATGATGCAAGCAGGCTTGATACAGAATTCTTGAGTTCTGTTAAATGACTGTTCATATTGACAGCCGGTCTTGTTCTTGGTCTTGCGAGACCAAGACCAAGACTTTGAATCTCAAGACCAAGACCAAGACCTTGAACCTCAAGACCAAGACCAAGACCTTGAACCTCAAGACCAAGACCAAGACTTTTAAAAACGAACTCGAGTGCACTCGAGACCAAGACCTTGGTCTCGAGGACAACAAGACTGAACATGGTACCCGCTGATTCGATTCGAGATTCGATTCGAATTCGAATCTTTACCCCCGATTCGATTCGAGATTCGATTCGACGAAAAATTTATGATTCGCAGGTCCCTAATATAAAGTTTCTGTATGTCGGTATGCATTAATTTTTGCCTCCGTTTTGGCGTCTAAATGTCGTCTGTTGAATCTGCCATCTCGAAGGAAAGGTAATTGGTTGCGAGCTCGCGCATTGCTTCAAAAAATATACATAATTATATTTCTAGAGGCAACGAGTCAAGGCGCAAACAATGTTACATACACTGTACCAAAAACTTCTTCCGTGACTACCGAAGCGAATCAACAACCTGGTGGTGAAGGGTCTTACGAAGGTCTAATTCGCTTCAGCGATTCCGAACCATCTTCACATCAGGAAGCTCCACCTCCTTACGACAATGCTAATTACGACAATGTGTCGTAATTAACATGTACTGTATACCCGAATAGTAGAATTCTGATGGTAAGGATAAAGGCAAAACCAAAGTGTATTAGTTTGATTCAGGTATATGCACCAACATCAGAAAAAGAAGAGGACGAAATAGAGGAGTTTTACCAGAAGTTGACAGGCACATTAAGAAGCATACAGAAAAAAGACATTACATTACTAATGGGGGACTTCAACGCTAAAGTAGGAGATACGAACACACCGCCAGTGACTGGAGGAGAAGGACTGGGTCAGATAAACAGTAGCGGGGAGAGGTTGATTGACTTCTGTATGGAACAAGAGATGATATTGGCCAACACATGGTTTAAACATCACCCGAGGAGATTATTATACATGGACATCCCCAGATGGGAGAACAAAAAATCAGATCGATTACATCAGCATACAGCGGAAGTGGAGGACATGTATTAGTAACTGTAGGACCTATCCGGGGGCAGATTGTGACACAGACCACATTTTGCTGGTGGCAACGTTAAAGATAAGACTGGGAAAGCAAAAGAAGGGAGAGGTACTAAAAAGGCTGAATGTAGAAGATCTTCAAGGTTTCAAAAGCGCTCAGTTGGCTTGAATCATACATAAAGGGGCGAACGCAATCCGTCCTTTTGGCAGGGGAGGAGACACCACGTAGGCTGGTAACATGCGGTGTTCCACAAGGATCAGTGCTTGGCCCTCTTCTTTTTATTCTATACACGGCTGATGTGGAGAGAATAATAGAGGCACATGGCCTCCTCCACCACTGCTATGCGGATGATACACAGCTTTACTTCTTCTGTGAACCATCACAAACCGCTGAGCTGAAGCAGAGAGTACTGCTGTGTATCGAACGCATTTCAGATTGGATGGCGTCTAACCGTCTCAAACTCAATCCAACGAAGTCTGAATTCTTATGGTGTACCACCCTCCGGCGTCGCCATCTACTTGACGGCAGTATCTTCACCCTTGGCGATGCAGAAGTTCAACCAGCTGACACCATCCGCAACCTTGGAGTCCACTTTGATAGCTGTATGACCATGACGGACCATGTGAGTCAACTCATTCGAGGCTGCTTCTACCAACTGCGGCGTATTCATTCCAACCTCAACTGCCGTCATCTTGGTCAACAGCTTCATAGTTTCCAGGGTTGACTACTGCAATAGCCTACTGGCGGGCCTGCCGACTTCTCAATTAGATCGAATACAGTCGGTGCTCAACTCTGCTGCACGTATCATATATGGCCGAATACCATCTGATCATGTCACTGATCTGCTGCGTGACAACCTTCACTGGCTGCGCGTTCCTCAGCGGATCACGTACAAACTGTGCTTGATCACATATAAAGCATTGAATCACCTCATGCCGGAGTATATCTCCGATTTCTGCATTCGTGTGGCAGACAACCAGAGCAGATGTCGGCTACGATCGTCGTCAAAGAATCAACTACAAGTGCCGCGGTCTTCCACGAGATTTGGCGACTCCTCCTTCTCTGTCGCTGGACCTACTGCGTGGAACAATCTTCCTGACCACGTTAAGAATGCGCCATCTCTGGAGTCATTCAAATCGCACCTGAAGACATATCTTTTTAAACTTTCGTACCATTGTCATTGACTTTGTGACTCATGTACAGCGCCCTTTTCTTCGGCCTCGGCTGTGCTACGGCGCTATAAAAATCGTCTTATTATTATTATTATTATTATTATTATTATTATTATTATTATTATTATTATTATTATTATTATTATTATTATTATTATTATTATTATTATTATTATTATTATTATTATTATTATTATTATTATTAAAAGAATCGCTTATGAAATAGAAGTAACAAACAGATTCGAAGCTCTGAACGCTGTATCAGAGGAAAGATCACCGAATGAATTATGGAAGGAAACAAAGGAGGTTTTAATCACGGCTGCGGAGGAAATAGTGGGATACCAGAAGAGACAAGGGGAAGCCTTGGATTTCTGAAGAAGCACACAGCCTCATTATCAAGAAACGGGAAGCTAAGCAGAGAGATAGAGTGGAATATAAAGAAAGGAAAGCGGAGGTACAGAGACTTCTCAGGAGGGACAAACAAAAACAAATAGAGGATATTTGTGAAAAGGCTGAAGCAGAGAACAAGAAGGGTAACAGTAGATATCTATACAGAACAGTCAAATCCCTAACAAACAAATTCCAACCTAAACTACAATCTATACAAGCTGAAAACGGAGAATTCATAACTGATAAGGAAGGCATAGCTGAAAGATGGAAGCAATATTGTGAAGAGCTATACAACGATAAAGAAGGGAAAGATCACATAATGGGATATGAAAGGGAACCGCCACCCTTAATATCAGAGGTGGCAAGAGCGATAAGGCAGGTTGTTAGCGGCAAAACGGCGGGTCCTGACGGAGTTCCGGCAGAGCTGTTCAAATACGGAGGGGAGAATACAATAGAAAAAATGCATTCAATCTGTACAGCGGTATGGGAGGATGGGGAATGGCCCGAGGACTGGACAGAATCAATTTTTTTTCCTATACCAAAAAAGGGGGATATCAGACTATGCTCGAATCACAGAACAGTGGCTCTGGTGGCACACGCCAGTAAAATTATACTAAGGATCATTTTGGAAAGAATAAGAAACCAGACAGAATCAGAGGTGGCAGAGGAACAGGCTGGTTTCAGGAGAGCCAGAGGAACTAGAGACCAGATAACAAATCTGCGAATTATTATGCAAAAAGCAAATGAACACCAACAACCCCTTTTTATGTGTTTCGTTGATTTCAAAAAAGCTTTTGACTCAATAGCTCATGAAACGCTTTGGACAACAATGATCGAAATGGGGTTCCCAGGCCATATCATAAATTTGCTTACACAACTGTATAAGAAACAAAAAGCAAGAGTCAAAGTGGCAGAAATGTTATCGAAAGAATTCAGAGTCAGACGGGGAGTGAGACAGGGTTGCGTCTTGTCCCCAAGTTTGTTCAACATCTTGGCGGAGAGAGTGATGAGGGAAACTTTAGAGGGATTTGAGGGAGGAATACAGATAGGGGGAGGCGGTTGACAAACTTACAGTACGCCGATGACATTGTATTACTGACAAACTCGGAGAGTGAATTACAGTTGCTGATAAAGAAACTAGACAGGACAGGAAAGAAATATGGTATGCAGATTAATATAGGAAAGACGAAAGTTATGACAACAACAGAAACCAAATGTACAATTAGGATTAATCAGGAGGAACTAGAACAGGTGGACAGATTTACGTATTTGGGTTCAACGATTGATGAAAACAGCGGTTGCGGTACAGAGATCAGAACACGTTTAGCAAAGGGTTATGCAGTAGCTACGGACCTCAAAAGGATATGGAGGAGTCATGATCTAACAAATAAAACGAAGCTAAAGTTGTGGAAGACACTGGTTTGGCCTGTGGCCATATATGGATGCGAGAGCTGGACATTGAGGAAGGAGGAGGCAAAAAGAATAGAGGCATTCGAGATGAAGTGTCTGAGATTGATTATGAATATATCTTGGACGGAAATGCGGTCAAATGAATGGGTATTGGAAGCAGCAGGAGTAGAGAGGAATTTACTGAGGACGGTGAAAGAAAGAAAAATGATATATTTTGGACACGTCATGAGAAGAGAAGGAGCATGCATGGAGAAAGACATCATACAGGGCACAATGCCGGGAGCCCGGAAAAGAGGAAGACCGAGAACAAACTGGCTGGACAACATAACAGAATGGACGGGATTGGCAATGGGAGAATTGTTAAGACTGACGGAGGACAGGAGGCGTTGGAGGAACATTGTGCATGATGCGGCCGAACCTCGAACCGAGGATGGCTGAGAGCAGAGCAGAGCAGAGTATACCCGACCACCATGTTCTGATGGTCATGAACAATCTCTTAAACGTCGGCCTGCTGCATATAGTCGAAAGCAATATTTCTTTCGTGCTTTTAATCTAGCATAACTATCTTTATCCAATATATTCGTGTTCTAACTGTGATTTGTTCCAAGAATTGTAACGGCTATGCAAACAACTGACACTTGCTAAACTAACACCAATGACTTATTTGTCATGTACATTGTACAATAGTTGTACGGAACGGCTGTTAATAAGCTGATTTCAATGACTTAACTTCTCACATACCTAGGGAATAATAGCAAATTTCATGGTCACACGTAACGTTGGAACCAGCAGCTAAGAAAGAGCTGTGGCCACCAGTGTTATTTTCGTTCCAGGGAATAGAATAGGAATAATAATTATTTAATATTAGTTCCACGGAACGAAAACTGGAACGAAAAATAATTGTGGAACGAGAATAGAATAGGAATAAAAATTTCATTATTTTTCGAGAACGAGAACGGAATAGAATAAAAATTAATTTTCAAGACGAGAACGGAATAGAATAAAAAATAATTTTTAAGCTGCCCAACCGATAATTCTAACGTTAACTAATAACTAGGCCTATACGGCGACGGCTCTTGATTGACCTCACGGTGCGGCGCTATGATGAAGCTTCTCCGCATATTCTATATTCTATAAATAATAATTATACGCTCTTTGATTCAAACTTCTGGCAACAAGAGTGAGTTACTTGCTCCTGACAGCATTGCAGCAGAACTTTCTAAATACATTCAGGAAATTGAAGAACATGTCGCTGTTCCTAGTCTCTTTGACTTCTGGCAGAGTAGACATTCAGTTTACCGACGGCTCGCTGTTATAGCTGAAGATTTAGTTTCAGCTCCCGCATCAGAGGCGTTCGTCGAATTTTTCTGTTGCAGCCTTGCAGGATGGATGTCTACAGGTCGTAGAAATCGATTGAGCAAATCCCTTGAAATGCGGGTGTTTTTGAAACTCAACAGTAAAATAACTGACTGGTAACTTTTTAGTGTGTCTGCCTATAAACTGTTTTATTATCAGTCGCATTCACATTGTCCGACAGACATTAACCGTTCATGTTAGAACTGTGATATAACTGTAAGTGGATTTGGAAGTGGAACTACAAATAATTTTTTTGGGAACTAGAACTGGAACTAAAATTATTTATAAAGAGGAAGTGGAACTAGAATAAGAATAAAAATTATTTCTTAAGAGGAACTAGAACTAGAATAAGAATAAAAATTATTTCTTAAGAGGAACTAGAACTAGAACTAAAATTATAGCAGTGGAATAGAATAAGAACTGGAATAGAAATTAATGCTGGAACTAAAATAACACTGGTGGCCACCGCTGTAATTTTGACTTTGTGAAATATTCGTGCTTTCACATTTAGTTTAATGACTCAAAGAGCAGAACCTAGGCTACGATAATTATTTAGTGCCATACTAACAATTTAATTGTTCTGCAAGGATGTGGACACTTATAGAATGAAATGTAATTAGCTCTGAACTAGGCTACGATAATTATTTAATGCCGTAGGGCCTACTAACAATTTAATTTTTCTGAAACGATGTGGACACTTATAGAATGAAATGTAATTAGCTATGAACTAATTTGATTTGATATGATCTGCTCTGATCTGATCGAATCTAATGTGATCTTGAATATGCTGATCTGATCAAGTCGATTCTACTCTAATCGCAGAATTTTGTATCAATGCTTAGTTACGCAATGCACAACGCACCAATCGATGGCACAACAACGATGATCCTCTAATTAGTCAAGGAGCTAGCTCATGTTTCGTGTGCACTTCAATGTACCCTCAGTTTGACCTCACAGGGTCATTATAGGTCATCAAAGTGTGTCAAAAAAATTGGTCACATGACCCGCTTATTGATCGCTTAGCCGCCATATTGGATTCAAGATGGCGGAAAAAGGACTTTTTAAATCGCTTGTATCTCGGCCATTTCTTATCCGATTATTTTTGCTAAATTTCTCAAAAACGGTTATAATTAGTAAAAAATAATTAGTAAAAAATACATAAGGACCAAAAAGATAGCTCTAATCAAGACCTACAATTTAAAAAAGAAAATGTCGAAATCGGATAAGAAATGGCCGAGATACACGCGATTTAAAAAGTCCTTTTTCCGCCATCTTGAATCCAATATGGCGGCTAAGCGATCAATAAGCGGGTCATGTGACCAATTTTTTTGACACACTTTGATGACCTATAATGACCCTGTGAGGTCAAACTGAGGGTACATTGAAGTGCACACGAAACATGAGCTAGCTCCATGACTAAATTCAGTCTATCCAATTCCAGATGACCTCAGATCGACGACAGAAAGGCAGCCTATTGGCATTCTGTGCAGACTTTGGAGCACAGGTGTAATGTTATCAGATTTCTTTAGATGAGATATGAATCTGGTGGCCATGGGCGTCCGGAAGAGGCATTGGGAGGCATTTACTCTCTGGATTTTGCAAATATTTTACGAATATAAATCTTTTGATTATTTTGATTATTACCACAGTCCCAACACGATTTTCAATGCAAAAAATACTCAGTTATTTAGGTAAGGCCTTGACCATTATTTATTTTTAAAGTTGTAACGTGCTCTGTGTTCATGAATAGCTATAGAAACGTCATTTTGCCTCCCCTACAAAAACTTTCCCCGGTTACAAAATTCTCCCCCCGCAGAAAAATTCCTGCGGGACGCCCATGCTGGTAGCTGCATTGTGTACAATATGAAATTGAATAATATGCGTCTGATTCACACCAAACAGTAAAATGTTACAGCAGTCAAGAAGACTGCTGATAAAAAGCACGTATGAGACTCTTTAGGGTTTGAGAGTCAGCTAGGTTCAGATCCGTCGATCGGAAGTAGCGCAGCAGCTGATTGTAGGAAAACTGATATAATTTGGTCTCGTGGTCTTTTCACTGTTAACGCAGAGTCATTGGTAACTCTCAGAGGGATCAATGCGCTACGAAGGAACAACTGGTACTGAAGCTGGGATTTGCTGACCGTAACCTTGGCCCCGTGAAATACTCTTACAGTCAGTTTAACCACTTGTTCATTTGTCTCAACTTTCAGAAACTGTATCCATAGAATTCAGGGTCAGAAGCTCTCCCATCACCTCAGACTCAAAGCGTATGAGTAGTGGATAATAGGCAACTGACGGGACATCTCCGAATTTCATGGGGCAACTGACGGGACATCTCCGAATTTCATGGGGCAACTGACGGGACATCTCCGAATTTCATGGGGCAACTGACGGGACATCCAAGAATTTCATGGGGCAACTGACGGGACAGACACGAATTTCATGGGGCAACTGACGGGGCAAGCATTATAAAGGAGAATATGATTATGAATTATGATTATGAGTTATGATTTATTAATTATCAACATATGTCAAGAAAGACTTCAACCCTCCACTTTAATATCATTTAGGCATACACACACACACACACACACACACACACACACACACACACACACACACACACACACACACACACACACACACACACACACACACACACACACACACACACACACACACACACACACACACACACACACACACACACACACACACACACACACACACACACACACACACACACACACACACACACACACACACACACACACACACACACACACACACACACACACACACACACACACACACACACACACACACACACACACACACACACACACACACACACTCACACACACACACACAAACAAACATCAAACCAAATACACACACACACACATCAAACCAAGCATACACACACATACACACACGTTTTGAACTCTGCCTTACTCATTCAAAATCTGTTATCAGAAATGGACTCTGCACTTTAGACACATCTTGCATTCCACAGAAGGGCTCTAAGAGGTGTTTACCCAAAAAGACAATGGAACTATACCCATTCTTGGCCACGCACACAACTCATAGTTCATGTTAAAGCAATCATTCCAACTAGAATATTATTACCAATTAGCATTCTGGCATATTTCAAGTTTGCTTATTCTGTTGGATTGAGAGTTTACATATAAAACTTAGGACTTCCAAGTTGCATGAGGGATTTCTACAGTAAAATGTCCACTTTTAGCGTGTAATGATGCACAATGTGTGAGCTTACAAGCTAAAATGACAACGGATATGTTACAAAGACGTGCAAGACATTGCAAACAGGCGTCTCTTGACACCTAAGAACTGTTGGGAAGAGAGAGTTTATTTAGCAAAATTACAAGTTTCGAGAATGCACAGGAGAGAAACGTATGTCTTTTAGGGTGCGAGGAAAGCTAGCATGGACGTTTGCACAGTAAAATGTGAGCTTTTGAATTGTAAGAATGCCTGCTATGCCCATTTCTATACTAAAATTACAACTTTCTTCGGTTAAACGAAATATGTGTGCGCTGATTTGGGTGTTTTAGCTGATGGACTTATACAAAAACTTGAAATAATAGCATGGAAAGGTTTAGATAAAGCTGTATATAGCAGGAACCTGTGTATTGGTAATGCATGGAGAAGACTTTGTTTGGTAAGGTGTTTGAAATACTGAACTATACATCAGAATTACAAATCTTATGGTGAAACATTGCATAGTTTGAAGCCTTGTACACTAAATTCTCAAGTTTCGATTCCTAAGTTGCATGAAATACTGACTTGCGCTGTAGAATTTCAACACATAAGTTGAAAAAAGACACAAGCGAGGAACATTTGTACGCTAATTTGAAGACTTGTAAGTTTTCAAAGACATGTGGAGTTGGAAACTTATGAATTTTAGATTGTATGGGACGATGAACTGTATGGTTCAGTTTGAATCTGATACACTAAATTCTGAATTCTCGACTCTGAACATGTATGAAATACCAACATGTGCAGTAAAAATTTGAAAAACTTAGTTTACTGAGACGTGCGCAATGAAGATTTGGGCGTTAAACTTAAGACTTTTAAGGTTTCAAAGACATGTGGAATGAGAGTTTTAGTAGGACTTGTAAGTTTTCAAAGACATGTGGAGTTGGAAACTTATGAATTTTAGATTGTATGGGAGCTATGAACTGTATGGTTCAGTTACAACTCTTAGTATCAAACGTCGCACAGTTTGAATCTGTTACACTAAATTCTGAATTCTCGACTCTGAACATGTATGAAATACCAACCTGTGCAGTAAAAATTTGAAAAACTTAGTTTACTGAGACGTGCGCAATGAAGATTTGGGTGTTAAACTTAAGACTTTTAAGGTTTCAAAGACTCGTGGAATGAGAGTTTTAGTAGGACGCTTACGAATTTTTATTTGGGAAGACGGTTAAAGCGCATGCTTTCAGAGTAAAAGTCCAACTTTCTATGGTGGAAAGACATGCGAATGTTTGCTTCTACACGAAAATGGTAACGTTTACATGCACGCGATGACCACTTGCACACTAGAGTTACAACATTCTACTTTGTAAAGACGGCTGCAGCGAGGGTTTTTACAACAGTTGACAAATTTTAAGTTCATAAGATGGTTGAGACGAGGGTTTTTTGATTGAAAAGCTGGTTTACAATATAAAATTTTGTCTTTCCTTAGATGCAAAGAAGTATGAGATCAAGGTTTTCATGATAAAATTGTTACTCATAGGGTAGAAAGACAGCTTGAGTGGACGTTTCTACAGTAAAATTATACATTTTAGGTGTATGGGGTGCTGCTAAGATTAAGTCTGTCCACATTGTGCAGACAAATGGAATGCTGTTTTCCACAGTAAAATGGCAACTTTTAGCGTGTGAAGACGCAGAACATGAGAGCTTACATGCTAAATGACAAGTTTTTGCTACAAAGAAGCATGCGTTGAAGGTTTGTGTAGGAGGCTGAAGTCTTTCGCGTTTGCATATGCAGTTGGATTGAGAGTTTACTTATAAAATTTAGGACTTGCAAGTTGCATGAAGGATTTCTACAGTAAAATGTCGAGTTTTAGCGTGCGAAGATGTAGTATGTGAGAGCTTACAAGCTAAAATGAGATCATTTATGCTACAAAGATGTGCAGTACAGTGCAAACAGGCATCTCTTGTGCTGTAGAGCCTGCTGAGAAGAGAGTTTATGTAGCAAAATTACAATTTTTGGAATGCAGAGACGCATACGAGGAGAGAAACTTATGTCTTTTAGGGTGCGAGGAGAGCTAACATGAAGGTTTGCATAGTAAAATGTGAGCTTTTGGATGTGCAGGACAGTGCAAACAGGTATCTCTTGTGCTGTAAAGCCTGCTGAGAAGAGAGTTTATGTAGCAAAATTACAATTTTTGGGATGCAGAGACGCATACGAGGAGAGAAACTTATGTCTTTTAGGATGCGAGGAGAGCTAACATGAAAGTTTGCATAGTAAAATATGAGCTTTTGAGGTGCATGAGTGCTTGTGATGGTGATTTCTATACTAAAATCACAACTTTCTTCGTTTCAATGAAATATTTGCACGCTGATTTTAGTGTTTTAGCTGATCGACTTATACAAAAACGTGAAATATTAGCATGGAAAGGTTTAGATAAAGCTGAGGAGCGCTAGGAGCGGCAGGGGCGGAGGCAGCGGCGGCAGCGGAGGTTGCAGTGGCAGCAGCAAATGCAGCTGTGGCAGTGGCGACGGATTTGTTTGAAAGGTAGGTTTTCGATTGAAGCGTATATGCAAAGTCTGTAAAATGATACATTTTGCGTCGTTTGGATGGTGAAACTAATACATGTGATATTTCTACATGATGTTGTGTGAAGTCAGAACATGGAATTTGTTGAAACTTAAAGGTTTTGACTTAAATGTTTTTGAAATGAAAGTGAAAATGTGCAGCTTCTACAGATTTTGGGTAATGGAACAGATGTGTATGAAAGTTCTATTTGGAGTAATGTGAAACACTTTGTAGTTATTTGAGCGAAAAGAGCCTTTTCAAGTGGAAAACATGGTGCATTTTAGAGAAATCGGGAGTTGGAAATGCTAGGTATAGTATTTCTAGTTGAAGTTTATTCATAGAGGTGAATTGTACACATGCAATTTGTAGGAAAAGGCATTTTTTCGATTGAAGCACATTTGCAAAGTGCTTAAAATGATATATTTTGAAAAGTTCGAGTGATGGAATTGGTGTGTAACATAGTTCTAACAAGAGTTTGTGCTACATGAAGTGTAGCACATTGAGGAATTTTTGTTGGAAAAGACATGTTTCAGATTAAAGCGTATGTAAAAAGCACCTAAATTGAACATTTTTAGAGACTGAATGGTGAAACTGTTATGTATGGCAATTCTAGCTGGAGGGAACAAAGCACGCTGGTGTAATTTGTACTGAAAACGAGTGCTTTTGATTAAAAGACATTTGCAAAGTCTGTTAAATGATGCAATTTTAAGAAATTTCGAAGATGGAACTGCTAGATGTGATAGTTCTAGGAGAGTGTTGACGCTACGATTTGTTGGAAAATGAGTGGTTTTACCTGAAGTACATGTACAAAGCATGTAAAATGTTGCATTTTGGAGAGTTAAGGTGGTGAAATTGATGTGACAGAAGCAACTTCAATATGTGTGAGACTTTGTGTATTTTCGTTCTCAAGGGTTTTTTCAAATACATGCTAAAAGACATGAGCTGTGTATTACAAGTTGCGTTATTTGACTACTACAGTTTCACAATTTCTATGTCGAGTCACCAAAGTTTCTTTGGCAGGCTCTTGCAGCATATGAAAATCTATGCTCTATGCGCAGACTTGTCAGACTTGTAGAATATAATACTAGGAAAAATTTGTCTCATCATTATAGTTCCACAAACGCCCAATTTACTTCATTGTTTAAAAATTTCAGTTTGAAAATTTTCAGTTTGAAAAATTTCAGTTTGAGAAATTTCAGTTTGAGAATTTTCAGTTTGAAAATTTTCAGTTTTAAAAATTTTAGCTTAAGAATTTTCAGTTTGAAAAATTGCAGTTTGAGAAATTTCAGTTTGAAAAATTTCAGTTTGAGAAATTTCAGTTTGAAAAATTTCAGTTTCAAAAATTTCTTTTTGAAAAATTTCAGTTTGAAAAATTTCAGTTGCAAAATTTTCAGTTTGAAAAATTTCAGTTGCAAAATTTTCATTAAGAAAATTTTCTTTTTGAAAATTTTCAGTTTGAACATTTTCGACTTGAAAAATTTATAAAATTACAAATTAAGATTCAGAAATTTTATAAATATTTCAAGTCGTAAATGTTCAAACTGAAAATTTTCAAAAAGAAAATTTTCTTAATGAAAATTTTGCAACTGAAATTTTTCAAACTGAAAATTTTCAACTTGAAATTTTTCAAACAGAAATTTTTCAAAAAGAAATTTTTGAAACTGAAATTTTTCAAACTGAAATTTCTCAAACTGAAATTTTTCAAACTGAAATTTCTCAAACTGCAATTTTTCAAACTGAAATTTCTCAAACTGAAATTTTTAAAACTGAAATTTCTTAAGCTAAAATTTTTAAAACTGAAAATTTTCAAACTGAAAATTCTCAAACTGAAATTTCTCAAACTGAAATTTTTAAACAATGAAGTAAATTGGGCGTTTGTGGAACTATAATGATGAGACAAATTTTTCCTAGTATTATATTCTACAAGTCTGACAAGTCTGCGCATAGAGCATAGATTTTCATATGCTGCAAGAGCCTGCCAAAGAAACTTTGGTGACTCGACATAGAAATTGTGAAACTGTAGTAGTCAAATAACGCAACTTGTAATACACAGCTCATGTCTTTTAGCATGTATTTGAAAAAACCCTTGAGAACGAAAATACACAAAGTCTCACACATATTGAAGTTGCTTCTGTCACATCAATTTCACCACCTTAACTCTCCAAAATGCAACATTTTACATGCTTTGTACATGTACTTCAGGTAAAACCACTCATTTTCCAACAAATCGTAGCGTCAACACTCTCCTAGAACTATCACATCTAGCAGTTCCATCTTCGAAATTTCTTAAAATTGCATCATTTAACAGACTTTGCAAATGTCTTTTAATCAAAAGCACTCGTTTTCAGTACAAATTACACCAGCGTGCTTTGTTCCCTCCAGCTAGAATTGCCATACATAACAGTTTCACCATTCAGTCTCTAAAAATGTTCAATTTAGGTGCTTTTTACATACGCTTTAATCTGAAACATGTCTTTTCCAACAAAAATTCCTCAATGTGCTACACTTCATGTAGCACAAACTCTTGTTAGAACTATGTTACACACCAATTCCATCACTCGAACTTTTCAAAATATATCATTTTAAGCACTTTGCAAATGTGCTTCAATCGAAAAAATGCCTTTTCCTACAAATTGCATGTGTACAATTCACCTCTATGAATAAACTTCAACTAGAAATACTATACCTAGCATTTCCAACTCCCGATTTCTCTAAAATGCACCATGTTTTCCACTTGAAAAGGCTCTTTTCGCTCAAATAACTACAAAGTGTTTCACATTACTCCAAATAGAACTTTCATACACATCTGTTCCATTACCCAAAATCTGTAGAAGCTGCACATTTTCACTTTCATTTCAAAAACATTTAAGTCAAAACCTTTAAGTTTCAACAAATTCCATGTTCTGACTTCACACAACATCATGTAGAAATATCACATGTATTAGTTTCACCATCCAAACGACGCAAAATGTATCATTTTACAGACTTTGCATATACGCTTCAATCGAAAACCTACCTTTCACACAAATCCGTCGCCACTGCCACAGCTGCATTTGCTGCTGCCACTGCAACCTCCGCTGCCGCCGCTGCCTCCGCCCCTGCCGCTCCTAGCGCTCCTCAGCTTTATCTAAACCTTTCCATGCTAATATTTCACGTTTTTGTATAAGTCGATCAGCTAAAACACTAAAATCAGCGTGCAAATATTTCATTGAAACGAAGAAAGTTGTAATTTTAGTATAGAAATCACCATCACAAGCACTCATGCACCTCAAAAGCTCATATTTTACTATGCAAACTTTCATGTTAGCTCTCCTCGCATCCTAAAAGACATAAGTTTCTCTCCTCGTATGCGTCTCTGCATCCCAAAAATTGTAATTTTGCTACATAAACTCTCTTCTCAGCAGGCTTTACAGCACAAGAGATACCTGTTTGCACTGTCCTGCACATCCAAAAGCTCACATTTTACTATGCAAACCTTCATGTTAGCTCTCCTCGCACCCTAAAAGACATAAGTTTCTCTCCTCGTATGCGTCTCTGCATTCCAAAAATTGTAATTTTGCTACATAAACTCTCTTCTCAGCAGGCTCTACAGCACAAGAGATGCCTGTTTGCACTGTACTGCACATCTTTGTAGCATAAATGATCTCATTTTAGCTTGTAAGCTCTCACATACTACATCTTCGCACGCTAAAACTCGACATTTTACTGTAGAAATCCTTCATGCAACTTGCAAGTCCTAAATTTTATAAGTAAACTCTCAATCCAACTGCATATGCAAACGCGAAAGACTTCAGCCTCCTACACAAACCTTCAACGCATGCTTCTTTGTAGCAAAAACTTGTCATTTAGCATGTAAGCTCTCATGTTCTGCGTCTTCACACGCTAAAAGTTGCCATTTTACTGTGGAAAACAGCATTCCATTTGTCTGCACAATGTGGACAGACTTAATCTTAGCAGCACCCCATACACCTAAAATGTATAATTTTACTGTAGAAACGTCCACTCAAGCTGTCTTTCTACCCTATGAGTAACAATTTTATCATGAAAACCTTGATCTCATACTTCTTTGCATCTAAGGAAAGACAAAATTTTATATTGTAAACCAGCTTTTCAATCAAAAAACCCTCGTCTCAACCATCTTATGAACTTAAAATTTGTCAACTGTTGTAAAAACCCTCGCTGCAGCCGTCTTTACAAAGTAGAATGTTGTAACTCTAGTGTGCAAGTGGTCATCGCGTGCATGTAAACGTTACCATTTTCGTGTAGAAGCAAACATTCGCATGTCTTTCCACCATAGAAAGTTGGACTTTTACTCTGAAAGCATGCGCTTTAACCGTCTTCCCAAATAAAAATTCGTAAGCGTCCTACTAAAACTCTCATTCCACGAGTCTTTGAAACCTTAAAAGTCTTAAGTTTAACACCCAAATCTTCATTGCGCACGTCTCAGTAAACTAAGTTTTTCAAATTTTTACTGCACAGGTTGGTATTTCATACATGTTCAGAGTCGAGAATTCAGAATTTAGTGTAACAGATTCAAACTGTGCGACGTTTGATACTAAGAGTTGTAACTGAACCATACAGTTCATAGCTCCCATACAATCTAAAATTCATAAGTTTCCAACTCCACATGTCTTTGAAAACTTACAAGTCCTACTAAAACTCTCATTCCACATGTCTTTGAAACCTTAAAAGTCTTAAGTTTAACGCCCAAATCTTCATTGCGCACGTCTCAGTAAACTAAGTTTTTCAAATTTTTACTGCACATGTTGGTATTTCATACATGTTCAGAGTCGAGAATTCAGAATTTAGTGTATCAGATTCAAACTGAACCATACAGTTCATCGTCCCATACAATCTAAAATTCATAAGTTTCCAACTCCACATGTCTTTGAAAACTTACAAGTCTTCAAATTAGCGTACAAATGTTCCTCGCTTGTGTCTTTTTTCAACTTATGTGTTGAAATTCTACAGCGCAAGTCAGTATTTCATGCAACTTAGGAATCGAAACTTGAGAATTTAGTGTACAAGGCTTCAAACTATGCAATGTTTCACCATAAGATTTGTAATTCTGATGTATAGTTCAGTATTTCAAACACCTTACCAAACAAAGTCTTCTCCATGCATTACCAATACACAGGTTCCTGCTATATACAGCTTTATCTAAACCTTTCCATGCTATTATTTCAAGTTTTTGTATAAGTCCATCAGCTAAAACACCCAAATCAGCGCACACATATTTCGTTTAACCGAAGAAAGTTGTAATTTTAGTATAGAAATGGGCATAGCAGGCATTCTTACAATTCAAAAGCTCACATTTTACTGTGCAAACGTCCATGCTAGCTTTCCTCGCACCCTAAAAGACATACGTTTCTCTCCTGTGCATTCTCGAAACTTGTAATTTTGCTAAATAAACTCTCTCTTCCCAACAGTTCTTAGGTGTCAAGAGACGCCTGTTTGCAATGTCTTGCACGTCTTTGTAACATATCCGTTGTCATTTTAGCTTGTAAGCTCACACATTGTGCATCATTACACGCTAAAAGTGGACATTTTACTGTAGAAATCCCTCATGCAACTTGGAAGTCCTAAGTTTTATATGTAAACTCTCAATCCAACAGAATAAGCAAACTTGAAATATGCCAGAATGCTAATTGGTAATAATATTCTAGTTGGAATGATTGCTTTAACATGAACTATGAGTTGTGTGCGTGGCCAAGAATGGGTATAGTTCCATTGTCTTTTTGGGTAAACACCTCTTAGAGCCCTTCTGTGGAATGCAAGATGTGTCTAAAGTGCAGAGTCCATTTCTGATAACAGATTTTGAATGAGTAAGGCAGAGTTCAAAACGTGTGTGTATGTGTGTGTATGCTTGGTTTGATGTGTGTGTGTGTGTATTTGGTTTGATGTTTGTTTGTGTGTGTGTGTGTGAGTGTGTGTGTGTGTGTGTGTGTGTGTGTGTGTGTGTGTGTGTGTGTGTGTGTGTGTGTGTGTGTGTGTGTGTGTGTGTGTGTGTGTATGCCTAAATGATATTAAAGTGGAGGGTTGAAGTCTTTCTTGACATATGTTGATAATTAATAAATCATAACTCATAATCATAATTCATAATCATATTCTCCTTTATAATGCTTGCCCCGTCAGTTGCCCCATGAAATTCGTGTCTGTCCCGTCAGTTGCCCCATGAAATTCTTGGATGTCCCGTCAGTTGCCCCATGAAATTCGGAGATGTCCCGTCAGTTGCCCCATGAAATTCGGAGATGTCCCGTCAGTTGCCCCATGAAATTCGGAGATGTCCCGTCAGTTGCCTATTATCCACTACTCGTATGTTCCTCTGAGAAACCACTAATCTCCGGAGAAACTGTCATTCCATTCCCAGGAAGAGCCAACGTTTATTTTAGACACTCAGAGTTCTCACATGAATTCACTTTCCCTGCAGGGAACTGACTTTCCGCACAGAAATTCAGTTGAACTAAATCTTCACGAGGAACACAAATTCCTATGAGGAAACAAGAATTAGAAACTCTAAATGATTCATCATTCAGCGAGTGCGGCTTTAGGTCTGCAGCCTTTCTCTTCTTCTGTTCCGGAAACGCAAGAAGACCATTTTATTTTTTATTGTTAGTGATAGCATTGACTTGGGTTGTGGGCGCCTCTGACTCGTAGAGTGGCGCTTTTGTAAATGTTCGCTTACAATTACGATTACGAGGAACAGAGGTAACGCTCTATGAGTCCAGATAACATGAATATTGAAATAGGGGCCTATACAACAGACAGGACGAAACTTTTAAAGTATATTTAATATAACCTATATTATTATATAGGCCTAAAACAAATATATATATGAGATCGTTTGTTCGTACCCATCGCCGCGAAATGGCTTGAGTCAGGAATTGATATATATATAGATATATACATGTACATATATATATATATATATATATATATATATATATATATATATATATATATATATATATATATATATATATATATATATATATATATATATATATATATATATCTGTGAGTGTCTGTGGTGTCTGTGTCCTACAATGGGAATAATAGAAAGGTGTCATCAACCAACATCCACATAATCATGATTAAAAAGTTAAGCGGCTTTAGTTTCTTAGCCTCGGCATATGAGAACGGATGGCCAGTAATCTCTCTGTCTCGGCTGATAACCTTCCCACCAACACATAGCATAATTATGCCTTACAGTTAATGTCGTTACATCCGTGTTCATCAGATGGCGCTAGTGGAACAGAATATTTTTTTGTCCTGGTAGGGATTTGAACCACGAACTTAAACTTAGCAGCCCAGAAAGCAAGCCGCTAGACCATCATGTCCACAATCTAACTGGCAAATAACTCAAATTGAGCTGCAATGTTTGGAGAGCCACACATTAGAAAAGTTGCGACCTTCGTTCGCAAACAGTTCCAACCAGAACTGGCGGCCTTTGCCCTGTGCACGGCCAACGTGTTAAATTCCTTTAAAGCTGTGAAGGAAAACCGGCAAACAAAGCAATAATTCTTATCTTCTGCAGCTGAACTCTGAGACTCTGTTAACAGTAACTTAACGCCAGATTCAACAGTTTGATCGTTTGAAGAAGCTATAGTCTATAATTCTGAGGTCTGGTTATCTGTTTCTTATCTTTCTAGTTTGTGCTGCAATTTGTTTTTGTGCTACTTAAATTCCAGAATGATTTGATATCTTCGGTTTGCCATCAATGCGTTCTCTTGAGTGATCTCAACTCCGTGCAGAAACCGATAGCTGTATCGGTTGCATCTTGAGCGATGTCTGGCGTCATTGTTATTGTAATCTGAGACAACACGCAAAGCAAATAAAAATTCTCCTTACGGTTCAAGTGATACAAATAGGCAAAGATAGTAGACCATAGGCCTACTTGTCATCGTAAACGTTATTGCATTTCAATGTTGAATTCCGAGGCACTGCCATATTAGGTTCGTTCTGTCAAATTTTAAGGTCATTTCAGGTCAAAACCAAAGACTCTTTCAACTGGAATACCACTACAACCTTGCCTCTAATTTCTCTGGTCTATCGGATTTCTACCTGGCTTGTCCAAGTGAGTATGATTTTTGATTGCAATGTTGCTTTAGGCAACCATCGATTGATGTCTAGGAAATTTAGAACGCGGCGCTATATAAGTCGTTTGATTTATAATAGATTAATTTCTCAGGAATGAACTAAACATACTTTAGATATTTCTTCTACTTTAGAGAATGACGGTCTTTTTTTGCTTAACTCTTCCGCGGCCATTGCGGTCGTTTTAGACAGCATAGATTAGGAACCCAGCTATTTAGATAAATTAGCTATATTTAGAGTTCTATTTATACACGTTAGAATACGATTAGATAGAATGATTATACATTCCACAGATATCATAGTTTGTGACGTTCAGAAACATGTGATCTTCAAAATGTTCGCCACAGACCATGTAGTTAACATTCAGTTCACTGGTTGTCTTGTTGTCAAGGTTTGCTGTACGACAGTTGACAACCCACTGTTTTGATCTACAAATGCAATTAAGATTCACATCCACAATGCAAATAAACACAACATTTCTGCTTCACCAACAACATTTGCAACCACACCCATAAATAATTACACTGAGTTTAATCCAAAGATATATCGCCTATCGATGGCCTTACATGTTCTTGTTATTCTTTTCATGTATTGTCACATCAGCATTGTGCGACCTGGTGTTCTTTTGGTCATCATGTGGTTGCTGTTGATGATGGAACCTTCATCAGTATGAAAATTGTAGGAAAAAGACTAGGGGTGGGTTAGACTTTGATTTACATGGAGTTGGGGTGTGCAATGAAGACTTTACTGTGGGGTCCTAAGAAAGACTGGGGGGTTAAACCCCCAACCCCCCGACAATTCTCACCCTGTCCTTCATAAAGTTTGGGCTGATGTTCATATTTCGACACAGAATTTTATGCTTACCATTCCTTAAAACATCAGGTTGGTTAGCTAACCTGACATTGGTACTGCATGGGACCCTACTTGCTCGGTTTTCTCTGTCCGTCTGTCTGTCTGTCTGTCTGTCTCTCTCTCTGTCTCTGTCTCTCTCTCTGTTCTTCATAATCTAAAGTCTTTTCTGATTCCACGAGGTTCACACACTGAGGGGTGCCTCTGAATAGTTTGCACTGTGAGAGGCGCTTTATAAATTCTTAGATGCCATACCATGTCATGTCATATGCAAAACAATGCTTCAGTTTACTTGTTTTCCATCTGTATAGAATAGTGTCATATTTTAAACATCGATCGCCATCCTGGCCCATCCAAATGCAACCTGTATTAGGCCTAATTTGCGACTCTAAGCAGGACGCAGGTCCATTACGGGTCTGCCTGTTTAATTCAGTAGTCGTACACAACCAGTACAATTCGTACGTAAAGAGCCACATGTGCAAACACGTAAAATTCGGTTTGTTAAATTTTGTGGGATCAATAAAAAAAGTTATTGCTTGATTGATGTGAAAACGGCGAATATTACCGAGATGTTAAGATAGGCTAATCGGCTCTAATGGCAAGCGATATGAAACTGGTCGATCAACGAATCTATCGCCGACTCACAGAGACACCTCACGTTGATTTGAAAAAGTTATAGTTCGTACCTCTCAGAATCCTTCGGAAATCCGAAAAAACTCAGTTTCTTCTTTCCTTTCACGTTGTAGTACGTATTGTTGGGATTTGTTGCAGTAAACAACAGCGCAACCCTTGTGATTAGACGCCATCGTAGTGTACGCGTCTTTCTAACCCCTTCGTCGGTAGATGGCAGGCCGTGTACCATTGAATACATGATTTTGCACGGGCACAGTTTCATATCGCTTGCCTATACAACAGACAGGACGAAACTTTTAAAGTATATTTAATATAACCTATATTATTATATAGGCCTAAAACAAATATATATATGAGATCGTTTGTTCGTACCCATCGCCGTGAAATGGCTTGAGTCAGATATATATATAGATATATACATGTACATGTACATGTACATATATATATATATATATATATATGTATATATATATATATATATATATATCTGTGAGTGTCTGTGGTGTCTGTGTGTCCTACAATGGGAATAATAGAAAGGTGTCATCAACCAACATCCACATAATCATGATTAAAAAGTTAAGCGGCTTTAGTTTCTTAGCCTCGGCATATGAGAACGGATGGCCAGTAATCTCTCTGTCTCGGCTGATAACCTTCCCACCAACACATAGCATAATTATGCCTTACAGTTAACCCTTTATTGCATAGGATTTTTTTTTCGCTGAAAAAAATATATGTGCTAGGAAATGCATATTGAAACCAATTGGCACTGTTCTAAGGTCTAAATTATGCACAGAATTTGTATATTTGAAGAAAGAATAACTTTAACCAAATGGTAACTACATGCAATAGCCACAGAGGTAACCGGTTACCAATTGGCAACTACATGCACTGAGTGGGTGTGCAATACGTCACCGTTTGGCAACAAGATGCAAAAGTGGACAAACTATGCATTTTCGCGATTTTTGAAGCTCAAAATGCAATATTTCATGGCTAACGTTTTCAAGAATTAAAACTATGCCATCGTACAAAATGTTGGCACTTGGTAATTATAACATCAAAAACTTATTTCCTGCAGTGTTGTAAATTGTCACCATTTGGCTAATATGCTATCAATACTTATATTCTTGATGGTTGCATATTGTTGCCATTTGGTATCATGAGCTTTCGTTGGAAATGCAATGAAAGTGCATGTTGTTGCCAATTGGTAGTGTTTTTAAAAACCTCCAGTTGCACGTAGTGACCAAACGGACGGTCATACAAACGTGTGGAAATTTCTTATATTAAACTGTCTTAGCTGTTGATTAAAACGGACTTTAAATCAAGAATAATTTAGCCATAGGTATGATTTTATCAGTTCTTTCGTCGGTAGATGGCAGGCCGTGTACCATTGATTACATGATTTTGCACGGGCAGACGACCGAGCTGCTGCTATAAGTATTTATTAACCCTATTTTGATACATTCCATAAAAAACCCTTGCATGGGATTTTCCAGTGATTTGGTAAAGTTGAATAAATAGTCCTTCGTAAAGTTTTAAGGGCAAATTTGGCGATGTTTTCGATAATAATTATTACATTCAGGCATTTAAATTTCAAATAGCCTCGTCCGCTTCTATGCCATTGGCCGTTTTTCTATAATCTAATGGTTTTTTCATCAGCCAAGGTCAGATAGATAAATTATGTCGTTCAATAAATGTTGTAAAGGCTCTCAAACAAATATGTTTGACGAAGCAGAGGTTTTCGAGACTTGAAGATGGTGATCGCCGGCGGCCGCGTGGGACGACAGATTTTACACAGGCCGATTATCAACATTGATTAGAGAAAACAAGCTTATTTTGGTAAGTTCTCTGTAGTTTAATTTCTTTTATTCGTTAGCGAAGTCCAGAAAATAAAATTTATCGGTCAGGCAATTGGGAAAGGCTATCGAAAGAAATTGATACGATTGACTATGCGCACGTTTTGGGTCTGAAAGACGGCCACATCACCGAACTAACCGTTGCGTGGGCCAATGCCATATCGGGGTCAATCCCCGAAACCCGAATCCCCGAAAACGCTGAAAATACACAAAAGCCCGATTTCCCGAAAACGGTTTTATAGAAAGCGGCCGAACTCTGGAAAACTATTCAAAGTTAGATTGTAATCTCTTATGCATGACATAGACCTAGCGTGGCCTTGATGTATCTCGATATACTGCCTATTCACCTGTTTATTTGTAATTTTAGTCTAAAATCGATTTCGGGGATTCGGCCGAAATTCGTTTCGGGGATTCGGGGATTCGGGCCGCACCCGCCATATCATACGCGCAGGAACCCTGCCGTAGATTCGCGCCGCATATTCGCGATTTTCAGCCACAGATTCGTTGTCCGCTACAGAGTCACCATCTGGCGGTTGACTATGTTACAGATCACTAAAACGTTCCAGCACTAATAGTATATGGACCTACAAGAGTACAGCAACATGTTGATGCAAATGGGCCTTATTACGCCTATAGGCCTACAAATAGGCTTCTTATAGCAATATATATGCGCCGTAACTATACATCCACATATTCAAAGGTACTTACGAATACGCCTCAATCACAGCCGAACATTCAAATAGGCCTGATATGCGCCCGTATGGCCAGACCTACAGCCACAGATTCAACTAGACCTTTCTATACGCCAACATAGCCAGCCGCAGATTCAGTATAGGCCTATATAAGCGCTAGACCTATAGCCACAGATTCAACTAGTCCTTTCTTTACGCCAACATAGCCTGCCACAGATTCAATATAGTATATATAAGCACCAGACCTACAGCCACAGATTCAACTAGACCTTTCTATACGCCAACATAGCCAGCCGCACATTCAGTATAGGCCTATATAAGCGCCAGACCTACAGCCACAGATTCAATTAGACCCTTCTATACGCCAACATAGCCAGCCACAGATTCAATATAGTATATATAAGGGCCAGACCTACAGCCACAGATTCAACTAGACCTTTCTATACGCCAAAATAGCCAGCCGCAGATTCAGTATAGGCCTATATAAGCGCCAGACCAACAGCCACAGATTCAATTAGACCCTTCTATACGCCAACATAGCCAGCCGCAGATTCAGTACAGGCCTATATAGGCTATGCACCAGACATACAGCCACAGATTCAACTGCACCTTTCTTTACGCCAACATAGCCAGCCACAGATTCAATATAGTATATATATAAGGGCCAGACCTACAGCCACAGATTCAACTAGACCTTTCTATACGCCAAAATAGCCAGCCGCAGATTCAGTATAGGCCTATAAAAGCGCCAGACCTACAGCCACAGATTAACTAGACCTTTCTTTACGCCAACATAGCCAGCCGCAGATTCAGAATAGGCCTATATAAGCGCCAGACCTACAGCCACAGATTCAACTAGACCTTTCTATACGCCAACATAGCCAGCCGCAGATTCAGCATAGGCCTATATAAGCGCTAGACCTATAGCCACAGATTCAACTAGTCCTTTCTTTACGCCAACATAGCCTGCCACAGATTCAATATAGTATATATATAAGCGCCAGACCTACAGCCACAGATTCAACTAGACCTTTCTATATATATACGCCAACATAGCCGGCCGCAGATTCAGTATAGGCCTATATAAGCGCCAGACCTTCATCCACAGATTCAACTAGACTTTTCTATACGCCAACATAGCCAGCCGCAGATTCAGTATAGGCCTATATAAGCGCCAGACCTACAGCCACAGATTCAACTAGACCTTTCTATACGCCAACATAGCCAGCCGCAGATTCAGTATATACAGGCCTATATAAGCAACAGACCTACAGCCACAGATTCAACTAGACCTTTCTTTACGCCAACATAGCCAGCCACAGATTCAATATCTATATAATAAAGCGAGAATTCTGTGTGTGTGTGTGTGTGTGTGTGTGTGTGTGTGTGTCCTTCTGTCTGTCTGTTTGACCGGGCTTAACTTCGACAATTTTGCACCGTTTCACTCGAAACCCCACTGCTGTTTCGGCCTCGGCATCGGACACCCAGTGGAGGGGTTCGCGTACCCCCTTTTGACCGCTAACATGGTGAAAATCCCCCAAAACTCTACCCAACCGACCGTCCCTGACGACCCAGCGCGAAGCGCTTCTATTTATGGCGCCGGTGTTCCCCAACATCATTAATAATACCTCCTATGGTCTCTCTGGAAATTTTCTTGACTGGCTTACCTCATACCTTCAGGACCGCTCTTGCATTGTGGCTTGTGGGTCTACTAGGTCACCATGGGTTCCTGCTCCATTTGGCCTGTCCCAGGGCTCTGTTTTGGGTCCCCTATTGTACATACTCTATACTGCTGACCTTGGTCCCTCTTGGCGGCCAGTGCAGTCTTAAGTCAGTCCTACGCGGATGACCTCCAAGCGTATGTCCACTGCTCACCATTGGCTGCTGCTGCTGCAGTTCGAGAGATCGCCCGAGTGGTGGGGAATTTGGAGGCCTGGATGTCCTCAAACCGTCTACGGTTAAACCAGGCAAAGACCCAATATATCTGGTTTGGTACGCGCCAACAGCTTGCACAAATTAACCTTGAGGGTCTGGCACTTGAATTTCCCTGGGTTTCCTTTGCCTCCTCAGTACGGGATCTTGGTGTAATTCTGGATCAAGAGCTCACATTCATGCGACATATTAATTTGCTTTGTCGGGACTCTTATTATCAACTTCGTCAGTTAAGGGTAGTCTCTCGCACTCTGACGCAGGCAGCTGCTTCTACCCTTGTCCATGCGTTTGTGGTTTCCCGTCTGGACTACTGTAGCGCCCTTTACGCTGGCCTCCCAGCTGCCCGCCTTGGGTGTTTGGACCGGGTTTTGCGTGCATCCCCAGATTTTGCCAGGTTTCTCTTTATATGCGGGATGTTCTGCACTGGCTCCCTTTCCCGCTGCGGATCGCCTATAGGGTCTCTGCACTGGTTAGGCGTTGTCTAGAGGGACTTGCTCCCCCATACCTGCGGGAGTTGTGTCGCTCTACCTCGGGGGTCTTGCGGAGATCTGCTCTTCGCTCGGCTGACCAGGCCGAGCTATTGGTCCCCCGCACGCGGACAACCATTATGCAGCGACGTTCTTTTTCGGTCGCTGGACCTGCAACCTGGAATGGCCTTCCTGTTGCACTTCGCCTTGTCCCTATGACTCACTCTACCTTGTTTCTTGCAAACTTAAAAACTTCTCTCTTTAGCCGTGGTTGGACTAGGAGCGCTCCTGAGTAGAAAACCTTGAAGGGGCGCTATATAAAAGCTCATTAATAATAATAATAATAATAATGCGCATTTAACGACAAGCGGTTCTATTTATGGCGCGGGTATTCCCCAACGTCATTAATAATGTAAATAAAGACGTTGTTTACTTTCGCTCAAAATTTAATTACGATCGAATCGAACTATATTCATCGTTTTACAGCAAAATTGTATGTTAAAAGACTCTGCTTTACTAAGGGCAGTGAGGGCTAGATTTCTGGCGTTTTCTTGAACCCGCCAACGCCGGGTTCACCCTCTTCGACTGCGAAGCAGTCAGTCCACGGGAGACTGCAAAGCAGTCGTCGCCACTCGACTGCGAAGCAGTCAGTCCACGGGAGACTGCGAAGCAATCGTCGCCAGAGGGCGACAGCGAAGCAGTCAGTCCACGCCTAGACTGCAAAGCAGTCTCCCCCAGATGTCGCGTAAATTTCTTCCTTATTCGCTACACGGATTTAAACATATACCTAAATTTGTTGCTTATTCGCTACAGGGATTGAAACTTATAACCCCGGGCAACGCCGGGTGTCGGCCTCGGCTTCGGACACCCAGTGGACGGGTTCGCGTCCCCCGTCTTCACCCCTACCATGGTGAAAATGCCCCAAAACTCTACCCACCCGACCGTCCATCACGCGCAAGCTCGCCCATTCCACGGCCAAGCGGTTCTATTTATGGCGCCGGTATTCCCCAACGTCATTAATAATGCGCATAACGACACCGCGGTTCTATTTATGGCGCCGGTATTCCCCAACGTCATTAATAATGCGCATAAGTTGTTTACTTTCGCACAAAATTTAATGACGATCGATTCGAAGTATATTCATCGTTTTACAGCAACATTTTAACACATGTACATGTATGTTCAAAGACAAAGATCTAAATTATATACAGTATATCAAACAACCAGTCTGCTTTACTAAGGGCGACTACAGACCGGCAGTGAGGGCTAGATTTCTGGCGTTTTCTTTAACACGCCAACGCCCGGTTCACCCTCTTCGACTGCGAAGCAGTCAGTCCACGGGACACTGCGAAGCAGTCTCCCCCACAGGTCGCCAGACGCCACAAGGGCCTCCAAGACTGCGAAGCAGTCGCCGCCAGAGGGCGACTGCGAAGCAATCACTCCACGGCAGAGGTC
The DNA here is from genome assembly GCA_963556255.1 of Allolobophora icterica. Taxonomy (NCBI): domain Eukaryota; kingdom Metazoa; phylum Annelida; class Clitellata; order Crassiclitellata; family Lumbricidae; genus Allolobophora; species Allolobophora icterica. Next base: position 16,443,264 of record OY744616.1, read on the forward strand.
GCTAGACGCCAGAAGGCGTCTACAAGACTGCGAAGCAGTCTCCACCAGACGTCGCCAGACGGCACAAGGGCCTCCAAGACTGCGAAGCAGTCGCCGCCAGAGCGCGACTGCGAAGCAGTCACTCCACGGTCGCTAGATGCCAGAAGGCGTCTACAAGACTGCGAAGCAGTCTCCGCCACAGGTCGCCAGACGCCACAAGGGCCTCCAAGACTGCGAAGCAGTCGCCGCCAGAGGGCGACTGCGAAGCAGTCACTCCACGGCAGAGGTCGCTAGATGCCAGAAGGCGTCTACAAGACTGCGAAGCAGCCTCCGCCACAGGTCGCCAGGCGACACAAGGGCCTCCAAGACTGCGAAACAGTCGCCGCCAGAGGGCGACTGCCAAGATTGCCAAGCAGTCGATGTTGTTGTTGTTGTTGTTGTTGTTGTGGTGGTGGTGGTGGTGGTGGCGGCGGTGGTGGTGGTGGTGGTGGTGGTGGTGGTGGTGGTGGTGGTGGTGGTGGTTGAAACTTATAACCCCGGGCAACGCCGGGTAATCCAGCTAGTAGTATATATATAAGGGCCAGACCTACAGCCACAGATTCAACTAGACCTTTCTATACGCCAAAATAGCCAGCCACAGATTCAATGTAGTATATATTAGCCCCAGACCTACATAGCCAGCCACAGATTCATTATAGTCCAATTTAAGCGCCCTAGTCTAGCTCATATTGAACTAAACTTTTGTTTTGGGTCACAATGATTTGCGGACCATTGATCACAGGACCATTGATTATATAACTATTGCTCATAAGACGTTTGGTCACACGGACCATTGATCATTGGTCCTGTGATCAGAAGTCCGCTTACCGCCACAATAACCTGCCACAGGTGCATGTAGGCCTATGCATATTGGCCGAACCTACAGCCACTGATTTACTTTGGCTAACAAATCTATTGCTTAGAGTTCGGATCGAACCCTCTTAGCTGTGACATGTTAATATACAGTGAGGATTGTTTGGACGATATGGTTCAGTTTTGTTTATTTTTCTTCCTTTGTGCGTTTAAAACACGGCTGTCATTATATAAATAAACAAAATATGTACAATTATGTGGACCAATAAACGTTATGTTAGGGCCTATGTTATGTTATTTAACTAGACTTTTATATACGCCATAAGGCCAGCTACAAAATCTGTAGGCGTAAGGCCTATATATGCTTCCATCCGACATCCACATATTCGGATTATCGGATAGGCCTTTATTTACGCCAGAATGGCCAACCACAGATTAAAATAGGTCTATATATGCGCCAAATCCAGAGCCACATATTCAATTACCCTTATTTATACGCGTATATGGTCAACCGCCCATTCATAGAGGCCTATAAATGCGCATGAACCACAACCACACTTTGAAATAGGCTTTGTACGCCCCAAATTCGTATAGGTTTATATAAACGCATAAATGTTGAGCCAGATATTCAGGTAGCCAAAATATAATCCATAATGGCCATCCATATATCCATATATCAAGATAGGCCTCTATACGACTATATACCAGCCACAGAATCATATAGGCCTACTCATAGGGCGTAGACCTCAATTGCCAACCACATATTCCAGTATTAATCCATGTAGTCAAGGAGCTAGCTCATGTTTCGTGTGCACTTCAATGTACCCTCAGTTTGACCTCACAGGGTCATTATAGGTCATGAAAGTGTGTCAAAAAAATTGGTCACATGACTCGCTTATTGATCGCTTAGCCGCCATATTGGATTCAAGATGGCGGGAAAATGACTTTTTAAATGTCGACGTTTTTTTTAAAATTGTAGGTCTTGATTAGAGCTATCTTTTTGGTCCTTATGTATTTTTTACTAATTATAACCGTTTCTGAGAAATTTAGCAAAAAGAATTTTTTGAAAAAGAAATTTTGAGGGTACATTGAAGTGCACACGAAACATGAGCTAGCTCCATGACTAATGCGAAACGAGAACTCACAAAGAAGGAATTGTTTAGGATTCCAACAGATGTTGTTAATGTGCACGAAGAATTCAAATCTGTTATTGAGTATGACACCTACAGTTCCTATTTCATAAACTGAACGATGTCGTTGCTGATGAGGCATAAATGATTTATCTGGCGTTGACAATTTACCCTTTGTATGAGCGTAGAGTGTCTCTGATCATATATAGGCCTAGTATGTTCAGGGCTGTAGTCGAGGGTATACGCGGGTATACAGCGTATACTCACCTCTAGAGAAATTTGAGAGCGTATACTCATGGATCTAGACGAGGGTATACGCGGGTATACTATACAGCGTATACTTACCTCTGAAGACCGAATAATTGCGACTTTTACCACTTTTTGAGAAAAAAAGAGAGGTTTTAACGGTTTTTAGGGCGAATGACTAAAAAAAAGTCATCAACTTCTCAGAGACGAAATGGTAAAAAGTCAAAAATTGTAAGAGAATTCAGAAAATTTTCTTAGACGAATTCTTAAAAAAAGGTCATCAGAATATTTTTTGGGTGACACCAGCCCTGCTCACCGGTAGCGTGTACTCACCTCAAATTTTACCACTACAGCCCTGAGTATGTTGTATATACGCCCTACAGGTTATTGGATGTTTTAGGCGCCCTATAATAATTCCCATTTGTGTGTTCCTTTGAGCGCGTCAAAAGGTTTCCTCAGAATATTAATGAGTTTGTCTGTGTTGTAATTTTGGTCGACGGATGAATTAATCTGTCCCATTGGTTTATGCATCGGGAACGGCCGAGGGTTACATGTTATATCGGTGTTTGCCATGCATCTGTGGTGGAGACTGCTTCGCAGTCTTGTAGACGCCTTCTGGCGTACAGCGGAGACTGCTTCGCAGTCTTGTATACGCCTTCTCACGTCTAGCGACCTATGCCGTTAACAGACTGCTTCGCAGTCGCCCTCTGGCGGCGACTGCTTCGCAATCTTGGAGGCCCTTGTGGCGTCTGGCGACCTGTGGCAGTCGAAGAGGGTGAACCCGGGATTGGCGTGTTAAAGAAAACGCTAGAAATCTAGCTGTCACTGCCGGTCTGTAGTCGGCCTCGCCCTTAGTAAAGCAGACTGATTGTTTCATATACTGGAAATAATTTAGATCTTTGTCTTTGAACATACATGTGTTAAAATTTAGCTGTAAAACGATGAATATAGTTCGAATCGATCGTCATTAAATTCGGTGCGAAAGTAAACCCAACCGACCGTTATGCGCATTATTAATGACGCTGGGGAATACCGGCGCCATAAATAGAACCGCTTGTGGTTATGCGCATTACTAATGACGTTGGGGATTACCGGCGCCATAAATAGAACCGCTTCGCTTGGGCGTGACGGACGGTCGGTTGTGTAGAGTTTTGGGGCATTTTCACCATGGTAGCGGTGAAAACAGGGGACGCGAACCCCTCCACTGGGTGTCCGAAACCGAGGCCGACACAGTAGTGAAGGTTTCGAGTGAAAAGGTGCAAAATTATACAAGTTAATCCCGGTCAAACAGACAGACAGCAGACACACAGAATTCTCGCTTTATTTATATAGATATTGAATCTGTGGCGGCTATGTTGGCGTAAAGAAAGGTCTAGTACTCTAGTTGAATCTGTGGCTGTAGGTCTGACGCTTATATAGGCCTATACTGAATCTGCGGCTGGCTATGTTGGCGTATAGAAAGGTCTAGTTGAATCTGTGGCTGTAGGTCTGGCGCTTATATAGGCCTATACTGAATCTGCGGCTGGCTATGTTGGCGTAAAGAAAGGACTAGTTGAATCTGTGGCTGTAGGTCTGGCGCTAATATAGGCCTATGCTGAATCTGCGGCTGGCTATGATGGCGTATAGAAAGGTCTAGTTGAATCTGTGGCTGTAGGTCTGGCGCTTATATAGGCCTATACTGAATCTGCGGCTGGCTATGTTGGCGTATAGAAAGGTCTAGTTGAATCTGTGGCTGTAGGTCTGGCGCTTATATAGGCCTATACTGAATGTGCGGCTGGCTATGTTGGCGTATAGAAAGGTCTAGTTGAATCTGTGGCTGTAGGTCTGGCGCTTATATAGGCCTATACTGAATCTGCGGCCGGCTATGTTGGCGTATAGAAAGGTCTAGTTGAATCTGTGGCTAGGGGGGCGCTTATATAGGCCTATACTGAATCTGCGGCTGCAGTGGCGGATCCAGGATTTCTTGCGCGGGGGGGCAAGGGCTTCTTCTGAGGGGCGCCGCGTTCTAGGGTAAATTGGCAATCAACTATAAATGATAGAACGTGTATATTTTAAATAATGCCACGTGTTGTAGACCACTAGTAAATATACTATCCTGTATAAAACTATTTCAAAGTGACGAAATGTTTCCTATCCTATGTCCCTTACCATGGACATTTTCAATGGGAATAGGATATTTGAGGATAGGAAAAGGTTAAGGAAACTGACATCTGATCGGTTCTACTAGATATATAAATTGTTGAATGACTTGAGTCAACAATTAAGGGGAAGAACTGAGCAGACTTAACTTCATTATCAATTGTGTGCGACAGTTCTGATATGCTTCTGACAGTTTCTGATTTGACCAGGTCATTATGTACGTCACGGCATAAATAAAGTTCATTTCTACTTCATATTTAGCCTATATTTAGGTGATATTTCAAAGTAGAATCATAATTGGCGAGACCTCTAACAGTTCAAGAAAATTCCCAGTGTTTCTATTCTCAAATTTAATCCTGACAAATTGGAGCTCATCTGGTTTGACCGTTCCTCTAAGCTGAACTCTCACTTTCTACTCCCTCCTTTCTACTCTGCCAATCATCTTTTGATCGGGATTTTGGAGTCATCCTTGACCCAGCATTTACGCTTAAACCTCATTTAGCCGCCATTTCTCGGGCTTGCTTGTTTCACCTCAGAAGAATTCGGCAGCTTCGCTCTATTCTGCATTCAGCATCACTGGAAACACTGGTCTTATCCTGACGCGACTTGACTACTTCAACTCTATACTCCATGGTCTCCCTGAATGCATACTACTTCCTCTAACCAGAATACTGCATCAGGCTGCAAGATTGTGTCTTGGACTCTCTTACCGAGACCGTATCACACCTGCTCTTCGCTCCCCGCCTGAAAATCCGACATGCAATTTTGTGATAAATGTTGTAAGTTTCAAACATTGTTTGGCATTTGCTTCTAGACTAGCTCGCTTTATAATTTTACGCCTATAGTCGCTCCACTCAGTTTTCTGCGGGTTTGCGTTTAGTAGTTTAAAGTTAACCATCAGAATACAATTTATAATTATATCCAATTCATCACAATTTAAAGCTAATGTTATTTATTTCAGGAATTGATTTTATAAATACCAAATATTCTTCGTTTGCAGTTTAATCCAATACGCGGATCACCAATCCGAAAGCGTCTTGTAGAGAATTGCAATGAATATCTAAAACGCCGTGTCATTTATGTTTCGATGCCAGCTGCATTAGAAATTTGGTACAGGCCTACTACAAACTCTTGGAAGTCCATAGCAGCCGGAATGTACGCTAGTTGGTGATGGATATGTATAAGCCTGTCTGATACTGGCACTGGCGATTTGGGGAGAGTATCATATGACTCATATTGAGGATGACTTTGTATGCGTGTGTAGGACTCTGTTGCACTTTGGAACTTAGCCTACATCCCGAGACACTTTGCTTACATGGAGAGTGAGGGTCAATTGAGGGTCATGCCAATCTTCCATGTCCTGCCTATGTGGTCTGTCTCTCTCTACCACTCCCTCCTATATACGTGAAGACAGACAGAACAGCAACACTTGGGAAGCACAGTTAAAAGTAAACCTATAGCCGACTGAATATAGTGATGGGCATTGTTTATTGAAGTTAAGAAAGCGGGAAACGGTAACCAAGTCCATGGCAAAACTTATGCATACCATAACAGGCGGGTCTGATACCGGGTCTGAGGGGCGCCGTCATACAACCAAGAGGGGCGCGGGGGGGCGAACCGCCCCCCCGGGCCTATAGCTAAATCCGCCACTGTGCGGCTGGCTATGTTGGCGTATAGAAAGGTCTAGTTGAATCTGTGGCTGTAGCTCTGGCGCTTATATAGGCCTATACTGAATCTGCGGCTGGCTATGTTGGCGTAAAGAAAGGTCTAGTTGAATCTGTGGCTGTAGGTGTGGCACTTATATAGGCCTATACTGAATCTGCGGCTGGCTATGTTGGCGTATAGAAAGGTCTTGTTGAATCTGTGGCTGTAGGTCGGGCGCTTATATAGGCCTATACTGAATCTGCGGCTGGCTATGTTGGCGTATAGAAAGGTCTAGTTGAATCTGTGGCTGTAGGTCTGGCGCTTATATAGGCCTATACTGAATCTGCGGCTGGCTATGTTGCATGGCGCATAGAAAGGTCTAGTTGAATCTGTGGCTGTAGGTCTGGCGCTTATATAGGCCTAAACTGAATCTGCGACTGGCTATGTTGGCGTAAAGAAAGGTCTAGTTGAATCTGTGGCTGTAGGTGTGGCACTTATATAGGCCTATACTGAATCTGCGGCTGGCTATGTTGGCGTATGGAAAGGTCTTGTTGAATCTGTGGCTGTAGCTCTGGCGCTTATATAGGCCTATACTGAATCTGCGGCTGGCTATGTTGGCGTAGATAAAGGTCTAGTTGAATCTGTGGCTGTAGGTGTGGCACTTATATAGGCCTATACTGAATCTGCGGCTGGCTATGTTGGCGTATAGAAAGGTCTTGTTGAATCTGTGGCTGTAGGTCGGGCGCTTATATAGGCCTATACTGAATCTGCGGCTGGCTATGTTGGCGTATAGAAAGGTCTAGTTGAATCTGTGGCTGTAGGTCTGGCGCTTATATATAGGCCTATACTGAATCTGCGGCTGGCTATGTTGCATGGCGCATAGAAAGGTCTAGTTGAATTTGTGGCTGTAGGTGTGGCACTTATATAGGCCTATACTGAATCTGCGGCTGGCTATGTTGGCGTATAGAAAGGTCTTGTTGAATCTGTGGCAGTAGGTCGGGCGCTTATATAGGCCTATACTGAATCTGCGGCTGGCTATGTTGGCGTATAGAAAGGTCTAGTTGAATCTGTGGCTGTAGGTCTGGCGCTTATATAGGCCTATACTGAATCTGCGGCTGGCTTTGTTGCATGGCGCATAGAAAGGTCTAGTTGAATCTGTGGCTGTAGGTCTGGCGCTTATATAGGCCTATACTGAATCTGCGGCTGGCTATGTTGGCGTATAGAAAGGTCTAGTTGAATCTGTGGCTGTAGGTCTGGCGCTTATATAGGCCTATACTGAATCTGCGGCCGGCTATGTTGGCGTATAGAAAGGTCTAGTTGAATCTGTGGCTGTAGGTCTGGCGCTTATATAGGCCTATACTGAATCTGCGGCTGGCTATGTTGGCGTAAAGAAAGGTCTAGTTGAATCTGTGGCTGTAGGTGTGGCACTTATATAGGCCTATACTGAATCTGCGGCTGGCTATGTTGGCGTATGGAAAGGTCTTGTTGAATCTGTGGCTGTAGGTCGGGCGCTTATATAGGCCTATACTGAATCTGCGGCTGGCTATGTTGGCGTATATAAAGGTATAGTTGAATCTGTGGCTGTAGGTCTGGCGCTTATATAGGCCTATACTGAATCTGCGGCTGGCTATGTTGCATGGCGCATAGAAAGGTCTAGTTGAATCTGTGGCTGTAGGTCTGACGCTTATATAGGCCTATACTGAATCTGCGGCTGGCTATGTTGGCGTATAGAAAGGTCTAGTTGAATCTGTGGCTGTAGGTGTGGCACTTATATAGGCCTATACTGAATCTGCGGCTGGCTATGATGGCGTATAGAAAGGTCTAGTTGAATCTGTGGATGAAGGTCTGGCGCTTATATAGGCCTATACTGAATCTGCGGCTGGCTATGTTGGCGTATAGAAAGGTCCAGTTGAATCTGTGGCTGTAGGTCTGGCCATACGGGCGCATATTCAGGCCTATTTGAATGTTCGGCTGTGATTGAGGCGTATTCGTAAGTACCTTTGAATATGTGGATTTAGTTACGGCGCATATATATTGCTATAAGAGGCCTATATGTAGGCCTATAGGCGTATATAGACCCATTTACATCAACAAGTTGCTGTACTCTTGTAGGTCCATTAGCTTATATTGCTAGCACATTTTAAATAGTGATCTAAATTGTAGTCAACTGCCAGATGGCGACTCTTTAGCGGCAAAGCGAATCTGTGGCTGAAAATCGCGAATATGCGGCGCGAATCTACGGCAGGGTTCCTGCGCGTCCATATCATGGGGTGAAAGAAACATAATCTAATTTATGGTAAAAATTCACTTTTTTAGCCCTTCACCCATTGTTATAAATTTGCCATAAAATTGGCTACATTTAGAAGTGTTTTTATTACATGTTACTCTGTTCGTAGATGTTTAAAGAATTTTTAATATTATAATTGTTTTTTTTATTTTTAAAAATAATTCAAATATTTATAAACTTTGAGGCAAACACAGTAATTGGTCATCTTTTTCAATACAGAATATTGTTGAGGAATAAAATACTGAAAAAATGATATAGGACATGTCTATGTTTCTACAGATTTTAAGTGTTTGTATTCATATAAACTAATTATGGTGAAATTTATCAAAAACAACATGGCTGCGAAAGAGTTAACCTAGTTATGTCATTAGCAGGGCTGTAGTCGAGAGTATATGCGAGTGTAAAGCGTATACTCACCTCTAGACACCGTATACTCACCTCACAAAATATTGTTAATTTCCTACTCCCATAGGCCATTGGAACAGAATTGGAAGAATCCTAAGGTAATCGACACGTTTTCGGTGCATCAAAGAACTTGCCTTTTCTTTTCCTTATCTTTATCGCCGTTCCAGGTTGAGATTGAGATTCTTTATCGATCGTTAATAAAAAAAAATAACAATGAAAATGACAAAATAATTCCTCTGAGTTTTTGCAGAAATAATGCTTAATCAGTTCCAACCAGTCACATGCATTGATGCGAATTGGTAACCCAGCAGGAACTGCAAAATGGTCTCCGCTATCAGGGTTGCCCTAGTTGCATCTGGAAATGCAGACGGTGACATGAATGATGAATCTACTATATGAAATAAAATCTCGTCTCCATGTGTAGTGTAGAAGAGCAAAGAAGAAACGATGAACGTACAAACCTTTTCATAAGCTTAATTAAATAAAACAAAAGACAAGAGATTGAAGACGTGGACTTTAAGTTGACTTGCGTAGGCACTAGGCAGATCAGTGAGCTCGAGAGAGTATTCCAGATTAACGAACTATAGAAACTGATTAATGGTAGTCCGGGTAGTAGATTTATGATACTTGTTGAACGATTGCTAGGTACTGTAATTATAATTTTTGTAATTGCTATTAGAAATTTATATAGCGCCAAGTGCTGTGACAACAGAATTTCCAGCCCCTTGGCAGAGCAGTGATGAGCCTCTAAACTATCTTTAGGCTTTATGAGCAAGAACTGATAATAAAGGTAATATTCAGATGCTTGAAGTTTAAAATGAGTGTAGTTGTGTCAGTAATATTATATTTAAAAAGGTTAAACTGATTATAATATTTTTCATTAGTTGATTAACCCTGGCCCTTAAAAATCGCCTGGCTCCTGGGCATTTAACTCCACTGCTTCCTCTCGGCTGGCCTGGCGCCACTTCAAGAGTAACTCTTCGCTCTCTGACCTAGACTATGTGATGCTAAATGCCATTAGGAATTACATATATATATATTTATGTAATTGATTTTGTATCAGTTGTATGTAGCCATTTAAGAACCTATTTTTGGCGCTAAAAATGCGAAGCATAGTCACTATCACCGCTTCATTTTGATTTTTCAGCGTGAAAATGCAGCAGCCAGCGAATATGGATGGACGGCCGGTGATTGCCTTGGCTCAAACAGTGCCATTAGACACCCAGAGCAGGTACAGAAATATGAAAAGTGGACTTGCTCAAAAGCTCATCCGATGCGGAATAATGCATGTTGTCATCGGTGTATTATGCATTGCCTTGCCAATCACCGAACTTACGGTTTCCATCGGTGAGAGCATATGGACAGGAATCGTGGTAAGAACCTAAACATAAATGTCTGTACGTCTTAAGTATTAGAGTCCTGCTGTAGCTGAGATATAATTATGGCACGACGAAAGCATACAACAATTACAACTGCAATTTGATAATGCGCTTCTTACAAAGTTCAGAAGTGTAAATTGCAGCCAAGCGAACAGTAAGAGCCATAAGTAGACTGGCAGAGGTCAGCTCTGAGTTCAGAGCGAAAGGTCGTGTCGGTAGGGGAGTTGCGAGCATGAGGCGGTAGAGAGTTGGAAGGACCAGCAACTGTGAATGATCGCCGGCCAAAGACAAGACGCATACTAGGAACATGCTTTTCAGCAGAGGCAGAGGCAGATGCAGGAGGCAATCAACCCTTGACAGATCTACTGACTGGAAGATAAAGATGATGGCAGACACCAGTTTGTCGAGCAGTTTGTGCTAATTTAAAATAAACCTTTCAGTGATATGCGTTTAGATTACAAATGCACTTACTTTCACTATTGCATATTTCCTGTACGTCATATGTAAGTTACAGTTCGTTGCTGCCAGGCATTGCAAGCTGACCTGTGAAGAAATATTGTGCAATAGTTGGACTGCGGTGTTGTCGTGTTTGTACGTCAGCTGAGACAATGCTCAACCCCAGAAGGATGAATCGGAAGATTCTGAAGATTCTTCATAAACGAGGCGTATAATAAATTAACGATCTCTAGGGCCTACATAGCTCAGTGACTATCTAAAATAGGTCGGTGTAAAGGTAGGTAAAAAATCAAAGTAATGCCAGGCCAGATCAGATCAGTCAAAGTTAGTACGCAACACAAGGTCAGATTAGCTAAGGTAAAGAAAGGTAAAGGAAGGTAAAATAGGGTACGGACAGGTTAGCTAAGTTAGGGCAAGGTACAGTAAGGTCAGGTCAAGGTAAGGTCAGGTAAGACAAGGTTTTATTACTAACTGTTCTGACTGTACTCCATGACGAAAAGCTCTAAGATTCAATTTTCAATTTTTTTCCGGTGTTATGGAATTCCATTCCCCAGGATCTTGTGTTTAACGCTGCCATCGACCTCTTTGAAAGCAAAGCCTTACTTAATGTCCTTACACAATTGAAGTAGTCTTGTAACTTTGTTTTCTGTCAACTGCATTTTTTGTGTGATTGCCAATTATGCTCATTGTAGGCCTATAGGGGCCTATGCCAAAAATTATTAGTGATAATAGTATAATTATTTTAATTGAAAACAGCCTGGATATGGGGCAATGCGGAATCCTGGGGACTTTGACCTTTTGATTACCAGGTTGATACCAAAACCCTGAGTGTGGATTATGTGACATTACTATCGAAACTATTGGTGAATTAATATAACTGTTATCAATAAATCAATTCGTTTACATTCAGATCTTGCTCTTCACTGTCACTGGAGCCTTTGGGATCGCAGCAGGAAAGAAAAAGGAGAGATGGCAGGTATTAAACTAGTATTCGCTGCATGCATGACAAAGTTTAAACTCCAACTGACTGCTGTAAACACTTTTCAAAATTTAATGCTGGGTTAGGTTGTCAGTAGCAAACGTGCAAGTAAACACTTAGGCCTACATGTTTGGCTATATATTTCCAGCTCTCGATTACGAAATAAAACCATTCTAGCCTTACACCACAATTTTGTAGTATATCTCAGAGATGGGGTAACAATAGGTGAGGTTTGATGTCAGAGAAGAATAGAACGAGTTATCTTGCTTCATAGCCTTAGTGCAACGCTTTTAAAACTTCGTTCATAGTGTTGAATGTTCATGAGTTTAAAGCAGATATAATCCATGGTGCAGCAACTGGTCACAAGTAGACTTTCCATGATAAACGATTCATAATCCTTGTTTTATTTTATTTTATTAGGTCATCACATTCAACGTTCTTTCCATCCTTTCTGCGATTTTCGCTGCTGTCTTGCTGAGTCTTGGCATAATTTACGCTCCCTTTTTCAACTTTTCTGATAGCTTCCAAGTTAAGGTACGACAATAAATTTCACTTGTATTTTTTTGGTGGAATTATATAGAGCTGATGCGCATTACCCACAAAGTCTAATTTGACCCACTTTCTTCACTAGGACAGGTTATGTATGTTAGGTAGTTTCAAGTAATTGAAAACAAAAGCACGTTCAGCTTCTGTCTGTCAGTATTGCCGTTGAGGTTGAACCGCCTAAATAATGTGAACCTCTGTAGGCGAACAGACGATCACTAAGGCATGTACTAGATGGCATGTACTAGATGCTGAAATACTATCCTATTTAGCTAGGCTAGTTAATTCTTTTAATCTTGAGGTTTCCATGGATTCACAATGAGTTCAGTCGTCGCGTTCGAATCCATGTTTGCGTCCTATGCTTATGCAGGTTATCCTGTGAAAACCGACCTTGCGATTATTCGTATTTTTTCTGCAATAGGTGTACTATATATAAAAAATCAATAAAATACAGTTGGCTTAGATTGAAACATATTAATACTGTAATGTGAAGTATATTACAGTGAACTATAATAGACAATACAATGCAATTAGATACATGCAATAATTATAATACAACGGAACATAATGTAATATGACGCACTGTGATGCAGCAAACTGCACTTTAACACGCATTACTCTTCAAACTACTTCTTCAAATTAAACTATTTATTTTAAACTATTACACTATAAACGCTTATAAATTGATAGAAAACGTGTGCACTTTGAGTTATATGTTCAATTATGTTGTAAAACTTATAGCATAAGGTCGTATGGTCATACGAAGCGCTGCTTGCTGGTTCGGCAGAAGTCACGGTCGCAATTTTTTCTTCCACTGCCTGCTGTACTATTGGTGCATGCTGTTGCGACTGTGGAGGTTCTTGTTGCTGTCCAATAGATCCAGAGTATCATCAGGTAATTAATTATTCAAAGAACTAGGTAAATTTGTGTAATATATGAGCTACTATGTTACAATTTAAAGAAAGTTGGTATTCGTTTACGTAAGCGTTACAGCGTGAATCAATCATGCAGTTCGACAACAAAACTCGCTGAAACTGTTCCTAAAAATTCAAAACGCAGAAAAGACATTAAACAGATTAATCGTGGTAAAATTCAACTGGCCTTCATTGGCGTTTCTATGAGGTACTGAAAAGGCACAATTTTAAAATGCCTTAAACAACGACCAACTTCTTTTTTAAGCAAATGTGCAGTTATTTATTACTTGCACTTATTAATTGGGCAACATAAGTAAACCTGAATTCAATCCAAGTACCGAGACAATTGACAACATGAGAAAACTACTTTACATGGAATAATAAGATGTTTTAAATTTTGTTATTCAAAAGTCCAAGTACTTCCAAAATATCTGTCCAGTGAAATTAGCGGCGACCATCTAGCGTGTCCTTCCGTTGCGGAAAGACACAATAGTCTTTATACAATAGTATAGTCTTATAGTCTTATTGTAGTCTTTTCGAGTTTGTTATCGTATACTAATAATAATCAGCAATGCAATCACGAAAGTAACTATATAGTATTGTCTCTTAAACATACTCTCATACACTGTTCTTGCAATAAATTATATTCGCTGTGTCAAATCGGTAAAACTATACATATTTACACCTTCATTGAATTCTAAAGGTGTCAATGTGATATAGGGCATCATTTATGCTGGGTCAACAGTCAACACACAGCCACGCTAACACATGCATGCAAATATGCAAAGCACATGTACTGAATACGAAACGAAAAATAACTAAAGATTATAGCACATAATTATCACTTATGAATCTTAATAATGCGGAAATACACGCACGTTAGAATGTATAGTTTAAACAGTCTGCACAATGTTTGAAATTCTGTTTATACATCCACTCGAAGTCATTAATATTTCATTATTTGCATGTTGTACTTGTTAACATTGATCAGCAACAGTTCATCATGAACAATCAACATCAAATTAACGATGTTCAACCCCTATAAGCAACAGCCTGCATTCAACACCAATCAGCAAGAGCCAATGTTCAACACCAATCAGCCACAACCAATGTTCAACCCCAATGAACACCAGCCAATGTTCAGCCCCAGTTAACAACAGCTAATGTTCAACCCAATCAACAACAGCCAGTGCTCGACCCCAATCAGCCACAGCCAATTTTCAACCCCAATCAGCCACAGCCAATGTTCAACCCCAATCAACAACAGGCAATGCTCAACCCCGATCAACCATAGCCAATGTTTGGCGCTATAGAGAAATGTTTAGAGTTACTAATAATGATTAACGTGTGTTTCTTTCACCTCAACAACAGCCAACATTCAACCCCAATCAGCAGCCGCTAATGTACAGTCCCAATCGACAACAGCCAACGTTCAACCCCAATCAGCAACAGCTGACGTTCAACCCCAATCAGCAACAACCAAAGTTCAAACCCAATCAGCAACAGCCGACGTTCTACCCCAATCAACAACAGCCAATGTTCAACCCCAATCGACAACAGCCAACGTTCAACCCCAATCAGCAACAGCCAACGTTCTACCCCACTCAACAGCAGCCAGCGTTCTACCCCATTCAACAGCAGCCAGCGTTCAACCCAAATCAGCGGGTGACTGGGCGTTGCCCTCAACAGTATGCTGTTCGATACTTTGCACATCAACAGAACGTTTCTCTGAATCATCCTCAACCAGATTTCTCGGCGTTTTCACCAGGTTAGGAAACGAAAGTCTTACTCTCTGAACATTCTCTTGTAAACTTATTATTTATTACTAATTGTAATTGGTTGTTGATATATTATTAGTTGTCATAGCCTTTTTAGTAACCTACCCTGGATTTTGGATTGCCCGGTGATTTCGTTGTATTGTGATTATCTATACATGGCTTGCTTGTTAATTACTGAGTTGCAATTTGCGGGATTACAGATGAATCTCGTCTCCAGTGGATCAGAATATTTGCAACTGACAATATTTCAAAGATAATAATTATTATCTTCATTAAAATGTCATTGGTCATCTGAAGTCATAAGCCACTGCTTGGAAGCACATTCCGAGAGTAATGAGTAATAGCGTTATATAATTAGATTCAATTCAAATAGTAGTTTCGTTCATTAAGTGGATTAGAAAACTCGTGCAACGTCAAGTAATCCATTGCACAAGTTAGCTATACGATAGCAGACTCTGTGAAAGTGAAATATTGGGATCGACGTCTAAGTATTTTTGTAACATCTAGTGTCAGTTGCTTACAAATGACTCCGGTCAAGGTCAGCTAGTGCATAGATCAGTCAGCCGACTTATGAAATACATGCAACATATTATATACACAATTTACTGCTGTAATCATAATTTGTGACTCGGTGAGTAATTTAAAACCGGACAATAGGTGTCACCAACGTGTAAAGACGTCTAAACCATAGAGATTTTTTTGGCATTTCCGCAGTGTCTCATTCTCTGTGTATTTGTTTGTATGTCTTAATTTTTGCGTTTTAACACCTAAAATTCGCCTTTTAAATGTGCCAACTCAGTGCAAGGTATTTAGTTGCGTCCTTGTACCTTGTAACACAATGGCCTATACATTATATTTCTAGAGACAACTGGGCTAACAACTGCTTCTGTAACTACGGAAACGAACGCACAACCCGACGGCGATGGATCTTATGAAGGCCTAAATCGCTTCAGCAATTCTGAGATGTTTTCACCTCACGAAGCTCCACCTACTTACGACGATGTCTGTAGTGGCGGAGACGCCACTGCAGACTGCAGTTACGCCACTGCAGACTGCAGTTACGCCACTGCAGACTGCAGTTACGAATAGCCTACCGCAGTAAATGGCCTTGACCCCTGCTAATTTTAATGAATTGATCGGGTGACACCACCACTGTCTGTTTGAATGGGTGCCACCAGTGATATTTTCGTGAATAAGAAGTCGAATAAGAATAATGATTATTTGATTTTCGTGCAGTAGAAGTAGAAGTAGAATAAAAATTATTTTAAGAACGAGAATAGAATAAGAAGTGAAATTAAGACTTTCAGAAATGAATAAGAATAAGAAGTATAATAATTTATAGAACGAAAATTAAGAAACTTTTAATTTTTAACAGTCTTATTTTAGTACTGAACTACAGAAATATGTTTCAAATGTCCGTTTGTTATTTGGATTTGGCGCATTTATTCGTGCGTGATGGAAATCTCATAACCTACGATATAGCTATAGCCACAGTTAGTAGGCCTACAACATTTCCAAACATTGTTTATGCACAAGAGAAAAGTTGAAAAGTTTTTATAATTATATTTCTTTCACATTGAAATGAGTTTGTCAAGAATTTTCGTTGATCATAAAAGGGAATGTGCGGTGTGGAAATACTTTAGTTACAACCCAGACATTTGAGAAAAATGGAAAATGCTGAAGTATAGTAGTAAATGATAAAACTGAAGACAACTGTGAAGTTTAAATCTCAGGAAAACTCACGAACTTTAAACTTCATATGCAGCGGGATCACGCGGTTATATTTTTCAGAGTGTTGAAAATTAACTAACATTATTGATTGGTGTCAGGTTAAGGACTGTTCCAATATATGCCTACTGCGTGTCAGTAAAATCTGTTTTTGAGTGGAATTAAAACTTAGGCCTAAATAAAACATTACATTGAGAAAATGTGTGTAGAATGAAAACACTACAGATAAGAGTGAGAAAAGCCTGATAAGTAAACAGAGAAGTAAATTATGTGAATACCAGAACTAGAAGTAGAAGTAAAATTATTTGAGAACGAGAAGTATAAGGAGAAGTAAAATTGCTTCACCAGAAGTGAATAAGAACTAGAAGTAAAATTATTTTAGAACGAGAAGTAGAAGCAGAAGTCAAATTACTTCAACAGAAGTGAATAAGAACTAGAAGTAAAATTAATCAGAGAAGTAAAATATCACTGGGTGCCACGCCATTTAAAGTCCCCGTGTACACACCACGCTAGCCCAAGATCTTAATATGTGAAATAAGCTGGCATCGGGAGGCGAACCGCACGCTCTGTCACACATAGGCGCATGGCATTAGGCGACGCTCTAACGGTCTAACCTATGTAGCTAACTGGGCGATGTTGTGATTTCACGGGCACTCCCTAAGCCTAGGCGTAGCCCTTCTTCTGCAGTCTAAAGCAAGGTTTTTTCATTCTTTTAATTTAGCCTAGCTATCTCTATCACTGCATTCGTGTTCTAACATGATATAATTGAAACGATTGTTACGACTAACCGAAAAATCGACACTAGTCAAAATAACGTCATTGTCAAATTTATTGCACATGGTTTGTATTGGACTACAGCACGGCTGTTATTAAGTTGTCAATCAATCAATCAATCAATCAATCAATCAATCAATCAATCAATCAGTGTTAGACGTAGAACACTTTGGATGAATGGGCTTAGTTGTCGAACGAGTTGTCTTCAAGTACGAACCTTTGCGTCAGCCATTCTGTCTATCAGTCAGTCAATCAGTCAGTCAATCAATCAATCAACTAGATATTTATATAGCGCGCTCTTCAAGGTTAAGTACATGTATGACTTAGCTTCTCACACACCGAGGGGATAACTACAAAAATGCACGTCGAGTCAGGGAAGGCGCGGAACATGGCAGCTAGGGAATGTAATCCCGGAGCATTCTGTCAATCCCGGGATTACGGGATTAGGAATTAATCAATCCCGGGATCCGGGATCCCGGGATTATACTTTATGCAATAACAAAATTTCTCGCCTGTAGCATAAATGTATACTTAATACTATAACGTTGTTGTGTGTTAAAGATATAATGGTATTAAGAACGTTGTGGCGATGTGTTATAAACTTGTAACTTAAAATGAAAAGTTTAAACGTTCGTTAGGAGTTATTTACGATAAAATTATCGCAAGAAGCGTGAAGTGTCAAAAGTAGATTCACCCACTAATGATGACTCAGAGCATAGGCAGAGGCACTTGACAGCAGTTGGGCTCGGTTGATCCGTGATCAAGGTTTCTCCACTAACAGCTTGTATTCGGAGGCTCATTAACTCGGGGTGGGGTGTTTCTGAGTGGAAAGATCTTGATACTTGATAGCAATCCCACGGCCGGGAATGAGGTCTCAGAACGACAGGTGACCAGCGCAGCACCGCTGCGGGAAGACCCAAGCAGTAGCAGCCTAGCAGTCTCGCCTACCAGTAGGCCTAGCAGCGTACTGCAGCGGAGTGCGCAGCAGTCTGCAGCACCCTGATATTAAAGTAGCCAGCAGGGGCGTCTACACCATAGAAACCTTGGAGCAAATGCTCCATCCAAGACATAGGGGGAGATCTGTCAGTGTGTGTGACACCATCTTAGGGGGAAAGGAACGGGGAGGGGGAAGAACAGAGGAAAAAGGGACGTTGCTTCAATGACTGGGGGGTGGGTAGACGCCTCTGTAGTCTGCACTATGGCTGGTACCCGTCGTTGCTGTTTATCTGCCGTAATTAGCGTCCGTTGCCCAAGCCTCAAGGAAGAATTATACAGTGGATCAAGCAAATTTAATCCAAAAATCCCAATTTTTTGTAATCCCGAAAATACGGTTTTCCACGTTTGTCAATCCCGGGATTACGGGATTTAAAAAGGTTCCGGGATTCGGGATCCCGGGATTACATTCCCTAATGGCAGCGCTGCGAAGATTTGAGCCTCGTAGCCAAGAAAGAAGCTAGGGCCACTATTCCAATTTTCGAGTTAGCGTTACAAGCACGTCGTTAATGGAAATTATTATGCCCTCATATTTTCTAATTAATCTTGCAGACAAAAACACGTAACTAAATTAATCGTGCTGTTGGGCCTACATTTGTTTAGTGCAAAGATCTGAAGACCTCCATGTCGGATGTGATAATTGTTTATTTTCATCTCAACAATTTGTTTTTTCTGCAACGATTTAAAGATTTAACGATTGCTTATTTTTCGCTATCTTTATTTAACAAACAATGAAGACAGATGCAGACAAATATGAAGTGATTAAGAAACTCTTGTTCATTCTTTCATCGTTTAAAATGTTCATTTCCTCTAGACTTAGGCTGAGAGCGCCAAGGATTAGTTACCTTGCAGAGGCGCTATATATAGGCCTACGTGTTCTGAATGAATGAGCGCATGAATGAATCAGAATGATTAGGGAGAGTTACTAATCTAATCTAGTCTAGTCTAGCCTAATCTAATCTATATGTAATCTAATCTATATGTAACCTAATGACTTTTATAGCGCCGTTATAATAAAGCACAAGGCATCAATCAATGGTCGCTAGAAGACCTACGAAGGTAATTGGAAGCTAAATAAAATGGCTGTCGCAAAGGTTCGTACTTGAAGACAAATCGTTGGAAATTATGAACACTGTGCTATATAAGTCGTTAGATTAGATTAGATTAATTTCTCAGGAATTAACTACTTACGATATTTTAACATACTTCAGATATTTCTTCTACTTTAGAGAACACCATCGTGTTCGTTTTGCTTAACTTAATGATGTCCTCAGTCATATTCAATCATTTCCTTCTATTTACAATTTCACAATTCTTGCTGTAGAGTGACGCGTTGAAACAATCTCGTCACCATCCCCTCCCCGCAACAAGTAAGTCTTCCCACCCATCCTCATCCTCGCATGTTCTGTTAACATCCTCGCCAATTCCCGCAGTTCCCCCCCCCCACCATCCTCGTCCATTCCCACAGGACTACATCATGTTCCCCTGGATAATGGTAGTGAAAGATGCAGAGGAGACGGATCGATGGATAGCACGCAGTTTCCTCAAGTGGAAGTAGCAAGTGCGAGTAAGTAAGGAGAGATGAGAATGAAAGGTTAGTGAACTTCTAAGGTGACTCCTAGGTCGCAGACATTCTTAGAGTATAAGAATATTGTAATATAGTCTGGGCCTGCACGTACAAGTCAAAGCCTAAAAAATTGGTTATTCTTCAAAAACGAGCAATCTGATACGTAGCTAGAATCCTTTACGAGGCCCATACAAAGCAGAAATATTCGGAGCTTAAGCTATTTTAAGAATCGATCAGATAAGGCAAAAATAAAATTTAATCGGGACTTTATGCATCGTTATGACCGCGGCTTACTACCGGCAGCACATAAATTTCTTCCGCCATAGCTAATAATAAAATCCCCGGCTATTTTCGCTTAGATATTTAGGGGCCCATAGGCTATATATGGAGCGAACTGCCCCTTTCCATTCGCCATGCAGTTATTGTTTCTGGATGGTTATCGAATAAATAAATTGGATTGGATTGAGTCAGAACTTCAGATTTTAGAACAACAATTATAGCTCTATATAGTATACAGCTGCTACGTTGAAGTTCTGACTACGTAGCAGCTATCAACAGTTATGTTGTCTCAGTCCAATGAGCACATAATGTTTAGCGTAAACTGTAAAAATATGCCACCATTACCGCGATTTTATCGCCGGCTTATTCTACCATTACCGCTGTGTTACATCGACAGTAAACCCATTACCGCGGTAAAACCGCCATTACTGGTTATTTTCCGCGGTTACCGCGGATTTACCGCAGGTATAGTTACCGCGTCACTCTCTAGGCCCTATTGTAAAGCAGACAACAACCGTGGACTGGGATAGGTTAAATTGACCTGGGCTAAATATCAAACCACGATTGTCAGCACTTAGGTCTACCTGCTGCAGATATAATTCAGGAGTGAAGAACCTGGTCAATTTTCAGTCATTCGACATGATTGTTTAGGCCTACATGCCTTGGGAATCTTCCTAATTGTGTGAATGAACTTAACAGGGCAAACTCGGCTTCTCTCATGCATGACAGTCCTACATCAGTCTAGACATAAGTTAAGAGGTGTAGAACACAACAGGTAAGCACGTATTGTGTATCTTGTGGTTGATAACTGCAGGTAACATGTGATTATATCTAATTGAAAATTGTAAAAGTACTCAGAAACTAAGTAAGAAACTGGCGAACACTAGTAAGGAAGTGAATCTACCACGTCATTTAGTGAAATGTAGGTAAGTGTTTAATTTCCTACTCCTATAGGCCATTGGAACCGAATTGGAAGAATCCTAAGGTACCGGTAATGGACACGTTTCCGGTGCATAAATAACTTGCCGTTTCTTTTCCTTATCTTTAACGCCGTTCCAAGTTGAGATTGAGATTCTTTATCGATCATTAATAGAAAATAACAATAAAAATGGTGAAATCAAAATCCTCTGAGTTTTTGCAGAAATAGGCCTAACGTGTAATAGGTTCCAATCAGTCACATGCATTGATGCGAATTGGTTACCCAGCAGGAACTGCAAATGGTCTCCGCTATCAGGATTGCCCTAGTTGCATCTGGAAATGCAGACGGCGACATCAATCTACAATATGAAATAAAATCTCGTCTCCATGTGTAGTGTAGCAGAGCAGAGAAGAAAAGATGAACGTACAAACCTGTTCATAAGCTTAATTAAATACATCAAAAGACAAGAGATTGAAGACGTGGACTTTAAGTTGAGTTGCGGTAGGCACTAGGCAGACCAGTGAGAGTCGATCAGAGTATTCCAGATTAACGGACTACAAAACTGACTAATGGTAGCCCGGGTGGCACATTTGTGATACTTGTTGAACGATTGCTAGGTACTGTAATTATATTTTTTTTAAAATTGCTATTAGAAATTCATATAGCGCCACCGCGGCCCGACTACAGAATTGCCGGGCCCACTGGTAGAGCAGTCACGGGCCTCTAAACTATATCTTTAGGCTTTATGAGCCAAAAATGATAAGTAAGGTAATAATCAAATGCCTGAAGTTTAAAATGATTGTAGTTGTGTCAGTGATATTATATTTAAAAAGGCTTATCTGGTTATAATATTTTTCATAAGTTGATTAGCCCTGGCCCCTAAAAATCACCAGGGCCGTGGGTAATTGACTCCACTGCCTCCTCTCTGTTGGTCTGGCGCCACTTCAAGAGTAACTCCTCGCTCTCTGACCTAGACTATATGATGCTAAATGCCATTAGGAAGTACATATGTTTATTTATTTTGAATCAGTTGTACATAGCCATTTAAGAACCTGTTTTTGGCGCAAAAAATGCGAAGCATTGTCACTATCACCGCTTCATTTTGATTTTTCAGCGCGAAAATGCAACAGCCAGCGAATATGGATGGACGGCCGGTGGTTATCTTGGCTCAAGCAGCGCCACTAGACACCCAGAGCAGGTACAAAAATATGAAAAGTGAACTTGCTCAAAAGCTCACCCGATTCGGAATAGCGCATGTTGTCATCGGTGTATTCTGCATTGCCTTTCAAATCGTCGCCATTACGGTTTCCTTTATTTCCATCGGTCATGGCATATGGACAGGAGTCGTGGTAAGAACCTAAAGCACAAATATCTGTACGTCTTAAGTATTAGAGGTCTGCTATAGCATAGATATAATTATGGCACGACGAAAACATACAACAATTACAACTGCAATTTGATAATGCGCTTCTTACAAAGTTCAGAAGTGTAAATTGCAGCCAAGCGAACAGTAGGAGCCATAAGTAGACTGGTAGAGGTCTGTTCTCAGTTCAGAGCGAAAGACCGTCTCGGAAGAGGAGATGCGAACATGAGGAGGTAGAGAGTTGAAAGGCGCAGCAACTGTGAATGATCGCCGGCCAAAGACAAGACGCGTACTATAGGAACGACATGCTTTCTAGCAGAGGAGACGATCAGCCCTTTACAGGCTAACCTGTAGGCTAACCATGGAAGATAATAATAATCTTCGTTTAATATCTTCAAACTGACAATTACGCAGTATGATTACAAATCAGTATGAACGGATGATCACAATTTATTAAACAGGAGTCGAATTTTAACTGTATACGGCTGCCTTGCAAGGCGCCCATCACGTCCTACATCTCATTTTCACAAACGCGCGTCATAAGGATGATTGGCAAACACCAGTTTGTCGAGCAGTTTATGCTAATTTAAGACAAACTTTTCAGTGATATGCGTTACTCTCACTATTGCATAGTTCCTGTGCGTCATATGTAGGCTAAGTTACAGTTCGTTTCTGCCAGGCATTGTAAGCGTACCTGTGAAGAAATATTATGCATTAGTTGTATAGCGGTGTTGTGTTTGTACATCAGCCGAAATATCGCTCAACCCCAGAACGATCTTCATAAACGAGGCGTGTAATAAATTAACGATCTCTACGTAGCCCAGTGACCATCTGAAATATGTCGGTGTAAAGATAGGTAAAAAATCAAAGTAAGGCCAGGTCAGATCAGATTAGATCAGTCAAGGTCAATACGTAACAACAGGTCAGATTAGCTAAGGTAAAGAACGGTAAGGGGAGGTAAAATAGGATCTGGACAGGTTAGCTAAGTTGGGGTAAGGTAAAGTAAGGTCAGGTCAAGGTAAGGTCAGGTAAGATAAGGTTTTATTACTAACTGTTCTGGCTATACTCCATGACGAAAAGCTCTATGATTCAATTTTCAATATTAGTCCGGTGTTATGGAATTCCATTCCCCAGGATCTTGTGTTTAACGCTGCCATCGACCTCTTCGAAAGCAAAGCGTTACTTACTGTCTTTGCACAATTGAATCAGTCATTTAACTCTGTTTTCGATTAACTGCATTTTTGTGTGATTGCCAGTTATGCTCACTGTACATGCCAAAGAGTATTAGTCATAATAGTATAATTATTTTAATTATAAACAGCCTGGATATGGGGCAATGCAGAATCCTGGGCATTTTGACCTTTTGATTACCAGGTTGATACCAAACCCTGAGTGTGCAATACGTGACATTATTATCGAAACTATTGGTGAATTAATATAACTGTTATAAATAAATCAATTAGTTTACATTCAAAACTTGCTCTTTGTCAATAGTTCATTATCACTGGAGCCTTTGGGATCGCAGCAGGAAAGAAAAAGGAAAGATGGCAGGTATTAGACCAGTTTTTGTTGCATGCATGATAAAGTTTAAACAGCCACTATAACCATAAACACTGTTCGAAATTTAATGCTGGGTTAGGTTGTTAGTAGTAAACGTGCAATTAAACACTTAGGCCTACATGTTTGGCTATATATTTCCAGCTCTCGATTACGAAATAAAATCATTCTAGCCGCACATCACAATTTTGTAGTATATCTCAGAGATGGGTAAGGTAACAGTAGGCAAGGTTTGATGTCAGAGAAGAATAGAACGAGTTATCTTGCTTCATAGCCTTAGTGCAACGCTTTTAAAACTTCGTTCACAGTGTTGGAAGTTCATGACTTTATAGCAGAAACCAGTGCTTTTTCAGCCGGAACGTGCCGGAACGGCGTTCCGGCACCTTTTTTCAGCTCCTAAAAATAATTTAGTTATTTTAATAATAAAAACAATAATTTTGTTATTTTAATTTAATTTCAGTGTTTGAACTGTTTTAAGTGTTTATTGAGACCCTCCCAACCCCCAATCTCGTTATTCTCGGGATTTTAACCCGTCCATAATTGTTCCGTTCCGGAACCTATTGTTCCGTTCCGGAACCTTTTCTTCTAGAAAAAAACACTGGCAGAAACTATCCATGGTGCAGCAACTGGTCACAAGTAGACTTTCCATAACGAACGATTCATAATTTTTGTTTTATTTTTTTATTAGGTCATCACATTCAACGTTCTTTCCATCATTTCTGCCATTTTCGCTGCTGCCTTGCTGAGTCTTGCCATAATGTACGCTCCCGGTTACAACTATTCTGGTAGCTTCCAAGCTGAGGTATGACAATAAATTTCACTTGTATTGTTTTGGTGAATTTATATATATCCGATGCGCATTACCCACAAAGTCTAATTTAACCCATATCCTGCACTAGGACAGGTTATGTATGTTAGGTAGTTTCAAGTAATTGAAAACCAAAGCGCGTTGAGTGTCTATCTGCCATGGCAGTATTGCCGTTGAAGTTGAACCGCCTAAATAATGTGAACCCCTGTAAGCGAACACATGGTCACTAGGGCGTGTAGCAGATGCTAATACTATCCTATTTAGCTGGGCTAGTGAATTCTTTTCACCTTCAGGTTCCATGGATTCACAATGAGTTCGAATCCATGTTTGCGTCCGATGCTTTTGCAGGTTATCCTGTGAAAACCGACCCTGCTATTATTCGTATTTCTTCTGCAAGAGGTACTGTATTTTTACAGAGGTCTTATATATATAGCGCCCCTTCAAGGTTATCTACTCAGGAGTATATAAAAAATCATTACAACAGAACAGACTGCAACATAATACTGCAATGTGAAGTAGGCTACATGTATATTACAGTGAACTAGAGACAATACAATTATAATACAACGGGACCTGATGTAATATGACGCACTGCGATGCTGCAAATTGCACACTTTAATACGCATCACACTTCAAACTACTTATTCAAATTAAACTATTTATTTAAGCTATTACACTATAAACGCAAATAAATTGAAGAAACATTTGCACTTCTATTTTTATGTTCAATTAGGCCTATGTTGTAAAACTTATAGCATAATGTCTTATTGGCAATGGAAGCGCTGCTTGCTGCCATGGGTGTGATAGAAGGTATCGTCGCAATTTTGTCTTCCACCGTCTGCTGTACTATTGGTGCATGCTGCTGCGACTGTGGAGGTTCTTGTTGCTGTCCAACAGATCAAGAGTATCATCAGGTAATTAATTATTCAAAGAACAGAATATCCCCTTTCAAAGAAGTAGCTAAATTTGTGTAATAAATGAGCTACTATTGTACAGTTTACAGAAAGTTGGTATTCGTTTACTTCATTGTTACAGCGTGAATCAGCGCGACAACAAAACTCGCTGTAACTGTTGCTAAAAATTCGAAACGCAGAAAATACATTAAACAGATTAATTGTGGTAAAATTCAACTGGCCATCATTGACGTTTCTATTAGGTACTGAAAAGCATTATTTTAAAGTGCCTTGAACAACGACCAACTTCCTTTTTATGCAAATGTATAGTTATTTATTAATTGCACTTATTAATCCCTCAACATAAGTAAATCTGAATAGAATCCGAGTACCGAGACAATTGACGACCTGAGAAAAGTACCTTACATCGAATAATAAGATGCTGTTTTAAATTTTATTTTTCAAAAGTCCAAGTACCTTCAAAATGTATATCCAATGAAATGCAAAACACGTGCACTGAAAATGACACGAAAATAACTAAAGATTATAGCATATAATTATCACTTTAATCTTAAAAATGTCGAATTACACTCGCGTTAGAATGCATAGTTTAAACAGTCTGCACAACGTTTGAAATTCTGTTTATGTGTCTATTCGAAGTTATTAATATTCTCAATATTTGTATGTTCTACTCCTTAACCTTGGCCAGCCACACGTGGATCAGCAGCAGTTCATAATGAACAACCAACATCAAATGATGTTCAACCCCAATAAGCAACAGCCAGCATTCAACCCCAATCAGCCACAGCCAATGTTCAACCCCGATCAACAACAGCCAATGTTCAACCCCAATCAACAACAGCCAATGTTCAACCCCAATCAGTCACAGCCAATGTTCAACCCAAATCAACAACAGCCAACGTTCAACCCCAATCAACAACAGCCAATGTTCAACCCCAATCAACAACAGCCAATGTTCAACTCCAATCAGCCACAGCCAATGTTTAACCCCAATCAACAACAGCCAATGTTCAACCCCAATCAACAACAGCCAATGTTCAACCCCAACCAGCCGCAGCCAGTGTTCAACCCCAATCAGCCACAGCCAATGTTCAACCCCAATCAACAACAGCCAATGTTCAACAACCCAAATCAACAACAGCCAATGCTCAACCCCAATCAGCCACAGCCAATGCTCAACCCCGATCAGCCACAGCCAATGTTCAACCCCAATCAACAACAGCCAATGTTCAACCTCAATGAACAACAGCCAATGCTCAACGCCAATCAGCAGCCGCCAGGGAACGGCCCTAATCAACAACAGCCAACGTTCTACCCCAATCAACAGCAGCCAACGTTCACCCCCAATCAACAGCAGCCAATGTTCAACAACCCCAATCAACAACAGCCAATGCTCAACCCCAATCAGCCACAGCCAATGCTCAACCCTGATCAGCCACAGCCAATGTTCAACCCCAATCAACAACAGCCAGCGTTCTACCCCAATCAACAGCAGCCAGCGTTCAACTCAAATCAGCCGATGACAGGGCGTTACCCTCAACAGTACGCTGTTCGATACTTTGCACATCCACAGAATGTTTCTCCGAATCATCCTCAACCAGATTTCTTGACGTTTCCACCAGGTTAGGAAACTAAAGTTTTACTCTCTGAACATTCTTTTGTTACCTAGTCATTATAGTTAGTCGATAAATTATTAGTCTTAGTGGCACTTTCATTGGTTTGGGACTATCTAAGCAAGTCTTACTTGTTAATACCTGAGTTGCCATTTTTTAGACTAAAGAAAACACTTCTTTTCAATTGATTGAACCATTTTTCAAGCGTAGATAGTTTAAATCTAGTATTATTTACATTAAAAGGTCGTTTCTCACCTGAGGTCAAACCCTGTCAGCTTCAATCCGCAACATGATTAAAGCTTAACGCTCTGAAGTTAAAGATATTGCCTAATTAGGTTCACTTCTATTGACTGCTTCGTTTCAAAAGAGTATTAATCTGTTTAGATTAGAGTAGGTGATATTAGATGATTATATTTAGACCGAACTGTTGCCAAAAGTAAAATGTGCAAAATTGATTAATCTATTGCTCTCGGAGTCAGCTACACCAATGTTTTCCAAACTGTGAACCGCGGACCGGTGCCGGTCCGCGAGCCGACACTTACCGGTCCGCAAAGTGAGTCATGAAACTGGACAAATAAAGACAATGGACGTTTTCTCGATTGAGCCTCGCTTTAAACTATCTTAAAAAACACGATTGTCACGCAATCAACCCCATATTTTTCATTCCTGATGGAATGTGCCAGCAATATCAGACGGGAGCCCGAAATTGACCAGGCCACTCGGCAGATATACGTACAGACAGACAGACAGACGGACGGACAGACAGACGGATATTGGACCAAGTCCGACGCAATATAACACGGGCTCCCGAAATTGGTCCGTCCAAAGAACACTCGACACAGACGGATTGACAGACAGATAAAGAGCAGTAAGTCTGTCTCTGCCTCCCTCCCTCCCTCCCTTCCGGTATCACTCCCTCAATATGGCACACGATCTGACGGGAGTTTGAGGGGGAGGAGGAGCAAGGACGAGGCGAAGACTGATTCTGCGTTCACGAAACAGAGACAACATCAACGTACTCATCAAGACTCGCAATGTGACTTATCATCAAGCATTCCAAAAATACAAATAAATTCTTTTCTCTTTCTAAGAATCCATTCATTTTCTTTCTCAATCCGTCATTATGACGGGCAAATACTATACGGCCCTATTAATAAACAGCACTGGCATATATATTTTTTATCAATTTAAAAAATGCAACTGTTTGATTCATATCAGATCAGTACAAAGTATTCAATTCAGAATTATATACTCGCGCTACTATTAAAAAATAATTTACCTTTTTTGACCCAATTTATAGATACAAATAATTAATAAATTGGGCACCGGTTTTGCTGCAATGGGAAAATTCCTGCCGGTTCGTCACACTCAAGGTAAATTCCTGCTGGTCCGTCACACTGAAAAGTTTGGGAAGCGCTGAGCTACACGATGTGGATGTGAACTAATAGTGTTTTTCTATTCTGTTCACGTCTTAACATGCTGGCCACATCTCAGGTCAGTTACTTGCAAGTGCGTCCCAGAAAGGGCAGCTAGCGTATAACCCAATCGGGCAACTCGTGAAGTAGATGACAATATTGATAAAAAAATATGCTTTTGCTGCTGCAGGCATACTATCAGTTAACCAATTGAGAAACTGTCTCCAGGATGCAGAGACGGTATATGTAAAGCAGTGAGTCATCATATCAGATTTATCATTTTCACAGTCTCCAATTGTCTTCATAATGGCTTGGCTGCCATCTGGACTATTCTTCCCAGAACAACTGAAACGACTTGGTCTTTGTTTTTCTTTACATTTAAATGCCCCATGTTGACTCTTCCACCATGACACTAGGCCACCATGACACTAGGTATACTAGGCCAAGGAATTCGGCCTAGTATACGCCTTGTTACACCTGCTTACCTGTTTATTTTTCTAGAGAAAACAGGTCAAGGAACACACACTGTTGAATATACTGGGCTAACAACTGCTACTCCACCTACGGAGACAAACACACAACTCGGCGGCGACAGGGCTTACGAAGGCCCAATTCGCTTCAGCGATTCTGGGCCGTCTTCACCTCAGGAGGCTCCACGTGTTTACGACAATGAACCGGAGTTGAGTTATTTGCACATGTAGCCGACCGCCGTGTTTTGATGGTCACAAACTCTCTCTAAAGCGTCGATATTCTGTACAGTTTCAAGCAAAGCTTTTTCCATGCTTTTTATTTTATTAGTTTAGCTGCCTTAGTCTAGCTATCTTTATAGATTACGTTCATGGTCTAATTGTGAATAGTTGAAACGATAATTATTATTAAAACGGCTATCCATGAAACAGACACTTACGAAAAATGGTCGTTAATGTATGCATAGTTTGTTTAGAGCACGGCCTGTTTTAACTTGACATCCATGACTCAATTTCTCAAGTAGAAATGAATGTCTGCCAGGTCAGAGAAGGCACGGAACGTAGTCAGGTCTACGAAACTTTGCACCTCGCAGCCAAGAATCGAACTCGGATTACCAATTTCAATTTTGGTTCAGTGTTAAAACCTTGGTGATAACCAGGGATCATCTCATCATTTAGGCCTACTCTCAGATGAGTCATGGAAACATATAAATATAAACAATCGCGTTGTCGTATACCAACATTGATTGTTTTTAATTAAATACCTGAAGGTTACCGCTTCGGATGTGCTAATCGTTTAATTGCTTGCTAACAGTTTCTACAGTGGTTTATGCAGGGATCGGTTCGGACCGGAACGCACCGGAACGGCGTTCCGGTTCTTTTTTTGACGACCGGAACGCCGTACCGGTTCTTTCTTGGGAAAAAATTTCTAGTATCTAGAGCGTCTTTTCGTTACTTCCTATACTTTTCTGGCGGATTATTAATGGCCCATGTAGATTTCAACCTCTCTGCAGCCAGAATAGGATGTATACGCTATATATACACAGGGCCACAGACGTATATGTCTACGTATTTTGTCTGTGTAAGTGACCCTCACCCTAATGGGTTGAGTTATTTGACCCTGGGTGACCCTCAGTAGGAAAGACGCCCGTGGCAGTTGTATATATATGAGATTATGTTCATTCGCATGCACACTAATATACAGCCAGATTCTCCCTTTCCCAACGACTTCATACACTGTAAGGGTATGTCAGTCAGCTCCAGCTCCAGCGCTAAGAAATGCCTGAAATATGATCGTCTGTCTTTCCGATCTTTCGCTCTCTCACTCCCTCGCTTACTCGCTCTTACTCGCTATCTCTGTTTATCTGTCTTACTGTGTCTGTCTCTCTCTCGTTTTCTCTCGCTCTGTCTATGTCGCAGTATGTCTCTCTACAACCCTGTTGTATACGGCTGCAGTCTTCGTTCTTCATGTTACTCGGCCTGTGATAGCATCATAGTAGTCCTTCACGTTGAGAATACAGTCGCTATTTTCATTCGTTTACTTTCAAACAAAAAAGAACGACTTCTAATTACATTTTTAAGTGTAGCTGCTTAAATTAGTAAATAGATGATGAAGCGTTATAGAGAAACCGATCTGTTGAATTTCTTCACCAAAAAAAGCAAGCCAGCAACGACTGTTAAGGTGGAAATGGGACTGAAGAGGTTTGCACTACAGATAATAAAATAATTATTCCATTGGCATTGTTAACGAAAACGATTTAATAGCTGTGTGTGAGCCTGTGTCACTGAAAACAGTCTCAGTTGCTCAATCAGAGAACTTAGGCACATTAAAAGACGTTGGTCATCAGAATGATTTTGTTCTAGCCGTTGGTGCAAAGTTAAGATAACTGATGCAGACAAATTTCGATTTCTGACCGAATTCTATGCTCCACCAGAATCATATGCGTGGCCTAGCACCACGAACTTCTTAATTCAGAATGGTATGGTATGGTATCTGGGAAGTTATAAAGCGCCTCTCAAAGTGCGAACTATCAGAGGCGCTCTCAGCATGTATGTGAGCCTCTCGCGGAAACAGAAAAGACTTTAAACGATGAACAAGAGAGAGAGAGAGAGAGAGAGAGAGAGAGAGAGAGAGAGAGAGAGAGAGAGAGAGAGAGAGAGAGAGAGAGAGAGAGAGAGAGAGAGAGAGAGAGAGAGAGAGAGAGTGAGAGAGAGAGAGAGACGGAGATGGAGATGGAGAGGGAGAGGGGAAGAGATAGAGAGAAAGAGAGAGAGAGAAAGAAGCAGGGTCCCATGCAGTACCAATTCAGAATAGTAGTTGTCGCTTTGCTCTTTAAAGTAGTAGGCTCTACATAAGTAATCTGCTTCACTTTGTGGAACATTACTTATGCCTTTACAATGTTAAACCTTAAGTGTTACGCAGCCTCTGTGAAATCTGTTAAAATAAGAAAGTATTATCGAAAAAGTTGATTCCGTGATTGTTTAGCATTCTACATGCTTCTGGAGATCGCCCTATAAACAGTACTCACCTCTGAAGACTACTGCTTCGCATTACGCAACCCCTATGGTAAAAATCCTAGCTATGCCAGAGTGCAGCCCGTTTTTTAAAAAAAAACGGGAATGTCGCGACAGTGGCGTCCCCTCGCGAACGTTCGCGTGATTTCAAAGCGCTGCCGTCAAAGTAAGTAAGAAGTATGTTCTTTATTTGACCAATTGACATAACACACTCTGGTTTACATACATGTCAGACAATTAGAACGTATGCATCCTAATAAAAATGTCTTTCTCATTAGACCAACGGTTCCCAAACTTCACTGGGTCGCGTAAATATATTGGCAGTCTCGGTACCCACTGTGAACAATTAAGCATTGTGCACTAAAATTTACTTCGTAAATTGGCATCGAAATATGCGGGTTTACGCACAGCGTTTTGAAATTGGCATATTTCAAGCATCAAAAGGAAATTTAAGTAAAAACAGTTCATAATTTCTTGCTATCTAAAAGCAACTGTTGTACCCATGTGTAAGGCAACAAAGCGAGTAAAGTTGTTGCTCCGAAAGAATGTGTCTCTTGAAAATTTGGCGACCCACTTGCCAGACCTTCGCGACTCAGATATTTGCATTTGGGATCAATAAAATGTTATGTTATGAACATTTTCGTGTCATCCAGTTTTAGCTATAGAAATTTCTAGATTAACATGGCGCTTGAAAAGCTGGTTTAGGTAGTTTTTTTCTAAATCATTGTTGAAAATTTTGAGGTAAACCAGAGCCTAAAATGTACTCCATTTTGGCATCAAATGCTCAAAATTGCGTCAGCTTCTGGGGCTCCGCCCCAGACCCCGCTGGGGGAGCTTACGACGCTCCCCCAAACCCCCTAGTCGTTAGGGGCTTCTTGCCTTCGGCAATCGCCGTTTCGCCGGCGTTCCGGTTCTTTTTTGTTTAGGACGAGATCCCTGGGTTTATGTCTTTAAAGATTTTTCAACATTTGTGTGTTTGTATTTGCGCCACCCTTCCTTAAACCAAACCAAAAAACGCAGATACTGACAAGTTTGAGTGATTAATAAACTCTCATTCATTCCTAAGTCCAGTGCCGACCTTAGGGGGTGGCGAACCGTACGGTCGCACAGGGCCCGCAACTTGGGGGCCGAAAATTTCACGGCAAATTAACATGCACATAAAGCAAGGAAAGTTCCCTTTCTGTGGAGAAGTAGAATTATATATTATTATGTTCCAGGTGTACTTATATAGTTAAATTTTACTTGTTGTAGTGGTTGACAATCAACTAAAATAAAATAAGTAGCAATGAAAAACAATTTGACTTGTGTCATGGGGCCCCGTACAGCATACTCTGCATAGGGCCCGAAATATCCTAAGGCCGGCACTGAATGCTTCATCATTATGCGATTTCATTATTACACTACAATATATATATTGTAGTGTAATAATGGGTATGAAGTGTTAGCGACTTCATTTTCTTAGCCTCGGCATATGAGGGCGGGTGGCCAGTCCTCTCCCTCGCCGTCTCATCTTCCCACTGACTGTGTACGGTCAGTGTACTCATCATAGCTGAGTTGGCTTGTCAAAATTTTTGGCTTGTCAAAATTTTTGCAGTTCGCAAAGCAGAGGGAGAGGCATCTTTGAATTAGGAGAAAATAGAATCTCTCTGTAGAAGACAAAATAGGTTACTTGGACGATTCCAAAACCGGTATTATTAATGGATGTAAGTAATAGGCCTACTTAAAAGGAAGACACACAACTCCTTATCTTAACCCTTTTAAGGGCACAAGCGATGCGTAAATGTATGCCAAATGAATATACACTACGTAAACTACATAATAGGCCTATTTCAACACTGACTATTTTGTCCGAAATTTGACAGCTACTCTACTCTGCCCTGCTGACACCTGGTGAAAGGAAACGAATTAAATAGGTGTCAATAATGTTTCCACTACCCATTAGGGGAACCTATGTGGTGTTTTTTTATGTTGCCGCTGCCCCCACAAAGAAGGAGTTCTACGCGTGCCTGGGTTTTGCACATTCCTGGCCGTACATTTCTTTGCTTTGTTGCACAGAGTGACCTAGTTGTTCTCAGCCGGAACTTCTATACCGTGCATCACAGAAACTTCGCTGTGGTCGGTCTAACTTTCCGTAATCAATTACATGGCATCTTACTACATGAGCTTCTTGGTCTTTCTTTATCTCCATTCGGAAAGCATTTGAAAACCATTTTTGTCCATCCTGTTTTCCCGTCGTCGTGATCGGGAGCGCCTCTTATGGGTCCCTCTTGAAAAGGCGCTATATAATTTTGTAATTACAAATTACAATAACTGGCACCAAACATTGAGGTAATTCCACAGTGGATATGCGATGCAACACATGAGTTTAAACCAAACAATTGACTTTGGCTATATGTGAAATCTGGAAGTTATCATAGAAGATTTGTTACGGACACCAATACAAATAGTGATGCTAGAGTCTGACTATAGAAAATCCTGGTCATTAATGTTTACAATCATAGGCGCCGACTCCACAGGGGCAACAGGGACTTTCGCCCCAGTACTCACCAAGGTTCTGGGCGAAAGTATAGTTTCGCCCCAGTACTTTTTTGGCCATTCAAAATATCAAAATTTAAAAATGCTTAATAAATCTTACTTAAGGCATCTTCCGGTCTCAGGCGACTGAAAACTTATCTGCGAAACACTATATATCACTGACAAGATTAAACACCATTGCAGTTTTGAACTGTCATCGAGCATATATGCAGGTATATATACCTGGAAGCAGTGGACATTGATACAGTTCTTGACGAATTCATAAGTAGGCTAAAATTTTATGCGCTGTTCGACAAAATACATTCGCCATGAAGTTCAGAAGTTAAGACTGTAACTAAAGTCTGTCTTACTGGCAAACTTTATGTGTAACTGCTACAAAAAGAGATTTGTTAGAGAAAGTAGCTATAGTTAGTACTAGTTAGTAATTACAGAAAACTGAAATTTGTTTGGTGAGTATGGGCGTAATACTCTTGGTTGTTGTGTACTTGTCTGTATGATTGAGCAGAGGTAGCACTGTTTCCTAGTATTGCAGTTAGTCTCTTCCCAGTTGAAAGGGCCAGGGTCTGCTACATGGAGTTGGGGGGAAGGAAGCAGACTGCTTCCAATTTGTGCCGGGGGGTCCCCCTAATGAAATGGATGTTGCTGTTCAATTGACAGAACGCCTACTGACTCAACTGTTGCAATGTATCGGCTGTGGACTGTAATCAAGTCTCTAGTTGGTCAATGCTACAATTATTGTCGTGTAGTGCAGTGAAAATGGGATTATGAGGTCTTGAAATATTCCTGCAAAATAATTGTTGGCTTGATAACACTGTAATAGGCAGGGATGAAGCCTGTTACCGCTCCTTTACACCAGAAAAATGCATTCATAATGCAATCTTTAAATCCCCATAATTATATTTGCTGAACAGTATCCCATATATAGCCCAATATTTTAACAAGGCAGTGTCCAATATTTTGGAAATTTTGTCCCATATTTATACAGCCTGTCCCATAAAATATTTGCAGTGCACTGGGAGCCCTGCAGAAATTAACTCAACAGTTCAGTTGAACTAAAATGTATAGTTTTCCAAACCAGTTTTCTTTCTCCAAAAATGCGCTAAAATTCACCTACGGCAATGTAGAAATCCAAAATTTGTCCGGGGGATGACCCCGAGCCCCTACTTCAAAGGGAGGGGCAGGGATGGAATGTTAAAGGAGGGGAAAAGGGTAGGGGAGGGGATAAGAGGTGGGAAAGGGAAGGGGATGGGTAGGTACCGTAGGGGAGGTAGAGGAAGGGGTTTACAGTAAGGGGGATTGATTTCAGCTTGCAGGGGTTTAGTAGGCCCTAGAAAAGGCTTGAGGAAAGAGGGGACTCGGGGAGAGGGAAGGCAGGGCAGGATGGGCGATGGGATCATCCGATCAGATGATCATGGGAAAGAGCCCCAGTACCTTTTACTAAAAGTCGGCGCCTATGTTTACAATCTGCATATTTGAATACAAATAAATCGAATTTTATATCAGCAATCTACGGAATGCACCTTCTGAGCTTGGTGTTTTTCAGACAATGTCGACCCTAAAGCTGGTTCCATGTTATGTCTGGTTCCTGCTTTGTATATCACTATTATTACAATTTTAATAGCAGTCATGTCTTTCTTTAGGACCTACTACAGTTGCAATAACAACATAATTCTCTACAGCAAAGATTCCGTTCAGTGCTCGCGACGCTTTAACTAGCTTGACTCACAATTCTGAGGTCGCTAAATAGAGGATTGCCTTTGTATCGTGTTAACAAGAAGCTAGTAGCTTCAGCAGTGACGCACCAGTTCGCAGTTTCGTCACGCCTGTCTGCTTCCACTATAGGGCAGCCTATTTTCTCTTGTTAAAGAGACCGACCGACGGAGCATGTATTATGTATTGGTGTCATGCGCTGTAAGCTCCATAGTAGTGTCGACGGCTAAGAAAACGAGTTTTAAGCAACAGCTTTCGATCGTGTAAGTTCAACGTCCTAGCAAAACAATCAATAATGAACTTATTAGATAAGTATTTTCAACTATTTTGCGTCCTGTACACTCGACGACTAAAGGTAAATTCAACGGTATTTATACCTGATTGAAACTGGTCAATTAATCTAATAAGTAATTAAGTAGGTAAAACTCCCATATCCTATTGTGGGATTTAGTCGACGCGCGTATTGCTTGATATCAGGCCTTTGAACCAGCTGTAGAAAAATACCAAGATTCTCTATACAAAGCCAGTTTAACGTTCACTTTCCAGCTATGCAAACATAGGTCAATTTTGCCTGCTTCGTGACAGAGAAGTTTTCGCGAACAGCTTGTCCGTGGGGCGTGGTGGCTCAGTGGTAAGTTAGGCGCCTTGTGACCGGAGGGTTGCAGGTTCGAATCCCACTCTAGCCGCTGCGTACGGACCTTGGGCAAGTCCTCGCAATTGCTCGTGGCGCTTCGGCGTGAAAATTCCGGCACAGTATCTAATGCTGTAGCCGGGAGCGCCTCTTAGTAGTAGTTGACTTCCAGAGGCGCTATAGAACTACCCGGATTAAATAAATAAAATAAAAATAATAAAAAAATAAATGGACGTTAGACGGAGTTTACTCAGTAGGTTCCAACTGGCAATCGTTGGTGTATACAGATCACAGTCGCTACCGAATACCGTGACGCAACAAATTTTATAAAACTACGTAACATTTTATCAGAGGCGCCCGCAGGCGGACGAACTAGACGCACGTGCTTCCACCCACCAGATCAAATCCACACAAGGAATAGGCAATTAGACATCGCATCGATAGTTTTGTCGATTGGAGGACTGCCGCGCGCTGGCTGCTCATGTGCGTGGTTAGTTGTTACCCCGAAAATTTTGTACGTTTTGGACATTTTCTACTGACGTAAAAAAAACCATTTGGGCGTTAACGGAAACAGTGCGTAGAGCAGGGCATATTTTAACTGTATAACTAGCACACTATATATGCATAAATAGTTAACACGTGATACACAAGTCTATCTATATCTCTTGGACCGGTGCACACTCTAGGTTTTTCTAGCAACTAATGGCTGTCTACTGCCATGAATGCCCATGATGTCAGTTGCTCCACATTCTATGCAAGTAGAACGAGTGATCTTTCACTATACAACAATGTAAGAACGAGCCATCGACTGCCAATGTATTTGGATACCGATCATAACGTTAATATGTATATAGCTTTATCCTAAGGTAGGCAGATTATTATCATTATAGTATACGATGGTTATTATAGCGATGTTGTTAATGATCGGTTATTAATATTACTTAATGGAGTGGGCACTGCATATGTTGACCCTAGGCCATGCGTAGCCACATTCCTTACTAGCAAAGATAGACGCGAAGTACATTCGGATGATCGGATACGGACATTTACGCTATGCAGTTCTACGCACACAAATTATCTTAACAACAACAACAGCAACAACAACAACAACAACAACAGCAACAACAACAACAACATGATAATAATCTTTATTAATTCAGACTGACAAGTACGAAGTAGGATTAGGGCCTACATTGAAACATGACAGCACAGTCAAGACCTTAATTAAGCACACGTTTTGGCAGCCATGCAAGGCGCCCGCTGTAGAATGGGTTAACGGATTTCGAACCGCGATCTAATGCTCTCCTGGCCATGAGTGTTAGCATTCATCTATCCCCTTTCTTACCATTTGGGAAGTTGTTGTGACCACACTCTGTCTTGACTAAAACAGTAACTAGCTGATTAATCCTATAGATACATTCTATAAGGGTCCACCCACCGAGCAGACATTTATAGAATGTTACTTGTTTTCTTTGCGTATCTAAAATTGGAAAATAAAGTTGGATATATTTGCTGAAGTTAAAGCTATCGTTGTTTCTTGTAGCTGCATGCAGCTCCTCAACTGTCATTCAGCCTGTCACTGACTTATTTACCGGTATATACATTATTTTGGTGGTTTGGTTGAACTAATAATAATAATATTTATTCTTTAATTAAGCGCCTGCAAACGCACTGCGCTGTACATGTACATGTTATGCGATAAATCTTAACTACTAACAGAACAGACAGCCTGCAATACACGGCGCAAATTGCAGCCTACAAAGCATGTCCGCCTATGGGACTCGATCTCTGTACCTCTCGCACTCTACGCCAGATGTTATCCAATGCGCTATCGGGCATATATGATTATGTCATATTTTCAAATTTCTATGCATGACTTAAATATGGATATGTATCATAATAGAAAGCAAATATGGCAAAATAAAGTGGCAAAAACTGGCTCCATTTGGCAGCAAATGCTCTAAAATGCTAGGGGAGCTTACGACGCTCCCCCAGACTCCCTAGTCGTGGCCGACTTTGTCCCAGTAGTCAAAGTCCCTTAAAATATGCACTGGAAAACAGTATGTATAATACCATATGATATCATATGCATATGATATTCTGTACTTTTATGAGTCACTCTGAGTCATTTTCAGTGCTTAACTACGAGCGGCGGACAGGGGACGGGTGGGGACGAGAGGGGTGTGCGTCCAATTTTTTAAGCCTGCGGGCGTCCGTGCATTTTATCATCATTTATACAGTATTCTGTGTAACTTTTCAGTTTTCTAAGTCATATCAGTTTCGTAACTATTACTCGATTAGAAAGAAGTTCAAGTAGCACGTAACAATAAAATTGTTGCAATCCTCGTTGCCATGCGTCCATGGGCGCCCGCACGTTGGGGCAAGGGGGGGGGGCACTTGCCCCCCTGGATTTTGAATCAAAATATGTAAAATTAAAAATATTATTAATTTTAAATAATTAAATTTAATTTTTCTGACATTTCGTTTGCTTGCCTGGTGACTTATACAAAGGTACAGTGAAGTAAAGACATCGGATCATAAGTTAAACAACATGACATTGATTAATTATAGCGTGTAGTGACGGCCGGTTGACACTGCTGACCTGAGAACCCGAGGTATAAACCCTGGTATAATTATGAATCACCAGCATAGCTGTTCCCTACAGTTACAGCTGGGCAGAGTCGACCAGTAGGGTAACAGCTGCTGCGGAGCTACGGGGAAAGTTAATTCCACATCTGGTCCTAAAGGGGTTACGGGGTGAAGACCGAAATATCAGGGTCCATGGGTTATGGGGAGTGTACAAAGGTAGGGCCTATGCATGTTTAAGCTGGAGAGTTCATAGACAACATTTATGGACACACTGCATGCTTTGTGATTTACTAGTACATTTAGGCTACCGGAAACAGCAACGTTTGTAGTGATGAGTTACAATTTTGAATAATGCATATCCTCTATTCACTTCTGAAATATAGTTTTTAAAAACTCGAGAAAATTTTGTTTTGATTTAGTCTTTGTGTCAGTAATTCAAAGAAAGAATTCGAATTTTCAGACAATTGCTTAAATTAATATCGGCAGAATGTCAAGAAATTAATTGCAATGGCCGAGATCAAAACATAGCCTAACTGGAAATGGATAAATCTACTTTCTGTGACAATGTTGAATAAGGAAGGGACGTATCTAAATGAATCGATTT
The DNA here is from genome assembly GCA_963556255.1 of Allolobophora icterica. NCBI lineage: Eukaryota > Metazoa > Annelida > Clitellata > Crassiclitellata > Lumbricidae > Allolobophora > Allolobophora icterica. The sequence continues at coordinate 16,482,975 of OY744616.1, forward strand.
TTGAAACGAGCCTACTCTCACATTTACAGTTCTAACCTATTCCTGGTTGCAACTATATATATAGAGCCAATTATGGACTATGTAGGACCCATGTTGTGTGTGACGAGTATACGTAATTGTAATAGTAAATGATGATGAGTATATAAGTAGGCCTAATTCTAATTGTATTTGTAAGTGCTCACCTATAAATTCAAGAAAACTCATCACAGGTGCTCCCGAACCGACTAAACAATACCACAATTCAATAGATTGGTCTTCAACCGCTTGTGAAATATGGTATAGAAAGGAAAAGAGGGGACCATATGGAATATAAAGAGTAAAATAAACAAGTGCAGAACAGAATTATTTTATGAAGAATATGGTGGACATATTCGGCAGTGATAATCGATGGCTTCATTTTCCTTGTACATGTATGTACATGTGTTATTGTGCAGTCAGCATTCAGTTTCTCCATAACAGTTCATTACTTATACGTTTTTATTCTAAAACATATACATAATGCACGTGGTAAAACAGTATAAATTTTTGTGAATTATTGTCTACTATTATTATGTTGCACTGCTGGTTTAAACTTTTACACAAATAATATATCTTTAAATCCGTTATTTCAGCACTCGTGAATAAGCTGGTTCCTTCCGTTTAGCTATATAAAAGCTCTCTAGAAATTTGGAGTTTATGATTACGACTTCTTACAAGTATGCCCATTAACATTCGTCCATATTCCGATATGGGCCCTCATGGGTCCCACATGGAAATGTGGGCATGCCAACAGTCTTTCTGCTTCTTTAAAAAAGATTTTTTACTACATGGTTGTGCCCCCCTTGCAAAAATTTCAGCGGGCGCCCATGCATGCGTCTATCGACTGTCTTTACAAGCGTTGTTCTGGATTTAAAGGATCATTCGGGCTATGCACACAGTCATGATATTAGATACATCAATCTGCCAAAACGTCATCCATTTAGGCCTAGTGTAGAATCTATTCATTCCGAGTAGAATCCAAATTTCTCATCTTATAGCGCCTTAATTGTCATAAAGACCAGTTTATTTTCCAAAATAAAGAAATACTTAAGATGAATTTAATTAAAGATCTTTTGCAGGATCTAAGTAAAAGTTGACCATGAAATTTCTCTTCGACATGTGACTCTTAAATGTAATTTTTTAAGTGGTGACTTTTTAAGCGCTTCATTTAAGTTAGAAGTGACATTTAGCTTATTCGAATAACAAAACATTGCACTTGAATAAACTATATAATTCCGTTGTAAATTTACTAATAGCTGCACAAATAGCGGAACCAAATTGAATCGAGAATTCGTTAAAAGGTTCATTTTCCCGTACAGATCGAAAAATCAAAATCAATCAAAATCAAAAATCAAAATCAAAAAGCCTTTATTGCAACCAGAAAAACCATAAAAGTAACAAGCTTTCCAATTTAACAACATAAAAAGCCATATGAAAAAATACATCTTCTCGATTATAATACATTTTAATACTGGTTACAGGTTGCAAAAGGTGGCCCCAAAGGGATGTAATCCCGCTGAGCGGGGTCACCCATACATCGTATTACGATTTCTAAGTCCATGGCTGGTTTTTCTTAATTAGGTTCAGACTGTCTTAACTAAATTCTTAACTAAATGGCTCAACATTGTCATCCAATGTTACCCTTATAATCTTACCTTATACAACTGTAGGCCTATTTTATATTGCCCTCTGCCAAAGTTCACACCCAGCAATATGGAAAATCATCAAAGATGCTGACAACTGTGAAGGACTTGTTGAAGGTCCCTACACTGTGGTCGACTCGGGGAGGCTCGAAACCATAACCCGCGTTGCAGGCCGGGCGCTCTAACCAAAGACAACCTTGCCACACATACAACGATGTTGAGTTTGCAAAGTGGCCAGCATGACTGCGTTCTTATCGTCAGCCTACATACAGCGTACATACCTGACACATTTAGCCCTTCGCTCCAAATCCATAATTTATACAAAACATTGTAACAGTGTAGCCATCTAGAGCCTACCTACCTGAACTTTGGATTAGGACTTAGAACCGAATGTGACCCTTTGTATAAACTAGCCTTCATACAGTGATTGGTTGAGCGCCTGTTTGGACTTCTACGTGAATTTATGCACCATGTATATAATATATATGAACAATTATATAGCGCGTTTTAAGAACCTATTTTAAGAACCCCTTTTGTTGATGAAGAAATTTAGAATTTACCCATACGATGCTCGATCGTATCACCAGCTTCATTTTTATTTTCCAGCTTGAGATGCATCAGACAGCAGATAAGAATGGACGGCAGGTCGTCTTGGCCCAAGCAGCGCCAATAGTTACCGATATCAGGTACGTAAACGTGACAGCGGAACATTCTCTGCAGTTCATCAGACTAGGATTTCGCCATCTTGTTATCGGAGTATTTTGCATCATCTTTCAAAGTGTCAGCATCGGAGTTGCGACTTCGAGTCTGTCATTCATTGCTCCTGGAATATGGACAGGAAGCCCGGTAAGAATCTCTACATTCATGAAACTGCATGTGTCAAGTTTTATTGCCCGTCAGTTTTTATATATTTCATTTATTATGCATTTACTAAGTTTATTAAGCGCCACGATCTAATGACCAAGCCTGACTAGAAAAAGCTTTATTATTAGGATGCTTTTTGATGTTGTTTAATTAGTAAAACTTCTCAAATTCTGCTACCCTTTTCAGATAATAGTAACTATTATAGATTTAAATTTTCTCTCTTGTTATGATGCTTTGATTTAGTGTTATTAGTAATTTTCTACTTTTAAAAATTTAAATATTATTATCTTCTTATTACTTCTATGTTTTATATTTTTCTATACTTGTTCACCAATGTGCGGTTCGCTTTTGGTTTATCAATAAAGAATATTAATAATAAACGATGACCCTGAGCAATTGTGAGCGAGGGACTTGCTCAAGGTCCATACACAGTAACTGTCTCAGAGGAGGAGCCTCGAACCTATACTCTCCGCCTTACAAGACGAGCCTTGCAACCAATTGGTTGTTGCGTCGACAGTTCAAATCGCCATCAGAGCAGAAGTTTGCTTTAAACGTCCTGCTCTATTAGTGACCATAGCCAGCTGATCTATGAAACGAGTACAGCCGACCGCATACATCGTCAGTGGAAAGATCAGATGACTCGTATACGTCGAAGCTAATAAAAATGAAGTCTGTCACACTTACTCATTTCGGCCTTCTGGCAGTGGCGTAACTTCATATTCTGGGCCCCCCTGCAAGATTTTCAAAATGGGCCCCCCTCCATACAGCCGATGACAATCTGATAGACAATTTTATGTTTCAAATTATCGACTCACTTTTGAGGCATACATTTTAATGATTTTAATTTATGATATTTTATTTTATTATTAATTTGTAATCTTATGCCACAACTAAAAATTGTTTTCGATTTGCATTAAAATTGATTAAATGTTATAAATGAAATGTTACTGAATATTGTTTTATTCAATGTTACGAAATCATAAATCAAGAACAGTTTTGTATTTAGTACAGTACAGATAAGTATTCTAAGACAAGTCCTTGCGACGACTCTTTATCTCTGCAAATCGGTCAATGAGCTGGTCAACATCCATAACTTTTGCCCGCGAGGCTTCAATGCTCAACAAGGCTAAGCCACTAAGGCGTTCTTGACCCATCGAATTGCGGAGATAATTTTTGATGAACTTAAGTTTCGAAAATGACCTTTCTGCTGTAGCCACTGTGACTGGCAATGTCAAAAACATAATCAAAGCAGTTACCACGTCCAGATATGAAGATGAAATAGAGGTGTAATGCACAATTAGTAAGTCTGCCAGTTGCTTAACTGTTGTAATTTTTTTAATTTCGTTGTTCATTGACATTCTGAAAGACAACAACTGAAGCGGAAATTCTGGTGAGAAATCGTCGGGATATTTTTCCTGTAATGACTTAGCAGCTTTGACAATGTTGTTATCATCCTCAGCGAGAAGAGTTGCCGGAAAAAGTACCGAAAAACTGCTTACAATGTCATGCATTCCTTGGAATCTAGTTTTCAATTGTGAGTTCACAATATCTAACACACCGACACACATCTGCCTGCCTGCATGAATATCTAACACACCACACACTAATTGAGTGAATTAACTGCAAATTTCAGCGTCATCTGGCGATTATAGTTTGCCTTCGAGTCACTGTTCACTAGCTTAAATCAAAGCCTAGAAAAATATGCGCCGACCGCGCATCAATAGTAATATTCCACATCATCTGCCTGCCTGCATGATTTATTGATTTTACAAGGCTAAGGAGTTTACAAGGAGTTTCGGTTTCCGGCTTTCTGCTGTGCATTTATTAATTAAAATAGTTCATTTTTTCAGGTTTGAAAATGGGCCCCTTTTACCTGGGCCCCCCGCAGTTGCGGGCCCTGCGGGCCCATAGTTACGCTACTGCCTTCTGGGGATAGCTCAAGACTCTGCTCTTGATTCTCATTTTCCTCCTCCTTGTCCTTCTCCGTCATTTCTCTCTCCATATCCTTCTCCACCTCCTTTTCTTATCTCTTCTCATCATCTTCCATCTCTTCCTATTTCTTCTTGTCCTTCTTCTTCGAAAGGTAATGTCAGGGCAGGTAGGTCAGGTTATATAGGGCGAAGACAGGTTTTGCTTGGGTAAAGTAAAAGACGGGCAGGTAAAGTCAAGTCTGATTAGGTAAGATTAGGTAGTTATATGACGAGGATAGGTAATGTAAGACGAGGCTCGATAAGAAAGGTCAGGTCACGAAAAGTTAGGTCAAGGCAAAAGAAATAAGGCAAAATGATGATGAGATCTGGTTATGTCAAACAACACAATGTTGTCATTCGCTTTCCTAACCTTATTGCATGACGAAAAACGCTATTGAATTAATTGCATCTAATTTGCTTGTCTTTTTCAACAGTTCGTTGTCACTGGAGTCTTTGGTGTCTTAGCAGGAACGAATGACAGCAAACGTCAGGTACCGTATAAGTATTGATGCAGTGCATGAAACAGCTTTAAGAAAATTGATTTCTAGCTATCGTAAGGTAAATACGAAATTCAGCTTTTTATGCGATCTTTCACCTAACTGATGAGCCTATAGCTTAAAGAACAAAGTTACCTGTCAACAAATTACAAACCTTATAATTGCAAACGTAAAGTCCAAGTTTCTAAATCGCTACTCTAAAGCTAAGCGCAAAGCACCAACTTATTCAAGAGCACTGTTTAGTAATGTTTAAATTAATGACTGTTATTATCAACATGAAGTAGCCAGTGAAGAAACATGACAAACTTCCTAAATATAGGCAACTCTGCGACAAAGCATTAATAGGTAAGTTAGATGAGAGGCAAGAACACCACCAATTATAATGATGAACGGTATTTCAAACTTCTGTTGTGCCTTTTATCGGCCAGATGTCGTGCATGGTGAAGCAATCGTTACTGAGTTTTCTTTTTATGACAAAGGATCAACATTATATTTTGTTTTATTTTTATTAGATCATCGCATTCAACGTTCTTTCAAACATTTCGGCGGTTTTCGCTCTTATCTTACTATTTTTTGCTGCACCCTCCGCCGCAAACGCTGCTCATGCGACGAATTACAAGACAATAGCTCAGGTATGACATGTAATTTCTGTTGTTATAATTTTCCGAACTTATATTATTATTAATTTTTCAACGTAGGTGTGATCTCTCAGGAATTGCAAAACAGGTTTGCTGTTAGGCCCCTATTGGTAGCGTAACTTTGGAAACTAAGGCTTCATCCCAGATCTGGGATTCTTCGGAAAGGTGCCTCTGAAGGTGATTGCATTGTGGAGCTGGACACGGATGGAGAAAGAAACTGAACCTCGAGTCTATTTCCAGAGACAATTACGAAACGATGGCATCACTCTAAGACAAATTCCATACACTCGTTATTTACAACGTCACTAGTTTCATGGGTAAGAGGGGCAAGCATGTGAGTTTATCAACATCTGCAAGTCATATATAGCACACTTAAACGTTGCAGAACGAACATTTGCGGACGTTGCTGAAATTGCGGTCTGCTACAGGTAAGGAAACGATACAAGTGTACACGGCTTGGAACTATAAGCAATATCTTATTATGCTCAAGAGATTATTCTCTGTATAACACTGCTGTCTATTATTGTCATTTAATTTAATTATTATTCACTTCTATCCTTCAAATGTCTAATGCAAAAAACATCAACCGATGGCGCAACAACCCAAGCCTTAATCAGGTCAGTATCCAGACAAACAGTTCGAAAAGACAGAGAGGGAGCCTATGTTGGATAAACACTTTGGAGAAGACAAGTCTTAAGCCGATGACGAAATAACATAAGCCACTGAGATGAACGAAAGGCTAAGAGAGATATGGATAAGCAATTTGAAAAGGTAAAGCTCAAGCCGAGAACGTAATGGCATAAGCGACTAGGGCAAAGTAGGCAGAATGAACAGCTAAAGGAAAAGATTTCCAAAATCTAGGTCCCGAAAACGAAAACAGCACGTTCACTAAGAACAATTCTAGGTCTAGGAATGACCAGAGAAAGATAATGACGTTGAACAATCTGGGGAAACGGATCGACTTTAAATACTTGACCAGAGTTCAATGTTTTATAAAGTATCGACCCAAACTTGAAACAAATCCTTTGCTGAATAGGAAACCAATGCAACATATTTAAGCACATGGTTTATATGTTGACATTTAGAGGCATTAGTCATGGTTCTTGACAAAACATTTTGAGCTCTATCGTGATTCACCGTGTTTGACCTTGTAATTGACCCAAGAAGTGAATTATATAAATCAAGGCGGAGCAGACAAAATGCGTTTGCCAGGCAATTGAAGAAATGGAGAAAAAACGAAGCCTAGCTATGATCATGTTAAGAATGTATAGGGGCCTATGTGTGATAACTTACTAATAGGCCTACCAGTAACAAATTTACATGAAATAAGCAGATGTTTTCGGTAAATATGTTATAAAAAACTTTATCAGGGCATGACCGCAGTTGCAATGGAGCTGCTGCTGGTTGGCCTGGCAATTGTAGAAGGCCTCGTCGCAATTAATTCTTCGGTCACCTGCCATACTATTGGTGTCGACTTGGAAGGTTCATACTGCTGTCCAACAGATCCACAATATTATCAGGTAATAAAGCAGACAACCCGGCATCACCCTTTCAAAGAAATGGGTAACTTTTGATTAATCTAAAGTTTCTAAACCACCTTGTGACTACTTATCTGGATAAGCTATGCGGTGTTTTTGTTTTCTTTGTAAAATCGAAACTGAAAGCAATAAATTTGAAGCTCGGATAATAATTAATGTAATTATTACATTAAGTTATCGCAAATTATAAGTTGTAAACCCAGCTATGTACAATTTTGTACATAATTAACTATACGATGTATTACGTTAATCGATTACAATTCACAATTAGGCCTAATTTTAGCTGTTTTATGCTAAGATGATTGCAGACGACTCATAAAAGAAAAAGATGAAAATTTTATTTATTATTTATATCTAGGGCGTTACAATTAAGCATTAATTAATACGTTAATTAATTTTTTTACATAACAGTACAGAAACATCGCCAGCAGTACCTTAGGCCAATTTGGGCCAATGTGAACCAATACTGTGCGAGGTCTCTCTGCTCTAAAGACTGTTCTCTTTCGCCGGGGTTGGGCTGGGAATAGCGTCCTTGAAGGGGCGCTATATAAATGCTTGATTGATTGATTGATTGATTGATTGATTGATTGATTGATTAGATGTGACATTATTTTGTTTGGAAATTTTCCGATCAGGAAAGATGAAATACTTTTAAAATATTTTACAACTGAAATTGGAGGTAGCCTACTACGATGCATTATTTATTGTCCGCATGCAACTAGTATGCATGCATACACGCAAATTTGAAAACCACCACAGACGAACATATACCGCATATGTACGTACTACATACGTACACGCATGCATACATACATGAAATAAATATACATTTTATTATCTCACTACTTTATAGGCAGTTCTTTACTCCGGTTCAGCAGTTCATAGCTAGCAAGCATACATACTAGCATAATATATTCCCTTTAACTTATATTCAGTTCACATAATGTTCTTATGTGATAAATTTCCAAATTTGTGCATATTTTTATTCAGTTCCAGAACCCACTCCAGCCGGACTTAGAACAAGAGCAGTTCACAACTAGCAGTGAGCAACAGCCAATATTCAACGCCAATCAACAACAGGCAGTGTACAATACAATGAGCAACAATCAAGTTCAGCATCAATCAACAACAGCTAATGCTCAACACCAATCAGCAACAACCAATGTTCACCAATCAACCACCGCCAATGTTCAGCACCAGTCAGCAACAGCCAATGCTCAGCACCAATCAGCAATTGCTTATGTTCAACACCAACCATCAACAGTTTATCTTAAACCCGACAATCCACAGCCAATGGTCAACCCAAATCAGCAACAGCTAGTATTTAACCCCCAATCAGCAACAGGCATTGTTTATTCACAATAAGCAACAGCTAGTGCTCAATCCCAATCAGCAGCAGGTAATTTCAACCTCGATCTGCAACAGCCAGTGTTCTTTCTAACTCAGCAGATGAGTGGGTTTTATCCTCAACAACAGGGTGTTCAATATTTACCACATCAACCAAATAGGCCTACATCGCTAAACTCTTGTAAACCGGACTTCTCTGCGATTTTGTCAGGTAACTCGGGTTAGATAGTTTACACTCGTGATCTGTGAACATTCTCGGGGTAGAGTACTTGCCAGTATTTGTAATTGTCAGTTGAAATGACTCTCAAAGAATATTCCCCACCTTAATCTGTTGTTTCTCATATCCGCACTGAGAACTCATATGAACATTTCTTGTATGCACCGTAGCTCCATTGCGCATTAGACAACGGCGCGATTAAAAAAACGAATTACAATTTTTAGCTGGAATACCGAACTTTTGAGCCACCCGAGGCAGAGAACTCGAACAAGATTAGATCAGATTTTGACTGATTAGAATAGATTATTCGTTTTGCGGATGTAAATCGTCTGAAGATTACACCGAACGGTTGCCCCCAACAGTGCTGTGTAACGGCATGGAATCAATATCAATTGGATGTTCCGATAACATAATATTTCATCTGAATCTCGTAAATGTTCAGTGTCATACATAGCCTATACTTGGAATGTGGAATAATTTGCAAGACTAACTAAATGTTGATTCTAATTCCCGTTCTTTATCAAAGCCCATTCATGGGTTGGACCCCATTTTACTCCAAGTAAACATGCACTGCTGTCCGCATACTTACTTGCACGTCCTCTTTTCGTGCACTTAATTCTCTACATTTCAATTCCGCCTTTTGAATTAGCCACACGACACAACGGTGTATGAGTAATTGGTTGTATGTTCCCCGTTGTAGACACAGCGTACATTTTTATATTGACAGGGGGTATACGGATCAAGGACCAGGCGCTGTTCCATATCCCAAGCTTTAAACAGCCAATCCTGTGCCTAATAAACGACAAAACGACAAGAAATCGTGGCGGCAATGTTTCACATGAATTTTCAGTTTGTACTGACGATGTGGAAATGCTTTCACATGAAGGTCCATTTGGTGATTCGGAGTACCGTTTTTAGGTGTCTGATGGTCGTGAGAAATACGTGTAACTGTAGGCCCTATTGGACAAAGTGGGGAGAGGGACTTGCAAATTTTCTATAATTGCTTTGCATATTTAGCCAGCCAATCATTTGAGACTACATGTGTGTTCTAATGTTAGGCATGTCAAGAGAATGTAACATTCAGCCGAAAAAGCGCCGCTTGTTGAAATGTATATTATTGTATTATTGTATTGTATTTGGATATTTATAAAGCGCTTCTAGCGGGAGGGCCATTCAGAAGCGCTCCCAGTGCGAGAGACCCCGAGAGAGAAAGCAAGTTTTAAGAAAGGTAAAAGAGGAAGAGACGTTACCTGAGAGAATAAAAGAACGAACGAACGAACGAACGAACGAACGAACGAACGAACGGAGGAAGCTCATTCCAAACAGCAGGCCTAATGGAAGCAAAAGACCTAGATTGAGCCAGTGAAGTCCTGACACGGGGAATGAGGAGGTCCGAACGGTCAGAGGGACGAAGAGGACGAAAAGAAGCAGCAGAGTGAGGGCGATGATTTAAGTCACATAAACATTTAGGAGCCAAACCAAGTAGCCTTAGAGACAAAGATGAGGACCCTGAATTGGATGCGGGTAGAAAGCGGGAGCCAGTGGAGTTCCTCTGCCTTAAAGGTGGTGACATGAAAGAATCGAGGAAGACGGGCAATTAATCTAGCAGCAGCATTGAGAACGGACTGAAGAGGAGCAAGACGGACCTTGGGAAGACCGATTAGGAGGGAATTACAGTAGACAAGTTTAGGACTGACAAATGCATGGAGAATCGAAGTGAAGATTGGAGATGAGACAGATGTAAGCGGATGATTGATCATAAATTTATGTACGATTTGGATGCTTATGAGGTGATTTCACGACTTATCTTCTTAGATAACCACGAAAGTATTACGAAAACATAATCAGATAATGCCTAAGTTACGAGAAGCAGCTGCCAGCTCAGCAATTGAGTTACTAAGTTTCAAATACTTGAACCGATACAATTTTTAAGTTTCCGTGGAGTTCCCAGTAAGAGAAATTCAGACTTCGATGGGTTAAGGAGGTGTTTATTGGCCCACAGGCCTAATTCAAGACTGCACCTCCTCAAAGGCAACGGACAACACCTGCTCAGACGAGTCACATGACAGACTTGCAAATGAAATGTAGCTTAAGGTAGGGCCTAACATCAGCATAGAAATGATATCCCAGTGAATAATTCTTCAGCTATGTTCCTAGTGGTATGGTGTATAATGTAAAGAATACAGGAACAAACACAGAATCTTGTGGAACTCCACATGCTAACGGAGCACTAGAGGCAATAGTAGGTTTTTCTTGCAAAAGTCATTCCGACGCGTGAATTCTTTCTCGAAGATGAACATGTCCGACGGAATCCATATTCCAAAGCGTGACTTCTTACGCAAGCAGAAGTACGTTCAACTGGGGTCTATTATGTAACGAAGCGTGTAAGCAGATTCCGATCGCAACTTTAATGAGAGAAAATCCAGTCACGAAGTAAACCGATCGGTAATTAGCATACGTTAATAAGCAATCGATTACTATTCCTCGGATTCCTCGTCGAGATTTACACACTTTCGGTGAGACATTGGTGTTTCTGAAACAACAATGTCTCATCGAAAATTCGCTTCACAGGTGAACATCCGGAATCCCAAAGATTCCTTGTAGTAAACATACAACACAACCATATCGCAACATAGTTTTAAGATAACGCGTTGGCCGAGTAGAACAAATAATCCAACAAACAAGTTTAATTTTGACGAATTGCTTCAAGCCCTGACCGATCTTCGCTCGATTCCCCTCTTAAAGTCTCCTTCAAACTAACTTCCAAGCGTTTCTTTTAATAATTGAGACCTCTCTTTAATCCCAGTCGCCGCGGTCTCACGAATGTCACCACAAACGTTAATGATGGTTTGAATATTAGCCTGCCTATGTATATAACCAGCTGCATTTTATGGCTATTTCAAAATGATATAATTCTGTTTGGTGCCAGTTAAAAAATCTATAGATTATTATAATGATATAGTAAATTATTTAAGTAGTAGACGCGTTAAAGTGAAATCGCTCTATGGAGGAACGAAATTTCTATTGACGAATTAGAATTATAAAAACGAAATTATTCGCGCAGAGGTGAGGCAGTGGTCCGGTTAGCATAAACATTCAATTAACATGCAAACATGTTCGGCATTTTATAAGATAGACTTATTCTTTATTTATCCTGGCTGCAACGCACTGCAGTGTACATACAACACTAAAACTACTGTCTCAGGTCAATTAGAATAGGAATAGTAAAGCATTCTACATACAAAGTTTTTCGTGTACTGATCGGCTTTTGGCAAAATACGGTCGTGGGAACGGGGGTGAGGCAATAGGTCAACGATTTTTGGGGGAAGTAACCCGCGGAGGACAATAGCCAGGGTGTCCCAGAACCGCAAATCCCCACCATGCAGTGGAAGCATACAGCAGGCGAGCCAGTTTATTCGTCCGCATCACATCATGGAGCCGAAGGCCATAATTATATCTATATATCGTCTACATTGCAGGTAATGAGAGTCTAGCATTGTCTCTAGCAGTGACATCTTCGGTGACCCTCACTATTTCCTTTATCCTGTGCTTTCCAATTCATTTTAGTAAAGCAAAGAAAACATATTTTGAAACGGCGCTTTGACTAGGTTGAATTTTTCAAGGTTAAATTAAAGTTCGTTTATAAACACTTGCTAGTGGCTTCATCAGCAGTAAATCCCTTGGCCAAGAATACCTGCATAAATACATTTCAATGTTCTGGCTTGTGAAAAGGAGTTTAACAGAACGTGATTATATATAGGCGCCATGCGCAGTAGGCCTGTAACCGTACCGGTATAAGCACAGCGTTTTGACAACTTTCAGGCACAAAAATATAGTCTATCTTCGGTAACTATAGGTAAGTTCACACGTAATTATTCCTGCTTGAAACTGGTAAATTAATATAAAAAGTAGTTGAGAAACAGACGAATAACAGTAATGAAGAAAGTGAAAAGAAAGTTACACAGCAGCTTCCATGTCTTGATGGAAGGTAGGAATGTTGGTCATGTTGTTAGACCTGCTGATCAGAGTCCGCTTAGTCGCCATTTGCAATCTCGGTCGCATTTAGGACAACCCTAGTAACAGAACATTATTGTTCCGTTTAAGTTTATCTACTGACAACAGTGTAATACAGAATAGCAACGAGGAAATACTGCCTGTGCATGACGTTATCGTAAAATTTATTAAAACACCATGAGGATAATATGGTAGACTTAATGTAATTTGACAAAATATAGCTAGACCAATGAAATAAATTACAAGAGATTTCCAGATTACGGGTCAACAGACCACAAAACAAAAATGCCTAATGGTAGTTCGAGTAGGCTTAATGTATATAATATCCTGGATCCTGTGGAACACTGCATGCAAACACAGCACTAGATGAATAAGAGAGAGGAGAAGAGCAATTCCTTAAACTAGCCCCGAGGCAGCCATTGGTATGATTTGTTAGAGACTTCATTTTCATAGCCTTGGTATGGGGGGCAGTCCTTTCCCTCGCCGTCTCATCTGCCTACCAACACCGTACGGTCAGTCTACTCATTATAGCTGAATTTGCCAGGGGCGCAGGCGGAACTTCCGAACTGAAATCTTGAGCCAAATTTCAGCCCTTGCGGGGATTTGAACCTACGACCTGCACGCTAACTGCTAAACTTTGGAGCACTCCAGATGAGTAAATACCTTTTCAATACATCGATTGAGTGCGTGGACTAAGCTGAGTAGGCCTACTAAACCAATTTAGTGCAAGACCAGATATCATAGACTATTGCTTGAAACATTGAAGAAGAAAAGAAGAGTCTACAATATCAAAAGCAGCAGACGAGTTCAGAAGAAAAAGTTCTGTCATCTTACCTATATCCATTTAACATATGATGTCGCTATGAACAGCAAGGCGTTAGCTTGGGTAATAATGTCTGATATTAGTAAGTCAACTGAATGGTTTCTGAATTGTATAATAATTGCCTTGCTGCAGCAATGTTTCAGCAGTAAATAATCTAAGTCCAACTTGGTAGTTTCGTCACGCCTGTGTACGTCTGTGATTGAGCTTCACCTTGTCTGTTGTAAAAGAGACCGGCGAAACATTGTTTCGACAACGTATACGTGAATTTATGCAATATGTATATAGTCCATATAAAAACAATTCCATTACGTGTTTTAGAACCTATTTTAATAATCTTTTTGGTGCATAAGAAATGCAGAATTTATTCCTACGATGCTCTTTCGTCACCGCCATCTTCATGTGATTTTTCAGTCTGAAAATGCAGCCGCAAGCGAATATGAGTGGAAGGCCGGTGATCGTCTTAGCTCAAACAACGCCAATCAAAACCCAGAGCAGGCATACAAACGTGACCGGCGAACATGCTCAGCTGTTCACCAAGCTGGGAGCGGCGCATGTTGTCATCGGTGCATTCTGCATTATCTTTCAAAGCGTCAGCATCGGAGTTGCGACTTCTGGACTGTCATTCGTCGGTCATGGAATATGGACAGGAAGCCTGGTAAGAACTTCGACATTCATGAAACTGCAGGTATCAAGTTTTAATGGACGTTAATTTTTATATGTTTCATTTATCATGCATTTATTAAGCGCAACAACCTAATGATGCAATGAGACACACGTTCTTCGGGGCTCTGTCCTTCCCAAAAGGTTTCTACATACAATCTAACCAGCATAGTTCCTTCCTACCCGATAAAGACAACAAGAACTATGTACCTCGCATGCTATACAAAAACTTATACTAAAGTAAAAAAATAAGACACAATCAATGTAACCATGTAAAACGTTCACTTCCATTCTATCTTGTGACATGCAGCGTTCTGCCTGCATGATTGGTTGAATAAACGAATATACATACAATGTTGTCGTTCATTTTCCTAACATTACTGCATGATAAAAAACGCTATTGAAAAATTACATTTAGTTTTCGTGTTTTTTTTTATCAACAGTTCGTTGTCACTGGAGTCTTTGGTATCTTAACAGGAAACAAAGGCGGCAAATGTCAGGTATAAGTATAGATGCAGTGCATGAAACAGTTTTAAGAAAATAGATTTCTAGCTATCGTATCGCAGATATGAAATTAAGCTTTTCATGTGATATTTTACCTAACTGAGGACCCCATAGCTTATAGAACAAAATTACACCTCAGTAAATTGCAAAGCCTAATCGTAATCGCAAACTCCAAGTTTCTAAAGCGCTACTCTAAAGCGCAAAGCACCAACTGATGCACGAGCGCTGTTTATTAATGTTTTAAGGAGTGACTGTTATTATCATCAGGCACTCGAGAGTGAAGAAACATAACAAACTTCCTAGATATGGCAACTCTTTGGGACAAAGTGACAATAGGTAAGTTAAGATGGAAGGCAAGAACACGACGAATTACATCGATGAATGGCTATTTCATGCATGCTGAAACAATCGCTACTGAATAGTCTTTGACAAAGGATCAACATATTGTTTATTTTTATTAGGTCATCACTTTCAACGTTCTTTCAATCATTTCGGCGGTATTCGCTCTTATGTTGCTATGTATTGCCGGACCCTCTGCCTCAGACGCCGCTGATTCGACGAATTACGAGCCAACAGTTCAGGTATGACAAGTAATTGCAGTGGTATTAATTTTGCGAACTTATATTATTAATACTTTTTCAACGTAGGTGTGATCTCTCAGGAATTGAAAAAGAACAGGTTAGGTGTTAGGCCTCTAAACTCTGGGAACTCAGGTTTAATCACAAGTCTGTGTGGTCCTTCGGAAAGGTGCCTCTGAAGGCGATCGCATTATAATAATAATAATAATAATAATATAATATTTATTCTTTAATTAAGCGCCTGCAAACGCACTGCGCTGTACATGTACATGTTATGCGATAAATCTTAACTACTAACAGAACAGACAGCCTGCAATACACGGCGCAAATTGCAGCCTACAAAGCATGTCCGCCTATGGGACTCGATCTCTGTACCTCTCGCACTCTACGCCAGATGTTATCCAATGCGCTATCGGGCTGGACACGGTTAGGAATGCGTTGGAAAGAGACTGATCCTCATGTCGATTTCCCGAGAATATCGCGAAACGCTGGCACAAGTCTAAGACAAATTCCATAACTTCGGCAGTTACAGTGCAGAGGGTGTACTGGTTTCTAGGGTGAGAGATGCAAACATGTGGGTTTCAGCAGCAGGGCATATTTAGCAGACGTTACAGGCGACTCAGCTGCGAACGCTGCTGAAATTGGGGTAACCGACAGGTAAGAAAATGGTACAAATGTGGACGGCTTGGCATTCCAGAAAACGTGTGTATTGTTGAGTTCAAGGATTATTATGACAATATATATGGGGGTCAAGGGTTTATTTTTGCACTACCAGGGAGTTTGCCATCAGCCTCTGGAAGACCTGTGGCTTTCTTCGTGTGGAGTGACCGCCATATAATGTCATAGTATATGACTGTGTATTTTTATAACTTAATTATTTACTTCTATCACGCAAATATTTAATGCACGAAGCATCAAGCAAAGATTTCCAAAATCTAGGTATCGTAAACGATAAAGCATGTTCACAAAGAACAAGTCTGGGTCTATAGAAATGACCAGAGAAAGATAATCACGTTGAATAACGACAAATCTTGGGAATAAGGAGTGACTATAAATACTGTGGTTGACCTGAGTTAAATGTTTAAAAAGCAATCGGCCCAAATTTGAAACTATCCTTTGCTAAATAGTAAGCCAGTACAATAGGTTTAAGCACAGGGTTTACATGTTGATATTTATACATATTAGTTATGACCCATGACAAAACATATTGAAATCTATCGTGATTCATCACGCTTAGCCTTGTAATAGAACCAAGAGGTGAGTTACAGAAACCAAGACAACTGGAGACCAATGTGTTTACCTATAAGATCCTTGAAGAAATGGAGACAAAACCATCCTGACTATGAATATGTTAAGAATGTATATGTATGATAACTTACTAATACCACTTACAAATTCACAGGTCACCAGCAGGACTTTTCGGTTAATATGTTATAACTTTATTAGGCCATTACTGGATTGGCAATGGAGGTACTGCTGGCAGCTCTGGCAGTTTTAGAAAGCTTCGTCGCAATTTATTCTGCGGTCACCTGCCGTACAATTGGTGCATGCTGCGTCGACTTCGGAGGTTCATGCTGCTGTCCAACAGATCCACAATATCATCAGGTAATAAAGCCGAGAACAGAATATGGCCTTTCACAGAAGTGGGTAGAGTTTGAGTAATCTAAGTCACTCTGTGACTACCTATATGGATATGATATGCGGTGTGTTTTGTTTTCTCTGTAGAATCGAAACTAAAACCAATAAATTTGAAGAGCAGATAATTACTAAAAGTGATTACAAATTATAAGTTGTAAACTCAGCTATGCACATAATTAGGCCCTAGCTTTGCGGTGAATTACGTTAACCTGAGAACAATTTACTAATAAATCTGAGCTGCTTTATGCTACAACAATGGCAAACGACTCAAAAAGCTGAAAACCTTGGTTATTATTTAAATCTAGGACATTAAATTAATCACTGGATATGAGATTATTTTGTTTGTAAATTTTCCGTTCATCAAAGATAAAATACTTCAAAAATATTTTTGAACCGAACTTAAAGGTACCATAATAAATTATTTATTATCTGCATGCAAACTTGTGTAAGCTTAAGTGCAGACACTCATTTATGAACGCGAACACACACACGTGAATCTTGCAGCACAACAGCAGTTCATAGCTAGCAAGCATACATACAAGCATAATATATTCTTAGTAGTTTGTGATCAGTTCGTACTATGTGATATATTTCCAAAGAAAATTTAATTTTCGCATTATTTTTTATTCAGTTCCAGAACCAATTCCAGCCGGACTTAGCACAACAACAGCTCACAATTAATCCACAACAGCCAATGTTCAACAACCAGCAACAGCCAATGTTCATCACCAGTCAACAGCAGCCAATACTCAGCACCAATCATCAGGTGCTAATGTTCAACCCCAACCAGCAACAGTTTATTTTTAACCCCAATCCGCAACAGCTAATATTTAACACCAATCAACAACAGCCAATGTTTAACCCCAATCAACAACAGCTAGTGTTCAACCCCAATCAAGAACAGGTAATGTTCAACCCCAACCTGCAACAGCCAGTGTTCTTTCCAACTCAGCCTATGACTGGGTTTTATCGACAACAACAGGGTGTTCAATACTTTGTACATCAACTGAATACAGCGCTGAACTCTCGTCAACCGGACTTCTCAGCCTTTTCGTCAGGTTAGATAGTTTACACTAGTAGTCTCGAGGTGGAATACTTACCAGTATTTGTAACTTTCGGTTTAAATGAACTTCTAAGAACTTATCCCACCTTAAATTTTAAGCATAAGGTTTTAAAATATTCCATTCATTCAAATAATAGAATTACTCATCTAATACCTTCAACTACTCATAATCAAAGCAATGCTTTGGCTCTTGGAATTCCTCAGAGGATAGCCCACGATTTTAAAATTGTTTGCAAACTCTGGGTTAGTCTGTTGTTAATATGCGCACTGAGAACTCCTGTGGACATTTCATGCATAAACCGTAGCTCCATCTGGATTCCACGAAAGCTCGGATTTTATCCGACTACAGCTTGGTTGATACCATGTTCATTAGACAATGGTGCGATTGATATAACGAATTACAATTATTAAGCAGGCATCTCCAACGTTTGAGGCAAAGAACTTGAAAAGGCTTAGATTAGATAATTCGTTTGAGGATGCAATCGTCTTAAGATTACACCGAACGATTACCCAAAACAGTACTGTGTAACGGGAAGGCATCAATATCACACGGGATGTTCTGATAACGTAACATTGTATACGAATCTCGTAAATATTTTGTATAGTATACTGGGAATATGGAATAATTTACAAGTTCCACTATATGTTCTTTTTTCCTCCTTATCCCAGCCTATTCGTGGGTTGGACGCCATTACCTCCAAGTTAAAATGCACTGCTGTCTGTATACCTTCTTGCACGTCTTCTTTTCGTGCACGTCTCTACATTTCGATTCCACCTCAGAAATTAGCCACAAGGCGCAACGGTGTATGAGTAATTGGTAGTATGTTCTTCTTTTTAAACACAGGGTAAACCTTTATATTGACAGGATCAACCGATCAAGGAACAGACGCTGGTCCACATTCTAAACTTTTAACAACTCCTCTTACTGACGAAACGGCAAGAAATCGAGGCGACAATCTTTCTGATGAATGTCCAGTTTGTTCCGACGATGCGGAAATGCTTGCACACGAAGGTCCATTTGGTGATTCGGAGAAACGTTATTAGGTTATGATGGTCGCGAGAACAAATGGTATTGGACAAAGTGGAGAGAGAGAGCCTTGCAAATTTTCTATAATTGCTTTGTAGGCTATATTTAGCCAGCCAATCATTGGAGACTACATATATTTCATGTTCTAATGTTGACTAGGTCAACTGAATGTAACATTCAGTCGAAAAAGCGCCGCTTGTGAAAATATACATAAGATGTAAACCGATGATTGATCATAAATTTCCTGTGCGATTTGGATGCTTAACAGGTTATTCTGTGACTTATTTATTTATTTATTTATTTATTACGAACATTTTTAACGCGCGCAAAGTCACACAGAAATGTGAATCTGAGGCGCGGACTTAGCTTCTCAGATGACCACGAAACTTTTACGGACTTGCCTCATCCGTTATCAGATAATGCCTTAGTTACGAAAGCATCAGCCTGTACAACAGTTGAGTCAACAAGTTTCAAAGACTTAAGCCGATCAAGTTTTTAAACTTACTGAACGTCCAGTACCAGGAATTTAGTCTTCGATGGGTTAAGGGGGAGTTTATTGGTCGCCTTACAAGACTGCATCTCCTCAAAGGCAGCGGACAACCGCTGCACAGACGAGTCACATGACAGACTCTCAAATGAAATGCAGATTTGAGGATCATCAGCGTAGAAATGATTTCCCAGTAAACGATTCTCGAGCAATGTTCCCTTGTGGTGTGGTGTGTAATGTAAACAAAAGAGGACCGAACACGGAACCATGTGGAATATCACATGCTAACAGAGAACTAGAAGCAATCTTAGTATTTTCTTGGAAATGTCAATCTAACGCGTGAATCCTTTCTCGATTATGAATAAGTTAAAAGCGTGACTTTTTACACAAGAATTACGTTCAGTAGAGGTCTTTAAATAACGAAGTGGGCCCATGGATGGCCCGCCTAGCCCAAATGGCGCCCAAGGCAAAGCATACATTTGGCGCCTTCTGATTCCCACCTCAAGTCACAACCCAATGAGGAACCATCCAGAACATTACACCGAGCTGAGTTATTTATTATTTGAATTCAAATTAAAATAATAATTTTAATTTTAGGAAATGGATAAAAAAGTTAAAACTGTTAAAACACAGTTTTTGGTGAAAATGACTCCCCTAGATTTTGGCGCCCCAGGCAACTGCCTGTTTTGCCTGTGCCTAGGGCGGACTCTGTGCTGATGGATTTCTATCGTAACTCGACGAAACATCTAGTCCCGATGTAAACAATTCGGCAATTAGCATACGCTAATAAAGCAACAAACTATCTATGACGATTCTTCGGTCGGTCATTCTTCAATATTTACACAATTCAACAACGTAGACCTAGAAACTTCAATATCTCATCGAAAATTCACTTCACACAGGAACATCCGGAATACGGGAGATTCCTCATGGGAAACGTAGGACACGTCCATATCGCAATATTGTTTTAAGATAACCCGTTGGCAGAGTTAACATAAGCCAAACGAGATAAGTTTAATTTTGACGAATTGCTTCAAACGCTAGCATATCCTCGCTCGATTCTCCTTCTTAACGTCTCCTACTATCTTCCAAGCGTTTCTTTTAGTAATAGAGTTGCTATTTAATCCCAGTAGCCGCGACGTCACCATGATTTCCGCCATCACCGTTAATGATAGTTTGAATAATAACCTGCCTCCATACAAAGCTAACTGCATTTTATGGCTATTTCAACATATTATGAATCTTTGCTTATTGCAATGATGTTACAAAATATTTAAATAATAAACACGTTAGAGTTAAATCGCTAGGCTATATGAAGGAACGCATTTTCTAAAATTATAAATTACAAAGTGAAATTATCCGGGCCGAGATGACGCAGTGGCCCAAATAACATGAACTTTGAAATAACATGCAAATTGGTGCAAATCTGATTATTGTTGGGCCTCGTAGCGTTGTTGCATTTCAATGACAAATTGGATTATATATATATACACAATAATATATATACACATATATATATATATGTCTTCCATAGGTAATTAGTCTGACACTGTTTATAGCAGTGACATCTTTAGTGACCCTCAATATTTTCTTTAGCCTAAACCTGAATTTTACAAATCATTTTAGTAAAGGAAGGAAAACCTATGTTGAAGCGACGCTCTGACTAGGTTGAATTTTTCACAGTTAAATTTAGAGTTGTAAATGTAAATGTTCGCGATTTTCTCTAGCGACGGTATATATGGCCTCGACCCTTTTCATTGTTCAATGAATTGATCGGGTGAGATCCTTCACCACCGCTTGCCCGTTTGAATGGGTGCCACGCCATTTACGGTCCCCGTGTTGGGACCGTGCTAGCCCGAGATTTAAATCTCTGAAATAAAGCCGCCTTCGGGAAACGAACCGCGGTCCGCATGCGCTCTAACACAGTGCCGCATGAGACGCGCAGCCAACGCTCTTACCGATGTAGCTATAAACACTTCCCAGTGACTTTATCGGCAGTAAATCACTTGGCCAAGCATACCTGCATAAATACGAAGGTGCATTATTAATGTTTGTGAAAAGGAGTTTAACAGAGCGCAACTGTAGGCCCTATTTTCGCCATTGGCATTAGGCCTTCAACGTGCAGGTATAGGCTTAGGTATAAGCGTTTTAGCTACTAACAGGTAAACAAATATTGTGCATCTTGTTTTCGATAATTATAGGTAAGTCCATACGTAATTATTCTCTTTCTTACTTTGTAAATTACTAGGAAAGTAAGTAAGAAACCGGCGAAAAATAGTAAGGAAGAAAGTTACATAGCAGCTTCCACGTCATATAGTGGAACGTATGGAGGCGTTCATTTCTTACTCTTGGGCCGTTGGAATGGCACTGGAAGAATCCCAAGGTGATGGACACGTTTTCAATTCATCAATGGACTTTGGGTCATCTTAATCAGACATATATGTAAGAGAACTACTTTCCTACGGTTATTAGTCAGGTTGCTAGACCTACTGAGCAGCGTTACCACTCCTTGGGTTTTTTCACAAGATCTTGGGTTTTTTAATCCGAACTTGGGAAATGGGGTTTTTTGCTGAAGACCTTGGGTTTTTTGCTTGGGTTTTTCTTGTTTTATTGAAACCCTATTTTTCATTATTTTAATCAATTTTGCAACAGTCTGGATGGTCGAGGTCAATAAATAAATGGCGTAATATGCGCGTAAGCGTGTGTTATAGTAGTCTATTGCTGTTTTTAAAATATAACTCTAAAGACTAAATTGCTATTCTTGTCTACTGCTATATTTAGAAACTATAACTCAAAGACTAAAGGAAACGGCAGACTCTGACTGTACTTTTTCGGAAGTTTTCCCGAAGTAATCAGCTGTTGCTCTTTTTTAAAACTTAAGATATAATATTTTGATTTTCATCATGGGCTTCTGCATGAATTTTTTTATAGAGGAGGGCGAAATTTTGTAGGGGGCAAATTTTTTAGGAGGGGGGTGAATGACGTTTCTGCATAGAAACAAAATTTACATAGAAAAAAAATGATCAAGAAACTGTACCTAAATAATTAAGTGTTGTTTTCGCATTGAAAATCGTGGTGGGACTGTTGTAATCATAATAATCAAAAGATTTTATTTTTTTTAAATATTTGCAAAATCGAGGGGTACTCTCCTATGAGTTTCATGGTCTTTATATTTGTTTTAAAAATAAAAAATAAAATGTGCGATAGAAGTAATAATTCACGTGATTCGGACTCTGATGGAAAAAAAATGTATATAAACATTTTAATTTGCTTTGAATATTTACTAATAACTTTTGGCAATTAACGATTACCCATAAAATTGTGAAAATGAAAGATAGAAATGAAAGAACATTTTTCTTACAGGAATTGATATAACTGCATCATACTAGTATATTTTATCCTATAATGAGTGTATTAATTTAAAAAAGTCTGCAGAAAAACCATCTTGGGTTTTCTTGGGTTTTTTCAATGTCCTAACTTGGGTTTTTCATTTTTTATGGGTGGTAACACTGCTACTGAGCAGAATCTGCTAAGTCGCCATTTGCAATTTCAGACGTATTTAGGGCAACCCTGGTATCGGAACATTATCGTTCCTGCTTGTGTAAACTTCGATAGACCTTGGTCTATTGAAGTTCCAGCGGGACCTTGGTCCCTTCTGAGACACCCTTTGTAGCCAATGCCAACTTTATGTTAATTTCTATTGTCAATTTACTTGTTCATGTTGATCAGTTTGTTTCAATAAAACGAATAAGTGCGCCATGAGGATAATACTTTAGACTTAATATAATTTGACATAAAAAATCAATTGACAGAGAATTCCAGAGTAACGGTCAACAGACTATAAAACAAAAATGCCTAGTGATAGGTCAGGTAGGCACAGTGTGTATACTATTCTGGACCATGTGAAATATAGATCATGCCAGCAAAGCGATAGATGAGTAAAAAAGAAGAGAGAAGCAATCTTCTAAGCTAGCCATGAGGCAGCCATGGATATGAATTGCTAACAACTTCATTTTCATAGCCGTGGTATTTGAGGGCGGATGACCGGTCCTGTCTCTTGCCGTCTCATCCACCCACCCACAGTGTGCGGTCGGTGTACTCACTATAGCTGAGTTTGCTAGGGCGCAGGTGAACCACAAATCTCAAGCCAAATTTCTCCCCTTGCAGGGACTTGAACCTCCGACCTGCCCCCAAACCACTACACTGATTGAGTGCGTGGACAGCTTAAGATTTCTGAAATAAATAAATGAATATACGGAATTTAAGATACATTTTAATTGAATTGAATATTAATTTACGGCAAAGAGTGTTGCAATACAATTGCAATTTAAGACTAATTTTAGAAACATTTAAGATGAATTTAAGATAAATAAGAAGATTAGGCTAATAAACAGTATGAATTTTAAAGATTTAATTACATGAGTTAAGTTGAAGTTGACATTTGGCTCATCGGAATAACAAAACAGTGCATAGTGTAAAAGCTTGTACGAACAAAGTAATTTCGTGAAAATTTACCAATGTATGCACAAACAAGTAGTAAGTAAGCATATGAAGTAGATCCAGCGCTTAGAGCTTTGAATTGTAAGTTTGAAAGGTTTCATTGACCGTATAGATCTACGCAGTGTCATTCATGTTGCCTGCATATTCCTTCAACTTAATAATAGAAACACACACACACACACACACACACACACACACACACACACACACACACACACACACACACACACACACACACACACACACACACACACACACACACACACACACACACACACACACACACACACACACACACACACACACACACACACACACACACACACACACACACACACACACACACACACACACACACACACAAACACACACACACACACACACACACACAAAATGAGTAGGAACTGCACATTGCTCAACTCCTTGTACTAACCCATAACTATCAAGAACCTTTTTGATGCTAAAGAAATTCGGAATTTACTACCCGGTACTACGATACACTGTCGTTGTCACCAGCTTTATTTGAATTTTTCAGCCGGAAGATGCAGCAGACAGCAGATATGAATGGAAGGCAGGTGATTGTCGTGGCCCAAATAGCGCCAGTAGAAACCCAGAGCACGTACAGCATAACTGTGACAGCCAAACATGCTCAGCGGTTCACCAGATTAGGAATGGCGCATTTTTTAACCGGAATGTTCTGCATTATCTTTCAAAGAGTCGTCATCGGAGTTGCGACTTCAAGCCCCTCATTCGGTGCTCATGGAATATGGACAGGAAGCGTGGTAAGAAGCTGGACATTCATGAAACTGAATCTGTCAACTTCTAGTGCCCTTCAATGTTTAAATATTTCATTATTATGCAGTTACTAATCCACGGTATCTAACGACTATATACGCATGAATCTACGACCTTCGGCAACTGTGAGTGAAGGACTTACCAAAAGTCCCTACACAGTAACCGTCTCAGAAGCGCCTCGGACCCGTAATCTCCTTGTCACAATGCGAGCGTTCTAACCAATTGGTTGCAGTGTCCCACAACAGTTCAAATATCCATTAGGAAATTTGCATAAGAAATCCTCTTCCGTTTGTGCCAACTCAGCTATAAAACGAGTACAACGACCGTAAATTGTCGAAGCTGTAGTAAAAATGAAGTCTGTCACGCTTCATACCCATGGAATCCTCTTTAGGATAGCCCAAGACACTGCTCTTCCGTCTCTTTTTCCTTCTCCTTGTCTATGTCCTTTAGTCTCTTCATAATTATCCTCCTGCACCTTTTTGCATTTCTTCTTCCTCCATCTCTTGCTCTTTCTTCTTGTCAAGCCAGGTAGATCGTATAATACAGGACAAGGACAGGTATTGTATGAGGTAAAGTCAAACAAGGTCAGGTAAATTCAAGTCTGATTAGATAAGACTAGGTAGTTATATGAAAAGATAGCATGGGGTACGATAGGAAGGTCAGGTCAGAGAAGTCATACCAAGGCAGGAAAATAAAGTAAGACAAAAAAAGATGAGATCTGCTTATGTCAGACAACACAATGTTGTCGTTTACTTTCCTAACCTTATTGCATGATCAAAAACGCAACTGAATCAATTAGGCCCTACATTTAGTTTTCGTGTCTTTTTCAACAGTTCGTTGTCACTGGATTCTTTGGTGTCTTAGCAGGAAAGAAACGAAGCAATTGGCTGGTATAAGTATCGATGCAGTGCATGAAACAGTTTTAATAAAATATTTTCTAGCAATCGTATGGTAGATTAGAAATTAAGTTTTTCTTATGATATTTCTTCTAACTATGGCTTAAAGAACAGAATTACCTGTCAATAAATTGCAAACCATGATCGTAATCGTAAAATCCAAGTTTCTAAGGCACTATTCTAAAGCGCAAAGCGCCAATTTATTAACGAGCGCTGTTTATGTTTAAATGAGTGACTGTTATAATCGTCAAACACTCGACAGCGAAGAAAACATGAGAAATTTCCTAGATATAGGCAACTCTTTGCGACAAAGTAATAGTAGGTAAGTTGAGATGGAAGGCAAGACAACGATGAATTACCTTGATGAAACGCTGTTTCAATCTTCTGTAGGCAAGATGTCATGCATGCTGAAGCAATCGCTACTGAGTTGTTGATTTTATGAGAAAGGGTCAACATTATATTTTGTTTATTTTTATTAGGTAATCACATTCAACGTTCTTTCAATCATTTCGGCGATTTGCGCTCTTATCTTACTATGTTTTGCAACAATCTCTGTTATAAATGCTACTTTTTCGATGAGTTACAAGCCAATTGCTCAGGTATGACAAATAATTTCAGTTGTATTAATTTTGCGAACGTATATTATTGTTACTTTTTCAACGTAGGTGTGATATCTCAGGAATTCAGAAAGGTTTGATGTTAGGCCCCTACGGGAAGCATAGGCCTAACTCTGGAAACTCAGGTTGAATCCTAAGTCTGGGTCGGAAAGATAATCACGTTGAATTATCTGGGGGAAAATGACCGACTTTAAATACGGTGGTTGACCAAAGTTCAATGTTTAATAAAGTATCGGCCCAAACTTGAAACAAATCATTTGCTGAATAGGAAACCAATACAACATATTTGATCACAAAGTTTATATGTTGATATTTAGGCGTATCAGTTATGGCCTCTGGCAAAAGCATTTTGAGCTCTTTCGCGTTTCATAATTTTTAACCTTGTAATAGAACCAAGAAGTGAGTTATAGAAATCAAGGCTGCTGGAGACAATGCGTTTGGCAGTGATATCCTTGAAGAAATGGAGAAAAAATGACGCCTAACTATGAGCGAACGTATGTAGGTAAGTTAAGATGGAAGGCAACACAAATATATGATAACTTATTAATACCTCTTAAAATTTAAGGGAGACCAGCAGATGTTTTCGGTTAATATGTTATACAAAAACTTTATCAGGACATTGCCGCAATGGCAATGGAGGCACTGCTGGCTGCTCTGGCAGTAGGAGAAAGCATCGTCGCAATGTGTTCTTCGGCTGTCTGCTTTACTACCGTTGACATTGGAGGTTCATCCTGCGTCGACTTTGTAGTTTCACGTTGCGTCGACTTTGGACGTTCATGCTGCGTCAACTTTGGAGGTTCATGCTGGTGTCCAACAGATCCACGGTATCATCAGGTAATAAAGCAGACTATCGCATTTCAAAGAAATGGTCAGCGTTTGAATACCGATTAAACCACTCTTTGAATATTTATGTAGAAATGCTACACGGTGCTTTTTTGTTATCTCAATTGAATCTGAAAGTGAAGCTATTTAATTTGAAGCGCAGATAATCACGTTAAACTGATTACAAGTTATAAGCAATAAACCCAATCATGTACATTTTTTGTTTTTGCGATGTATTTTGTTAAACTGATAACAATATGATAAAAAAGATGGCAAGAGTCTAATAAGGGAAAAACGATGCAAATTTTGACCATTATGTAAGTCTAGGACATTGCAGTTAAGATTTAGACGTGAGGTTAGAAGTGCTAATTGATTATGTGAGATTATTCTGCTTGAAAATGTTGCGTTCAGCAAAGTTGAGACACTTTGAAAATACTTAACAACTGAACTTCAAGGTACTAACACTGCACTACTTTTTGGCTGCATGCAAACTTGTATAGATATAGGCCTACACAGGTATACTTGAAAACGTACATACAGGAATATACATCCACACATAATGTGCATACATAGATAAAAATATATATACATTTTTTTCTATATGCAGATGGTTAATCCAGTCCAGCCAAACTTAACACAACAGGAGTTCATAGCTAGCAATCAACAACAGCCAAGCTTCCACACAAATCAGCAACACCTAATGTTCACACCCAATCAGCAACAGCCGATGTTAACAACCAATCAGCAACAGCCAATGTTCATAACCAATCAACAACAGCCAATGTTTGCAACCAATCAGCAACATCCGATGTTCTCCGCCAATCAGCAACAGCCGATGTTCACAGCGAATCAACAGCAGCCAATGTTCACAACCAATCAGCTACAGCCAATGTTCAATCCAAACCAGCAACAGCCAATGCTGAACACCAATCAGCAACACCCAATGTTCAACAGAAATCAACTACAGCCAATGTTCAACACCAGTCAGCAACAGCCGATGTTTGCCACCAATCAGCAACAGCCAATGTTCTTTGCAACTCAGCCGATGACTGGGTTTTATCCTCAACAACAGATTGTTCTATACTACGCTCAGCCACCGAGTACAACGCTAAACACTCATCAACCGGACTTCACCGCGTTTTCTTCAGGTTAGATAGTTTACACCCGTAATCTCTCTAATTTTCTCGAGGTAGAATGCTTACCAGAATTTATAACTGTCAGTTGAAATGACCTTTTAAGAACTTACCCCACCTTAAGCCTCAGACTTTTGAATACTCTATTCATTCAAATAATAGACTAACTCTTGTAATGCTTTGTTCTCATGATCAAGGGAATACTTGGCTCTTGAATATTATCGCTGCTGGCACAAGATTTTATAATTGTTTGCACGCTCTCAATCAGTCTATTGTTGTTCATATCCGCACTGAAAACTCATACGAACATATTCTGTATCTACCGTAGCCCCATCTGGTTTCTATGAAAGCTAGAATTTTACCCGATTACGACTTATTTGATCCCTGCATTAGACATCGATAGAAATAACAAATTTCCAGGGGAGTTTGAGTTTTCCGGGACAGTGAACTTGAACAAGATTAGATTAGATTCGACTGGAGTAGATTAAATTGGATTAGATTACATTATGTTGACCCCATACGTTAGTGAATGTAAATCGTATTAAGTTTGGCCCGAACGGTTGCCCACAGCAACGGTAAGGAATCAAAATCAACTGCACATTCTCATGACATAGTATTGTGAGTTTCGTAAATGTTCTCTATGCAAAGCTAAGGAATCGATATCAACTGCATATTCTGATGGCATGTATTAGTTTCGTAGACGTTCTCGATCGTGTGCTAGAAATATGGAATAATTTACAAGAAGATGATGATAAATACGACGATATCTACTGCGACACAAAATCGTTACAAGGACGCTTAGACAAATTCAGCACAGCTAAACAAGATCAACTACCTGTTCCTTTTCTGCCTTTTCTCTATCCAGTATTCGTGGGTTGGACTCCATTTCACTCCAAGTTAAAGTCGGAAGTTCGTCGTGTAACATAGCGTACATTTATATTGACAGGGGCAACAGATCAAGGAACAGACGCTGGTCCACATTCAAAACTTTTAACAACTCCTCTACCCGACGAAACGGCAAGAAATCGTGGTGGCAATGTTTCAGATGAAGGTCCAGTTTGTTCCGACGATGACGAAATGCTTTCACATGAAGGTCCATTTGGTGATTCGGAGAACCGTTACTAGGTTATGATGGTCGTGAGAACACATGATTTTGGACAAAGTAGAGAGAGAGAGAGAGACTTGCAAATTTTCTATAATTACTTAGTACATTAGCGAGGCAATCATTTGAGACTACATATATGTTGTAATGTTAGGTGTCTGGTAGTGAGAACAAATTGCATTGGACAGCCTATAGAGAGACTTGCAGATTTTCTATATTTACTTTGCATATTAATTTTAGCCAGCCTAACTTTAGAGACTACATTTATGTTCTACTGTTAGGTATGTCAAGTGAATGCAACTTTCTGCTGAAAAAACGCCGTTTGTGAAAATATACATAAGATGTAAGCGGATGCTTGATCATACATTTTATGTACGGTTTATGAGGTGATTCCATGACTTAGCTTCTGACATGATCACGAAGTATTACGGACATGCCCAATTGCCCATCCACAAGACCGTAATCAGATATTGCCCAAGTTACGAGAAGCATCTGCCAACTCAACACTTGAGTCACCAAGTTTCAAAGACCTAAGCCGATCACATTTTTAAAACTGCTGTGGAGTGCCCAGTAGCAGAAATTCAGTCGATAGGTTAAGGAGGAGTTTATTGGCCGCCATCCAGGACTGCAACTCCTCAAAGGCAGCGGACAACCGCTGCACAGACGAGTCACATGACAGACTGTCAAATGAAATGTAGATATGAGTATCATCAGCGTAGAAATGATTTCCCAGTAAACGATTCTTCAGCAATGTTCGTAGTGGTCTGGTGTATAATGTAAACAAAATAGGACCAACCAGAGAATCATGTGGAACTCCACAAATCCTAAAAGAGCACTGGAGGCAATATTAATGTAGTGTGGTATGTAGCGTAGTGAAATGTGTAGACAAACATTGGCAACAACAAGAGACGGATTAAAGAGTGACAGACGAATAGAAATACAGACAGACAGAGTAATAAGGGCAGTAGTGAACAACTGAGTGGCTGGCCAGGATCCAGAAAGGGAGAAACCCTTAACCCCTACACTACGTGGTTCACTAAATATGTTTGCTCCTCGTGTCGACGATACCTTGATCAGTAACTTAGGCCATCGGCCGAAAATTCTATACATAACCAGGCTCTTAAATAATGGAGTTAATCAGAGAGACGATTAGAGATCGCTTGTTGCTGCTCTATAACATTTTGACCCAATAAACATCTTCAACGTGTGTTCGTTCGACTGCAGATCGGGTTTGGGGGTAGGGCCGCCCCCTAGCGGACGGTCGCCAGGCGGTCGGCAGGCCAACGGGCCAGGGCAACCGACCGTCTTCCAAACGACGGCGACTCATGCTACACATCGCAGTCCGCCCGTCGCAGTCAAGAACTCATCCGCTACACCAACATCTTGATCCCCTACATCAGTATTTTCTTGAAAAGGTCGTTCCCACGCGTGAATTCTTTCTCGAAGATGAATAATCAATAATTATTCCAAAGCGTGATTTCTTACACAAGCAGATTAACATGTATGTTCAACGGGGTCTGTATAATGAAGCGAGCTAATGGATTCCATTCGCAACTTTAATGAGAGAAAATTCAGTCCCGAAGTAAACCGTTCGGTAAGTCGCACACGTTAATAAGCAGTCTAACAATCGATCATTATTCATCGGATACCTCGTCAAAATTTACACATTTTGGCAACGTAGATCTATAAACAATTTTCGATGAGACATTCATGTTTCTGAAACATCAATGTCCCATCGAAAATTCGCTTCACACATTAAAATAAATCCGAGAGATTCGCTTTAGTAAGCGTAGAACATAACTATGTCGAAATATAAGATAACATTTTAAGATCACTCGTTGGCCGAGTTAACAATTGATCCAACAGAAAGTCTAATTTTGACGAATCGCTTCAAATGCTAGCCCATCTTCGCTCGATTCTCCCTCGTAACGTCTCCTTCAAACTATCTTCGAAGCGTTTCTTTTTATAATAGAGTCCACCATTTAATCCGAGTACCCGCGACGTCACCAGTTTCTACGATGATTTCCGCCATAACCGTTAATGATAGTTTGAATAGTAGCCTGCCTCTGTATATAACTAGCTGCATTTAATGAATATATCAACATGTTGTAATTCTATTTGGTGCCTGCTAGTAAATCTATAGCTTATTATAATGATATTGTAAATTATTTAAATAGTAAACACGTTAGAATGAAATCGCTGTATGGAGGAACGCAATTCTAATGACGGATTAGAATTATAAAGTAAAATTATCCGGGCAGAGATGACGCACTGGCCCAGCTAACATAAGCATTGAATTTACTCGCAAAATATTCGACATCGGAACGTTGTTGCATTACAATCAGGGCTGTAGTCGAGGGTATACGCGGGTATACAGCGTATACTCACCTCCAGAGACCGTATACTCACCTCACAAAATAATTATATTTATTTATATTAAAATACTGTGGCGTATACCCACAAAATACTTTAGCGTTACACGTATACTCACCTCTAATTTGTTTCGGAAAACTAACCGGTAGCGTATACTCACCTCTAATTTTTCCACTACAGCCCTGATTACAATGACAAATATATAATCGCCAGTGACTCCAGTTACACAATGACAGCTATAGCTATCATAGCAGGGTTGGACTGGCTTGCTAAAGCGGCCCGGGAAATTTGGTCATGGGCGGCCCATATATTATCGAGCGCCCGAGGCACGAAACTTTTCAGAATAAGGGACCTATAATAGGCCAATGCTTTTTGTAGCATTTAACATAAAATGGAGGGCATTTTTAGTTATTAACTTAATGGGCCAAATGGCATAATATTGTTAAACGATTATTAAAAGATTAAGAAATTAGCACGTATGTGTTTAAATTTGTGATTTGTCGTAAATTCGCAATTATGTTTGGAACCAACTGTCACATTATGCGTAGTGCACTGTGCACAGTTTAGTTTATTTGAAAAACGTAACATCGTGATAGAATTAGTAGGCTACACACAAGTTGACGCCTAAATGTCAACGATTTCATCATTAATTCTAAGAAGAAGGTCCTTTTCACAAGCCATTAGCATGAAAGACTCTAAACTTCACTAATTTTGCAAATTTCTTAATCTGTTCAAAATGTATTTCAGTTTCGAAAATGAACTCTCACAAGCAACTTGTGAGGACGATACTGTCAAAACGATTTTGTAAGCCAAACACAAATTTGAATAAGCTGTGCAAATTGAACTTAAAGAGAACGCGGTAACAGCAAACAATACATTTTCTACCAGATTAAAGCACTTTGTACTGGTCTAGCAGTTTTTTCATCGTATCACAAGTTAACGCCTAAAATTTATATATGTCAACGATTTCATCATTAATTCTGAGACGAAGGTCCTTTCACAAGCCAATCAGGATGAAAGACTCCAAAGTTCACTAATTTTGCAAATTTCTTAATCTGTTCAAAATGTATTTCAGTTTCGAAAATGAACTCTCACAAGCAACTTGTGAGGACGATACTGTCAAAACGATTTTGTAAGCCGAAAACAAGTTTAGATAAGCTAGACTGTGCAAATTGAACTTAAGGAGAATGTGGTAACAGCATACAATACATTTTCTGCCAGATTTGAATTTATTTCTGTTCCTGTTGCTGTTTCTGGGACTGTTCACTTTTTATAGGTCTATAGATTCAAATTGCATGGCGTTTTCTGAGACTTGTCTGTTATTTCAGTGTCAAATAGCAAATTATATCTTTTAGTTTTGACACTTTCCCATTTTCTTGCAAGTCCAATAATTCACTTTGCAACTGCTCTGTAGCAGATTCTCCTGGCAATTTCTTTTTTGACCGATTCTTTTCTATTTCAAAGCACTCTCAACATCAAACTCGAGATTTATTTTATCTAGTTCACTGTTATTTTATCTAGTGCTCTGACAAATGCGTAGCTGCTTCAAAAATGACATAAAAAATTTCGATGTATTCGGCCTAATTCATTGATCACCTTGTCACCTTGTGCTGTCGATTCGTTGAATCCTAGCGACTGTCATGGTCAACCTTCTCCATGTGCTCCGATTTCTCGTTGCCTCTCTCAGCTCCGAGATGTTCATCTTCAATGCCTCCTGTATCTCGTCCATCCATCTCCTCCTTGGTCGTCCTCTCCTCTTTCTGCCCTCCCCACAAGCCAACATCATCTCCTTTTCCAGCCCATCAGCACGCATCACGTGTCCAAAGTATGACATCTTCTGCCTGGACGCTCTCTGCCCCAACGTCAAACTCCCTCTCCAGTGTCCTATTTCTTCCAGGATATCCTCGTTAGTTCTCTTCTCAGTCCAAGAAACCCTCAACATTTTCCTCCAGATCAACATTTCACATGCCTCAATTTTCTTCTCCAATGCCTTGGTTTTTGTCCATGTTTCGCATCCGTAAAGCACCACTGGTAAGATCATTGCTTTAACAATTCTTGTCTTCGTTCCCAAACTCACTGATTTGTCCTTCCATATTTTTTCCAGTCCCTGCGTTGCCGTCTTCCCCAATGTAATTCTCCGTCGTATTTCTCGTTCGCATCCACCTTCACTCTCCATCATGGCCCCCAAGAAACAGAAGCTTGATACCACCTCTATCTCCTCTCCATCTACCTCAAAGTAACTCCATTTCTCAGTGGTCATTATCTTCGTCTTTTTTATATTAAAGTACATTCCTGCTTTCTCGCTTGCACGTTTTAGCCTTCTGATGTTATCCTTCAGTTTCTCCATTTTTTCCGCCAGCAGTGTTGTGTCGTCCGCATACCTTAAATTGTTCACTATCCTTCCAGCTATCCTCACACCCTCCGCCTCATCATCAAAACCTGCCTCCCTCATTATCCTTTCTGCATATAGAATGAATAGGTATGGTGATAGTATACATCCCTGTCTGACCCCTTTCTTTATTCGAAAACTTGCCGTGTCGCCATGTTCTGTCCTGACCACCGCCACCTGATTGCCATACAGGTTCTTGAGGAGAGTTATCAGATGCATGGGTATGCCCATTTCACTCAGGGTTTTCCACAGCAGAGCATGATCAACGCAGTCGAATGCCTTGCTGTAATCTATAAAACAAAGATGTACCTCTTGTCCATATTCCCTCTGCCTTTCCATTATCCATCTTAGGTTTGCAATATGGTCTCTTGTGCCTCTCCCTTTTCTAAATCCTGCTTGATTTGCCGGCAGCTCTCTCTAATTCATTGATAGTAGGCCCTATATCTTAAACTATCTCATAGACTCATAGGATGTTGTGTGTTCAAACACTTTCAAAATCAATTGCGCTGTCAAAATAAATTCAAAATTTGTCACAGAATCCAGAAGAGTTTTCGCTCTGCACCCAACATCATTGTTAAAGTAGTATGATTCGGAAATATCATGAAAACATAGGCCCTATTGCAGTGATATTATCGTTAACGAAAACGAAACGAAAACGAAAAAGAAAAGTCGATCGTTAACGAAAACGAAAACTAAAACGAAAAAGATTTTAGAAATGGAAACGAAATAAAAACGAAAACGAAAATGATTTTGGAAACGAAAACTAAATAAAAACGAAAAAGAATGGAAGTAAAACTAATAAAAACTAAAACGAAAATGATTTTTGGAACGAAAAGTATTGGAAATCCAACCATGTATTATATTAAAAACGAGATTCGAAAATGAAAAACCAAACAACCTCTATTATTAAATTATCAGCGCGGCCGTTGAACGGCGCGTGTCTACATGTTTAAAATTATTATCAGGATACAACTTCCTGTTTGCGGTCTACGATTTATGTCAAACTGTCGGTGCATGTTTACGAAATTTGTTATTAATAATGAGTCTAGTAAAGCTTTTATCCGGTAGGAGACGCGAAAGTATTGTATGGGAATACTTTATATATGAAGAAGATAACGACAAAAGCCGATGTACAGTTTTGAATGACAAAGGAGAGCCGTGTGGGGTTCGCATAGCTGGTACGTAACTACGCAATTAACGCATCACACTCGCTACTTTTTCCGCATTCGTCTTTTGGCCACACACCCTTAATTTAGTATGTGAAAATATACAGTAGTAATCACAATAAGAAACATGTTTTGTAATTTTTTATTGCAGGTAAAAATCCAACAAATCTTAAAACACACATAAGTCATAACCATGCCGAGGTTCACACACTCTTAAATTCAAAGGAAGATAGAAACAAGAAAACACAGTCTAAGCGTAAAGTGGAGGATTGGGAGAGCCCGTCAATACAGAATGCCTGCATTTCAAGGAAAGAACCTCATAAAAGACTGATTCTACAGAATATATAAAGCGACTAGAGTCTATAACCAACTTTATCATTACAATAAGTTCAATAACCATAACCACCAGTTTATTGGTCCATCAAAACGTTTACAGTACAAGTTATGCATAAATCGTCTTGCACTATGAATGCTCGGATGGGCACAATTGGGGCACCTGAAAGGACCTAAATCCCGCTAATAAGGGTCTCAAGTAATTTCTTCTTCATTAAAGGTATGCTAACCTACTTTTTCAGAACTTACATTCAAAGTAAAATGAAGTGAAAACGAAAACTGAAACTAAAATGATTTGAAAAACGAAAACTAAAATGATTTGGTTTTGAGAAACTGAAACTAAACTAAAACTAAAATGATTTCAGGAATAGAAACGAAATAGAAACGAAAATGATTGAAAAATGAAAAACTAAAACTGAAACTAAATAGAAATGATTGACACCTGACAGAAATAGAAACTAAAACTAAAATGATTTTAGGAACGAAAATAACACTGCCCTATTGTAGCACGTATATATGTAAGCCTAAAAGAAATCGATAGCTTCTGTTTCTTTATTGCATGCGCTATAATCAACGGTAGGCTAAGTTAAAGTGAATATTGGCACGTAGCCGCACGTTTTATGAGGCAGTGCAAGTTTCTTGGTAACAACCGTGCACTGCCGATATTTCATAATTTATAACACTAGAATTAAGGATTAGAACTAAAATATCGTAATATTTTTAAATCATATTTTTTATTTTTTGGGCGGCCGGCTCAGTCTAAACCTGGGCGACCGGCCCACCGGGAATTTCCCGGTGTCCCGGTGGGCCAGTCCAAGCCTGTATCATAGTAGCTCGATCCTAAAACTAGAGCTATGTACTAGTTGGCTAGTTTTGCTGGACTTTGTTGACTTTGTTGTGCATAATGTTGTGCATTTTATTTTATATTTATATGAACTGATGTCAACGTATGCCAACTTACGGCATAACAACGTATGCGTACCGTACGTACGTTATAGAAAGAAATAATGTACGTTTCGTACGTACGGTCGCACGCTGGTATACGGATACCTTAAATGGTGTAGCGCCTATTCAAACGGGCAGCGGCGGTGAAGGTTCTCATCCAATCAATTCACTGAAAAATGATCAGGGTCGAGGCTATACGATCGCTATAGAAGATCGCGTACGTTTACACTGCAGCTAGTGACTTGATCAGCAGTGAAACAGTTGGCCAAGAATACCTGCATAAATACATTTTCAATGTTTCGGCTTGTGCAAAGCAGTTTATAAGAGCGTGACTATTTTGGCGCCATGCGCAGTAGGCCTGCAACAGTACAATTGTAAGTTCAGCGTTTTAACAACTGACAGGCAAAGAAAATATTGTGTATCTTGTTTTCGATAACTGTAGGTAAGTCCACTCGCAATTATTCCTGTTTGAAACTGGTAAATTAATGAAGAAAAAGTAGGTGAGAAACCGGCGAGAAAATTGAAGAAGAAGTCAAAAGAATGTGACATAGAACGTTGGGAGTTGTTAATTTCCTACTCTTGAGCCTTTGGAATAGCACTTGAAGAATGCTAAAGTGATCGCCGTGTTTTCTGTACATCAGTGGACTTGGGGTTATCTTAATAAGATAAACTTGCACGAAAACTGCTTTCCTAGGGTTGTTAGTCAGGTTGTTAGACCTACGGAGCAGATCCCATTCAGTCGCCATTTGCAATCTCAGCAGTGATGGGCACTAAATTTTTTTTAAAGTTAAACTAAAACTATTTTCCAACTAAACGTCGGATTGAGTTGTTGACAGTGTTTAATGTTCATTGCAAAAATAGTTGCATACTGCTGATTTTTTAAGTTAAACTTTTTAGTTAGCAACTAAATTTTTTTATAGTTAAACTATGGATTTAACTAAACAATTTTTTAGTTAAACTTCATCTTTAACTAAAAGTTTTTTTAGTTAAACTAAAAGTTAACAACCTTTTAGTTAACTATTGCCCATCACTGAATCTCAGTCGTATTTAGAACAATCCTGGTAACGGAACATTATTGTTCCTTTTGGTTTTATTCATTAACACAACAGTATTATAAAGAAGAGCATCGAAGAAATGCTGCTTGTGCTTAAACTTTTCGTAGACTTCATTAAGTGAACCATGAGGATAATTATTGTAGACTTAATAAAAATTGAAATACTATAGGCAGACTAGTGAATCAATTGAGAAAGAATTTCGAAGTAACAGTCAACAGACAACAAAACAAAAATGCCTAATGGTAGTTAGGGTAGGCCCAGCTTATATAATATCCTGGACCTTGTGGAACACCGCATGCCATCAAAGCACTAGATGAACAGAAGAGAAGAAGAGCAGTCTCTTAAGCTATAGCCCTGAGGCAGCTACTGGTATGAATTGTTAGCGACTTAATAATTTTCTTAGCTTTGGCATTTAGATGAGAAGTCCTCTCCCTCGCCTTGTCGTTTTCCCACGGACGGTGTACCTTTGCTTCAAGGTCCCCACAAAAAAACGACTAGCAACTACAAAGTGCCTTGTAATAACTGGTAATATTAAGAACCTTGTTGATGCTGAAGAAATTCGGAATTTACTCCTATGATGCACTGTTGTTGTTTAACAGGTTCATTTACTTTTCAGCTTGAAAATGCTGCTCCCTGCAGATAGGCGTGGAAGGCCGGTGATTGTCTTGGCCCAAAGAGCTCCAATAGAAACCCAGAGAAGATACAGAAACATGACAAGTGAAGTTGCTGAGAAGTTCAAAACATTTGGAGAGGCGCACATTCTTCTCGGTGCATTGTGTATTTTCTTTCAAATCATCAGTTTAGCATTGTCACCTTCGTCTATGGATCATGGAATGTGGATAGGAAGCCTGGTAAGAACCTTAGCACTAATGAAACTGCATGTCTGAAAAAGGTAATGCCAGTTAACACTTAAATATTTTATTTATTATGTATTCACCAAGAGCCACTATCTAATGACCAAGCATCTAATGACCAAGCATCAATTAATAGTCTTGAGTAATTGCGAGTGAAAGACTTGCTAAAAGTCTATACACTCAGAATAGGCTCGAGGCCTACTCTCCGCGTTATAAGGTGAACGCTCTAACCAATTGCCTACCATTTCCCACAGCAGTTCACATCTCCACCAGGGAAGATATTTGCTGCACGATTTCTGTTTCACTTGCGCCCCGTAATAAAATCAGCTACAAAACTAGTACAATAACCTTACATTGTGGCTCAGTATGTCTTCCCACCTCAGCTGGTTCCCTTCGCCCTCTTCGTTCCTATGATCGATTTGACTTATTTGTTCCCGAGTGAGAACGGCCATGATCCTATCTCGTTCCTTTATGAGTATTGGCCCTTCCTTGTGGAATTAACTTCGGTCCGGGCTGTACTACTATCTGGTGGTCCTGCCACCGCTTTTGTTGTCTTAAAACTTGCTTTTATTCCCGAGGACTTTCGCACTGGGAGCGCCACTGATTGGTGGGCAGTGGTAGAGGCGCTTTATAAGTTTTGAAATACAATACAATACAATACAATACAATACATTGTCAGAGGAAAGACCAGATTGCGAATTTGAGGAGCTGGCTCCCGCTCTCATATTTGTCGAATCTGAGAAAAATGAAGTCTATTATTTCATGCCCATTGCAGCCTCTCGGGCGAGCCTTCGATCCTGCTATTTGATCTCCTCCTCTCGCCTCCTTCTTCTTTCTTTCCTCTTCCTTCTCTACCTCCTCCTCTTTCCCTTGCTTCTTCTTCTCCTCCACCTCTTGCTCTTCCTTCTTGTCCTACTTCTTCTCCCCCTCGACCCCTTCTTCTTTTCCTACTTCTTCTCCGCTGAGGGTGAAGTCAGATAAGTAGATCAGATAATAATGTGCCAATCCAGGTATTGTAGAGGTACAGCAAAATGAGGTAAGGTTGGGTAATAATTATAGGACAAGGCAGCATAAGGTAGGATAGGTAAGGTGCCTCTGAGTTTCGATAAGGTAAGGTCAGGTTAACTAAAGTCATGTCAAAGCGGGAAAGTAAAATGAGACAAAAGAAAGACCAGGTTAAATCTGGTCACACAATGCTATCGTTCATTTTTTCCAACCTTACCCTGAATCACTTACAATGAGTGTTTTGGTGTCTTTGTCAACAGTTCGTTGTCACTGGAGCATTTGGTGTCTTTGCAGGAAGGAAAGGTGGCAAATGTCAGGTAAACGTATTGATATATTTCACGAAACAGTTTTAATAAAATGATTTTTAGCTATTGCATGGTAGATAGGAAATCCAGCTCCTCCTAATAAATTATGAGGCGTCATCTAACTGATGTTTACCGAACTAAATAAACCTACAGCAAAATTATGTGTGAAGCCGTTGATTAATGTGGACTATTATCATGTTGCATTCGATTGTAAAGAAAGTAACATAAGGCCGTTGCTGGAAATAAGCAACTTTTGAAATAAAGTAACAACAGGTAAGGTAAGATGGAAGGCAAGCAAACAACGATAACCATGATGAATGGCGTTAGTTCAACTGCTTTCAAACTTCGTTCGCGCCTTGTATCGACCAACAGTCGTGTGAAGCGCGTGTGAAGGTACATTTGTTGGGTGATTTCCAGTTATTTCCGCGACGTAGTGCCCTCCTGAGTTACTTAAAAGGCGCTATACAAATGATCTGATAAATAGATACATACATATAGTACTGTGCTACTGTATGCTTCTGACTTTTAAGTAGCTCTAATCCATGCTGAAACAACAACTTTCGTGCAGTCTTCCTGTGACTATGACTATGTTTTATTCTTTTATCAGGTCATCACATTCCATGTTCTTTCAACCATTTCGGCAGTTTTCGCTCTCATTTTGCTATGTACTGCTGCAACATCTGCCGTAATGAACAGTTGGGTACGACAAGCAGTTTCAGTATTGTTAATTTATTCGAACTTATAATTATCGTTATAAATTTTCTCGACGTCGGAGTGACCCTTCAGAAATGAAAAACCCGGTTAGTTGTCAGTGGTAGCAGATCTATCAAAAATCACGCCTCATCCCAACTTCGTTGATGCGACGACCTGCAAGCCTATAGAACCGACATAACAAGTAATTTCAGTTGTGATAATTTTGGGAACTTTTTATTATTATTCTCAAAGCAGGAGGGATCCTACAGGAATAAAAATCAGGTTAGCTGTTAATGGTAGCTGATCTATGGAAAATTACACCTCAGCGCAGTTCTGCGATTTTCCAGAAAGATGCCTCTGAAGGCGATGGCATCAAAACGTTGAACGCAGAAGGAGAGGAACTAGAAAGAAACCGAACCTTGGTTTAATTTTCCGAGACAGTTCAATACGGTGGCAGACCTCGAACACAAATTCCATATATTCGGCATTTATAGGGTCACTAGTTTCGAACGAGAGAGGCAAACATTTGGG
Source organism: Allolobophora icterica (assembly GCA_963556255.1). Classification (NCBI taxonomy): domain Eukaryota; kingdom Metazoa; phylum Annelida; class Clitellata; order Crassiclitellata; family Lumbricidae; genus Allolobophora; species Allolobophora icterica. The sequence goes on from OY744616.1 coordinate 16,524,015, forward strand.
TCATAGACAACAGGACGTATTTACTTGCAAGCGGCTCAGTTCAGGACACTGGTGAATTTGCTGTAATGATTTGAATTAATAAATACAACGATTAAGATAATCAGATGATCTAATTGAATAATGAAATCAGTACAGACTGAAAATACTGTAGGCCTAGTTGGCCAAAATTCAATGTTTTAGAAACTGGTAGCCCAAATTTGAAACAAATGGTTGGCGAACAGGATGTAAATTCGAAGATTTAGAAACAGACTTTATATGTTGATATTTATAAGTATTGTTATTACGCTAGCCTAAGAATTTTGAGTCGATTAGTATTGTGTTCGATTTGTAATTTGTAATATTTGTAATATTGCACAGTTAACGATGCGACTGGAGACCTATACGTTTACCACTGATATCCATGAAGAAATGATGATGAAAATGCCTAATTATGCGTTTGCAATGAATTGGCATATGAAGACATACTAGTATACCATTTATAAACTCATACGCCATCAGCAGAACCTTTCAGTTAATGTGTTAGATAAACATTTTTAGAGTACTGGCGCGGTTATTACGGAGACACTACTGGTCCTGCTCTCAATGGCAGAGGGCATCGTCGCAGTTTATTCTTCGGTCATCTGCTGCACCATTGGTGTATGCTGTTGCAAATGTGGAGGTTCTTGTCCTTGCTGCTGTCCAACAGATCCACAATATCATCAGGTAATAAAGCAGAGTACAGAATATCGCCTTTCAAGGAAATTGGCAGCGTTTGAGTCACCTAAACTACACTCTATATACTTATGCAGAAATGCTATGCGGTGCTTTTTTCTTTGCTTAACAGAATCTGAAACTGAAGCCTATAAATTTGAAACGCAGATAGTGACAGTAAACAAAATAATAATTATAGACAATAAGTAGTAAAACAAATTACGGACAGAATTCACTCTGTCGCTTATTATGTTAAAATAATAACAATAAAATAAAGTAACCTGAGCTGTTTCATGTTAAAACGATTGCAACCGTTCTCTCAGAAAGGAACTCAGTACAAACTGCAATTAGGCAAGTATTAAATGTGAGATTACTGTAATAGAAAAGTGTCCGTTCAGCAATATAAAATACTTTCTAAATACGCTACAACGGAACCTTGAGGTACAATGATGAGCTTCATTAAGTTGTGCGTGCATATTTGCATATGCATACATGCGAATATACATGTACCTACCTACATAAGAAAAATAAATATATACACACTTACATAAATACGTGTACACCCCTATGCATATATATATATATATATTTATATATATATATGCATGCTTACAAACACTCATCCATCCACCCATACAAACATAAATGCAAAAACATGCACACAAACACACACACATGCATACATGAAAACGTACATCCAAGCGTAATATATTGTCATTAGCTTATGTTCAGTTCTATATTTTTACTCGAAGAAAATTTAAAGTTCCATTTTCATATTCAGTTCGTCAATCCTGTCCAACCGCCTTTAGCACTACAGCAGTTGGTAACTAGCAATCAGCAACAGCCAGTGTTCAACTCCAATCAACAACAGCCGGTGTTGAACACCAGTCACCAACAGCCAATGTTCAACACCAATCAACAACAACCAGTGTGCAACTCCAGTCAACAACAGGCAATGTTCAACATCAATCAGCGACAGCCAGTGTTCAACCCGAAACAGCAACAGGCAATGTTTAACCTGAGTCAACAACAGCTGTTGTTCAACCCCAATCAACAGCAGCCAATGTTCTTTCCAAATCAGCCGATGACTGGCTTTTATTCTCAACAATTATTATATGCACATCAACCGAACGTCTCGCCGAATCCTCCTCAACCAGTCTTCTCAACATCTTTACCAGGTAAAGAAACTAAAGTTTTGCTCTTTGAACAGTGTGCTGCAAGCTGAATATTACTACATGTAGTTGTAATGGTTAGTTGTAATTGTAGCTGTAATTGAACATTTATTTAGTGCCGCTCAAGGAGCGAAACAAATCAGGTTCGCTCTCTGCGCTAGAATCTATGGTGTCAAATGTGATTAAGAACTAGACTATCATAAGTTAGGAAAATGTGTGCGTTAAACTAAAAGAGTCGCTAGTGGCGGTCCACGCACTCACGTGGAGCAACCTATGGGTTCGCGCCGACAGCTGACAGGTGGCATCATGTTGAGAATCTCTGGAACAACTTGCGTCGATAGGGTGGAGCGACGACAAATGACAGCGCTTGCAACACACGACGACGCTGCCGCCAAGCAGTATCTTACTGATAGACGATCACGCAAGTCCAGCTATTCGGCGGGTCACCAGTAGATGTATTATTAGTTCCGGTAGAATTATTAGTTACTGATCCCAGATTTCGGGCTGCCGCTTGCACTGTCTTTGTATTGAGACTGTCAAAGCATGCCTTGTTTACTAGTATCTTAGTTGTACCTTGTGGTACTAAAGCAGAAGCTTCAGTACGGCTCTTCAGACTATCTGCCATTGAATATACTTTAAGACTTTAACGACGAGCTGCATTGGTTTCCCAGTCACTTTTAGTACACGCTCGTCGTTAAAGTGCCAGACATAATATTGTTTGCATTACAAGATTTTGCTCATCTGAGGTCATAAGCCACAATTCGCAAATTGATTGATACTTAACACTGCGAGATTAATGAAGCTATCTAATTAGATTATTTCTACTGAATGTTTCGGTTTGTTTTGTTGATGTGTATGCGATGGCATGACTCTGTGCAAGTGAAATAATGGTATTTTTCTCCGGTATTGACGTCTTTAAATGCTGGCAGCATCTAGTATCTGCTACAAACAGCCAAACAGTTTATTTCAATGTATCTTCATGAGTTGGAACTCATTGCACTCCAAGTCTAAAGCACTATGGCGTACTCTTTTTGAATGAAAATACCTTATCTACGTTGCATGCAGTTTTTTTAACCTTACTAGCGATATTCAGTGTCGCTTGCTTGCAACTGCATTTGCTGAAAGGCCAGCTAGTGTATAACCCAGTCGACCAACTCGTGAAGATCATGACAAAAATGATATATATATATATATATATATATATATATATATATATTTACTACTGAAATCATAATGCCAGACACAGTGAATCACTGAGCAAACTGTCACCGGCATGTAACCACGTCAAAACTAAAAACACAAGTTTTATCATTCCCACAGCTTCATTTCTCTGTATACCTTTTTAGCATATTTTCATTTTTCTGTTTCCGTGTTGAATCCTCCACCGAGACACGCGGTGCGAAGGTATTCGGCCGAATGCACGCCTTGTTTCACTTACTTATCTATTTATATTTCTAGAGACAACAGGTCACGGAACACACACTGTTGAATATACTGGCCTAACAACTGCTCCTCTACCTATCGCCACAAACACACAACCCAGCGGTAATAGGTCTTACGAAGGTCTAATTCGCCTCAGCGATTCTGAGATATCTTCACCTCAGGAACCTCCACCTCCTTATGACAATGATCCGGAGTGGAATTATTCGCATATTTAGCCGATCGCAATGTTCTGATGGTTAAGACCATTTTCATGTTATGCCTGAGACCTATTCGCACGCAATGTATCTTTCGTGCTTTTTTAGTTTAGCCTGGCTATCTTAATCGAATATATTAGTATTCTAACTGTGAGTTGTTGAAGGAATTGTGACGGCTAATCCAGAAATATACACTTGTGAAAATAATGTAATGTTCATAACTGAGTGTCTGGCTTGTGTACAGCTCGTATGGTAATAATTAAGATGATTTCCATGAATTCTTATATACAATTGCACACCTGGTCCGCGAAAGCACAGAACGTCGTCACACCTACGATACCAGGTACTTTGGGTCCGCAACCAAGAAATGAACAAGGCTTTCAATGATTGTGTAATGTCCCTACTACGACCAATCGTTTTGCTATATATAAAGAACCTTTCAAAAACTAAATAATGAAAATAATCGTGCTGTCACAACATCTGTCTGGTTTAAAGACTTGAAGAGCACCAGCTGAGCTGGGATGTGCTAACTGTTTACACACTAACAGTTTATATTTTTTTGCAATGATGCATGCACGTAAAATATTCAACATTTGTGTGCTTGTCTTTACGCCATCCTTCATTTTACCGAACAAACAATTAGAAGTAGAGATCATTGAACAGCCACAGCTGACTGGTGTAATGGTTACGACCGTAAAAAAAATCCAACTTTTATCGGCGCCATGTATTGATAGCCAAGTGAAAAATAAGTACGATTTAATTATTTAATGTATTGTGCCAATAGTAGCAGTGATTCCAGTGACACAATGACAGGCTGGCTATAGTAGCTAAAGCCTAGAATTAGAGCTATGTACTAGTTGGCTAGTCTTGTTGACTTTTGTCGTGCATTTCAAGCATTTTATTTTGGTCATGAACTGATGTCAACGTACGCCAACTTACGGCATAACAACGTATGCGTACCGTACGTACGTTATAGAAAGAAATAACGTACGTTCCGTACGTACGGTCGCACACTGGTACACGGAGACCTGAAATAGCGAGACGCCTATTCAAACGGGCAGCGGTGCTGAAGGCTCTCACCCGATCAATTCACTGAAAAATAACCAGGATCGAGGCTATACGGTCGCTATAGAAAATCGCTTACGTCTATACTATAGCCAGTGTCAGTGACTTGATCAGCAGTTAAATACTTGGCCAAGAATACCTGCATAAATACATTTTCAATGTTTCGGCTTGTGCAAAGCAGTTATCAGAGCGTAACTATTTTGGGCCCATGCGCAGTAGGTCTGCAACAGTAGGCCTACAGTTATAAGCTCAGCGTTTTAACAACTGCCGGGTAAAGAAAATAGTGTGCATCTCGTTTTCAATTACTGTCGGTAAGTCCACTCGTGATTATTCATGTTTGAAACTGGTATATTAATGAAGAAAATGAAGGTGAGAAACCGGCGAAAATAGTAAGGAATAAGGTCAAAAGAAAGTGACATAGCAATTCCGTGTCTTACAGTGGAACGTTGGGAGTTGTTAATTCCCTACCCTTGAGCCTTTGGAACAGCACTTGAAGAATGCTAAAGTGATAGACACGTTTTATGTTCATCAATGGACTTGGGGTTATCTTAATCAGATAAACTTGCACGAAAACTACTTTCCTTGGATTGCTAGGTTGTCAGACCTAATGAGCAGAGTCCGCTCAGTCGCCATTTGCAATCTCAGTCGTATTTAGGGCAACCATGTTAAAGGAGCATTATTCTTCCTTTAGGGTTTACCTATTGACACAACTACGTAATACAGAAGAGGATCGAAGAAATGTTGCTTGTGCTTAACCTTATCGTAGACTTCATTAAGTACACCACAATGATAATACTGAAGACTTAATAAAAATTGAAATAATATCGGCAGACTAGTGAATCAATTGACAGAGAATTTCAAAGTAACGGTCAACACCTTGTCACCTTGTGCTGTCAACTCCTGGAGCTCTAGCGATCGCCATGACACACATTCTCCATTGCTTCCTATTCGAAGTAGGGCCTACGGTCAACAGACTGCAAAATAAAAATGCATAATGGTAGTTCGGGTAGGCCTAGTGTATATTATAAAATGTCCTGGATCCTGTGGAGTACCGCATGCCAACAAAGCATTAGATGATCATAGGAGAAGAGAAGAGCAGTCTCCTAAGCTAGCCACGAGGCAGCCATTGGTATGAATTGTTAGCCACTTAATTTTCCTAGCCTTGGCATTTAGATGTGATTGACCAGTCCTCTCCCTCGTCGTGTCATTTTCCCACCGACGGTGCACGGTCAGCTTACTCATTATAGCTGAGCTTGCTATGAGACGTAGGTGGAACAGATATCTCCAATCAAGTTTCTGCTCTGGCAGGGACTTGAACCTTAGACCTCTCGATTGATAGTCGAGCACGCTAACCAACCAACCATCGAGTATCCCCTAGATGAATAATTACCATTTAAATACAATTATTGAGTGCGTGGACTAAGAGCTGAGCCATTTTCGCGCAGGGCCTGAGACCCATAAACGTGGCTTGAGACAATGAAGAAGAGAATGATCCACAGTATCAAAAGCAGCAGACAAGTCAAGAAGGAAATGTTCTGTTATCCCAATCCATTAAGCATGTCATCATGAACAGCAAGATCTTAGCTTGGGTATTAATGTTTGATGTTAATGAGTCAACAGAATGTTATTGAAGTGTATAAGAATCGACTTGCTCCGGCAGTAGGCCTATATAATCTAAGTCGAACTTGGTAGTTTCTAGACGCCTTTGTACTTCTATTATTGAGCTAGACCGACGGAGCATGACAATGTTGGTGTCATGCGCAGTAAGGCCTATAGCAGTGTCGCTGACTTAAGCATTGGCTTTCGATACTGTAAGTTCAACGTGATAGCAAATAAAAAATCATTAATTAACTTATTAAAGAAGTACTGAGCGTCCTGTGCATTCGAAGAGAAAAGGTAAATTCAACGGTAATTAGTATACCTGATTGAAACTGTTAAGTTAATCTAGTATGTTAGCAAGTAGGTTAAATAAAGTTCAATGGAACGTGCTCATAGCCTAATTTTAGGCCTTTCAGCCAGCAGTGGAGAAATACCAAGACCCTAGACACACAGCCAGTGCATGGTTCACTTTCCAACCTATTGCCGTACTTTCACATTCTTATGCTTGACAACAGACAAGTTTGCGCGGACAAACTGAGGTTGATAACGGAGTCCACTTAGCATGCTCGAACTTTCCATCGTTGGACATATAGACCAATATTCCTCAGTTTTAATATATATATATAATATATATATATATATATAATATACACTATTTAATATATATATATATATATATAGTTATATGAATTTATATATATATACATATATATATATATGAATTTAAGATGAATTTAAGAGAAATAAGAAGAATAGGCTACTAAATAAGATAAATTTTATTTAAGATTTAATTGCAGGAGTTAAATAAAAGTTGACATTTGGCTTTCCCGAATTAAAAAAATAGCGTATATTGTAACAGATTGAATAAAGAAAATAGTTCCGTGAAAATTTACTAATGTATGCACAAACAAGTAGATCCAATCGTTCCAGCTTTGAATTGAAAGTTTGACATGGTTCACTTAACCGTATGGATCTAAGCATTGTCATATAATGTTACCTGTATGTTCCTTTAACGTATTAACGCAATTCTACACTTCTGCATTTGATGTTACCCTCATTCCAAAGTTCAGAAGAGCACACACCACCATTCGAAGGAGCGTCGAAGACGCTGAGTAATTGTGCTTAAATGACTGGCTTCAAGATCCCAACAAAAAACCGACAAGCAACTACATAGTGCCTTGTAATAAGTGGCGTGCGGAGCTGAAATGCCGCCCGGGGCGAGAGCCCGAAATGCCACCCTTGGCCACTTAATTTTCGATTTGCTATTTTCTCTAAGATATTGCATCACGATCGTATTACAGATACCATTTAATTTTGTACGGTTTTTCTGGATTTTTCACTTTTCACTGTATTTTGTAATTATCCGTTTTAGCTATACATTTTCAACTTATTGAAATCTATTTTATTAGATAATAATTTACAATATGAACTGGCTTATTATCACTGTTAACTATATATATTTGCGATTTATTCTGTATTGCATTTGTTAGCTGCATTATGGGAGCAATAAAAGATTTCATTGATTGATTGATATATTGATTGACTGATTGATAATTTGTGATTAAATTTTATTCTAAGTCATTAATTCGTTTAGATACTTATACAAAACCAAAATATGCGTATATAGCCATTATATATATATATGATGGGCGGCATAACAAGAATATGCTTGAAAGTAGACTATGCTTCTGCTTCCTTTTCTGCAATTTTCGTTAATGTCTAACGTATAGGCCTACCTCTGAGAGTGATGCAGCCCCTAACGATCAATGGAACCCAAGCCAAAGTTACGGTCTCTTTCTTTCCTTCTTTTTCTTTCTTTTTTTCTGTCCTACTTTTTTATACTTTATTCAAACTTTCATTCTTTTTTATATTTCCTCAACCCTATTTTGCCGCCCCTGCAAAAGTGCCGCCCGGGGCGACTCGCCCCCTGTGCCCCCCTTCGGTACGCCACTGCTTGTAATAACTGATATTGAGAACCTTCGGAATTAACTCCTACGATGCACTGTTGCTATCACCAGCTTCATTTAATATTTCAGCCTGAAAATGCAGCAGCCAGCAGATATGAGTGGAATGCCGGTGATTGTCTTGGCCCAAACAGAGCCAATAGAAACCCAGAGAAGATACAGAAACATGACGAATGAAGTTGCTGAGAAGTTCAAAACATTTGGATGGGCTCATATTGTTATCGGTAGTTTGTGTATTCTCTTTCAAATCGTCAGTCTGGGATTTTCGAGTTCGAGTGCGGGTCAAGGAATATGGATGGGAAGCCTGGTGAGAACCTCAGCATTAATGAAACTGCATGTCACAAAAAGTTAATACCCGTCAATATTTAAGTATTTAATCTATTATGAATTTATTAAACGCCACTGTGCAATGACCAAGCATCAAATGATGGCCCTGAGTAATTGTGAGCGAAGGACTTGCTTAAGATCCATAAACTCAGGAGGTTCGAACCCGTAGGCCTACTGTCCGCGTTATAAGGCGAACGCTGTAACCAATTGGTTTTCGTGTCCCACAACAGTTCATATCCCCACTGGGACAGAAATTTGTTCAAAATTTCTTTTTCACTTGCCCCCACCAGCTTAACTTTGAAGCAAGTACAGTTACCGTACACTGTCGCAGGAAAGACCAGCTTACGAAGAAGAGGAGCTGGCATACCTTCTCATAGTTGTCGAAGCGAAGAAAAATGAAGTCTCGATTAGTTCACGCCCATGGCAGACTCTCGATGCTAGCCTACGATGCTGCTCTTTCGTCTTCTCCTTCTCCTCCTCCTCCTCCTCCTCCTCCTCCTCCTCCTCCTCCTCCTCCTCCTCCTCCTCCTTCTCACTCTCCTTCTTCTTCTTTTTCTCCTAATCTTTCTCGTCTTCCTTCTCTTTCTCTTCCTTCTCCTTCTCATTTTCCTTCACTTCTTGCTCTTCCTCCTTCTTTCTCTTTCTCCTCCGCTGGGGTAAAGTCAGGTCCGTAGGTCAGACAATATAGGGCCAATTAGTCAGGTATAATTGTTTGAGGTAAAGTAAAATAAGTTATGGAAAAGACAGGTCTGGTCATGTAAGTTTGGACGATTATTTTCAGACAAGGTAACACAACGAAAGATAGGTCAGCTGTCTTTGAGGTCCAATAGGGTAAGGTCAGGTTGGGTAAAGTCACGTGAAATCAAGTGGGTAAAATGAGGCAAACAGATCAGTTTAAGCCAGGTAACAAAGTGCTAATGTTCTTTTTTTCTAACCTTATTCTAAATCACTTTCAATGAGCGTTCTCGTTCTTTGTCAACAGTTCGTTACCACTGGAGCCTTTGGTATCTTCGCAGGAAAGAAAGGCGGCAAATGTCAGGTAAAAGTATTGATACAGTGCACGAATAGTTTACCTAAAATTATTTCTAGCTATCGCACGGTAAATCGGAAATCCAGCTCTTTGTAATTTATGCTCTATGATGTTTCATCTAACTGATTGGCCTATTGTTTACAGAACAAATTAACCTTCAAAATTCAAGCCTACCGCTGGGTTAAGAAGTTCGGTAATGTTGACTATTATCATGATCAGGGGCGGATATAGAAGGTTTATCAGAGGGGGCCAAAAATAATACATACATACCTACATACATACATGTATGCATACATACAAACAGGCATACGTACATATTGCATACATACATATACACATAATCATATACACACATACTTACATGCATATATAGATTATGAATGATTTTCCGTGGACCCAAAAAAGTAGAATAAATTGTTCGCGCTCGCGCGAAAAAAAAATTTGACCTCTTTTTGACCAGATCAGTTCAAAAGTGTCCTCCCACCAGTCAAACAAGATCGCCGCATCTGCATACATAGCCTACATACACACTTACATATATAATTACATACATACATGCATACTGTCGCACAAATTCCGACCTTTGTCGTTTCTCCCGACCACCAATTTCTACCAGGATCCCGACTGTTGGTCGGGAGTGGCGAATAAACCTTAACTGTGCGCGCTGGCGGAAACACAGGAGAAACTGAAGGATAACATCAGAAGGCTAAAATGTGCAAGCGAGAAAGCAGGAATGTACTTCAATATAAAAAGACGAAGATAATGACCACTGAGAAGTGGAGGTATTTTGAAGTAGATGGGGAGGAGATAGAGGTGGTATCAAGCTTCTGTTTCTTGGGGGCCATGGTGGAGAGTGAAGGTGGATGCGAACGAGAAATACGACGGAGAATTACACTTGGGAAGACGGCAATGCAGGGACTAGAAAAAATATGGAAGGACAAATCAGTGAGTTTGGGAACGAAGACAAGAATTGTTAAAGCAATGATCCTACCAGTGGTGCTTTATGGATGCGAAACATGGACAAAAACCAAGGCATTGGAGAAGAAAATTGAGGCATGTGAAATGTGGATTTGGAGGAGGATGTTGAGGGTTTCTTGGACTGAGAAGAGAACTAACGGGGATATCCTGGAAGAAATAGGACACTGGAGAGGGAGTTTGACGTTGGGGCAGAGAGCGGCCAGGCAGAAGATGTCATACTTTGGACATGTGATGCGTGCAGAAGGGCTGGAAAAGGAGATGATGTTGGCGTGTGGGGAGGGCAGGAGGAGGAGAGGACGTCCAAGGAGGAGATGGATGGAGGAGATACAGGAGGCAATGAAGATGAACATCTCGGAGCTGAGAGGCCACGAGAAATCGGAGCACATGGAGAAGGTTGACCATGACAGTCGCTAGGATTCAACGAATCGACAGCACAAGGTGACAAGGTGTGCGCGCTAGAAAACGCCGTTCACGTCATTGCATTACGAACGTATACATGGCAATTACAATTTCTCTACAATACATACATACATACATACATACATACATACATACATACATACATACATACATATGCATACATACATACATACATACATACATACATAATTACATACTATCAAATCAAAATTGTCCGGTTTTATTTATCATTTTCTTTATAGTCATTTTTATTATCCTCATGAAAGATCACGTTGTGATCATCGTCTACTTCGGGATGGAGGGCCACGTCCTGTGTAAATATCAAATGGGGGGCCATGGCCGGATTGCCCCCCCCCCTTGGATCCGCCCCTGATCATGATGCATTCGACCGGGAAGAACATGAGGCTGTTACTGGAAATAAGCAATTTTTCAATTAAGTAACAACGGGTAAGATAAGATAGAAGGTAAAAACATGACGAATTACCTTGATGAAGGACGTTGGTTCAGCTGTTTTGAAACTTAGGTCGCACCTTATTTCGACCAATTTTATATGCTTCTGATTTTTTAAGTAACTCTAATCCATGCTGAAGCAATCACTATCGTGTCGTCTTCTTATGATAAATGATAAACATTAGTTTGTTTTATTTTTATCAGGTCGTCACATTCCATGTTTTTTCAACCATTTCGGCGGCTTTCGCTTTTATTTTGCTATGTTCTGCTGCATCCTACGCTGCAGTGTCTCGGGTATGACAAATACTTTCATTTGTGTTAATTTTTGCGATGATATATTAATCTTAATTTTTCTCTACGTCGGTGTGATTCGATTGTAAAATGAAAAACCGGTTAGTTGTTCGTGGTAACTGATATCTGAAAAATCAGGCCTCATCCCAGCTCCGTTTAACGACGACTTACAAGCCTATAGAACAGGTTTTTGACAAGTAATTTCAGTTGTATTAATCTTGATAACTTATTATTATTATTGTGAGCGTAGCAGTGATCGTGCAGGATTGAAAACAAAGGTCAACTGTTACTATGACAAGTTACTGTAGTATAAATTGTCCATAAAACAGTACAACTGCTATGTCAGAACAGTCCACAAACCAGGAAGCGATAACATCGGCCAGTACATACTGCAGTTATTGACTTTGCTACTGCAGACGCTCACTGTTGCATTTTGCTATTAGCTTGTCTTGAATCAGTGCATCAAGTAGCCTATTGCGCCTAGCGTTTAAAATTTAGCTAGCAGAACTAAACATATGTTCCATGGCAGCTGATGTTGCAGGAACACAGTGATGCCATAAACGAAGAACTTGAAGATGAGGAAATCTTTCAACGTTACAGAAATAAGAACTTGCACTGGTTTCCTTGTTTTATAACCATGAATAGATAATTGAAATAGTTCTCAAACCCAATATTAATAAACCCATTCTTTTAATGAACTCGTTCTTAACATAATTCAAAAAATATTATTGATCAGCTAATCGTTTTAATATTAGAATTAGCTAACAATTGCTCATCAATTAGAATTAGAATTAGCTGTTTGTCTAGTCGATTAGAATTAAGATTAGCTATTTCTCGAATCGATTAGAATGTAATCGATTAGTTACCCATGTCTGGTACATATGATTTATATAATTTCGTTTATTATGAATCAAGGTTAAGAAGCCGCAGCTTCTTACAGAAAGGGTACACTACAAAAAAGGATTAGTCTAGATTAGGAAATGAAAATGAAAGGTAGAATACCATTTAGATCCTGGAACATGTTGGAACAAACCTCTGGGTATGAAGTAGTGATTGTTCACTTGCATGGAAGTTCAAAATCATGGGCCTTGGATGTAGGCCATGGGTCCTAGGCACAATATCTGAATATAAGCGAAGGACCTGGCAGGCGTTCCGTACAACACTCTGTAAGAGTCTGCCGTCGGCCTCATCCATCATTTGGTCAAAGTCGGTTTGTTCCATAGAGACAAAGTCCATTCTCTTCATTCTACGCAGGAACCGCCATAATCTGTCGGAATCGCTCAAGAAGTCAAGACCACGCCATTCTGGTGAGGCATAGAGTAGTTTCCCAATTATTGTAGCATGAGACACCTCGTGAATTGCATTACAGTTACAGTTAATAGGCTAGTTAAGCTATATAAGCTTTTAGTGCCTATATCCTTCCATCCAATTGTCCAGTTTGTGCTTGAAAATGTTCAGGCTTGGTGCAGATACTACTTCCTGTGGTAACCGATTCCAGTGGTCCACAATTCTTTGGCTAAAAAATAATTTTCTAATGTCTAATCGCGTCCGTTTATGGTACAACTTCAGATTATGTCCTCTCAGATTTCCAGTTGCTGCCTTCTGAAAGAAAGTCTTTTCATCTATATTTTCGAGTCCATTTATAATTTTGTATGTCTCAATAAGATCACCCCGCATTCTTCTTCTTTCCAATGAAAAGAGACCTAGATTTTGAAGCCTTTCTTCATACGGCTTCCTAGCTAGGCATCTGACGAGTTCTGTAGCTCTCTTCTGTATTTTTCCAGGTATTCAATGTCTTTTTTATAGTAAGGGTTCCAAACTTGGACACAATATTCTAGATGTGGTCGAATTTATGTATTTTACAGTATTTTGAAGCTGTCAATATCTATCTGCTTGAAACTCCTTTTTATCATCCCAAGAACTGACATCGCCTTGCTAGCCGACTTCCTACATTGCTGGCTCCACTTAAGATCTTTACTGATCCAAACTCCCAGGTCTTTCTCCGTTTCAGTCTCTTCTAGGTTCACAAAATCTGTTCCATCCCGTAGATGATAGTTCACCGTCTTCTTTGGTCCAATTTGCATAACTTTGCATTTAGAAGTATTAAATTTTAACAGGCATTCCCTTGACCAGTCTTCCAGCCTGTCTAGATCCTGCTGCAAGATCTGCTCATCATCCTTGCTTTGTATCTTCCTCCATAGTTTTGTATCATCAGCAAACATTTTCACTGAGCTTTCTATTATATCTGGTATTTCATTTACATAAATTAAAAACAACAGTGGTCCTAACACTGATCCTTGTGGAACTCCACTGAGAACCGCTGCCCAGCCAGTTTCATGTCCATTTAGCACCACTCTCATTTTACGATTCGTTAAGAAGTCCTGAATCCATTCGAGCAACATCCTCCCAATTCCATATCCTATAAGTTTGCTTATCAATCTGTGGTGAGGCACTGTATCAAAAGCTTTCTGATAGTCCAAGAAGATTGCATCAACGCCACATCCCTCATCCAATGCCTGTGTCCACTCTTCTAGTGTTTCTAGCAGGTTAGTCAGACATGATCTGTTTCTCGTGAATCCATGCTGATTAACTGATAAGAGATCATTTGTATATATAGATGCTTCAATATTTTATCCCTCAGTAACGATTCCATAACCTTGCATGGCACAGATGTCAATGACACTGGACGATAGTTCTCTGGCTCAGTTTTTAGCCCTTTTTTTAAATACAGAGATAACATTTGCACTCTTCCAATCTTCTGGCAGTACTCCTTCCTGAAGTGATTTATTGAACAGTATAGCAAGTGGAACACTTAAGACACTTGCTAATTCTTTTAGAACTTTAGGGTGCAGTCCATCTGGTCCTGGAGATTTATCCTCTTTTAAATTTGATAATTTGTTTTCAACATCCTCCTGGGATATCTCAAAGCACTCAATATCAATAACTGGATTACCTTTGGAATGCCTCTGGAATGTAGGCACAGCCCCTTTACCTTCGTCCACAAAGACTGACTGGAAGAAATTCAGAAGTTCTTCTGGCGCTTCCATAGCATCCTCTGTCATTGTGTCATCTCCTTTCCGAAGCTGTAATATATGTGTTCGCACAGCTTGCTTGCCTCTAATATACCCATAAAATGCCTTTTTGCTCTCTTTAAAGTTTGATACCAGTTTAAGAGTTTCCTTTTCTTTATCTGCTTTTATCATTTTGTTCACCTTGTTCCTTATGGTTTTATATTTTTCATAATACATGTTGATACCTGTTTGCTTGAATACGTTGAACAGATGGTTTCTTTCCTTGATAAGTTTTATGGTATCTTTTGAAATGAAATGTGACTTTTTCTTCTTTCGTGTTCCCACAAGTGATATGCAAAGAGCCTCCGCTTCCAAGTATTGTCTCCTGATATTCTCCCAGCACTCATCAACATTTTTGCTCCCCAGTTCCTTTTCCCAGTCAGTACATGCAAGGATGTTTGCCATCTTTAAGTAGTTCCCCCTCCAGTATGCTCTCTTTGTAGGAAGTAGGAAGTCCATGGCACGTAAGATTCTCATCGCATGCAGAGAGCTGGAGCAGATGGCTATTAGCTCACTAACGTGCACTGTGGCTCTGAGATCGTCTGTAATGGTGACACTACGATCACCAATTTGGTTACTCTATCGATTCCAAGTTATTGAGGAGGACTTTTGTCACGAGCACGTACCATTTACAATACCATTTACCATTTCACACGACATCCCCAGAATTTTTAAGTTAATATGCTAGATAAACTTTTTTTTAGAGAGGTACCGCTGTCGCAATGGAGGCAATACTGAGCGTGCTGTCAGTGGCAGAGGGCATCGTCGCAATTTATTCATCGGTCACCTGTTGTACCATTGGTGTATGCTGTTGCAAATGTCGAGGTTCTTGTTCTTATTGCTGTCCAACAGAGCCACAGTATCATCAGGTAATAAAGCAGAGAACAGAATATCGCCTTTCAAGGAAATTGGCAGCATTTGAGTCACCTAAACTACACTCTGAATACTTAATCAGCAATGCTATGCGGTGCACTTTGCTTGCTAAATAGAATCTGACACTAAAGCCAACAAATGTGAAGCGCAGATAATACATTAAACAGATTATTATAGACCACGAGTACTAGACCAAGTTAGGGACAGAATTCACTTTGTCGTATTATTATTATGTTAAAATGATAACAATAACTAAATGAATTTCAGCTGTTTCATGTTAAAGCGATCGCAACCGTTCTCTCAGAAATTAAAAATCAGTTTGTAATCATATAAATCAATTGGATTTTTATGATTTATATTCACATTGCAATAAAGCATTAGATTTGAGATTATAGTGATATGAGATTCCGTTCAGCAAAATGAAGTACTTTTCCAAATAGGCCTACTTTACAATTGAACCTCGAAGTAAATAATGAGCAATATAATATGTCTACACGCATATTTGTGCCCAATGCGTACATGCAAACATACCTACCTAAATACATACATACATACATAAATAAGTACATGTATATACACACATGCATAAATACATGTATGCGTACATATATACAAGCACGCTTCCATACATGCATACATAAATGCAAACACATGCACACAAACACACTTACATGCATACAAACAAACATACATAAGAACTTACAAGAATAATAGATTGTTACTAGCTTATGTTCATTTCCTGTGATTTCTTTGAACAAATATAAATTTCCATTTTTTATATTCAGTTCGTCAATCCCGTCCAGCCTCACTTGGCACAACAGCAGGTCATAGCTGCTAACCAGCAACAGCCAGTTTTCAACCCGAATCAACAACAGCCAGTGTTCAACAGCAATCAGCAACAGCCAATGTTCAACACCAATCAGCAACAGCCGGTGTTCAACCCAAAACAGCAACAACCAATGCTCAACCTCAATCAGCAACAACCAATGTTCATTCCCAATCAACAACAGCTAATGTTCTACCCTAATCAGCAACAGCCAATGTTCTTTCCAAATCAGCCGATGACTGGGTTTTATTCTCAACAATATGCTGTTCAACACCATGCACAGCAACCGAACGTCTCGTCAAATCCTCCTCAACCAACCTTCTCAGCATTCTTACCAGGTAAAGAAACTAAAGTTTTGCTCTTTGATCATTGTGCTGCAAGCCGAATATTACTAGTTGTGATGGTTAGTTGTAATTATAATTGAACATTTATATAATGCTGCTCAAAGAATCAAACAAATCAGATGCGCTCTCTTCGCTAAAATCTATAATATTAAATGTGGTAACGAATAGACTATCATATAAGTTAGCAAAACAATGCGCATTAAGCTAGAAGATTCACTAATGGCTGTCCCAAGCACTCACGTGGAGCCAGCCTTTGGGTCGGTTCGACAGTTAACAGATGGCATGATGTTCAGAGTCTCTGGAGAAGTGGCGTTGATAGGTTGATAGCTAGGTGATAGGCCTAGCGCTTGCAACACATGACGACGCTAACGCCAAGCAGCACGTCACTGGTAGAAGATCACGCAAGTCGCCAGTAGATGTATAAGTCCTCGTAGGATTATTAGAGACCAACGCCGCATTTTGGGTTGCCTTACACTTTCATAGTGTTGAGACTACCAATGCATGCCTTGTTGATTGTGGTACTAAAGCAGAAGCTCATATCCGGCGCTTCAGACTATCTGCCACGGAATATATAGTTTACACATAATATTATTTCCGTTAAAATTTCGTTGATCATCTGAGGCCTTAAAGCCCCTTTTGTAGAGTACAATTCGCAAATTGATGGATATTTATCATAGCGAAGTTAATGAAAATTATTTATTTAGATTGACTTCTATTGAATGTTTCGTTTTATTTGTGGATGTGTAAGTAGGCCTATGCGATGACAGACTCTGTGGAGGTGATATAATGGTATTTTTCTCTGGTATCGACGTCTTTAAATGCTGGCAACATGTAGTGTCTGTTACAACAGCCTCGCAATTTATCTTAATTTATCGTGATGAGTTGGAAGTCATTTCACTCCAAGTTAAAAGAACTATGACGGACTCGGTGGGAGCGAAAATACATGATCTCTATTGCATGGACGTCTTTACCTTACTAGCGAAATTTAGCATCACTTGCTTGCAAATGCAGAAATGTCAACTAGTGTATAACCCAGTCGAAAAAATCGTGAAGAACACGACAATAATGATAGAAATATACATTTGCTACTGAAATCACAATGCAAGACAGTGAATAATTGAAAAACTGTCACCGGCATGTAACCACTTCAAAACCATAGTTTTATAAATATCCACAGCTCCATATCTCTGTAAACCGTTTAACCATATCTTAATTTTTCTGTTTCTTTATATCTAAGCGTCCGTCTTGAATCTTCCACCGTGACACGCAGTACGAAGGTATTCGGTCGAGTGCAGACCTTGTTACACAGTATACTTATTACATATTTGTATTTCTAGAGACAACAGGTCAAGGAACACACACTGTTGAATACGCTGGACTAACAACTGTTCCTCTAACTACCGACACGAACGCACAACCCAGCGGTGATAGGTCTGACGAAAGTCTAATTCGCCTCAGCGATTCTGAGATATCTTCACCTCAGGATCCTCCACCTCCTTATGACAATGATCCGGAGTGGAATTATTCGCATATTTAGCCGACCGCAATGTTCTGATGGTCAAGGACATTTTCATGTTATGCCTGAGACCTATGCATATTCGCACGCAATGTATCTTTCGTGCTTTTTTTAGTTTAGCCTAGCTATCTTATTCGAATATATTCGTGAGTTGTTGAAAGAATCGTGACGGCTAATCTAGAAATATATAATGTGAAAATAATGTAATGGTCATAGCTAATTGTCTGGCTTGTGTACATCTCGTATGGTAATAATTAAAATGATTTCCATGAATTCTTACATACAATTGCACACCTGGTCAGTGAAATCACAGAACGTGGTCACACCTTCGAAACTTTGGAACCCGCAACCAAGAAAAGGTCAACACTTCCATGGACGGTGTAATTCTACAACCTGGGTCATTACAAGCAATCATCATCTCATTTACTAGGCTTACATAATGATTCTTTCCAAAAAATAAATAATGAAAATAATCGTGTTGTCACAACATTTGCTTGGTTTAAATACTTAAAGTGCACCGCCTCGGATGTACTAATTTTTAATTACACACTAAAAGTTTTCTATTTTCTGAAATATATGAATGATATATGCATTTAAAACTGTTCAGCATTTGTGTACTTGTATTTTCGCCATTCTTTGTTTTACCGAACACAAAACGAAGGTATGAAACAAATTTGAAGTGGCTACGAAACTCTCGTTCATTCCTTCATCATTTTGCACTTTCATTATGGTAATGTAGGATTACCGAAGTTTCGAATCCGGTCTATCCTCACCTTAACCGCCGACGTCGTGTCCAATTTGCCAAATGTTCTAATTTTGCTTTACAACGAAAAGGTCATCTCTGAATTTACAGAAAATAGAATTTCTCCGAGAAAGACAAACAGGTTATTCAGACACTTCAAAACTGGTACTATTACTATTGGCGTAGGTAATTTACATTTACACTTTAATCTGGTAGTATAATAGAAGGTAATTATACAGAAAGTGGACACGGTACCATTATTATAAAATTAGTAATCGGAACTCCCAAAATCGTAAGCGCAATTGAAGGCCAGAGGGGGTTTCCAGAGAGTAGTCCAAAAGAGGTCCGAATTCGGTTTCCTGGGGGTCAGATCAAGACAGGAGGCAGAGCAGCTCTTAAGGTAGGTGTCGTTTATGGCGAGAAGAAATGGAAGGCGAAGGATCAGATGAATCAGGGTAGGACCGTAGGAGAGAGAGAGAGAGAGAGAGAGAGAGAGAGAGAGAGAGAGAGAGAGAGAGAGAGAGAGAGAGAGAGAGAGAGAGAGAGAGAGAGAGAGAGAGAGAGAGAGAGAGAGAGAGAGAGAGAGAGAGAGAGAGAGAGAGAGAGAGGCGGCAGAGCAGCTTCTACGGCGGGCTTCATTGACGATTGGGGATGAATTCTTGAACAGGTGAGACTTGAATTTGGAATGGATCATGTATGCATGAAGAAATATGAGGGAGAGATGACTGTAGGTGAGTTGAGGCATTGATGGATGAACCGACAATGATGCTTTTTATGACAGGAACTAGAATGCGGCGATTGCTATCAGTTTGTCTTTGAATGGAACTATCCAGTTCAACTGTAATTTTCTTATTTGTGATTGAGCATCGCAGCAACTAAGGCTTCGGCTTTGACAGCAGAATCTGCATGACAATCCCGACTTAAATGTTCGGTAACTTTACAATCACGGTGAAAGTTTTAATGGAACGCCGCTGTTGATTATAATTAGATATGCAGTGACGTTCATAATTACGTCATGTTTCAAAGAGTGGAGACTTGGGTTCAAGTTTGAAGCGTTGAACTTAAAAACTGTGTAGAATTAGGTCTAAATATAAAATACTTAGTTTAATTGAAAGCTTAAGAAGTGTCGATTCATCTTCTATTCTGTGTTTTTCACTGTTCAGATCCAGGTCAACTTCACGTAAGACTAAAAAACGTTTTAATTACGAATAGCATAAACTTAAAGTTAATCGAATATTAACGGCGAGTGATATGGACAAGACGCCATATTTGCTGTCAGAGCGTTGTGTGTTTTATATGACTATGTCTTAAACTCTGTTTTCACGGTTCAATTTATTTTCTTATTTCATCTGTTTTGAACGTTCAGCTTAGAGTGAGAGCCCGTCACCTGTATGTTTATGCTCGACAGCGTAGTGGTTAGCGTGCTGGGTTGTTGATCCAGCTGTTCAAATCCCTGCCAAGGCAGACATTTGGTTCGAGATTTCTGTTACACCTGGGCACCTTAGCAAACTCAGCTACATTGAGTTCACCTACCGTTTACTGTCGGTGGGAAGATGAGACAGCGAAGGAGAGGACTGGTCACCCGCCCTCATATGCCAAGGGTAAAAATTATGTTGCTAACACTTCATACCAATGGCTGCCTTGGGGCCAGCTAAACGGACAGCTTGTTTCCTTTTCATGCAACCTGTAGTCGCTGCTATGGTCTCTCATGTTATTGTAGTTTTTTCGCTGACTTTCTTTGTCCTATTCGCTTCTCTTCTGATCTGCGTTGCTCGATGTACCGGCACAGTAACCGTACAAGCGGAGGAGGATCGAACACTTAGTCTCCTCGCTACAAGACGATCGCTCTCAAGTCTAAACGAATCGGCTACCGAGCCCCAAAATGTCTGTGCTTTTCCTATATTGCTATCTTCATATAATTAACATAATTTTTAAAGACAATGTCCACTATTTAATTCTAAACATTTTAACTCTTGATGGAATCCACATCTGGGTTTTCATTTTGCGCTTCTGTTACGTTTGCGTTTTAAGATATCTGGAGGATTCACTGTCAATTAATATAATTCTAATTAGTTTTATAAGCAATTCTTCTTTGTGATCTTGAAATACATAGTGACAGCAGTTTCGTTCCTTTTGCTTGGTTTTATGGTTGCAACTCGGACGACTATGTAAGTGGAAGAGCAAGATAAATATGTGGTTATAATTGCAATTATGTAAATCCTGTACAGATGCTAGACGAGTAAAATAATTTTGACTTTGTTGAAGATCTAAAGATTAATACAAGACACCTTAACGAGGAGACACGAAAAAATGTAGTCTGTGTTCAAAGTTTTGCCAAAAATTGGAATCTTAACTATTGCCAGAGGCGAAAATTGTGAGAAATCATACAAGTGCAGTTTATCTCATAAATCATTTAAATAGAAGCAGAATTTGATATTTCACATAAGAACCCAAACTGGAGAGAAACTATACAAATATAATTTATGTAAAGAAGCATTGCAGGGATAATTATCTGCAGAGCCACAAAAGAATTCGCACTGTAGCAAAATCACAAAAATGCAATTTATGTCCTAAGGAATTCGCACAAAATATTAAGTGTAATGATATATCACGACCCACCTGGGAGAAAAATCGTACAAGTGCAATTTATGTGGCAAAACATTTAACCGCAGATGTATTCTCGAGTATCATTCCAGAACCCACGCCAGAAAAATCTAAACAAATGCATTATGTGTAAAAAAGCATTTGCAGAAAAAAATAAACTGGAACGCCACAAAAGAACCAATCCAGGAAAAACACTGTACCAGTGCAATTTATGTGAAAAAACATTTTCACATAAACGTGTTTTAGATAACCATACACGAATCCACACTGGAGAAAGACCATATAAATGCAATTTGTGTGAAAAAGAATTTTCACAAAAAGCTACTCTCGATAACCATAGAAAAACCCACACTGGAGAAAAGCAGTACAAATGCAATGTATGCCATAAAGCATTTGCAAATAAAAATACAATGGGACGTCATAATAGAACCCATACAGGAGAAAAACCATACAAGTGCAATCTATGTAAGAAAGAATTATCATCCAAGAGTAATCTTGAATATCATAGAAAAACCCACACTGGTGAAAAACAATGCATATGCAATGTATGCCAAAAAGCATTTGCAACAAAATATACAATGGAATGTCATAAAAGAACCCATATAGGAGAAAAGTCGTATATATGCAGTTTATGTGATAAAGCATTTTCATATAAGGGCACTCTGGATTTGCATACAAGAACCCACACTGGAAAAAAACTAAAAAAATGCAATCTATGTCAGAAAGCATTTTCATGCAAGAGTAAACTTGAATGCCATGGAAAAACCCACACAGGAGAAAAACCTTACAAGTGCAATCTATGTCAAAAAGCATTTTCATTGAAAGGTAATCTGGATCAACACACAAGAACCCACACTGGAAAAAGACCATATAAATGTAATTTTTGTGAGAGAGCATTTTCAACCAAGGGTATTCTGGATCGCCATACAACAGCCCACTCTGGAGAAAGACGATACATATGCAATGTATGCCAAAAAGCATTTGCAACAAAATATACAATGGAATGTCATAAAAGAACCCACACAGGAGAAAAGTCGTACATATGCAATTTATGTGAGAAAGCATTTTCACATAGGAGCACTCTGGTTTTGCATACAAGAAACCACACTGGAGAAAAACTAGAAAACTGCAATCTATGTAAGAAAGCATTTTCATGCAACAGTAAACTTGAATGCCATGGAAAAACCCACATAGGAGAAAGACCCTATAAGTGCAATCTATGTGAAAAAGCATTTTCTCATAAGTACAATCTGGATAGCCATACAAAAATGCATACTGGAGAAAGACCATACAAATGCAATTTGTGTCAAAGAGCATATTCACATAAAGGTACTCTGAATTACCATACAACAACCCACACTGGAGAAAGACAGTACATATGCAGTGTATGCCAAAAAGCATTTGCAACAAAATATACAATGGAATGTCATAAAAGAATGCATACAGGAGAAAAACTGTACATATGCAATTTATGTGAGAAAGCATTTTTATATAAGAGCACTCTAGTTTTACATACAAGAACCCACACTGGAGAAAAACTAGAAAAATGCACTCTGTGTAAGAAAGCATTTTTATGCAAGAGTAAACTTAAATGCCATAGCAAAACCCACACAGGAGAAAGACCCTATAAGTGCAATCTATGTGAAAAAGCATTTGCTCATAAATATAATCTGCATAACCATACAAGAATACATACTGGAGAAAGACCATACAAATGCAATTTGTGTCAAAGAGCATATTCACGTAAAGGTGCTCTGAATTACCATACAACAACCCACACTGGAGAAAGACAGTACATATGCAATGTATGCCAAAAAGCATTTGCAGCAATAAGTACAATGGAATGTCACAAAAGAACTCACTCCAGAGAAAGACCGTACAAGTGCAATTTATTTCAGAAAGCATTTGCAAGTGGGGATTGTTTCAAAACCCATACAATAACGCATACCAGAGGAAAACCACGCAAAGAGAGATTATGTGACAAAGCATTTTGCAGTCATGCAACATCTCATTCGAGAACAAAAGTACAAAATTGTCAACTTTTTCTGATGAGCATGGCAAAAGGATTAAGTGGAAATAGTTCTCTACAGATATTCAGTGTTGAAAATAATAAAATTGCAACAGCAGAAACTTTACCAAATCTACCACAGATCCAGACTGCGAAGCCATGTTCGGGTGAAAGTTATCTCTCTGATGATCAACCGATGAAAACCGATTATAAACGTCGATTCATTTTGAGACCTTACGGCTGTGGAATCTGTGATGAATTGTTTGAAATTGAAAACGAATTTTTGGCACATTGCAATGGTAATAAACTCCGATGCCGTAGAAAGATTCATTAAGTGAACAATGAATGTTTAATTGAATTTCGTTGCTTTAGTTATACTGATTTATAGGAAGATCAATTCAGAAGTCCAAATTTTATTTGCTGTTACTTTTCACTGATGAAAGATTCTGAATTAATGCACGCGGTAAAGGTTAAGAGTATTTTTTAAAATTTTCTCATCTAGGCCTACTAGGCTTAAAATAAGTGGACGCATAATCGCTTCGTACGAAAGAAATGGCTCTGGGCAGTAACCTGGTCTGGAGAAACGTGCTGAGTTCATTATTTGTGAAAGAGTATTTGAATGTATGGGTTATCTCAAAGCTCAAACAACATCCATGGTACAGGAAAACCACGCAAAACCAGTTTGTGCGAGAAACCCTCGACACTTAGTGGTAATCCAACTTACTATCGAAAATAAAATCTGATGTAAAGCTGCTTAATTGTCAATACGTAGGTGAAAGTCTACCTTTTGGTGATCATTTAACAGTTACTGAAGGTAAAATTCATTTTATTTTGAAGCCTGAGTCATCTGTGGAATTTGTAATTGAAAACGAATATAGGCCTATGGAACATGTCGTCAGTAGGCTAACTCAGATTTACCACAGAAGCATGGGCGTCCGGAGAGGGGAAGGGGCATTTGTCCCCTCTTGATTTTACAAATATTTTAAAAAAATTATTTTTATTTTATTTTTGTGATTATTCCAACAGTCCCAACACGATTTTCAATGCTAAATAAGACTTATTCATTGAGGTAAGTCAGCAATTCTATGCAAAAAATGTCATTTTGCCCTCCGCAACAAAAATTTTGCCCTTCCATAAAATTTTGCCCCCCTTAGAAATTTTTGCCCCCCCCTGGAAAAATTCCTGCGGACGCCCATGCACAGTAGGATACATTATGTTAAAATTTCTCTGATTGCATCTGCTGAGCTACTTCCTTTAAGATAGGAAAGAGGTGAATTCACAAGTATCATATTTACTTTTGTTACTTTAAGGCTGATTTTGTAAGGAACATTAGCTCAGTGGTGACTTCCACTTTCTACCACTGATATCCTTGCTGATATCGAATATGAATAGATCATTTTGAAGTACACTCAAGTGCGTCATAGACATCGTTCAGAGTTGCTGCTTGTGTGACAGATTTTGACGTTTCTTATCTAATTTACGCCGTATGCATTGCTGTCACATTGCGTTATTTTGTTTCTTTGATACAACGTTACAAAGTGTAAATAAGTAAAATTAAGGTCGTTAGATTTTGTCGTCTTTCTGCGTCCATTTGTTTGAGATGGTTCAAATCATCCAAGTTGGTTGTTTGACCAAAATTATTCGATAAAAAGTCTTAATTTTCAAGATCAGACAACCAATCTGAAGTTGATTTTGCATTTTGTCTTGTTGTATACTTAGGCCTATTCTTAATCGTAAACAATAAGTTTCTAGAGCGCTACTCTAAAGCTAAGTGGACATCAAGCAGTGTTCAATCTAGACGTCTTTGGGGGGAATCCCCCCCCCCGGATTTATGTTTCCCCCAGAGGCCAGCAACATTATAATGTAGAGACCTTTTTGGGGAGGGAAATTCCCCCCAGGATATATGGTTTACCCCTGAGAGGTCAGTAATATACTTTTTCAGAGACGACTTCCTAAAAAAGGTCATCAACCTTTTTGAGAGAGTTATTCCTCTAGAAAAAGTGTAAAAAGTCTGAAACTCTTGATGGATGAAATGGCAAAAAATTGGTTGGTCCCCCCAGAAACCTTGTTTCCCATCCCAGAAGATTGGGACTAGATTAAACACTGGAGACCAAGTGGAGCGCCGTGTCGCATCAAATAGATCATTTTGAATTCGTTGTCGAGAGATTGGTATCCAGAGAAGGTCAGAGTCCGCATGCCATGGAGACCAGAGAGAGGCGGCAGAGCAGCTGCAACGGCGGGCTTCGTTGAGAACGAGTAAGCTCGGAAGGGAGGGTATCGGATAGATTACGGGAGGAATTCTTGAAGACGTGAGACCGCAATTCGGAATGGAAAGCCTGTGGAGTGATAAGTAGCGAAACATGAGGCACGTGATGACTGTGAGTGGCTGTATTGAAAATATGGGATATTCAGAGGGAAGTTCATTCCGGAGTTAAGGTGCAGTGTTGGATATGGTTTGGTTGGAGTTCGCCTTATAATTGACAATGGAATTATTATTATTGTTATTATTATTATTATTATTATTATTATTATTATTATTATTATTATTATTATTATTATTATTATTATTATTATTATTATTATTATTATTATTATTATTATAAACAAATTTTATTATTTAAAATGAACCATCAGACACTTTGAAACTGTCTATTATTATTATTATTATTATTATTATTATTATTATTATTATTATTATTATTATTATTATTATTATTATTATTATTATTATTATTATTATTATTATTATATTATTATTATTATTATTACCATATGCTAAGTTGTAGACCAATTGCACTGGTGCAACTGGGACCATGGGAAGTCATACTAATAACGTGGCCGGTACGGTACGGTAGGGTAAACTAGGGGGTACGGATCGGGCTGGGTAGTAATTCTGAGTACGGGTCGGATACAGGTACGGGTAACGGTCGTGTTTTATGGGTACGGGTCGGAAATAAAAACGCTCCACCCCCAGACCTCTAATATAATGTAATATATATATATATATATATATACAGTAGCGTAACTATGGGCCCGCAGGGCCCGCAACTGCGGGGGGGCCCAGGTAAAAGGGGCCCATTTTCAAACCTGAAAAAATGAACTATTTTAATTAATAAATGCACAGCAGAAAGCCGGAAACCGAAACTCCTTGTAAACTCCTTAGCCTTGTAAAATCAATAAATCATGCAGGCAGGCAGATGATGTGGAATATTACTATTGATGCGCGGTCGGCGCATATTTTTCTAGGCTTTGATTTAAGCTAGTGAACAGTGACTCGAAGGCAAACTATAATCGCCAGATGACGCTGAAATTTGCAGTTAATTCACTCAATTAGTTTCACTTTTCGTCTTTGATTTATGCTGACGTCATTACTCATTAGTCTCATTGCCAAGTTTCCGTCGGCCATCGTTGTTGATATTTATTTAAAAAGTTTGTTTAAATAGATTAGATCGGATTACAATTTACAATACAAAATTTAAGATTTAAAAATAAAAAATTGTACTAATGATGGCTAGCAAGCCTCTAAGTGGAGCAGCTAAACGACGGAAAAAGAAGGATTTACAAAACGAACTTAAAAAACGATGTAAAATTGACTCATTCTTGTTACCGGCACAGACTAAAAAGGAAGAAACACAATCTGTTGCAAATGTACGTAATGAAGAAAATGAGCAGGAGCCTCAGGAGGATACCAGAGGCAGTGAAGTCAGTGAACTACAGATAGATACAAATTCTCAAGTTAACAGTTTTAACTAATTGTGCATTACACCTCTATTTCATCTTCATATCTGGACGTGGTAACTGCTTTGATTATGTTTTTGACATTGCCAGTCACAGTGGCTACAGCAGAAAGGTCATTTTCGAAACTTAAGTTCATCAAAAATTATCTCCGCAATTCGATGGGTCAAGAACGCCTTAGTGGCTTAGCCTTGTTGAGCATTGAAGCCTCGCGGGCAAAAGTTATGGATGTTGACCAGCTCATTGACCGATTTGCAGAGATAAAGAGTCGTCGCAAGGACTTGTCTTAGAATACTTATCTGTACTGTACTAAATACAAAACTGTTCTTGATTTATGATTTCGTAACATTGAATAAAACAATATTGAGTCGATAATTTGAAACATAAAATTGTCTATCAGATTGTCATCGGCTGTATGGAGGGGGGCCCATTTTGAAAATCTTGCAGGGGGGCCCAGAATATGAAGTTACGCCACTGTATATATATATATATATATATATATATATATATATATATATATATATATATATATATATATATATATATATATATATATATATATATATATATATATATACTGTGACGTGTTGTCTAGTGATGATTCTGCTCTATGAAAGGAATCGAATTCCCGGGTTTTATAAGAGGCTCATTATTATGAATGCGAGATATTCCTTTACACGAATCCACGACAAATACAGGAGCTGGTGACAGACGACAAATGAGAAATGAGAGCAAATGATGACAGCGTTGAAACTAGAAACAAACTAAACAAGCCATTCTTCACAGAAGACTTCTATCGCCGCGTTTACACTAACTACAAATGTCATCCACAGAGGAGACAAAATCTAACGACCTCAAATTACAAATGTCATCCTCCAGAGGAGACCAAAACCGTGTGGTCGACCAAAAAAACCCAGCTCACCTAATATATGTAGTTCAGTCCTATTTATAGAGCATTGACAGTCCTTCCTCCACACAGGAGTCGATTCTATCCTACTTAGAAGCCCATCCTATGTATAGAGAAACCCCATGGCACGTGCCCTATACGTAACAATATATATATATATATATATATATATATATATATATATATGTATATATATATTGAGTTTGTGGTCTCCCGTCTGGACTATTGTAGCGCACTTTACGCTGGCCTCCCAGCTGCCCGCCTTGGGTGCTTGGACCAGGTTTTGCGTGCAGCCGCATGTCTTATTGGTCGCATCCCCAGATTTGGCCAGGTTTCTCTTTATATGCGGGATGTTCTGCACTGGCTCCCTATCCCACTGCTGATCGCCTACAGGGTCTCTGCGCTGGTTAGGCGTTGTCCGGAGGAACTTGCCCCCATATACCTGAGGGAGTTGTGTCGCTCTACTTCGGAGGTCTTGTGGCGACCTGCTCTTCGCTCGGCTGACCAGGCCGAGCTCTTGGTCCCCCGCACACGAACAGCCATTATGCAGCGCCGTTCTTTTTCGGTCGCTGGCCCCGGAACCTGGAATGGCCTTCCTGTTGCACTCCGCCTGGTGCCTATGACTCACTGCACCTTGTTTCTTATAAACTTGAAAACTACTCTCTTTAGCCGTGGTTGGACTAGGAGCGCTCCTGAGTAGATAACCTTGAAGGGGCGCTATATGAAAGCTCCTTAATAATAATAATAATAATAATAATAATAATAATAATAATAATAATAATAATAATAATAATAATAATAATAATAATGATAATGATATATATAGGGCTCTGTATTTATATAGCTCGGCATCGTAAACGTTTTGGATTTCAATGAAAAATTGAAATATATCTACAATCTACATATTCTATATAGGTGTGTGCGTGTGCGTGTGTGTGTGTATGTGTGTGTGTGTGCGTGTGTGTGTGTGTGTGTGTGTGTGTGTGTGTGTGTGTGTGTGTGTGTGTGTGTGTGTGTGTGTGTGTGTGTGTGTGTGTGTGTGTGTGTGTGTGTGTGTGTGTGTGTGTGTGTGTGTGTGTGTGTGGTGTGTGTGTGTGTGTGTGGTGTGTGTGGTGTGTGTGTGGTGTTGAAAACATATGTTGAAACGGCGTTTTGACTAGGTTGAATTTTGCAGGGTTAAATTAGAATACGATTGTAAACACTTGCCCTATAGTCAGTGACTTCAGTAGCAGTAAATCACGTGGCCAAGAATACCTGCATAAATACTTTTTCAATATTCCGGCTTTTGTAAAGGAGTTTATCAGAGCGTGACGATGCTGGCGTCATGCGGGAGTAGGCCTGCAACAGTACAGGTATAAGCTCAGCGTTTTAACAATTTAAAAGACGAACAACAAAACAAGTGCTTGTATTGTGTACTTTGTGTTCAATAATTATAGGTAAGACTACACGAAATTATTTCTGTTTTAAGCTGGTAAATTAGTTTAAAAAAGTAAGTAAGAAACCGACGAAAGATAGTAAGGAAGAAAGTTACACAACAGCTTCCGTGTCTTATAGTGGAACGGAGGGAGGCGTTCATTTCTTACTCTTGAGCCGCTGCAGTGGCACTGGAATAATCCTAAGGTGATGGACACGTTTTCAATGCATCAATGGACTTGGGGTTATCTTAATCAAACAAACTTGCAAGAGAACTACTTTCCTAGGGTTGTTACTCGTTGTTAGACCTACTGGGCAGAGTCTTCTCATTCACCATTTGCAATCTCAGGCAACTCTGGTAACGGAACATTATTGTTCTTTTACATCGAAGAATGCTTGTGTTAACTTCATTAAGTGCACCATGAAGATAATACTTTAGTCTTAATACATTTGACATAGTTTAGGCAGACCAGTGAAATCAATTGAAACAGAATTCCAGAGTAGCGGTCAAAAGACTACAAAACATAAATGTCTAATGGTAGTTCGGGTAGGCACAGTGTCTATATTATATCCTGGACCCCGTGGAACACCGCATTCCAACAAAGCGACGATGAATAAAAGAGACTAGCAGGGCGCCTTACATACATGTATACAGTAGAAGCACATGATAACAGTTTAACAGGAGTCGAATATAATTGTTTATACGGCAGCCAAAGGGCGCCATACGGCCTACTACTCATTTAACCACCGCCACCACCTTGCGAGTGGAAGGCTGAATAAACCTTACTTGGTCGAATAAAACAGACGAGCAGTCCCTTAAGCTAGCCTGAGGCAGCCGTTGGGCCAGTATGACTAAGTTTAACCGTCATACTACACACAGAACGCATTTTATCCGGACGCTGCAACTGTAGCCTTGTAACTATCTAGGCCTACCTGAGGTTTGGATTACGGCTTACAACCGAACCCGACCCATTTATAAACTGTCTCTACATAAATTGATTCTCATTGAGCGTCAGTGTGGATAAGATTGTTTCCACAACTTAGACTTTTTTATGAATATATAGCAGTGCATATTTTAAGACATTTACACTAGGCTACTCTGACAAAGTCGGGCGAATTTGATCTCCCAGAAAAGTTGATGACCTTTTTTTAGGAAATCATCTGCCAAAAACCTTGATGACCTTTTTTTTAGGAAATTGTTTCCCAAAAAAACTTGAAAAGTTCATGACGTTTTTTTAGGAGTTCATCTCGCAAAAAAAGAAATTCATCTCCCCAAAAAAGTTGATGACCTTTTTTAGGGATTCACCTCGGTAAAATTTCCCTCTTAGTGATTTCCTACTGGGACAAATCTTAAAACTACTGGGACAAATCCTATTACTACTGAGACATTTGTCCCACTAGTTATACAGTTAAAATATGCTCTGATATATAGACTATATATATATATAAAACAATTAGCCTACATTAGAGCCTTCTAAGAACATTTTTGCTGCTAACGAAAAGCACAATTTACTTTGATGACGCAATATCATTTTCACCAGCATCATTTGATTTTCAGTCTGAAAATGCAGCAGCCAGCGAATATGAGTGGAAGGCCGGTGATTGTCTTGGCCCAAACAGCGCCAATAGAAACCCAGAGCACGTATATAAATGTGAGAAGTGATCTTGCTCAACGGTTCACCGGACTAGGAGTGACGCATCTTGTTTTCGGTGCGTTGTGCATTATCTTTCAAAGCGTCAGTCTCGAAGTTGGGACTCAAAGGAGTTTTTCATTCATCGGTCATGGAATGTGGACAGGAAGCCTGGTAAGAACCTTAGCATTCGTGTCTCAAGTTGAAGTGCCCGTTAATATAAATATATTTTATTTATCATACATTTATTAAGGTCCACTAACTGATGTCCAAGCATCAGTCGTTGTTGCTGAGTGGTTAATTGTGTGAGAACAATTGGCTCAAATTGCATACATAGCAACTGTCTCAGCAGAGGCTTCAATCCGTAATATAAGCTTACGCATTATAAGGCGAATGTTTTAACCAATGCCTACCGTGTTCCACAGCGGTTCAAATCCCACACATGGCAGAACTTTTCCTCTACATTTGTGCTCCGTTTACGCCATCCCCAACTAACTCAGCTAAAAAACGTGTTGAATAACCGCATACTGTAAGTGAGAAGATTAGATGGCGAAGGAGAGCTACACGCTCTTATATTATGTGGAAGCTAATGAAAATTAAATCTAACATTTCATACTCAGGGCATCCTCTCCTTATCCATCTCCTCTTTCTCTATCCTCTCCTGAGTCTCTTTCTCCAACTCTTCCTCCTCCATCTCTGCTCTGCTCTCTTATACCCAGTAACGTCAGGTAGATGAATTCGTAGATCCGGTAATATAAGCCAAGTCGGATAATGCAGAAGGCAAGGTAAGACGAGGTCGTTAAGTCAGGTCTGGTTAGGTAAGGTTAAATCAAATCAAATCAAATCAATTTTATTTGGTAACCACACATTTCAAACAAGTGGATAAGGAAACAGGCATGTGAACAAAAGAATCATATCTGGTTACACAGGGGAACCTAAAGGGGTCATAAACCCGCTTACCAGGGCCCCTAATGTGAAGTAAGATACATCGAGACGGCCTAACAACACAAGTTTCATTCAGGGATTAAACAGCAGAATTATTTTTAAAAGACAACTAAAGTCTTAACTATAATTCTTAACTTATGGGTCCAAAAAACACATCTGGCAAGAAACCCTGTAAATCAGTTAGTCTGTTTGAGTGTCTTTAATAAACATACGAAGATTATTTTAAAATAAGGTAATATTAAGTTGATTTTGAATTAAATAATAATAATAATAATGATCTTTTCTTTATTTAAGCGCATGCTAACCGCACTGCGCTGTACAGTGAACGAACATATAGTGGAAACGGCAGCCACGCAGGGCGCCTTATATACATTTATACAGCAGAAGCACATGAAAACAGTTTAACAGGAGTCGAATATAACAGTTTATACGGCAGCAAAAGGGCGCCATTGCGGCCTACTATTGATTTAACCACCGCCGCCACCTAGCGAGTGGAAGGCTGAATAAACCCTACTTGGTCTACGGGATTCAATCTTGGTACCTACTGCTGTTATCCATTACTCTACGGGCCCCCCGTCCCCATATACGAAGGAAGTAGGTTCCACAGATGGGGTCCAGTAGGCCTATATTTTATGGAGAATAGTCAATAGTCAGGTACTAATTATATGAAAAGGTACATAAGGTTCGATAAGCATGGTAAGTTGAGGTTCGATAAGATAAGGTAAGTTTACACCAGGGCAGAAAAAAGGCAAACGAAGACTAAATCAGCCAACACGTGGTTGGTTATCGATCATCTTCCTTACCCAACTGGAAGATCAAAAGTGCTACTGAATCACTCAGATAGAGTTTTTGTGTCTTTGTCGACAGTTCGTTGTCACTGGAGTCTTTGGGATCTTAACCGGAAAGAAAGGCAGCAAATGGCAGGTAGAAGTATTGATTCCGTGCATGAAATAGTTTCAATGAAATAGATTTATAGCTATCGCATGGTAGATCGGAACTTCAGTCAGCTCTTTCTACGATATTTCATCTAATTGATAGGCCTATAATTTAGGCTACAAAATTAACCGTGAACACATTTCAAACCGTGCGTGTTTAAATGTTTGACTTTTATTATTTTCATCATGCATTTGACTGGGGAGAAATATAACAATCCTTCTGGAAAGAAGCAACTTTTGAAATAAAGCAGCAACAAACGAGGTGCGATGGAAGTGAGAACACGACGAAATACCTCGATGAATGGCGTTAGTTCATAACATAACATAACATAACATAACATAACATAACATAACGTTATTATGTTCAGTTCAGCTGCTTTGAAACTTTGGTCGCGCCAATAATGTGTGCTTCTGACTTTTAAGTAGCCCTAATCCATGCTGAAGCAATAACTTTTGGGTAGTCTTCCTGTGGCAAGAACATTATGTTTTGTTTTATTTTTCTATTAGGTCATCACATTCAACGTTCTTTCAATCATTTCGGCGGTTTTCGCTCTTTCTTTGTTATGTATTGCTGGACCCTCAGCCGGATTCGCTGTTTATGCGTATCACGATCTTGGCGATCAGGTATGAAGAGTAATTTCAGTTGTTTTCGTTTTGCTCGATTACATCATTAGTAATTTTTGTCAGCTCAAGAGTGATGCCTCGGGAATGAAAAAATAGGTTATCTGTTAATGGCAGCATATTTCTGGTAACTCTAGTTTAATCCCAGTTTTCTGAAAAGGTGCCTCTGAAGGCATTATGGCGCTAGACGCAGATGGAAATGAGTTGGAAACTGGAAGGACTGAACCTCGCGTCGATTTCCTCAGAAAACTGCGAAACGATGGAACAGCTTTAATACATTTACAGAGTCCTTAATTTCAAGGGTGAGTGGTGGAAACATGTGGGTTTAGCCAACAGGGTGTATTTAGCTGATACAATTTTATATACGCTGCCGATCGCTCAACTGAGGATGCTGCTGAAAATGTGGTCTATAGGTAATACAGCGGCACAAGTGTGGACTACTTGGCATTAAAGTGTAATTTTAAGCTCAAGGGATAAACGCTGCGCTTCCAAATAGTTTGCCTTCAGTGTGGCTTCCTTCGCACTCAGAACATCTGCACTCCTGAGCGACCGCTGTATAATATATTTATAGCACGGTTGCATAATATTGTTATTAATTAGCAACTTCTATCGCACCAACGTCTTATCACAAGGCATCAACGATGGCGCACCAAAATTAAGCCGTAATGAGGTCAGTATCCAGGAGATCAGTCAACTTAGACAGCCTGGGTGGATACTGCATAAACACTTTTGAAAAGGTAAAGCTCAAGCCAATAACGAAATGATATAAGCGACTGGGCAGAATGAAGAGTTAGAGGAAAAGATTTCCAAAATCTAGGTCCAACAACCGGAAATGCTCATTCATCAAGTCTTAGGAATGACCAGAGAAGATAATCAGATGACCTCGTTGAATAACGATAAGTCTGGAGAGTCAGGACTAACTGTAAATACTGTGATTGGCCACAATTCAATGTTTCTAAACTATTACTTTTATAGAAGAAAGATAGAAGATAGTTTTTTTTATGAAACTAAACATGAAAAAGACGCAGGTAATGAGGATAACCTGGGGAACATGATCACGACAGATGCCAAATGCCATAAGGAACTTAAAAGAAGAATAGCCGTGGGTAAAGAGGCATTCACAAAACGGAAAGAGCTATTGAGAATAAACATGAACAAGAATCTGAAGAAAAGAATGGTAAAGACACTGGTATGAAGTGTGGTGTTGTGCGTATCAGAGACATGGGCCATGAGGAAAGAAGATATCAAGAAACTGGAGGCGTTCGAGATGTGAATTTAGAGAAGAATTGAGAAGATCAGCTGGACAGAACATGAAACAAATGAAGAAGTGATGAAGGATTGGAGAAGAAAAGTCCTTGATTAAGAAAGATGTGGAGGAAAAATGAATCGGACACACGTTGAGAGGGGACTCTCTTCAAAGAAATGTCTTCGACTGAAGATAGGAGGGGAGAAGGACAAAATGAAGATCAAGACAGATGATGCTGGATTGGATGATGAAGGAAGGATACAGAACACTCAAAGAAGAGGCTCAAAATCGAAAGGAGTAGTGACGTCGGACCTTTGAACCTGCCTGAAGGCAGAGAACCAGAAGAAGAAACTATTGCAGCCCCTATTTGGAACAGATCTGGTACTGACCAGGATGCAAAAACATGATTGTCATGCTTATATTTAGATCCATTAGTCATGACCCTAAACAAAGTTTTGAGAAACAGTAGGTTAGTTACAGTAATCGCGAAGGCTAAAACCGAATGCATTTGCCAGTGGTATCCTTCAAGAATGAGATTAAACGCTCAAACTCTGCGTGCATTAGGAATGTATATGTATATTTTACTTTATATATATATATATATATATATATATATATATATATATATATATATATATATATATATATATATATATATATATATATATATTGTGGCGTATCGCTAAGGTATGAAACTCGCTAATGAAAGAATGCACGCCCAAGGTTCCAAAAGAAATAGAATTTAATATAAATGAACATGCGATATATTTACCAAACGAAGAACAAAGAAATTCAAACGAACAAAAGGTCAGAGCACCGTTCGTCAGGCATTCAGCAACGGACACGCGACCACCCCGTCAGACACGGGGTAGCACATATGTTACGACACTCGTCAAAACGTCGACGAAGCAACAATCTTAATCTAGACCACAGTCGGTCAAACCTAAGAACAAAGCTGAGCTCTACTAACATCAGACCAGCATGTCTGACCACTACACAACAAAGAGCAAGAGCTCCACTCACGTCAGACCATCATGTCCGACCAACACAAGACAATGAGCTCCCGAACAAAGGCGGCAGTCCTATTTATAGACAAGGCCACTCCTTCTATGGCATAAGACTCCCGCTAACCTACGGACTTAGCCTAGCACCTGCATCTACGTAAGAGGTCATGTGCCTACATGCAACAATATATATATATATATATGTATATATATATATATATATATATGACTTAGTGCTACCATTTGCAAATAAGCACGACATCAATGGTTCGATTAATATGTTATATAAAACACTGTGTTAGAGTACCGGTATTATTGCATTGCTAATGGAGGTACTGCTGGCTACTCTGGCAATCCCAGAAGGCATCATCGCAATTGCTTCCTCGGTCATCTGTTGTACCATTGGTGCATGCTGTTGCAACTGTGGAGGTTCGTGCTGCTGTCCAACAGATCCACAATATCATCAGGTAATTCAACAGAGAACAGAATATCGCTTTTCGAAGAAATAGGTTATCCAATAGGTAAACATGATAGCGTTGGAGCAATCTAAGCCATTCTGTGAATACTTAGTCTATGCAGAAAAGCTATGTGGTGCTTTTTTGTTAGCTCAATAGAATCTGTAACTGATGCCAGTAAGTTTTAAATGCAGATCACTACATTAAACAGATTACAGTTCATAAGTAATAAAACCCACCTAGGAAAAGTCAACTGAACGATGTGTCATGTTAAAGAGATGAGTTTAATCTGAACTAGTTTTTGATAAAGTAATTAAAAAATTTGTCTCAAAACTGAATATATGATGAATATCTTTGTAATCATTTGAGCCTATAGTACATTGTAATTAAGATTAAGATGCCATGCCATTTTCTTTGAACATTTTCGGTACAGCAAGAGTGAATAATTTCAGTATACTTTACCACTGAACTTTGAGGTAATGTAATGCGCTATAGTAGGTTTCGGCATGCATACTTGCATATATGCATACATCACCTTGTCACCTTGTGCTGTCAACTCTTGGAGCTCTAGCGATCGTCATGATAAACATTCTCCATTGCTTCCTATTCAAAGTCAGGTGCATACATACATACATAAATACATACATACATACATACGTATTACATACATACATACATACATACATACATACATACATACATACATACATACATACATACATACATACATACATACATACATACATACATACATACATACATACATACATACATACATACGTACATACATACATACATACATACATACACATAGCCTCACACATACATACAGACGTACGTACATACTCACATACATCCATGCTTTCATGCATACAAAAATGCACACACACATACATGCATAAATACAAGCATATATACAGGGTGGGCCAGTAGGAATGCACCAACTTTGACGCCTTATAACTTGAATAATTTTTATGTGAGCGTCTTGTCCAATATATCAAATTGAAGATAATTATCCATTTTATCATTCTGCCAAATATCTACGAGATACTATTACGACGTTTTGAGATAATCATATTAATATTCGATGTGCCATTTTGCAGCCATAAAACTGCAAGAAAAAACAAAAGTCTGAAACTGAAGATGTCAATTCTAAACAATCACTTAGTACTAACAATTAATATCTTGAGTGAATTTACCATCAGTCAAACAAATACTCAATAATGTCCACCACGTGCTCGGACTCTTACTCGTCCCTGGATTGTTGTCTTGGCTGGAAATTAACTCTTGGACTTGTGCAATGTTCGCTGCTGTGCGCGCAGAACGTTTGCGACCACAGTTGCGGCTGTTAGACGTTCCCGTAGCATCAATTTGTTTAATCAATCGATCTAGAGCATATTTATTCCATTTTCTAGAAGGGAATTCTATCATCATCTGATGTGCATTGTATCCTTTTTCTGCTCTTAAAATTCGGATTAAAATTCTATCCTCTTCCGCGAGCGGCGTCATGATGTTCAATATTTACATTCAAAATTGAGAGGTGTGCGCCGCACCGAAATTTTATAACAGTGGTGCCGTATATCAGTGCAAGATTTGACACAGTAGTAGAGTGGATGATTACTTTCAATTTAGTATATTGGGCACGATGTTCGGGTAATAATTGTTCAAGTTATATCCATTCAAAGTTGGTGCATTCCTACTGGCCCACCCTGTATATACAAGGAAAATATATTATTTTCAGATTATGTTCAGTGTGTATAATATTCTTATAGTATATGATAAATTTATGAAGAAAATGTAATTTTCTCATTGTTTTTTTTATGCAGTTCCATGACCCAATCCAGCCGGACTTAGCTGAACAACAGTTCATAGCTAGCAATCAGCAACAATCAATGTTCAAGACCAATGAACAACAGCCCGGGTGCAACATCAATCAACAACAGCCAAAGCTCAGCACCAAACAGCAAAATCAAATGAGCAACACCAATCAGCAACAGCTAATGTTCGACCCCAATCAGCAACATCTAGTGTTTAACCCCAACCAGCAACAGCTAATGTTCAACTCAAATCAGCAACAGCTAATGGTCAACCCCAATCTGCAACAGCCAGTGTTCTTTCCAACTCAGCCTCAGCAACAATGTGTTCAGTACTTTGCTCATCAACCGAATACAGCGCTGAACTCTGAGCAATCGAATTTCTCAGCCTTTGCGTCAGGTTAGACAGCGTGCACTCGTAAAATCTCTGTACATTCTCAACGTAGAATTCTTACCAGTATATGTATTTGTCAGCTTAAATACTCTCTAAGAGTTTACCCTGACTTAAACCTCAGGCTTATAAATTCTTCATGAAATCTAATAAATACATACATTTATACGCATACATGCTTAAGCTTAGATAAATTATTAGAATAAGCTTGTAATACCCTGAACCTATAACCAGTGCAGTGCTCGGCTCTCTTGTCTTCTCTGGGTAATTTTAGAATTATGTGCGCACTCTCATTTGCTTTGCAGTAGGTTCATTTCAGTACTCAGAACTCATATGAACACATTCTGTATCCATCGTAGCCTCAACTGGCTGAATACCGCCTTTTAAATCAGCCACGTGACTCGACGGTGCAGGAGTTATTGGTTGGATATTCTTCGTGTAACACATCGTATATATTTATATTACCAGGAGCAACGGGTCAAGGACTAGACGCTGGTCCACATTCTAAGCTCCTAACCACCCCTCTACCTGACGAAACGACAAGAAATCTTGGCGACAATGTTTCTGATGTCGGTCCTGTGTCTCCAGATGATGATGTAGAGATGCTTTCTCCTGAAGGTCCGTTTTGTTAAGACGGCGATTCGGAGAACCGTTATTAGGTGTCCGGTGGATGTGCGAAGTTTCTAAAGCGTAGCTATGTTTTTGCATCTGGTGATTGTTCTCGACAGCCTGGAGACGAGCTCAGTATAGACACTGCCACATTTTCTCTAATAACTTTATATATTTAGGCTACCTAACATTAGAGACTGCAGGGCCCGATAGCGCATTGGATAACATCTGGCGTAGAGTGCGAGAGGTACAGAGATCGAGTCCCATAGGCGGACATGCTTTGTAGGCTGCAATTTGCGCCGTGTATTGCAGGCTGTCTGTTCTGTTAGTAGTTAAGGTTTATCGCATAACATGTACATGTACAGCGCAGTGCGTTTGCAGGCGCTTAATTAAAGAAAAAATATTATTATTATTATTATTATAAATGTTTAAATAGTAAGTTGTTCGAATGAATGAAACCTTCAGATGAAACACCGAAGATTGTAAAACAATGAATATCAAATAGGCCTAATAACGGCTAATTGATAATCACTATAATATACGATTTGCCGCTTATGAGGATAATTATGTGATGACAACTTCTCAGATGACAAAGAAACTATTACGGTTATGCCACATCCACAAGGCCGTAATCAGGCAAGGCACAAGACCTGTCCACTCCTACAGAAATTGGATATGCAACAAAAAGGAACCTGGAGCCACACCTCCCAACTTCGACCCAATTTTCCAAATTTGCCGTTACAATTTATCCAGTTATCAGTTACCGTACTCATGGATTAATTGTGAAAACTTAAATATAAATAAAAATTGGCATGGTGCTGTAATTATATTCTTTGTTCTTGAGACCTTAAATTTGTTACCGCTTCTCCGGAAGTTTAACACATGAGCTAATTTTCTTAGCAACATAATTTGTTCATACACTTAAAATTTATTCTGTTTGTCTATTTAATGTTATTTTCCTTTTTCGTATCATATTCGCACTACAGGTACCAATAATATGCAATCAGTAACCGGAACTTCCCCAAAACTTGTAAATTACAAATTGCAATGGTTTCAGGAATAACAGTGCGATTAATCTAAGTTTGTGTTGGGGTAATATTTATCGGGAAGTGCTTGGATTTCATATTTGGGAGTCAATAAGAGTCATTAGAACAGGTTTCGGCAGTTTGGCTTAATGTCTATAAGATCTGTTGCTATGCTAACATTCTTATAGGTATGCTATTTTTTATGGAATATCACTCTTAAGATACTGATAATAGTTTAAATAAGTTTCAAAAGAACTTGAACAGTAACACGCCAGAGCGGAGTAAGAATATAGAGTGCCGCATCCGTGACCCAGATATCTTCTTGAAGGAAGTATAAAGAACGTTTAGATATTGTATCGCTCATTGT
The DNA here is from genome assembly GCA_963556255.1 of Allolobophora icterica. Taxonomy (NCBI): domain Eukaryota; kingdom Metazoa; phylum Annelida; class Clitellata; order Crassiclitellata; family Lumbricidae; genus Allolobophora; species Allolobophora icterica. Next base: position 16,564,720 of record OY744616.1, read on the forward strand.
TACAATTACCATAATTAGAACTGATTGATCTCACTGTGGGTTTGGGATGATGTGTAGGCTACCTCGGTAAGAGAGTGCCTAAGAGTTTACCTGACCGGTTTTATAGGCAAGTAGGATTTAATTTCGATAAGATCTGTTGTTATGCTAAATTTCTTAAAGTCCAGTTAACGTCATGTATAGGATGCATACGTCACTGTATAGTTTCTTTACTTTCATAGACTTAGTGTCCTTTTCGGACTACGTGTGCACTATTAGACAGTATAATGTATCTATTGGGAAGATGGGTCTGGGGTTTACTTTCTAATTCTCAGCCTGCATAGTACGAAACAAAGTATATATATAATTTCGTTCATTATGAATCAAAGTTGACAAACCGCAACTTCTTACAGAAAGAGTATGCTACAGTAAAAAACATTAGTCTAGTTTGGTCTACGAAAGGTAGAATACTATTCAGTTCCTGGAACATGTCGGAACAAAACTCCAGGTATAAAGTAGTGATTGTCCTTGCATGGAAGTTCAAAATCATGAGGTCTTCGGCGTAGGCCATGGGTCCCAGGTACAGTATCTGGAAGTAGAGAACGAAGAACGTGGCTGGGGTTATGTATAACCGCCTGTAAGAGTCTGCCGTCGGCCTCATCCATCATTTGGTCCATCGAGATAAAGTCCATTCTCTGCATTCTGCGTAAGAACCGCCGTGATCTGTCGTAATCACTCAATAAGGCAAGACCACGCCATGCAGGAGAAGCATAAAGTAGTTTCCCAATTATTATTGTAGCACGGAACACCTCGTGAATTGCATTAGTGGAAGTCCATGGGCACGTAAGATTCTTATATACCATGCACAGAGCAAGTGGCAATTAGCTCACTAACATGCGCTGTGGCTCTGAGGTCGTCTGTGATGGTAACAACAAGGATCTTCATTTTGGTTACTCTGTCGATTCCAAGTTGTTGAGAAGGACACTTGTCACGAGCTCGTCGACGAAAGATGATCATTTCACGAGATTTGTTGACATTGAGAGAAAGATTGTTCTTTGTAGCCCATTCCGAGATATGGTTAAGTTCGTCTGAGACTGTATGTCTCATATGCTCTCCTGAGATCAGACAGGTATCAGATAAGTATGTAGAGTATATAATATTCACAAAAACTACGAATACGCAATGTATAGAACACATTCTGCATTTGAAGAAAATAGAATTTCTTACAGGAAGACATACACGTTTTTCAGGCGACTCAGAAACTGGTATGTAGATGAGGAAATGTATCGACTTGTTTTCTGAATTCTGCAGCAAACACGTTATGAAGCAATCAATCTCAAACCAAAGAGTTTATTTGTTTATCGGAGTTACCGCAGAAATTCTCTTGTTTGATATACTTCGGCGTTTCTTCACCTCATTCTGTGTCCGCGTCTTCGGTATTTGAGTGTTCACCTCTCTCCTGATATTGAAATGGCTGATTTGTAATAGCGTATAGTGGTAAGTAGGCCCTATGCTAGATTGCCGAAATACAGTTGAGGTGGAGGGTTGAAATCTTAATAAGGCCCGGAAAATGTTTAAAGGTTTTCGTTCAAAATTCCGCCCTTAGTAACTTGATTAAAACGGTAATTGTGAATGTTATAACTTTTCTTGTTTCCCTCGAACCGATATTAGACTTGCTATTCCTTCCCCCATGACGCCGGTAACAAAGTTTTCTAGTGCTTGCCGACAGGGACACCTGTGGGTTAACAAATTGCTCGGTAGGTTCGGATCTGCAATCGTTGGATTACAGACCCAGAGTGATATCGAATAGACCTGGGTGGCATTAATGTAAAAGTGTATTTAAGCTGTAAAATGATAAAAACTAAAGTCTTATTCTACCTGTTCAGTCTTGCAAAAGTGGTATTCTACCTTTTCAGTCTGGCAAAAGTGGTATAGTTCCTGTTACTTCAATTAAATAATTTTCAAAGAACTGGAACAAGAACACGCCAGAGCGGCGTAATAACAAAGTGCTGCATGCACACTTGAACAAGATGTCTGCGAGAAGCGAGTGTAAAGAATGTTAAGATATTGCATTGTCCATTTCCCAAAATGAAGACCTGCATGCCCGCGCTGACCGAATGGACCCCAATCGCGTGGTTTTGTTGTTGTTCTTAAGAGTGAAATACAATTGGAGCAGGTGGATTCTAGAACACTACAATCTTGGACTACTGTTTCTCAGTAGACTGTCTTCAAGTCCCTAAGACCTATTAGATTTCGATTAATTTATCTTAGCGATTGCGATTAGATAGCCTATATAAGCGGTCTTATAATATAGCGACTTTTGCACGGATCTAGGCACTCAATAGGCCTATAGCACCTATTAGTGTACCTCATTAAAGCGCTGAGTACCTCGCAAAAGTGATTATTGATGTCCTGTGGAAATTTTCGATTGAGGATAGATTATCTTAGATAAAATAGATAGATTAGGTCAGATTAAATTATATAATTTCGCCAGCAGTAAAACAATGCTCGTCTCACTTGTATAAGGCATTTCAGACTTGCAAAGCATCATAAGAATCCAGGCATTTCAGATTTGCAAAGGACCAAAGTTTGCAGTTGGTATGCTTAAGCCTTAAGTTGAGTCATAATTTAACCCGGAACGAACTTCCGCGTAATAAATGCTAAGTTGCTTTACTGAAACTAGACCTAGGCTACATTGAATGATGCATTCGTGTCTCGGGCAGAATTTGAAAAGGAAGAAAGAGTGCAGTAGTGCAAAACGGAAGAATGAGGACAGAATGTGAAAGGGAAGTAGAGTTGTCAAAGGTAAACGAATCGACATTCTCGAAAAGACGAATTTCCACTGCACATTACCAGCAGAGAATGAAGCGGAGGAGCACGACACAGATAAAAAAAGCTGCGTATTATTAATTCTTATACGAAAATTGTTCACGCGTGTCTGTTCCGTTGAGGTAGTGTTCGCACCTCTGCCAATGTACCATACATACACAAGGACGTAGCCAGAGAAGGGGAGGCAACTCCTGGAGACATCTAGGTGTAGTAGGGGTGCGGAAGTATAACCAACGGAAATTTTTTGAAATCTAAACGAGCAATTGCCTCCTCTTGCCTCAATGTGGCTACGCCTATGTACATACATATTACATGTTCCTTTGATAAAAGGGTAGAAACCTATGTACGATGTACAACAGTCAAAATCCAGTGAGGCATTACGTTGCTCTGTGTGAACCAGCAGGATGAGGGTCAAAGAATGCCCCATTATTACACAAATACATAAATCAACACTTACCCACAATAAGCGTGAATGTATGAATATATACACATATGCATACAAGCGTATATGCATATGTACATACACACATAGTAACTTGTACATACATACATATCGATAAAACTATACGAACATACATACATTCGTACACACTCATACACTTATACCTACATCCATACATGCACACATAAATACATGCATACATAAATATATAAATACTTACATACATGCATACATATATTCATACATGTATGCCTACATATATTCGTACAGGCATGTATGAATGCATTCATGCACACCCATGCATTCATACTTAAATATACACAAGCATGCATTTATACATTGCATATTCAGTAGGGTGGAGTGAAAATGGGCAAAAAAAATTTTTTTAAGCAAACGTTTTCTAATAGCGATGGAAAGTTGCCAGCATGTGAGTGTAAATAGTGCTCAAAATATTGTTGATTTTGCTTTGCATCTTCTGCCCTCTACCGGCGGTAAAACATTTACAATATAAAATTCTTTGAATAACGTCAACGTGGTGCATTATTTTTCTTTTTCTTCAACTGACTGTCGTCGAACGGTTACAATTCATGAAATACACGTTCAAATCAGTTGCGGGAATCGCCTCTGGTGTGTTACAGGATTATATAATTGTAACCAGGGGCGTAACTTTGGTCTATAAAGTGGGGGCGGGGAACCAATTTCTAACATACAGGAAGGAAGGCGTTTACTGCGATCTCTGGGTAGGCAAAAATAATAAAATATTGATTGGCATTGTTCAAAAAGTTGGGGGTACGGTAACCCAGCCCAAAAAGTAGGGTGGGGTACGGTTACCCCTCGTTCCCCCGACAAATTACGCCTATGATTGTAACGCCTAATGAATGCAGCGACATTACTGAAAGGAAGAAAATTAGGAGAGAACGAAAGAAGTACCAAATCTCTGTTCAAGCAGGATGCGCCAGCATACGACTGTAAGTGTTGAGGGTTTTCCAGAGAGTAATCCAAAATAGGTCCGAGTCTGGTTTCCAGGAGGGGGAGATCAAGAGAGGAGGCAGAGCAGCTGTGAAGGAGGGTGTCAATTAGGGCGAGAATAATTGGAAGGCAGAGGATCAAATGAGTCAGGGTAGGAGTAGGCCCTACTTGAAAAGGTTAGACCAGTTTGGAGTGGAAAGCCCGGATATAGATAGAGGAACATGAGGAGAAGGATGGAGGACGGATTGGAATTTTTATTTATTTTATTTATTTATTTATTTCGGATATTTCTATAGCGCCTCCTCAAGTCTACCACTACTACTCAGAGGCGCTCCTCCGACTACAGCATTGGTATGCTGTGTCGGAGTTTTCACGCCGAAGCGCCACGAGCAATCGCGAGTGAAGGACTTGCCCAAGGTCCGTACGCAGCGGCTAGAGTGGGATTCGAACCTGCAACCCTCCGGTCACAAGGCGCCGAACTTACCACTGAGCCAACACGCAAGTAGGGATTTTTGATGGAGGAACAAAAAATCTGCGGAATTTAAGGGGGAGATCGTTCCAGAGGTGTGGCGCTCTGTTGGATATGGCTGGGTTGGAGAACTTGAGATGAGTGGTGACCGGAGATCGAGAAAGACTGAAATAGGAGGAGGATCGGGTGGAGCTGGTTGCCTGGATGGTGAAGAGACCACGGAGATACTTGGGCTGGATATATTGTAGGGAGTTATAGGTTAGTGATAGGACTTTGAAGTGGATTCACCCTGGGATTTTTAGCCAATGTAGTGATTTGAGGATGAAAGTGATATGATGGTGTTTGGTATTCTCGTGAAAACCTTGGCTAGTGACTTTTGATAAGTTGCAGACGCTCGATTTGGGTGGATTCAAGGTTGAGGAAGAGGGAATTACTGTAATCAATGAACAATAGAGGTAAATGCGACGAAGGTCACAAATGTGCCTGGAGCAGGAGCGCGAGAGATTGGAGATGTGGTTAGAGAAGGGGAGGTGTAGATCACAAGTAATGGGCGGGGAGGGGTCCAGTGTGAAAGTTAAGGAACGATGAGTTAGTCGATAGGTATTGGAAGGGTTAGGGCTTTTCTTGATATGATCAGGAAGGCCTAGGATTATGAATTCTGTTTTGGAAGGGTTAAAGCACAGGAGATTGGATGACATCCACTGTGATATTAGGTTAATCACGTTGAAATATTGCAATGACGGTAGAGGGCAGAAGATGTCATTTGAAATTCAAAATATTTGGTGTGTTTCTTTCTCTACCCAGGTTGCATCTTTTGCCCACTATTAGAATTCATTTATTTAAAAATAATTTTTTCACTCCACCCTAATATTCAGCATGCATACAAACATACATACATGGATATATTGTGGCGGACTTGAACCTGGAAGCACCCCACTTGGTGCCAGTGTGGCGAGCTTTCACTTCCCTGTACCTCACTTCTTAAGTCAGGGTGGCGAAACTGCTACTCCTCTCTCGCCGGGGTATATCTCTATACCGTATACTCCCAAGGCCAGCCGAGTGGTTGAGAAGGCCCTGGACGTATGTGCGTAGATAAGGCCTCCGATGTCGTCGAAGGACTTAACGAGTTACCCGCAACCGATCGACAGCAAATCATAAGACCGAATAACGATTGAAGACTTGTATTATATCCACGATAATCGACGCAATAATCGATACTTCCAATTGAAACAGAAACACTGGTCGTATTACATTCACAATAATCGACGCAATAATCGATATCTCCAATTGAACAGAAACACTAGTCGTGACTAGAAATTATATCCATATATTCCACAGAACGATCGCTTTACAACTCGTAATACGCAAACAAACACCGCAAGAAATATCTCAACGACGACTAATCACCTGCTTCTATATCCACGTATACTCCAAAGATGCGCCACAGTCGGATTCGAACTGTCGCCGCTCGCAATTTCGGACTCTCTACTCTCTCACTGACTCTCTCTCTCTCTTCCGAGGATTGACGACGACTGCACTTCTCTCGGCAACTCACTTCGGCGGACTGTCTATATTATATCCACGTATACTCCAAAGATGCGCCACAGTCGGATTCGAACTGTCGCCGCTCGCAATTTCGGACTCTCTACTCTCTCACTGAGTCTCTCTCTCCCTTCCGAGGACTGACGACGACTGCACCTCTCTCGGCAACTCACTTCGGCGGACTGTCTGCCACTGTGCGATTCTGTCGCCTTTTATACTTTTCAGAGGGGCCCCAGCGCGCGAAAACCCCCCCCCCCTCCGGGAGTTCATCGTAGGCCACCAGGTCGCATCGACCAAGTCCCCGGCGGACATCAGTGCCCCAGGGACAAGCAAAAGGCTAGAGGTCCCTGCTAGAATTGCGCGCCTCAGACGCTACCCCCCCTCCTTGAGTCCGTCAAATACTAGGCCGCATCGGCCATGTCTTCGGTAGAGGCATCAGTGCCTCAGGGACAAGCAAAAGGCTATAGGCCCCTGCTGGGATGCGCGCCTCAGACGCTACCCCCCCCTCCTTGAGTCCGTCAAAGCACTAGGCCGCATCGGCCAAGCCTTCGGCCAGGCATCAGTACCTCAGGGACAAGCTAAAGGCTATAAGCCCCTGCTGGGATGCGCGCCTCAGACGCTACCCCCCCCCTCCTCGAGTCCGTCAAAGCACTAGGCCACATCGGCCAAGTCTTCGGCTGGGCATCAGTGCCCCAGGGAGAAGCAAAAGGGCGTCAAGACCCCCCTTCCCTTGAATTAGTTGAATTGAATTTTCACTGTATCAGGGTCAGCGACGGAGGCCGATCTCCCCCCCCCCCAATTTCGCTACAATATATACACGCACACACAAATACCTACATACATCTATGCAATGCATACAGTTGCAACTCTAGTTTTAGAGTTGAAAAGGCAAAAAGGTGAAATAAATTCTAAAGAAAAGTTTCTACTCAATTTAAAAGCTCATGGCTAATGATACATCAGGCGAATCACGGCAGGTGTGCTGTGATGCGATAATCAGGCCTCTACTATTTCTCTGATGGGTATATATTGCTATTCAAGACTTCCTTAGGCTGTACGTTTTTATTTTGTATTAAGTGCTTTATATTATCTGACTTCACATTTTATTAGGCTTGCTTACTGCGATGTGTTTTGTACATGAGTCAATTCATTCGGGCTACCGATAACAATAAAGTTATTCGCACAGTAGCATTCATGCAACTACGTCTTCTGTGCGATATATGTATATCACACAGAAGACGTATATATATATATATATATATATTGTACTTGTTTCTAGTACATATATATACGTCTTCTGTGTGATATATATATATATATATATATATATATATCACACAGAAGACGTATATATATTTTTGTACTTGTTTCTAGTACATATATATATATATATATATATATATATATATATATATATATATATATATATATATATATATATATATATATATATATATATATATATATATATATATATATATATATATATATATATATATACGTCTTCTGTGTGATATATATATATCGCACAGAAGACGTAGTTGCATGAATGCTACTGTGCGAATAACTTTATAGATGCCAGACTGCGGGAAATATATCCTGCTCGATATTGTCAACAAAGTAGGTCTACAGTGGTGTTGGTGTATTGCTCTAACTCGAACAGAATAGGATCACCTTTGCAGTGTCCAGTATTTACTTTAAGAAGACTGAAGGTACATTTATCTTAAAATGTTATAAATAGCTTTAATTAAGATAACAATCCTTGCATTAATTAGGTCAAGAAACCATAAGTCAAGTCTTAGAGAATTTATAAAGACAAGTTTGTGGTTGTTTAGAAAATGAAGACAACGTCATTTCTTGATGCTTTTCACAACTAGGCTATATTGGCGTCTTGATCCATGTTGGCATAGGAATTATGATCTAGTCATCGTAGATTTACACAATTAATTAATTTATTAGTTAATTAATAAATTAGTTAATTATCAGTTAGTAATATCTATCGCGCCAATATCTAATGCACAAAGCATCACCCAATGGCGTTAACTATAGTAATTATAGTTGGTTTCGTGCTCTTTTTCGACACACTGTTGCAATGTTTCTATTATCAAGGATGTTCATAAAAGTCTTGCTAAGGGTTGGAGAGTCAGTATCGGCCTACTTAGAAACAATGTTCTGGAAGGGTGGGTATCACACATGTCTTAATTTTTACGCTTTGTAAGTCAGGAATTCCGTTAGCTGAATCTTTTACACTCGTAATAACAGGAAACATACTAGGCCGATATTTCTTAGCTCTAGCATATTAACTAATCTCTTTTCTATTTGATTTTAAGCCTGAAGATGGAAAACTCGTTTAATCCTGGTGAAATACTGGTGGTTGTTATGGCCCAACCTGGCCTCGGAGACAAACAAAGCACATACAAAAGCATGAAACAAGGAACGGCAAAGCAGCTCATCGGTCTAGGAATAGTGCATATTGTAAATGGTATTCTTTGCATCATCCTTCAAAGCATCGATCTCGGAATTTCTGCAGGCAGCTTAGCTTTCATGGAACACGGCATCTGGATTGGTGCCATGGTAAGTGGATATAGGCCTAATGATTTCGTGTTAGAGCCGAGATACAACATATATCACAGTGATACGGCTCTATATTTCTGTCGTTTTGCGTTCTAGAGTAAGTGAAGGTGCTCATAACAATGAACCATGGTGTATTTAGTCCCCGGAGTCAGTCGCTAAGGATTTACCGACTGACTTGATGAGTTAGCGACTGACTTAGCGACTCAGTCGACTAAGTCGCATGCTTATCGACTGACTAAGTCGCTTAGACTTATCGACTGACTTAGCGACTTGCTATCGACTTCTCAGGTAATCAGGTATGTCTGTTGGACATACCTCATTACCAAAGCAATATAATGCAATTTACCGCATATATAACTATACATCATTTCCATGGGCATTAGATGGAAGTTCATGGAACCCATATGGGCCTATACGGGTCCTATAAGGGAAAATGGGCTCCGCTCCATGTGGGCATGCTGACAGGGACAGACCGATGACTGTGAAAATTAATGGTAATGTGAATTCGTAAAATTGAGCGCTTGATAAATGGAATGAAGCGAGAAGGATTTATAGCAGTACCCGATCTTACGGCCAACCATTTTAGCCAAAACTGTTGGTGCGTGCCTCTTTCAAGCAGTATAGCAGAGAACGAGAATTATGTACTTCGGCACTTATTCCCAGTATGAGAATTGTAGAAAAAAGACTGGGGATGGGTTAGACTTTAATCCACGTTGAGTTGAATATATTATTAATATTTTGAAAAATGATGTCACCGAAATTTGAAAGCAGCAGATTTCAACGGTAGCAGTTTTACAAGACAGTCTAAAAAAATTCATGCATGATACACCATGGAAAGTTTTTCTCTTTAGGGCCTATCAGACCCTCAGGGTCAAATAAGTCTTAATGCTAAATCCATTAGCACAACTGAGGGGGTTGGAAACGACCCCCTGGGGTGTGCAATGAAGACTTAGCTGTGGGGGTCCTAAGAAATGTTATAGGGGTTGAACCCCAACTCCAAACAATTAACAATTCTCACCCTGCTTATTTACCCTCTTCCTAATCATCAACGCCATCTTCGTAATAGAATGCATAAATTCACTTTACCATTAATGGACAACAACTATATCCCCGTATTCTCTGTAAGGACTTTTACTAACAGAGAAAACTCTCTTATAATGTACCAACGTATACACTACCAAGTTGTGGCATGTCAGCTTGTTTTCCTCGACAAACGAATACTGTATTGTGTATTGTATTGTAATTGTTGCTCATGTCCTGGTGCTGATGTCCTCGTCAAATCGGAAACCGCGATAAAAACAGTAAGAAAATATTAAGTCAACGAAGTCGCTAGCAGTCGATAGCTTAGCGACTGGTTTCGACTTGAGGGCTTAACGGCGGCGGCGGCGGCGGATGGCGGCGGCGCCGGGGACTAGGTGTATTTGTATGGTAAAGTCTAGTTCAAATCTATGACAGTAACATAAGTTAGTTTACCAAAAGGGTCTAATAGGCCTATAAATTACCATGTGTAATGTGTATGCATGCATTCACTATATGAGATGTTTCTCGTGTTTGTTGGCAGTTCATTATCACTGGATCATTCGGGATCTCGGGAGGACTTAAAAAGAACAGGTGTCAGGTAGAACTGACGTTACAGTTATATTACATTTCCTAAATCTTGATAGATTATTTTCTCTATGGCCTTTTACCTACTGGTCTTTAATTCGAACCAAGACGTGAAAAATTAATTAAATTAATTAAATGGAGGTACTTATGCAGGCTTCGAAAAATATTTTACACAAAAATATGACAAACATGCATTCTACGAAGTTAATCTAACACTTATTTAATTGATTAATTTATTTAAAGAAAGATTATTTTATGACAAATGATGAACATTATGTTTCGTTTTCAGATAATCGCATTCAATGTTCTTTCCGTTATATCCGCTTCCGGTTTCGCTCCAGCGCTGATTGGCACTGCCACAACATCGGCGATTTTTGCTGCTTTAAGCCAAGCTTCGTGTAGTAGTTACTACCGTATATTCTGTCAGGTATTACCTGAAATCTAATTCCAATTATTGCAGCGATTTGTCCACTAAAGAGCAATGCTTTCGTAAGAGATTGCTCGGTTTTGTCTATGACATGTTTGCACAAAGTTTTAAAAATTCAGTCTCCATGTAGGTGATATGCAAAAACTAACACGGGCACATCGTGGAGTTGACAAAGGATAATGTTTTTCCATTGTAGAGATATTGTACGATGAACAATTTTACAACTTCCTTTAGTCATCAAAATATTTCAGGGTAGAAGATTATCTTAAAGTCCAGAACTTTTTAAGAACATTTTCATAAATTAAAATCGCTTTTCGACCGTTTGTCAAAGATCGTAAGACTATTCTTCATCTGTTTTCACCATTTTGTTTTCACTCTCTTTGCTTGTTTACTTATTCCGATAGTGTTCTTTATTTCAAAGTTTTATTATAGCTGCTTTTTACTTACTGATTAACAATTTCTGTGGGCTGTTATCGCCGTAATAAGCGAGACTTCGGTCCCTTCTGGGTCTGCCCTTTGTATCCATGAAACATATCAGCACACTGCATGATGCAAACTGTTTGTTTTTGGAACAATGAATTAAATGACATGTATATATATATATATATATATATATATATATATATATATATATATATATATATATATATATATATATATATATATATATATATATATGTATATATATGTGTGTTTTACTTATGTACGTGTGTATACAAAGTTGTATGCATGTGTATTTTTGTATACTGGTATGTATGTATGCAGTGATTTCTGTATGTATTATGTATACATGTATATTATGTTCGTGACTCTTTCAAATGAGAATTATTACTTGTAGCCAGGTCCGTCGATCGGATTGGAGAGTGTGTTGGCAGTACTTGGATTCGTAGAATGTATTATCGCCATCAGGTCTTCGGTCGTCTGTTGCAAACTTGGTGCATGCTGCTGCTACTGTGGAGAGTGTTGTTGTTGCCTACCTCCTGTTTTTGATCAGGTGAAATACTCTTCGATTGCTATCAAGAGAACGTTTCCTTTTAACGATATATTTTATCTTAATAATAATGTAATACTTCTGGTAAAATTCATAAAAGGAAGCGATCGGTCTTAGAAGTTAGATTTGAACTGGAAGTTTATAGCAGACTACATTTTGTGATTTCGGTTTTGCTTGAAGAGACAATCGACTTATACTGCTACATTATGAGGATGCCTTTTTAGAAATCATTTGATGAGAAGTCGCAAATATGTTAAGCTATTGTGGTCTCAAATGCACTAAAACTTGCCGACGCAGGAAACCATATTGAGACGGCTCATTTGGGTCATTATCCGAAAAGTGCAGAATCGATGTCCCATGCTGGTTTTTTGAGTTTTTTTTAGATAATTTCTTCAAATTTTTTTGCCTATCCTTCACAGAATGAGCAGATTAACATTTCCCATAATTGTTTTAGCTGCTAGATTTTGGAAATTTAGAAAAAAATTACTAAATGTATACAAAATATCATTACCATCCAATGTCCGAGACGGTGTACAATGCATTAAATTAAGATTTTACGCAAATTTATTCCATTACAACCTGTAACAAAAGTATATTATTTTGATTAATTGGTAGCTAGCATATGCAACAATTAAACATTTAGACTCATTTTCGTAATATTTATTTCTTCTTGGACCTATTTAAACTTGTCCATAGAAATAAGCATCATAGCCATCCCAATTTTTGGGAAGCCTATAACTTTTACAGAACGTGCTTACTTACTAAAAGAAAAGCATCAAGAACGAGATATTGTCAACTATTAATGGAATCACACAGATTTGTGTTGAAATTCCTAATATTTTATTTTTAATTTAAGTTTGTGTGTTCCAAATTACAAGAAAAGTAAATTTCTGCTTCATTACCATCTAGTGTTGTATTTCCTGGTTTAGGTAGATTACAACATTGACAACTTGTTTTATTTGTCGCTTTTGTTGAACTGATTGAAATTACTTATCTGATGGAGTAATTCACGTGAAAATGTTTGACGGCTGTTTTAAATGTCATCATTTTGTCATTACCATTCGCGGTTGTTTTTCATCATTACCATCCGAATTCATCAGATTTTTGCTATTTTCTCATGACAGTCGCATCTTGTCTCGGATGGTAATGACGCATTGCTCAGAGTGAATTACATGTATTGTTTGTGAATTATTTGATATAAAAATAAATTGCAAGTAATTAGAATTTACTATCAACTCTTAAAATGTTGTTCAACTTGTATCTAATGCATATAACATACAGTTATAGCTAATGCTGCACAGATTTTTTTCTGCAGCTGAAAATTATATTTCTTTTTTTAAATAATTTAGAAAAATGCCTTAATTTCTTGACACCAGACTAATATATTGTGTGAAGGAAAGGCCTATTGTATTCCTACTTAATGCTGGCATCATCTACTTTTAAGAAATTGCCATTTTATAAGCACCAGAGGAATATTTCAGGTTCCCGCGATTAAATATGATTACACAAAAAGGGCGGATTTCAATGAAAAAAGAGGAGTTTTGACTTTATAATTTCTGAAAAAAATTAACTTGTGATTTAAAATATAGTGGATTTCTTTCAAATTAGTTAAAAATAACTATGTACATGACTAAAAAAAACACTTGCAACCAATTTTGGGGGAAAAATTTTTCTGTTTTTCGGAGACGAAATTTGTAACATTTCGGATAATGACCCATTTAGACGACAGTGACTTGTCACGACATGCCAACTTAACCATGTGCACACATGACTTCAAAAGTCTCAAATCCAAAGCCCTCTCTACATCGCCTCATTATTAAACTTAGAAGGTTCATATGACTTGAATTATACCAGTACAGAACTGTGGCATTCGTTTCTATTCTTTGTGTGTTTTCAGAGCATGTTGGTTGACCAGATGAAACTTGCGAAGCAGTCATTCATCATCAATGATAAGCAGCCACTGTTCATTTTGAATCAAGATCAGCCAACGATTGACAACGATGAACTAGGTCAAGGTAATCAAGACCAACCAAACTCTTTGGCCGATCCGCAGCAAACGAATGGTTACACGGTGGTTACTCCAGGTTAGTTGTTATATCCGAGGCAGCCTAACAAATTTTGGTTTTTGCATCATAAAAACTTGTAGTTCGCGTTACTATTAATCTCTTAATATAATATTTTCATACGAAAAAATGATAAATCTTTGGATACGTGACGCTTACTGCTGCTTTATAGTAACCTTCCACGGAGGTTTTGACAAGTAAGTAAGTAACTATATCCTTTATTAATCCAACTGCTAACCGCATTTTGGTTTACATGTGTATATCACATCCAGGTTAAAGTACTAAGGCGGTGAAAATCATCCTAATTATGAAAGATTTACGAGCCAGACTGTCAGCAGTCGGGAGAACCCGATTATGAACACGGGGTCGCAAAGTATAACCAGTATGCTTAACAGGGGATAATAGCACATGGAGCACATGTGTAGGTGTCTCTCTAAATGGTAGAGAAGTAAGTCTACGGCTCTAGGCTTTATGAATTCAGCTTTTTTATACAGCAGTTACTCCACGCTGTTATAGGAGCGGCTAAGTTCAGTGCAAATTACAAATTTATGCAGCACTACATCAAAGCAAGCGGCATGGTTAGCCACTAGACTTTATTTTACCTACACCTAAAATAGAGCGTAAGCACCATCGAAATCTGCGTCAATTGAAAGTTGTTATTTTCACGGTATGATTATATTGTAGGAGAAGTTAACAGGCCATACACCCAACTGCATCTTGGTACAATAAATACTGCATACAATGACTCGATCGGACAACCCTACACCCATCTCAACCCTGGGACAACAAATACTGCATACAGTGACTCGATCAGACAACCCTACACCCATCTGAATCCTGGGACAACTACTGCATATAATGACTCAATCGGACAACCATACACCCATTTGTATACTGGAACAAGTACTGCAAGTATTGGACAACCATACACCCATCTGAATCCTGGGAGAACCAATACTGCATACGAGGACTCAATGTAACAACCATACAACCAGCTTTATATATCGATCAGTTTTATGAGCTGACAACTATTAACTTGGTGCAGTGGACCGAGAACACTCCAGGAAAGCATTTGCTACGTGAATCTACCTGCCTAGAGCTTATGACGATATGATCTCGCTGAACAACTATGATTCTCCGAAAGCGAAACTCATATAAGGTTTTTTAGTAATACGTAGCCCGAGATACTATTACCTCTCTGATGAACTCTGATTACTAAATTTTCAAAGCGATCATCGACTTAGATGCATATCTCGTATATCGGACCACTGTGTTTAGAAGTCTTAACAAACATTCAGAGACTAGACTATACTGTGCTCAGGGGCGTCTACACCATAGAAACCTTGGAGCAAATGCTCCATCCAAGAAATAGGGGGGGAGAAAGATTTGTCAGTGTGTGTGCCACCATTTTAGGGGGGGAAGGAACGGGGAGGGGGGAAAAAGAGGGGAAAAGGGACGTTGCTCCAATGACTTAGGGGGGATAGACGCCCCTGACTGTGCTAGACTCGACTATGCAAGACTAGCCTAGGCGAGACCAGGTTCGGTTAGATTCAATCTGATTAGATTTATTGACAATGCATGAGAAGTCTTACTTTGTTACTTTCAAATGTATGCGCGTATGTGTCTGGACACCTAATGTAGCGCATTTTCTACCTGACAAAGACGCTTAACTTTATGAATGCTTAGTTTATGGTGCTGAGGACACAACAATAGAACGAAATATGGAGGACGTCAAATTAAAAAGTAAACTAAAGGTTGATGGTCGTCACGTATTTTAAAAAATAAATTATATAATAAATTGTTTGATGTTTCTATTGTGATACTTTGTAAACCTAACTCGATTGTAAAGTCAGACGCATAGTTTGCGCAAAGCTACAAAAGGTGTAGATATCAATTTTGGCGATGATTTTTTCAATGTTACAAGTGATTTTGTCATAACTCATAATTGTTCAACTTCAACGCTGGATCTCTCAGCTAAAACTCAGGGACAACAACAGCAATCCAACAATAGGACACTTTGCACCCCATCTCTTTCATCGAACTCGAAAGGATAAAGGCCTGAGTTAACCAAGATGGCCTGATTTTTCACGAATGATCAACCATACAAGTAACAACCGCGTTGGATTTTCACCGCGGTTTTGTCAGCATCGCACTTACAGAACAACATCGTCTAAATGGATAACACTACATTACACTATATTATTTTCACTCTACAACGCTTCAAATGAATGGAAACGTATTGCTACGCATTTTGTCTGATATAAATAAAACTGAATTTAATTCCTAAGCACAAAAGTTGCCAGAGAACACAAAAGCAAACCTACATGTGAAATGAGGAAGCACCACAAACTTCACTCAACGAGAATGAACATTCTAGCAACAAGAAAACAGTATATAGATTCTAACGGGTCAAACACAAACAAATATCGTAGACTCCCGGGCTTAATTATGCCACAACGTTTATGAAGGCAGTCTTTTCCCCGCCACAATGACCACATTTATTTCCTCGAACGTAGGCTATAACTGCCACGCATAACAACTTTTTATGACGTGCTGTGCATCACCAATAATATTCTTACCCATCACAATATAAACCAGTTAAGAAAATTTCACATTCAAAAACTGTATATATTTACAGCTTGTGGTGCATTAACTATACTTACATATCAGAATATTATAAAGATATAGGTCTACAAAACAGAGCTATAAATTAATGTTTAATATAGATAATATTCTGACTTAAATTATTATTGTTCATATTCAACGACACACTTTGAAAACTGTGAATGTTTTATAATTAGAATCTCAGGTGGATCTAAAATACAAATAAATTATACGAAAACAAACTTTTCACTATTTTTGCATATGTTATTAGTCTTCGCATGAAGTGACAATGTAGGCTACATATTAATATAAAATAAGAATAATGTTCATTTATTCATTCAGAGTCTGAATCTCAGTACGCTGCTTGATATTCTAGGCCTGTTAAAATTTCGGTGTTGTCCAGTGCTCGAAATGGAAAATTTTACGAAACGGAACGCTAGTCAAAGATATGGGAGCATTCACGTTAATTTCATAGTATTTTCCACAATAATTCATTTGACGAACCGGAACGGAACGCTAATTCATTTTGACGAACCGAAACGGCGTTCCGGTGCGTTCCGGTCCATTTCGAGCACTGGTGTTGTCAAATTACAGGACATTCGATATGGCGCTTATCAACGCATCAAGTAAATAAATCTCTATTTCGTGTGGCAAATCAGTGTCGGTTAAAGGAAGGTGCAATACATTATGGGTACTTCTTCTTGTAGTATTACTGCAGCGCAGTATATCTTCAGTCACTATTATTATGCGAAATCTGGCTATCAAACTATAGTATACAGCTCATACACAGCGGTAAATCCCTAAGTTTCGACAGTTTTTACTTATCGCTTTGACTGTTGTACGTGAGTCATCAGTAGACTGTTGTGCCGCCGTTGCTGTTAACTTCTAACCTGTATTCCCCATGTTGTTCAGCCTGAGCTGTTTTGCCTCTGTCGCAGCTTCAATGCATTGGAGAAGGCCTTTTGAAAAAACTACTGAGGCTAGTCCTTTATATTAGACTTCTGCTATTTTAAACGCAGCAAAAGGAAGTGGGCCTAAATTTGCATAGGCTAGCTGGAGCACATATATGCCCTATATATCACCGTAATTCTTAAGATTGGTTGGCATAGGTATGTTTGTATGGCTTCATACACGAGTTTCATCTAAGCATTTCGAATGAGACAAAAATTGCTGAAGATCTAATAACTGTTAACGAATTTTAACAAGCATTTTCTTCTGTCTGTTCGTCATCAACGACTGAAGGTAAACTGTCAATATTATACTATTAATTTTACTATTAATTATACTATTACTTATACTGAATTTTGTGATTTTTTGGGTAAAATGACGTTGTTTGCGCGCAATGGTGACATTTGTTTCTTTCCAGTCCCATGAATTTTGCATTCTTTTTAAATTTCGTTATTCAAGAGCGTTAATACAGTAAACACCTTGCTTTGCCAGTTTATATGCGGTATCTAAATAGGTGGCCTTGTGAGTTTTTTAAAGGCGCTTCATAAATATGATCCAGATGCATGCGCATATATATCCCTAGAGTTCTGTACTAGAGAGTGACGCGGGGAGAGAATCTCGTCCCCATCCCCGCCCCGCAACAAGTAAGTCTTCCCCATCCCCGCCCCATCCCCGCATGTTTTGTCCCCATCCCCGCCCCATCCCCACAGGTTTTCACCCAACCCGTCCCCATCCCCTCCCCATCCCCGCAGGAACCATATCACATTCCCCGCAAAAAGTTTTCACTAATTAAAACTTATAAAAACAATTATTAGCTTACAAAGCTATGTGTACTGCTGATTGAATTAATAAAACACACACATAAAAGCAGATTATCTTATCGAAAGTTTGCATTTACCAAGTCTTACTATTTCTGACTAGTTAACAGCTTCAGGAAATACAAAAATCTTATGGTTAGAAGCAATAAAATTAAATTTTTGTAGGCTCTATTTGCATATTTTCACTTTTTTCAGTTGTTGTTTGGGAAATGGGCTTAATTTAATCAGCACCATTTAGGCTATTTAGTGCTGTGTCATATTCGTTTCGAGCAAGATTTTAATCCAGAATTTTAGGGGTATCATACCATTAGATTAAACTGGCTTTATGTTAGGCTTTGGAGTCTTTGCAGTCTTGACTCTTTGGAGCTAAGGTTAATAGTAACACGCAATGCTACTTTACAAATATACTAGTAATATTCCAAAGTTCTAGTCCGTGAAATTATTATTCTTAACGTATACCTTAGGGGGACGTGTCCACTATAGTATTTGCTAAAGCATACTTCTCAACAGAAGATACCGTTTTTTGAAGAGAAGTCATCTGGTCGACCTTTGGGTTCGAGCCTCGAAGCCTGAGCGCCGCATAAATTGCCGTGTGATTTCAGCAAATTACGAAACGGCTAAATATCACTTTTAGTTGAACTGCATTATTACTTTCAAAACAAATTCGGTCGCTTTTTTGTTCCAACAGTTTATTTATATCGCACTTTTCCATGTCGTTTAAAATGTTCAACACAAACCGGAAACAATAGTGTAAGCCATCGATATGCATATTTAGATCTAGTAGATTTGTATATTTAGACCTAAACATAGATATGATGGTGTAAGCCTGTTGCGTCGAAAAGTGAATGGGAACTGAAACTGGAATGTGACTGGAAAATTACTTTATGAGCACTTTGTTACGCCCGAAGGCAGAAAGAACAAGTCAAATTCTATAAAACATGTTACCATTACCGCGGTTTTACCGCAGGCTCATTCTCCATTACCGCGGTATTACCTCGACAGTAAACCCCACTACCGCGGTAAACCGACATTTCTGTCCCCATTACCGCGATATTTACCGCGGTTACCGCGGTTTTACCGCGGGGAAATTCCCCATGTCACTCTCTATTCTGTACCTTCCCCTTAAATAGTCGCCTAACTTGTACCTGTTACCAATTTCAGTGGATTATGGTTGTCGAGCTAGTCTTTACTTTATTTCGCCGCTTAGTCTTGTTCATGTACCATGTTGCGGTTTGCCAACGTGTCAATAAACGAATAATAATAATAATAATAATAATAATAATAATAATAATAATAATAATAATAATAATAATAATAATAATAATAATAATAATAATAATAATAATAATACATATATGGAAATCTAAATTTGAAGCCTGCGTAACAGGGAAGCCATCATCTTTGAAAAATTCACACGCATATTGGCCTACATACAAGGTTGCTTCTAGTACAGGTAGACGTACTGATGTAGAGTAGAGGTAGAGTTTGCAGGTTAATTGTTCCAGAAAATGAATGCGTCTGTTAACTTCCCACATCACACATCAAATAATAATTAGTGATCAAGAAATAAACAAACCTTTCAGTAGGGTTCAAGATAGTTTAGTGATTAGGCCAACTGATTAGTTTAGTTAGTAGTGCTTGGTGATTCAGAACTGTTAACACAGATGTCATAAAATTCCCGCCTGGCCGGGAAGATTGCGAGGGTATGTACTGGCAACCCGCATTAACAAGCGAGGCTAAGAATATTAGGTCACAAATACTTCACATCCATGGTTGTCTTGTGATTAATCAACCCAGAGGTAGGGAGATCAGGACAGACCCTTGTGGTTTAACCGTTTAATGCTTAATATGAGGAGATTCGCCTTCTCCCTAGGGGTAGCACATCTGGTTCTTACAAGCTGCTCAAGTCTAATCTCTATTGCCGTGGCTGGGCTGGGAGCGCTTCTGAGTAGGTTTCTTGAAGGTGCGCTATATTAAATTTTTGAATGAATGAATGAATGAATGAGTAGACATTTTTGGGGTGGTGCAGATGACCTGATGTCGGTTTCTTTTAATCACTGACTCCACTTTGAAATTGAAGTTCCGCCAAAACCTGTATAACGTTTTAAAAAGCTGAAACTTATGGTCGTTTACCTTATGAACAAAAGCATTTGTTAACGAATTTCAAGTTCTGAAATGTCGACAAACTTACTTTAAGGAGCTTATCAACGTCGTTATGCGTGCATTACCTAGACACAATCTTCGACTTTGTTTGACTTTCAGCTTTGACAATGCAACAGCAATTGTATTCACGTGAAGTATACGTGGTCGTCTTGGCACAACCAGGATTAATGGACAAATACAGAGATATGAAACTTGCACTGGCCAAGAGGCTCATCGGACTAGGAACGACACAAATTATAGTTGGTATATTCTGCGTCACCTTTCAAAGCGTGCTTACGTGGATAATGGTGGATACGGACAGTTCGTTTCATGGTTCTGTGAGCTTCTCATTCGCTGGTTACGGATTCTGGATGGGTATATTAGTACGTAACCTAGACACAATATTTATTTTTGCTCTGGGCTTATCACTCCAGAAAAGTGAAAGCGCTATTATTAATGTATCATCAATAGGCCTATAAGAAGATTTATAAAGCGGAGATTATTATAACTAAACGCAAAGCAATTAACCTAATGTTTCATACCTATGGCTGCCTCTACAAGTTACCTGCCCTTCCGTTTGTTCTTCTTTATGTGGGTGTGTACAACTGTACATTGCAATTATTTTCTAAGTCCAACAGCATTTTAACGGCAACGTTAAAATGCCATTTAGCCAAGAGGATTTAATAGAGGAGTTGAAGAATAGTTACATGATTATATAATAATATGAACTCAACAGTTATTTTATTATGTTTGTCAACAGTTCATCTTCACTGGACTATATGGAATTTTAGCTGGGTGCAAAAAGAAGAAATGCGAGGTAGAAGTGTTGCTGCATGTAAAAAGTTTCAAATATTTCTTTGTTCAATCAAGCAATATCAATCAATATTTTTTATTGCAACCAAATTCATACAGAAGCAACAAAGGTGTAACCTAGGTAAAAAAAAATCATGGCAACAAAGCGAAGCCCAGAAGGGAGGAAGATCCCGTTAATCATGGTCCCCAAATAACAATTTTCCAAAGTAAGTTTCCAAGATGGTCACGCAGAGAAAGAATTTAACAGGTGACAAGATAACACAAATTGACTGAATTCAAATTAAAAATCAGAAAGCACTTTAAGATGCACTTAATGTAAACAAGAACAAGCGACAAAGCAAACTTAACTATAATCTTGATTAGTCTTAAATACGTGCGATAATATGCTCATATCAATAACTCTATCTACTTAGGTTGATGCAAGCAGGAAAGCGCGTAATCTTCTTTTGAAAGCCTGCAAATTATTTGATAGGCAGATTTCCCTTGGTATTGAATTCCACACTAACGAACCATACGACTTAATTTTATTTATTTATTTTATTTTTTATTCCGGATATTTCTATAGCGCCTCTCGAAGTCAACTACTACTCAGAGGCGCAATGGTTAAGCGTCGGAGATTAGAACGGACCTTGACCGGGCGATATGTTTGTTTTAAGTGGACCAGACTATTGTCAATAAATATGACATGTGAGATAGAAAATATAATTATATATATTCGTTTATTGAAAAAAAACTGGATGGCACACCGCACCCAGGAACATTAACGCGGGAATCATAGCGAAAAAATAATGATCCAGACAATAACAGTAAGAAACGAACCACTTTGCCCTTTGATTTCAAAGAAAGTTCTATTTATGTTTTCGTATTGTGTTTTATCAGGTGAGCGCATTTAATGTTCTCTCCGTTATTTCCTCGATTTTCGCTTCGATTATGGTAGTCGTTACAGTGTCATCTGCCGTGTCGTGTAATTACTCGTTTTATAACGATCCAATTTTGCACCAGCCAGATGATGTACTGCGATACCAAGGAACGGTAATTCTCATGAATTAATTTTAAGAAGCTTCAATTTAGTAACGCATACAGGTATTTGTCACCGAAAGCTTCTATTGTTACTTTAAATGCGTTTACTACACTGACAAGTAATGGAACAAAAACAAAATACATTGTAGCGACATATTGGTACACTTCGTTAGCCAAAACGAATGCGTACTGTGTAGTAAGTCTTAATTGTGTTGCCCTGAAACTGCTTACAGATAGCTACAGATATAAGTTAGCCTTGCGTTTTCATTAACCATGACTTTTGGAAAGTCACATTGAAGCTTACATAATAAACTTATGTAATTAGAAAAATGTCTTTTCAATAAAATAAATTTATTTACAATTTGCATAGATAATTGGAACGATATGTTGTGATGTAGCAAAACTATTATCACTGTCGTCACTCGAGCTCTGGTCATCAGACCCAACGCTCTGAGAAGCGAGGAAATCTTGATATTTCCCTCAAACGCAATTCCAATGATTGGTACAATGCAGTTACTCTTATTTACAATTAAAATATTAATTACGTTTTCGATTGTGATTACAAATACAACCTTTTTCAATTAAAATTGTAATAATGATAACAATCGATCAAAATCATCCTCGTAATGATCATCAAATCATAGTAGGCCTAATTGCCACAAGCACAATACAGTTACATCTACATTGAGAGTAACGTGTCGGTTAAATTGCTTTGTAGCTTAATACCGCAACAGCAATGGATTCAGTAATGGCCTTTCTTGGCTTCATAGAAGGTATCATTGCTATATGGTCATCCGTTGTTTGTTGTACGATTGGTGCGTGCTGTTGCTCCTGTGGAGGATCGTGCTGTTGTCCATCAGAAACTCCATACAACAAGGTAATTATATAATAATAAATAAAATCTTTTCTTTAATTAAGCGCCTGCTAACCGCACTGCGCTGTACAATGAACATACATAATTATAGTAGAAACGGCAGCCACGCAGGGCGCCTTACATACATGTATACAGTAGAAGCAGATGATAAGTTTTACAGGAGTCGAATACAACTGTTTTAACGGCAGCGACACACGGCGCCAATCACGGCCTAACACTCACCTAACTACCGCCGCCATCTAGCGAGTAGAAGGCTGAGTAAACCATATGGAGGGCTACGGGATTCGATCTTGGTACCTTCTGCACTTCACGCCAGTGTGTTATCCATTACTCTACGTCCCCAATTAAATTAAACAGTCCTCGATTCAACGCATCGCATGAAATTTGAAGGGTTACCTACAGGTCGGTCAAGTTTATGTAGAATAGCAGGCATTGATTAGGTATCGGCAAAATGGTTACGGCATATGAAAAGAAACTGATAAACTAGGCTGGATGAAATCCACAGTTGACTTTAGGTTTGTAACGCCAACATGATTAGGTTTATGTTATATATGCGTAAGTCGGTTCGGTGCCATTATTCATCTTCGGTGCAAACTTTAATACCAAGTAAGTTTGCTAATGGGCTTTTAAGAGATTCATAAAGGTGCTATAAAAATGCTTGAATGCATGCATGCATACAGAAATGGTTTCCCGTTCGATGCGAAAGATGATTATAAGATACTCAATGCATAAAAAGTAATTATTTTATTTTGGGGCAACATTGAGACAAAGATTTGCTTTTTTGACACTTTGCTATATATCAGTTTTGATTCTTAGTAAATGTATTTTAATTGCCTGCGCTTGTAGCTTGAATTGAAAATTATCTATGCTGTGATTCTCTACCGTATGAACACGAAGAGACAATTTTTATACGCCTGTTTTCTCTTCATTTCTATTTCCAGCTGCCAGAGCAACCGAACTTCGTGCAATTGATATCATCCGATCAACAGCGACCAGTGTTCCTTCTAAATCCGTATAGGCCGAGGGCTGAACATAATCCTAAAGAAACAGTTGTTCAAGACAACGGAAATGCATCCGACCTTTCGATTGATCTTCTAAGATCATCATACGCCACTTTAACACCAGGCTAGTATTAGCCTTCGCCTACCGATGCCTATGAAATAATGTTTAGGCTTTACGTCTTTCCAATTGTGGTGTATATACACTGTGTCCCGATGAAAAGTAGACCCCAAGAAAAAGTGTCATAACTCGGTCAAAACGTCTAGCATTTGCCTGAAATTTTAAAAACAACAAGAGAAGCCATATTATCACCAAATCGTAACGCCGTTTGGAAATGTTATTAAGCTTGTCAAGTTTATGAACGTTTGAGTTGAAGTACTGAAAAGGTGAAATTTCCAACATACAAGAGCCATAAGGAAGGGAAGTTCAGCTACAGCTGGTGTTCAAAATGTCCTCCGTGTTCACAGACACACGACCGTATAGACGTGGATGCCACTGTTTGATGGCCCGGTCGATGATCACTTGGTCAAACTGCTGCCACTCTTCAATCAGGTGATCAACGTCACGAATGCGGGAACGCTAAACGCGCTGCTCCAGTACACTCCAGATTTGATAGTCAACTGGATTGAAGTCTGGACTGTTGGGCGGCCACAGCTACGGGGATATGAAGTCGGGTGTCTCCCGGGACAGCAGACCGATGGTCTCACGTGCTCGGTGCGCAGGGGCACTGTCTTGTTGAATGTGAAGTATAGCCGCCCGATGAAAAGTAGACCCCTAAACGTTTGTCAAAAATTTGTATGTTGGAAATTTCCCCTTTTCAGTACTGCAACTCAAACGGTGATAAGCTTGACAAACTCACCAATATTTCCAAACGGCGTTAAAATTTGGTGGTAATATGGCTAGTGTTGTTGTTTTTAAAATTTCAGGCAAATGCTAAACGTTTTGACCGAGTCATGACACTTTTTCTTGGGGTCTACTTTTCATCGGGACACAGTGTATATATTTGCTTGAATATAATATATATATCAAAGCTCGAGGGTACGCGTACCCTAAAATAGAATACGTTAAAATACGTACGTACCTTTAAAAAAATACAATACGCGTATGATACGTATCATACACGAAAATTTTATTTATGGTTTACAGTATGCGTCATTGAAACCGGTACTTACGGTAGAGTTGCAGTAAATTTAATAGACCTACAATATAACATTGCAGCAATTTACTACGCTGTATAGGCTACTGGGTTGTGATTGTTTGCTTAAATTAAATTGAACATTCTTATAATGAGCAATGACGTGGTTAACGTATTTTTGTATTGTTTACGTGCCCTAAAATAGGGTACGTTAAAAAACGTACGTACCTTTCAAAAAATAGAATACGTATGGTACGTACCCTCGAGCTTTGATATATATATATATATATATATAATATATATAATATATATATATATATATGGGTCCTGGTAGGGCCTATAGTCCCTATGCATCCCCATGGGCAGCTCAGTCTTACCAGACCCCATATTTCGGAATAATGTAGGGCCTAGATGCAGTTTCTAATGTACCTGTCGATCTAAGATGCAATGTACCCAACCCTAAATTCAAAGTTACGATGAAATCTTCATGAAAACGTTTTTATCAAGACTATCGCATGCAGAAGCAAATGCATATTACAGGTCACTTTTTACATATGTCGTGTTTTAGGTACAAGACATGAAAGTCTGTATACTGAACTGGAAATTAATAATTTGTCAACGCAGTCGGATGCTGAACTTCGCGATGTGCCCGCTCAAAATTAAGGACTCGTCAAGCTACGGAATAATTACAGTGACCAGAAAAGATAATTAGCTATAGATAATTTGGACTTTCTAAACATGAAGTTTCGCTCTCAACACATCTACGATGGCATACCACGCATCTTAAACTAATATTTCACCCATTGACGTAGTACTATACTACTTTAGAAAGACATAATATGTCCTTACAAATAATGAGCGCCATCTACCCAGTATGTTATCTAATAACATGAACCTTGTTCAAATGGCGTACAATTGCGTGCAAAATACTCACCAGAGAATTGTAGAGTTCATTAAAGGATTGTTAGTATATTTATAGCCCTACTTATTTGGGCTTTAACCTCTCTCTAACTTCAGTAAATTTATTGGTACTGCACGCCACTATTAACAGAAGCTCGTAGAAGAAAAAGAACCGTATAGCCTGACACTGTCAGAAAGTGTGGGGTAAGGTCGTTGTCAACGACGCAAACAGCCATGTGGTAACGTTTGAGACTGGATGCAGTAACAACCAGTGCCAAATTATTGGCATATTTTGGCATCTGGTGAAGAAGATGACTTATCAGAATGTCTTACAACATTAACAGGCCTAGGCCTACTATTAATATTAACTTGTTATACACATTCTAAGCTATAGGTGGCGCTAAAGCAGGACTCTCCTCAGAACGATATGTACTCTACTTCCTGCTTGTTCTCCGCGCTGATTTTAATGGATGATTACTGAACTCCGAATTAATCTAATAAATCCTGACTTTAAACGGTGAATTCCAGCACCTACTTGGATTTTATCAGAAGAAATTGTTTGTTGTTCACAGTTCACGATGAAACCACACCAGCCGCAGCCTAATGCTAGCTAACAGTAGTCAACGACAACAGACAGTCATCGAAGCAAATCAGTAGTGTTCACTTCGAATCTACAGCGAATTAATGACGACCTCAATCCAAAGCATCATATAATTTATTATCATCAAGTACAGCCAAATGCTCCGTCATTTCCTTAACGCTTATTTTCATTCCATTTCAGTCGTTTATTGAAACCAGTTACGACATCTTGATAACAGTATACATTAGATCTTCCAGAGGTCACAATAGGCAGACCGGTAAAGACAAGGTCCGCTTAACCATTTAACGACGAGAGGAATTAGTTTTCCATAGGACCTACATTTTAGTGCACGCTCGTCGTTAAAGTGTAAATGGAGTCGCCTATAACTCCGTGACAATGTTCTTTCAATATCCATCACACAGTATTTGTCACTATATGCGCTGTATTTGAGAACATAATTATTATGATAGGCCGAATACCTTGATTGATGACATGAACGAAGGACGGGCTGATAGGCTTATATATTGTCTACGAAGAACAAGCCAAATTAAAAGAAGGCATGAAGTCAGAGACTGGACTAAGTGTGTCTTATGGAGCGATCAGAAGTTGTAGCGAATTGAGGAAATTAAATGGGGAAGGGGCGAGGTCGTGACGAGAAGCGGAGGAAGGTGAAAACCACAGGAAGCTACTTCCTTGTCGACGTTTCATAAGTGTAGATACATATATATCTAGGCCCCTAAATAATATGCATTCGAGCGTATATATATTTATATATACGCTGGTTTGCTCATGCTCGCACATATATAATTATGTAGTTAACGTACAGCTTATTTAAAGTATAAAATATAAGTTGTATACGTAAAGGCCTCGAGTTTTAAGGCTCGCGTGAGTTGAGACATTAATTTATTTCGATATATAGGCCCTATATGTAGTTCAAGACCTTAAGCCAGTGCTTCCCAACCTTTTTTCAAACACGGCACACTTTCTAAAAACCATTCACGAGACGGCACACTGCATTTATGGTACTTATTATAGAGATATGGGTGCTCGGTGGTGTAGTGGT
Organism: Allolobophora icterica; assembly: GCA_963556255.1. Taxonomy (NCBI): domain Eukaryota; kingdom Metazoa; phylum Annelida; class Clitellata; order Crassiclitellata; family Lumbricidae; genus Allolobophora; species Allolobophora icterica. Next base: position 16,592,500 of record OY744616.1, read on the forward strand.
TAGCGCGCAACTCGACTGTCAATCGAGAGGTCGGGGGTTCAAATTCTCGCCAGGGTAAAATTTGGTTACAGAATTCTGTTCCACTTGCACCCCTAGTCAACTCAGCTATGATGAGTACACTGACCGTACACTGTCAGTGGGAGGATGAGATGGCGAGGGAGGCTTAGAAAATGAAATCGCTAACACTTCATGCCCATGGCTGCCTCAGGGCTAGCCTAAGGTACTGATAATAATCAGGAATTATGTCGACGTCAATACTGATAATCAGGAATTGTCAACCGTTCTTTCAAAAACCAGTATAACAGGGACAAATTAATTGAAAGCAGTCTATAAACCAGAATGAAAAACTATGGCTAATGGGACGGTTGACTTTGCAAAGAATGTGATCAGACGTTTTAAATTATAATTTACTCAGTCATAATATGCGCTATCCCACGCTGCTAAACTGTTGGAGTCCAGTATAATTTCTTACCAGACTGATTTAGCTGTATGTGAGCAGAGGTCTATACCTGTGATGCAGTGCATATTTTAACTAGTGGGACAAGGGGAATAGGGCTCAATTGTATCAATACGAGCTTGAACAGCGGTTGACAAGCACACCGGTAAGTCATTTCAGCTGACTGTAAACACCCACTGTGTTTCGTTTTAATTTGTGTCATTCCTGAAATGCCTTTTCACATAGGTAAGTAGTGGAGAAGGGCAGCAGTATGCCGACAGCTTTGGCACCTAACAAGGCGTATTCTTTCTCTGTCATAATCCAGAAGTTTTGTTAATTCATTTCTGCGAACTTAGGTAGCAGTGTTCTGTCAGCAGCAATGTCAATCAGCTGTTCCTTTTCCGCAGTCTGCAGTTGGTGATGAAATGGGTTTTTGACCCAGTGTTTGTCAGAGACATTTAAACTTGGAAAATTATATTGTAACTTGTCTTCCAAATCTGATAAATGCTCAATAACAATGTCATAGGCCTATATACATTACACAACTGCACCTGGATCAACTTTAACTGCGCGATGAAACATAGATTGAATTTGAAAATACGATAATGCAAAGATGAGTAATAATGAAGCTTACTAACGATGATGTCATAGACATAGAGTAAAGAAGTAACTTAGTTCATCGAATAGTTAATAGCAACACACAGTGGTCTATATGCAGACTCACATACAGGAGCGTCTATCCTCCCCGAAGTCATTGGAGCAACTTCCCCTCCCATCCCTCCTCTTCCCCCTTCCCCTTCCTTCCCCTACCCCACCCTCCAATAATGATGGCACATACACTGACAGATCCCCTCCCTATTTTTTGGATGGAGCACTTGCTCCAAGGTTTCTGTGGTGTAGAGTGGGGCATATTTTAACGGATTTGGACTACTGGGACAAAGTTGGCCACGACAATGCATTTTAGAGCATTTTCTGCCAACTAGTTCCTGTTTTAGCCACTTTACCTGGGACAAAACTACTGGAACAAATCTTAAAACTACTGGGACATTTGTCCCACTAGTTATATAGTTAAAATATGCACTGCTCACAGGTGTAGACCCCCTGCTCACATACAGCTATATCAGTCTGGTAAGGAATTATACTGGACTCCACCAGTTTATCAGCGTGGGATAGCGCATATTATGACTGATTAAATTATTATAATTTAAAACGTCTGATTTCAGACATTCGGCCACGGCACACTTCTATCGCGCTCGCGGCACACTTGTGTGCCGCGGCACATAGGTTGGGAAGCACTGCCTTAAGCAGTTGATATCCAGTCATGAATGTTTTGTGTAGTCCGTGTTAGAGTTAAACAGGTCGATATATGCGATATATGATCACTCTGTGAGTTTCAAGTGCTTGGATAGCTTTGTTTTATGTAAGAGGCATAGCTGTGTTAAGTTAACGAAGATTTTACGACGGAAAGAAATTTTATGAACAACTTGAGGGTTTCTTGTTTATCGGCCTCTGAAAACTTGAGATAGAGGTGAAATGCGTCTGCAGGTGTACATCGTAGGCGTACGATGTAGACTGACTCTAATGGAGGTTTATTTGCGTAGTGTTGACACTTGACAACACGAGGTTTTCTCAGCTATGTAGCTTAATATGTTTGCACATATTATTCAAGATTGTGGCGCATGCATTTTATGTATAGGCCCCCTATTGTGTAAGTTAATATAGTCCTGAAGTAGCCTAGGCTTATGATCAAGAAGGGCGTTGTATGTTAGACGCGTAAATAGACTTAAATATACTCAGTCAGAATATAAAAAAACTAGGGGTTGCTAAATTAGTTAGGTGTTTGGCTAGTTATTTAGTTAGTTATCCAGTACTTTGAATTATAGGCTATTAAAATTACACAATTTCGGTATCGAATTCACGAGACTTTGTCTTTTGCATTCTCCTGTTGTGGCCCTAATGAAAACCTACAGCAATGCTGGATCTCCCATCAAGAATTTCCCGGTCAGTGGTCAGTGGACTGTTCAATTTGTGCAACTCAAATTTGAGCGTGTGGCCTACAAATGTAGTTTAATATCATCCTGTATGCATTAGTCAACAGAATGTAGACAATAAATGTGCTTGGTCGTATTTACACAAGCTGAATAATCAGCAATCCATGCTGAAAGTTTTCTATTGAATTTACAACAGTAAACAAAGGATTTTGAACAAAGACTTTCAATACGAAAAGGCATGAATTGTTACTAAATGTAATTTTATCTGAAGAATATCAGTTTACAATTTCTTATTTTGCTTCGACTGGATTATCAAAGTAGTTTTAATGTTCGCACTGCACCGTCGATTATGGCCATGTTGGCCTCTTCAATAAATGCAAGGAAGCCATAGTGTTTATTAACAGCGCCATAACATGAAAGTAAACGCTTCTTGCATATTAAGTGATTGGAACATTAAAAGAGAAATATTGCTCTTGAGCAAAAGCCGACGACAAGTGGGCCTACACAGAGCTTTTACGTATAAAGTAGCCTGCACACTGGAGTAGATTTCATCCGTAAAGTAGGACGTCTACAGGTAAGATAACAACCTTCTCTCATTTCTGGAGCCCTTTGAAAACAAATGCGTGTGTTTTTTCCAATTCGATGTTTCAACACTTCAACCTCATTTTGAGCCTTATTTTTGTCGTCGCCAAGGAAGCCTTAAAGTGTTTGTCCGCTGCTCAGTCTCTGTTGGAGGCCATCTTCTCAGTGTCCTCCGCGCCTTACCTCTTAGTTGTTTCGGATACAACAGCCGATTGGTTAGAGCGCTCGCTTTGTAATTCGGAGAGTGCGGGTTCGAGCTTCCTCTGAGACGGTTACTGTGTAGGGACCTTGAGCAAATCCTTCACACAAAAGAGAACTTCTTTTCATGCTGCCTTTTGCTAAATCTGAATTGTGTAAAAGTAGTTTCTTTGTTAATCAATGTATATTTAGTTATATTTAGTTTTGCATGTATGACTTTACTATCTGTTCCTGTTATAGTTTATTTAAAAATGCATGTAATCATTGTATGCATGTGATGCATGTGCGCTTGTCAGATGCAAATAAAGGCAACTTAGCCTACTTACCTATTTACTATTGTTCATCACGTTGCTAGTGCTGACGCCTTCCTGTACTTTTTTCTTCCTCTGTATCTTTTGTTAAAATTAATTATCCGTTTGCTCATTACAAATATAGTGATTTTGAATTCAATAGGCATTTCTTCTAGAATTCAATGACTTGTTCATGTTGATGTCTTGTGCATTAGACTCCATTAGAAACTAGGCAATAGAAGTTACAAATTATAATAAGATCACCTCTGAAAGCTTCTAACAGGCGATGCGTAATTATCCTCATGAAAAAGAGGAACTCATCTTCAATGGTCACCGGTTTACGAAACAACAAATGTAACTTAAATGGCCATATTAAGCGGTCAGAAGGTCCTTTTGAGACACACAAAATGTGCTACCGGGTATATTAAATGCCCCGATGCTATTGCAGTTTATTTATCACCGGGAATTTCATACAGTGACTTAAACTGGAGATATGCTGTGCATTAATGTTGTTTTGCGTGGCCTAAGACACTTGATTTTGAATGCCATTTATACGTTCATTAATCGTAGTCGTAATTATGACTGCATATTTATATAGCTCTTCCCCAAAACTACTCAGACTTGATGACACATTACCCCGGTCAAACAGAACGGTCTTCAATTGCTGGAGAAATAGAGCCGGAGAAAGTTCAAGAAGGTCATGTAGTCTGTTCAGGCAAGAGGTAATTTTCTTCCGGATAGCATCAGTGGCAACAATAAACTCTCGATCATGATCGATTAAACAGATGCTTGAGATGGGCGAAAATTATCCCCGGAATTAGAGTGAGGTCAAAATAATCACCTGTTGATAGGAAGCGGACATGTATTTTTCAGTTAGGGTGTTAAACAACAAAAGAAGAAACGCCCAAAAATAATCCACGAATACTGACAGAAAAAAGGTGGCAGTGGGTCCAACTAGCGCGTCTTCAATGACGATGACATCCTACAGTTATTGCTGTGAAGGTTCATCGAAGTCATCCGACCAAGAATACTGGTCAGAGGGAGATCCCAGTCGTCGTGAACTATGAGCGTTTCTTAAGATCACCTTCACCGAGGAAAGCATCTCTTTCTCCAGGAACACGCTTTGCTTATGTCTGATACGATGGATGCAGCTAGCACGGTTTTTAGCACAACTCGATTGTCTGTAGCATCGCTCGAGTCGTCTCACTTCACGGTGGAGTCGCGACAGTTTCTATCAAACGATAGAGTGGTCTCGGACGGGTCTTCACAGTTCCAAGGAGAAAGACCAGGAAACGCAGTGAAGACTTGTAGCTAGTAGAGTTCTTCTGGGAAAATCGTTCCTTGGTCGACAGGCACTTACAGTGCGAAATAACACATAGGCGAGTTTCAATGGCTATAAGTGGTTAAAATCAGTGATGGGCACTAAACTAATCTTTTTTAGTTAAACTAAAACTATTTTCCAACTAAAATAAAATAGTTTAACTAAAGTTGGCAACTGATTTTGGAAATTAGTTAACTAAACAAAAAAAAGTAGTTTTTCCAACTTTTTTCCAACTATTTACGACAAACATTTTCACAATAAAAGACGTTAAGTGAACTGTAGTAATGCAGAGCATCAATGACAATTTCACCTTCAAACTATGCAATGTATTCTGTTCTGGCAAACAGATACAGGCCTACTGTAAGGAGTGTATGAATTTGAAGACACAGGCTGTTAAAGCTAAAACCACGCAGTGTTAAAATGTTTTTTTGTTGACAGTGTTCAATGTTTATTGTGGAAAAATAGTTGCATATTGCTGATTTTTTAGTTAAACTTTTTAGTTAGCAACTAAATTGTTTTAGTTAAACTATTGTTTTAACTAAACTAATTTTTTAGTTAAACTTCATCCTTAACTAAAAAAAATTAGTTAAACTAAAAGTTAGCAACTTTTTAGTTAACTATTTCCCATCACTGGTTAAAATATGAGCGCAACTTAGATCAATCAATCAATCAATCAATAACTTTATTGTGTCAACTGACAACCAGGCACAAAACATATTTACAGGTAACAAGAAAAATTATTCAACTTATAGAGCATCCGTATGCACTCAGAAGACTTTGTGCAAGACCAGAGTAATCCTCAGTAGAATACTCAGTACTAATAATAATAGTAAGTAATGATAGTAATAATAGTAATAATAATATGATGCATTATAAGTATCGACACATTTAAATTTCTATGGCAGAGATTTTTTATTTGCTATTTTTAGACAGAGCTACATTTGCCAGGAGAGACAAAGGGCGACCCCAAAGGGACCAAAGTCCCGCTAGACGGGGCTACCCAAGCTATGACACGACGCTGGCTATCCAGCGTCGTGGTTCACTTCGCTCTGCGGCACAAGCTGAGCTCCTTGTCCCCCGTGCACGGACTGCTATCCGGCAACACCGTGCCTTCTCTGTCTCTGGCCCAGCGACCTGGAATGGGCTTCCAGTAGCGCTGCGCTTGACCCCAATCGATTGCTCTTCTCTGTTCTACTCTTGTCTTAAGACTGTCATGTTTGACCGTGGTTGGACTGGGAGCGCACCTGAGTAGATAACCTTGAAGGAGCGCTATATAAGACCTCAGTAATAATAATAATAATAAGATATGTTGATGGTTCTTAGACAGAAATCTAAAAGAAAACATGAAGAGAAACTGAAAGTTTTGCACATCTTATATGTATTGACTGAAGTTGATTAGGATAAAGATGCATTACTTACCCTTAACTATACTTAACTAGTCTTAACTATCGGGCGATGGGTGCTTGACACAATGCAGTACATAACCTAATGCGGATCATTCTCCCCTATACATAAACGACTTTAGTTGGCTTTTGTTCTGAATAATATCTGTGCTTCATTAGACGATTTTCTGAAACTGTTACTTATTTCTTCTTGTATAGTCATCTTTTGATTTCGTTTGATTTTCAGATTGAAGGTGCAGCAGCCAATAAATACAATTCCTGTACAGGTGGTTGTCCTTGGTCAACCCGGGGCAACTGACACACAGAGCAGATACGAAAATATGAAAAATGGGTTGGCCAGGGAGCTGATTGGATTAGGAGCCTTACAAGTTATAATCGGCATTCTGTGCTTTATGTGAATGGTCAGTTTGATTCTGGCGTCGACTACATCGGCCACGGTTTCTGGACTGGCCTAATGGTAAGGAACAAGTTGGTACCTCAATATCTATAGCCCTTCATTTGTTGCTCATGGTGGTGGTCTATATTTTAGAGAGCTACTTCTGCAAACGCAGGATTGCGAGTCTTATCAGTGAGTTGTAATGACCTTATACAAATATTTTTGCGCAAACTAGTCTCTTTCACAAAGTAATATGAGAATTATTTGAAACCGGCGTAATCTGGGAGGTATACATAAATTCCTGTGATGTACTGGCTCTCAGGCCTGCTGACAGAAATTCAGGGCCCCGAAGCAGAGCAGTCACGGGCCTCTAAACTACCTTTAGGCTTTATGAGAAAATTTATAAGAAAAACAAATTGAATACAGCAAAACAAATAATATTATAAGCAAGATTACACTCGGACGCTTGAAGTTTAATCTGATTGCAGCTAAGTGTCAATAATAATATATTTAAAAGAGCATAACTCAAACTTTGTACAACTGATTATACTATTTTTCATGAGTTGATTGCGGGCCCGGTCCGGGTCCCTAAAAATCGCCGGGCCTCTGTGCATTTGACCCTCTGCCCCTGTCGGCGGGGCTGCTGGCTCCATGTTCATTACCTTGATATTAGTCCATTATCGGTTGAAGGACCGATGTGCAGGGCTTGTGCGCCCTGCCTAGGCCCCTACTTTCTACCAGAGACGCGAGGGCTGGTTTGTTGGGCATTGATTGTGAATACGATGAAGGTATTAACTTTCAATTTAGGAAGGTAGATCCAGTTTTGTGCATTTTACGAGTTCTCTGATGTTGATAGAATGTTAAATAGGCAGTGCTTGAAGATTCTAATTTGCAGCTTTTCAAACAGTCCAAAGTTTTCATTTTAAAAAGGCATTTAGCGTTACATTTTCGCACGAGGTCTCCATATTGTACTTATTACTAAGGGGCCATCCATATATTACGTACACAAAAATCCGGGAAAATTGGACCCCCTCCCCCCCCTGTTCGCAAGCGTACTTTCTTCCACCACCCCCCCAGAGTACGTACGTTTGACGCACCCCCCCCCCGATGACCAGCTGCAGAAAGTGTCTCCAGGCAGCCTGTCTGCACTTTAGGCCAGATTATTGAAGGGCCAATATAGACAAATTATAGGTGTCGTTCACAGCACAGAATAACTGCACATGGCTTTTATATAATGTAATAAAATGCCATGGGACAACTATAGGATAATACAGAGTTGTAAATAGGCTAATGTGGACGTCATAATTAGAAATTTATTTTGGGTACGTACACATTTTGTTACCCCCCCCCCTCTAGGGTGGTTCAGAAAAATAAAGTTCAAGCTAGAAACCAGGGCACCCTCTCAGTTTGTTAGACCTGTCAATAGTATTATTGAGATAAAATTTCAGCTTCCTATTCCAACTAGAAGACGGTGCTCAATGACATTTAAATATTACCATTTAGTAGTATTAGCTGTAAATCTTGATGCCGCCATATAACTTGGTCAACATTTGTCATGGCGATGAGCTTGAAATAGTTTATGTTGTGTTACCATACTTAGTTACTGGTATTTGGAACATAATGTATACTGGGATAGAGAAATCCTTCCTGAGATCATTGGAGCAGGAAATCGCCGCCTGAGAATTATATTGCTGTATCACATATTTTGACGAAACCGAGCAAAACGACTTCAAAGTTTGGTCACTAATATAGGCCAAGAATTCTAAGCTGGATTGTTTTGCAGGATAATACTATCATTTTTATGTACCTGCTAGTGACTTATTTTGAAAAAGAAATGTTATTTCGACAAAGAAAATTATAAAATATAGAAAATAGCGAAAAAGATGCAAAAATGCATGTTACAGCAAAATAATTCCAACGGACAAAGTAAACGTAGTTGTAATAATGCTGTAAGTTAAAACATAAGGCAATTTCCTAAATCGCGTCCTGAGTATTATATTGCTCTATCATCCATTTTGGTATAATATTGCTGTGACATGTCTGATTTTAATTACAGCATTTCACGCAGTATTTATTTACTACACAACATTAATTTCGAATTATATTGTTTTATACTGGTTATTTATGCATGATACGTTTACAGGTATTATATAAGCTTGCCAGTACAGTTCACCTTTGCCGAAAATCTGCATGGTCCCGAGTATGATAAAGCGTTTCCCCAGTAATTACTATTCAGTGCAACATTGATGTAACATTACGAGAGCAGGTCTGTGATTGGATGCTAATCATACAGCAATATACTACCAACTATGTTCAGAAAATTTACAGCTTCATAAGATAGGCTAGAGCATTTAAATATTGCCTTAAATTTTTGAAACGGCTGCTTAAACCTGCTTGCCTTTACGTCTAATGATAGAGCAAACGTTGCACTGAAGAAATTGAAACCAAACTCAATTTTTAAAAAAATCACGATAGAGCAATATAATTCTCAGGCGACGAAATGTCAACTGCCTACCAGCGCCAGTACTGGTTTCAGATGATGGTGTGGATAAGCTCCTGATTTGTGCCCAAATTAGCCTCTGGGACAAGATACAACGAATCCATGGCTGTTAATACACTTCTGGAGTTGTGGAAACGCGCTGACAAGGTTCAAGCCTGGAGCTTTGATACAACATCTGTCAACACTGGGCGTTTGAACGGAATGTGCGTTCTAATGGAAGACAAGATAGGTCGAGGGCTCCTGTGGTTGGCCTGCCGTCATCATGACATGATGGAATTGATTTTAGCCAAAGTATTCACATTATGCTGTGGTCCATCTAATTCACTATAATTATATTCCAATCTTCAAGAGATTTAAAACTTCTTGGGAAGGAGTGGCACTGAAGCGTTTCATGAAACAGCATTCAGTTTTGTCAAGGAGTTTGCTGAAAGAAAGTCAGATATATTGGGGAACCTCTGGGCCAATTCACCATGTGCGTTGGATGGCCAAGTTACTGTACTCAATCAAAATCTACCTTTCTCGCGATCAATATGATGTATTCTAGAAGAAACTGAGATTCACTGATTTCTGCGGTTTGGTGCCCTTCTTTACACAAAAGCATGGACAAAGGCCCACTTGCTGATCAAGCTCCAGGACAAGATCTGTCACTTTGGATTGATCTAAGAAAATATGAGTCAATTGACCGTGAGATTAGAGTTGCTGCAAGGAAGGTATCTTTCAGATGAGGCTGTAGGTCTGGCATTGTTCTCAGACCAACTTCCTGTAGCAGATAAGGCGAAGATTGTCGATAGAATGACTGCAAAGCCTGGTGAAAGGAAGGTGACGTGATGTCACGGTACTGAAGGAGAGGGCTGGCCTGGGTGATTTTGCAACCCAACAAACACTGACACTACTGTCACACCTGAAGATTAGTGATTTATTTCTTACACTTCCACCAGAGAAAGGGATCGAGAATGAGGATTACAAGCATGGTAGGTAATTCAGCAGTTGAGAGTGGTGAACAAAATGGCTAAGAGGGGTCTGAAGTTGTTCGAGGAATTCTACCAACTCATCACCAGTGATGAAGAAGAAAAGCAGTTTTTTCTCCAAGTGGTCGAGGAAAATAGGAAAGCCGTTCCCACTCACACTACAATGAAGTATGCTGTTGACTCAGTGCTTGCAGTTTCTAGAGTCTAAGACTGTACTAGGTGTTGAAGTAATAAAACAAGAACAATCGACATTCATGGACTGGACGGTGTTTTTTGAAATTTTTGGACATTTTCAATATGTCAAACCTACTGAAATTTTACAGTTCAATCTGACTAACTGTTCTTGTATCGCAAGTGTTGTCAAATTACAGTAATATTTGATATATCTTGAAATAAAATACATTTGTATGCTCGACACATTCATTTCTACAATTAATGTCTATTTATCGGTACTGGACAAAGTAACACAGTCCGTGAGCATCGTCTTCCAGTTGGAATAAGAAGCTGAAATTTTGTCTCAATAATACTATTGATAGGTCTAACAAACTGAGAGGGTGCCCTGGTTTCTAGCTTCAACTTTATTTTTTTCCATCTATCCGTGAACCACCCTACCCCCCTCCCCCCCGTTCGCACCCGTACGCATAATCGCCAAAATCCGACCCCCTCCCCCCCTAAGTGCGTACGTAATATGTGGATGGCCCCTAACATATTTATGCATATAGTCAATTCCACAATAGAAATTTCTTATGTCTCTTTTTTTATTTGTTTCGACAGTTTATAATCACAGGACCATTTGGAATAGCAGGAGGAATTCAAAGAAGCAGGTGGCAGGTATTTATATTTTATGTTAAGCCCAAACATTATCCTTATTTGATTTGGATGAACTCTATCGTAGAATTATGAAGTTTAGATCTTGGCTATTACGTTTTTACTCCAAAATCACGTCCCCTTCACATGTTGCTACTGCCTACTAGCAAGAACGAGAACTTTTGATTATATCAATTTTATTATTAAATATAACCTGAATTCTGTTTTGAGGAATCTCTTGCTTAGTAATATCTATAGGGTTATAAGTATTTCTAGTTAATGTTTATTTGATTTTCAAAAGGTCGTTGCATTCAATGTCCTGTCAGTCCTATCAGCAGTGTTTTCTTCGATCTTATTAAGCATTTCGGTGACTGGTGCTATCATCTACGGATTTGGAGAGTACTTCTGTGAATACTATTACTATATGCCTTCGACTCCAGACTACTACAATTATTTCTATACGACTCCAGGCAACAACAATTATTATTATACGACTCCATACTACTACAATTATTACAATACGCCTTCAGGCTACTACAATTGTTACGACAGTATCACAGGAACGGTAAAATTGTTAATTACATTAATATTTCAATATTTTCGTAATGGAAATATAATTTTCTTGCACATTTTCTGTAAACGCATTCTGGTAGATTCTGATTTGGTATTTTTTAAATATATATTCCAAGCAGTCGTTGATGGCTTCGATTCGTTTTATGCATATATCTACTATAGGTCTACGTGACGAAAAATGTAATTATTGCTAAAAAATACATTAAGATTATATATTATTTTTATAAAAATAACTGAACAACGAGTTCGTAGTATTTAATCCATAGAATCATACACATTTGCATCATCTTTCACGTGATATCCTGCAATGTTTTGCAGAGTGAAACGGGAACTGCAATGCAGGCGATGATGGCTATTCTGGGACTGATTGAATGCACTGTCGCCATTTGGTCCGGAGTTATTTGCTGTAGAATCGGAGCATGCTGTTGTGACTGTGAAGGTTCAGATTCATCATCTATCCAAAATCAAGTCAGTATACACTTGAATCCATGTATGAGTGGGGTGGTGAGTGCGTGTACGCTCGCGTGCGCCCACTCATGCATGTATTTATATATATGTAACGTATGCATCTAATATATGTATGTATATTTTAAGAAACGTATGTGATATATGCAGTTATTAGTCCTCGAAAAAGCTTCAAATCTAGTCTTGATTGTATGCATGGAGCAAATTTTATTGTTATAAGTGTATTCACCACCGAACATCTTTATGACAGAATAACATTCCACCCGTCATCAGACTGGCCGACACAGTGGACTCAATCAAATCGCAGCTTAAACCTTAGGCCTACTTGTTTGCTAGGGCTTATCCCGCCGGCTAGGAGTTGTAAGGCGCCCTTGTAGCGGCATGGCTGTGTTACGGCGCCGTATAAATTGTCATTATTCTTCTTCTTATTATTATTATTATTAACATTCGCAGAACTCTTAAAGAGTGACGCTTCGTGTTAACTATGAACCAAGATAGACTTTCCATCAATTCACCATTACGGTTATGATTTATTTACAAGTCCTTTAGCTTTGAACCTCTGAAGGTATTGCGAAACATTCTGTATCAAATGATATTTCAAACGATGCTCCACTATAATAAATTAATTTTAACAACAGGTCACTGATTATTATCTCCACTATCATAACCTATTCTATTGAGAATTGCATAAACTTTAGACTAGTAGAAATTAGTTTCAGTCCTGTACTACTTATCAATATCTAGCGTTTTCTGATAAGGTTACGAATTGTTTTCCAAGATCGCCAACATGCTTTATCACAGTTGTCCTATGTAACAGAGTGAAGACTATTACTGTGAACTGAGTAATTATTCATAATTTCATGTTTTGGTGGCTTTGAATTCAGCTTCTGATGACAAGCCAGCCTTTTTCGGGCCAACAGCAAATTTTCCTCACAACTCAGCAACAATCATCATACAATCAACAACCTCAAATTTTCATTCCTAATCAGTCGCTGACATTTTCAACCAATTGGCAATATCCACTTCATCTTGATCCGCGTCAACAAATGGTTCAGTATAACCTACAACAGCCAAATCTTCCACCATACAATCAACAACCTAATGCCAAGGCAACGTTTTTCCCAGGTTAGTTGATTGCAGTACACTTGCCTAACTAGTAAATATTGCTTTTGAATCTTTGGCCAATCTGTGTAAATTGTATATCAGTTTTTTCCTAAATTGTTTCTGGAATAGAATTTCGTATTACATTGCATTGCAGGTTGGATGAAGTATTTGATTTCGCTTTAAACTAGTATTTGACTGGAGATTAACTAGCGATTTAATTAGTCAAAATTGATCTGTTGCGAAGATTTCATTAGAGATTTAATTGTACTGGGATTAATTAACTACGTTTGTTGAATAGGCCTATACGAAAGAACAAATTCTAGAGAAAATCATTAATCGCACCATCTGAAGTAGACTTTGTAGAATTTGGTGATTGTGTAACCGTTTCTTAAAGTCCATTGGTGTTCAACGTTATGGTAGGCCTCAGGCCCAAAATATACACGTAGGACCCAAACGAGGCTCCACGATTCAATATAGCTAATGTAAGCCACATTAACGACATGATAATGTTCTTTAACCTCGAGTTTTATCGCATGATCGGGGAATCTTTATTCCTTAAACAGAGCTGCCTAGCTAATATTGGATGTAATCACTAATCAGGTTTATGTTTTATGGGTTTACGATAAAAGTATATTGCTGTAAAATAAGTAAACGTATAATACGCGTCAAATTATACCTTTAAAATGAAAAGAACTGAAACTTGAACAGAACACGGCTTCAACACCAACAGCTTCACCAAAGGTAGAACATTTCAACTAGAAGCGTTCTTCACATTAAACATAACCTAACACGCCTTCTTGCATCTGGCCACAACATAATGGACTTAACAGACCTTCTCAATCGGCCAGTTACAACAAATTGTGTAGCTGTGGTGTATACGTGTGTGGATGGTGATGAAAATCAGCGTTTGTTCATTTTTAGCTCCAGGAGATCAAGGCTCATACACTGGAGTGCATGATGGATTGAGAACCAATCTCGTATATCCGGCATAATGCACGACATCTCGAGATACAACATCGGCCTATCATGAAATCCATGATTGTGGCCATATTGTGAATACGGGAAACTAACAACTCAGTTACGATCACAAATTTTAAAAATATTTGTGTGTGTATGCATCTTCATATCTGCTGGCCTTAATTCAGTCTTATATAAATTATTATTATCATTATCAAGTATGTTGTCAAGCATTTGAGCCTGATTCTCTAAGCTATCAAAACTTTATCATAAGTGAAAGTTATCCTACACATATGCATAGGGCGAACATTAATAAAATTCTTATACTACTTCAGCTTAGGTGGTTCGGCAGTCTCAAGATCTTTTGATCACCACACAACAACTTTCTTTTCACGCAGTCAAAATATCTGTTCTTCATCTAGAATATTAGCAGAAGAAGGGCGCCAACAGAAATCTCTGTGTCAGAATATGGGGGCTTCCTTCTTACGCAGTGGCAGGCATGGGAGCTCTCTAGAGTTAATGGAATATCTGAAAATGAACGAATGAATGCTCCCTATGATTACATTGCTCTCAATACAATACAACGCTCAGATTACGCTAAATGCGAACAGTAACATTGTGAAAATAGCTGTTGAAATAAACGCATTGTTTAATTTATGTTCAGAATAGTAAGAAAAATGAATGCTTACGTCGAAAATGATGACTCGCAACAATTGTCACCGTTTGTAAGAATGTCAATATCTACATTTCCACGAATTTGCATTTAAAGATGTGAAACTACAACCAAACCACTGATTATGCAACAGAACCACCTGTTGCTCCGTCTTGGATGCTATCATAGTAAGCGTGAGAGGAACAACAGAATAACTGATAAAATTGATTGGTCATGAGTAGGCCTTGTAGATACTGGAAACTGATGATGAGCCGTGAAGAATGGCGTCATTTCTAGTACAAAACTATTACAAAAGCAAAGCATTTGAAGAGACAACGTTATAAACAAATATATCAGTTAGATTTAACAGTTTTACCATCTCTAGCCTTATATATTTCTGTATTGTTTACAGCACTTAGGCCTATTGACAAGTAAAAAGGCAGCAATGCATCAGATATAGCTCCGCATTTGAAGAGATAACGTTATTAACAATTATATCAGTTAGATTTAACAGTTTGATCATCTCTAGCCTTATATTTTTCTGTATTGTTTACAGCACTTAGGCCTATTGACAAGTAAAAAGGCAGCAATGCATCAGATATAGCTCCGCTTGCACCATGCTTTATTTACAGCTGTCTTTTATGAATTTCTTTCCAAACGTGTGAGATTCATGGTGGCATTTGGATCCTCTTTGACGGTACAAATATGAAGAGTTCAAAAACAATATGAATGCTACAGCACTAAATACGTGAGGTTGCTAGGTTTAAACTGTTAGAAACTGTAACTCCTAAGCTTGTAAATTAAACAAACCGTCTGTAATACAATCACGTTCTACAGTGAATACCTCGAATTAAGCGGACCCTGAAAAGACCCTTTGTGTTTGTCCGATTTGACACTTCGACAGAAACCTTATTTTCAGTTGTAATGTACTCATACCTCGGTAACGAAAGAGAAATAGCCTATTCTAAACACCATCAAACCATTATCATCTCCGATGAAACGCCCTTGTACAAGTGGGGTACAATTGACACCGAATTTGTGGACTCCATAGTAGGATAGATACTATTGGGTAGCATATTAATATTTATCTCTGCATTACTATATTTTCAGTAAATGTATTGGTATTTCGCGCCACTGTTAATACGCGTAGGTAGTAGGAGTATCGTTTAGGCTGATATTGTAAGAAATTCCTGAGTAAAGTCATCGTCAACGGCCCTGGCAGTCATATGATATCGTTTGACACTAGAAGCAGTTACAACCGTTGTCTCGTGACTGGAATTTATCCGAATGCCATACACCATGAATACTTTGGATATCGTTAGAAGGAATAGCTTATTTTTACAGTTTAAGAAGTAAAATTTTATGACATTTAAAAAATATTTAGGGGTCCCCAAGGCTCTCACATTTTCCACAACTTGGCATAATTTGCGCCTTACGTGTCCAATTTCAAAATGCTTTTAGACATCAACTTTGGATCCATGATAACATGTTTAATGCCATTGCAAAGCTCTTAAATAGTAGAATCTATAAATGTGTTTCTTTATTGGATACATAAGTATGGTTTTACGATCAAATAATAAAAAAATTGAAGAAAACCTCAAGATTTTCGCAATATCAGTTATTACCGCTAATCCTTAGGAGTGATAACTTTTACAAATCCTTGATAATGCAACAAGCCATAGCTTCGCCTCCAACGTATACCTTCATCTGCTTATTCTTCGTCAATGATTACTAATTATTTTTCAGTTCTACAATCTGCATTCTACAATTCTAGATGTCTTCAAGATTGTCACGATTGCACTTAGAAAAGTCGTGCACTCGACAACTTTCGACAACTTGTAGAGAAAATAGAGAAAATATTTTCTGTTCTTCGCTTTTGTTGGAATTGAAATTCTGCATAAGAGCAGCACTGTCATTCACACAGGCCAAGTTGTTAACAAACTCACATACGATATTATACGATTGGTTTTAGGCCAACTCCATCTGGAATATCGAGAAAACTGTCTTGAATGGCGGTAGTTCGAATGAAGCTTAAAGAAATAGATAATTTTGGTATTGTACGGGGAAGAGACTGAACCAGGTGCAATTCTCGATCATTTTTATTGGTCGATGTAACCTGTGCTTTCTCTTCAGAAGAAAGATGCTGAGAGAAGAGAGAGGATCTCTAGCACGTGGCTTAGGCACAAGAATGACGCTAAATCATCTTAACACCTGTGGTTTGCAGAGCAGCATCACGCATCAGCTGCAACTCGACACGATAGCTACGAGTGGATGTAGATGCTGACTACAAATCTGTTAAATCGTTAGATGCCCTGTAATTCACGGGAAGTCAACTGGATAACCAATTCGTTTCCATCAAAGAGCAATTTAATCTTCATCGAGTATATTGCTTTCGCCATCCAACGCGCTCTGCGAAGGGCACCAGGTTTGCGAACCACTGCCGGCTGTTTGATCCAACCATGTATGCCGCGAGTTGGAGAAATTCTCGATGACCAACTCGAGGAAGGCCAAGTAGAAGCTGTTCAGTAATGAACTTCAATTTGTCAGACGCAGACATCAATCGCATTGGTCGAGGCTTTGGTTGACGGTTGGACAGGTCGGACTATTTATCTTTAAATGGATTGAAGAGCAGCTGATGGACAAACTTTACCAAGGCACACTGCGAATCAGTGCATATTTTAACGGGATTTGGACTACAAGGACAAAGTCGGCCACGACTAGGGGGTCTGGGGAGTGTAGTAAGCCGACAACGCATTTTAGAGAATTTGATGCCAAGTGGTGCCCGTTGTAACCACTTTACCAAATTTTTTCTATTTTTATACATATCCCAATTTAATTTATGCATAGAAGTTTGAAAATATGACAAGTAATTCAACCATGCCACCAAAAGAATTTGCACACATAAGTCAGTTACAGGCTGAGTGACTGATAGCTTTAACTTCAGCAACTTTATTTTCCAACTTTATTTTCCAACTTTATTTTCCAATTTAGTTACGCAAAGAACATTCTATACATGTTTGTTTGTTAGGTGACCTATATGGCTCACCCATATGGGTTCACCCACTAAGCAAACATTTATAGAACGCATGCCTGACTATAGTATATTTAGAACTTTCTAATGGTACTAAGCCTGTTATTAAGGTATCAAAGTGTGGTCCTCCAACAATTTTCAAACTCAGAGACGTCACACGTAATTTAGGACAAGTTTAACTAATTCTATGAGCCTTGGGGGACCCTTAAATATATTTAAAATGTCATTACATTTTGCAGGTGTTCTTATGGGATCATAAAGAAAGTTTGAAGAGGGACTGCATCAAAAGTGTAATAAAAACTCTTTTCTTTTCTTCTTAGAACACTCTAGTCTATGCAGCCTATAATATATGCAGCATGGGCGCGTTAGAGTTTGAAAGGTCCTATATGATCGCTCGTTCAGTTTCGAGTGTTTGGATAATTTTGTTTTATGTAAGAGGCATAGCCGTGTACAGTTCACAAAGACCTTATATATTGGGAAGAAATTTACGAACGCTCTCATGACGCTTGGTATATCGACTCAGTGTTGGAATGCGTCGGTAGGCTATAAGAGCACTTGTGACAGCTTGAAATGTTAGACTAACATAGGAATTTATTTGCGTAGTGTTTTGTTAGCTATAGATAGTCTAATACGGCGAGGTTTACACACATTGTTCAAGTTTATTGTTTACGCATTTTTAGGTTTATTGTATGTGTTAATTTAGTCCTGTGTACAGGAAGTGGACTGGAATTTGGTCAACTGAAGAGAGCAATCTTTTGGATGAGTGGAAGTAAAACTACTGTCGGACATAACTGGAATCTGAATCCAGTCAAGTTCTTTTTAGGGAGGTTTTCGTACTGAGCGTCAATTACGAACGGAACTGGATTTCATATAGCTTCCGTATTTGTGAGAGTTTGATTTGGTGACTCTTTGGGTTCTGTGAATTATTAATTGTAGTTTGGATTATATTAGAAACAAATCCATTTTGGACACGCATTTACGAAACTGTATCTCTTTAAAATCTTAGGTCTGTCTGCCTCTGTCTCTGTCTGTCTGTCTGTCTCTCTCTCTCGATTACTGGTTCGTTATCTCTTCTGCCACGTGGAAAACATACAATCCAGTTTAGACAGAACCAGCTCAGGCTACCACGTCGGCGTCATTCAAACGTTTCGCGGACAACCGATGATCCTCGCATGAAATTCGGCCGATGTGCATTTTAGTAGGCGCTTCGCAGAAATCTTTTGAGAAACCAATTAACATTGTTCGCTCACGCATGCGCACGCATGCACGCACACGCAAACACACAGACACAAAACAACCACGTGGATCTCATATATGCATCTATGCTTGCTTGTTTATCTATTAACTGACTTGCTCACTTGTTCAGGAATTAAGGCTTACCCGAAACGAGTAATTTTGTAATCTTACAATGCGTGATGCCGGGACGTTGCAATCTATGAAAAGCATGCGCCGAAGAAGGCTGGACGTGCAAAGAATAACCTACGATATTCCTCATTGCGATTGCATGTACGGCAGCAAAAGTTTGTTTATAAGAAGCAAGGATCGGTTGGGTGAAAACTGAATTTAAAATGTTCTTTCGTTCACTCCATAAATTTTTGTTCTTTCAATGTCCAGCACTCTATGTCGCAAAACTGCTGTATTTAAGAGCTTATATTCTGGTGGGCCGAATACCTTGATTGATGACTTGAATGAAGAATGAGCTGATAGATTTGTCTGTGAGGACCAAGCCAAATTAAGAGTTGGCATGAAGTCAGACACTGGACTACGTGTGTCTTATGAAACGATCGGAAGTTGAAGTGAATTGGGGAAATTCCGAGGTGTCCCGCTGACAAACTGTGAGTTTCTAAGAATCACGTAAGTTGAGACATGAATTAATTTCAATAAATAAATAAATAAATAAATATATATATGTATATATATATACATGTATAGCTCAGAACCTCAGTAGATAATGCACCGTCATGAATGTTTTGTAGGCTATAGTCCGTGATAGAGTTAAACACAGTGGCGTACCGAAGGGGGGGGGCAGAGGGGGCGAGTCGCCCCGGGCGGCACTTTTGCAGGGGCGGCAAAATAGGGTTGAAGAAAAAACAGAGTGAAATTTGGATAAAAATGAAAAAGTAGGAGAGAAGGAAGAAAGAAAGAAATAGGGGAAGGAAAGCAAGAAACTGTCACGTTGGTCAAGTCAGCTTGGCTTCATTGATCGTTGGGGCGGCATCACTTTAACAGGTAAACACTGAACAGAATTGAGAAATGGAAGCGGAATCGCATTTATCTAGTAAACTGTAAACAGAGGTAAAAGACTACGTATAACATAGTCTACTTTAAAGCATATTCTTGTTATGCCGCCCTTCATAATAATAACATATATAGACGCCTAGGCTACATATGAATAAGTATCTAAACGAATTATTACTTCGCATAAAATATAATCACAAACTGTCAATATCACCATCACAGCCTTTCACCGCTTTGTTTAGTCCTCTTTTTAAAATTATTTTTAAAACTGATCTGGTTTGACAGAAATTGAATGCATGATCTTGTCATTTGAAATGACCACTTAGGCCTACATATCCTTTCAAGAGAGTTTAGTAATATTATTCGGTTATTTTCAAATCTCGGTTGCTCTCTATTAATTTTTCCCTTTGGCGATTTTGCAATAATGCTCATACTGCAGTTGTTTTGCAATGTTTACTAAATATGAGCATATTATATTATTATCAGTAAATATAGAATTCACGGAAAGTTTTACAATTAATTGTGAAGTGGGGATACGCGTAGTATCTCCCAATCTTTACCATTGCACTACGCATATTTTTAACAATGTGTGTCAGCATTGCTAGCTGTGAGAGAAGTTTTTTCTAATATGTATACATGTATGTATGTATGTATGTATGTATGTATGTATGTATGTATGTATGTATGTATGTATGTATGTATGTATGTATGTATGTATGTATGTATGTATGTATGTATATATGTGTGTGTATGTACATGTATGTAATCTACTCTACTCTACTGTACACAACACAGCGAGTCAGCGAAAGTCGCAACTGATGCAATAAGATGTTTATCATCCAATAAAATAGATTTCAGTAAGTTGACAAAAGTCAATGTATAGGCCTAACTAAAACGGATAACCCGATAATTATAAAGTACGGTGAAAAGTGAAAAATCCAGAAAAGCTATAAACTGTATAAAATAAAATTGTATATGTAATATGATCGTCATGCAATATCTTAGCGAAAATAGCATATTGAAAATTAAGTGGTCAAGGGCGGCATTTTGGGCCCTCGCCCCGGGCGGCATTTCAGCTCCGTACGCCACTGGTTAAACAAGTCGATATATGACCACTCTGTGAGTTTCGAGTGTTTGGATAAGTTTGTTTTATGCTGTGTGAAGTTAACGAGGAATTTACGATGAAAAGAGATTTATTAACGGTTTGAGGGCTTCTTGTTTATCGACCATTGAAAACTCGAGACAAAGGTGAAATGCGTCTGCAGATGTAGGCCTACATCGTAATATGCTGACTGACTAAAATGGAGGTTTGTTTGACAATACGAGATTTTCTTAGCTAAGTAGCTTAATGAATTTGCACATATTATTCAAGAATATGGAGCACGCATTATTATTCATTCATTCATTCAATCATTCGAGGATTTATATAGCGCTCCTACTCACAGGCGCTCCCGACACCAGCACGCCTAAATAGTAGTTTTAACATTAGTAAGAAAGAGGCCATGGGTGTACCCCAGGGCACAAGCGGAGCTCTAAGGGAAGTCTGCTTTTCCACTGGAAAAGAACGACATTGCATAGTTGTGGAACGAGCGAGGGGAACTAATAGAACCCCTTTTCCCGCAGAGTGGAGGGCACGCCGGCCTTGGGCACCTGAAACGGAGCAGCAATTGAAGCTCTCGTAGGTAGGCAGGGGCAGGGCCCTGACAACATCGCCATACTGAGGCAGCGATCATGCGCAAGCGGATACGAAGTCAGTGAAAGACCTCTAAAATATATCTAGAAACTGTTATGTACATCATATATATTGTGTAAATAAATTTAGTCTTGAAGTATGATCAAGAAGGTCGCTGTCACGAAGGAATGTGAGACGCGTTAACAGACTTAAATATCATCATCATCGTCATCGTCATCGTCATCGCCATCGCCATCGCCATCGTCATCGCCATCGCCATCACCATCGTCATAGTCATCGTCATCGTCATCGTCATCGTCATCGTCATCGTCATCATCATCATCATCATCATCATCATCATCATCATCATCATCATCATCATCATCATCAGGATCCTTAGTCCGAAGACCCGTAGATGTCCAATGCATGATTCATTACTTTTTCGAAAGTCCTCGGTCTTGTGCTAATATTCTTAATCCGTGCAGATCTTGTTTACACCAATCTTTGATATCGTCTGTCCACTCTCTGTTAGGTCTGCCCCTCCGTCCATCAGTTTCCATCCATAGTTCCAATCATCACAGTTTTTATATTTTTCGTCCATTCTGCATATATGCCCAAATATACTTAATATTCTCCTCATTGCTGTTTGCATTAGATCTTCTTTTATATTAGAATAACACAATTTCGGTAGCGAATTCACAAGACTGCCTTTTTGCATTCTCCTGTCTGCTGTGACCCTAATGACAAGCCTACAGTAATGTTTGACCTCCCATTAAAACTCGCTTATGAATTTGCCCGGTCAGTGCAATGTTCATTAATATATACAAATAAAATTTTATCGCATGGCCTACAAACATAATATATATGTATATTCGTTTATTGAGTAAACTGGTTGTCATACCGCAACCTGCGCCAATGATGTTAGAGTCAATATGACCAGACAGTCAGTCAAAAAATATGCGCTATAGGATTATAAATCCGTATGCATTCAAGTCATCAGAATGTAGGCAATAAATGCGCCTGACCGAAGTTTCAAAAGCTGCATGAGCATCAATCCACGATGAAACACATATATGAAAATGTTCTATTGAATTTGCAACAGTTAAATAACGGATTCTGATCAAACGCTTTCAATACGAAAAGGCCTGAATTGTTACTAAATGTACTTTTTTTATGAAGAATATCAGTTTTAAAATTCTTATTTTATTTCGACTGGTTTATATATCAAAGCAGTTTCAATGTTCGCAATGTCGATTATGGGCAAGCTTGTCTTTTCAATATAATTATACAAAGATGCTATAGTGTTTATTAACCGCGGCATAGGATGAAAGTAAACGCTACTTGCATATATTAAGTGACTGGAACATTAAAAGAGATTTATTGCTCATGAGCAAAAGTCGGCGAGAAGTGGCCTACACCGAGCTTTACCTATAAAGCAGCAAACACACTGAAGTAGATTTCATCTGTGAAGTGGAACGCTTACAGGTAAGAAAACAACCTTCTCTCATTTCTGGAGCCCTTTGAAAACAAATATGCGCGTTATTTTCTATTTGATGTTTCAATATTATCGCATTTGAAACTCATTTTGAGCCTTCTTTTTGTCGCCACCTGGGACTAACCAATGAAGCCTTAAAGTGTTAGTCCGCTACTCAGCCTTTGTTGAAAGTCATCTTCTCATTGTCCGCCACACCTTACCGCTTAGTTGTTTCGGATACAACGGCAGATTGGTTAGAGCGCTAGCCTAGTAATTCGGAGAGTTCGTTCGAGCATCCTTCGAGTAGGTTACTGGTTAGGGACCTCGAGCAAGTCCTTCACACACAATTGGTCCTCAACTTGTTAGTGCTAAAGCCTTCCTGTACTTTTTGCTTCTCCTGTATATTTTCTTAAAATTAATCATCATTTGCACATTACGTATTGTGATTTTGAATTCAGAAGGCGTTTTTTTCTGAATTTGATTATTTGCTTCATCCATGAAAGCTTCTCACAGCCTAAAAGGCGTTCGTAATTATCTTCGAGACTGCATATTTATATAGCTCTTCTCCAAAACTACTCAGACTTAATGACACATTACCCCCATCAAATTATATATTAAATATAGTAAATGTCCCTATGCAATTAAAGTTAATTTGGCACCAGGAATTTCGTAATCACGAAATTGAAGATCTGCTGTGCATTTGTCGTTTTTGCAGCCTAAGAACTTGATTTTGAAAGTCGTTTACGTTCATTTATCATATTCGCGATTATAGCTGCATATTTATATAGTTCTTCTCTAAAACTACTCAGAGACTTGATGAAACTTTACTCCGATCAAATACAACGGTCTTCAATCGCTGTAGAAATAGAGAGGGAGAAAGTTCAAGAAGGTCCTGTCGCATGCCGCATGGTAGTCTGTTCCATGGTGAAGGGCTAGCTATATATCCATGCTACCGTGTTGCATTGTGGAAGTATGAGACGTTTAGGCAAGAGGGGATTTTCTTCCAGATAGCATCAATGGCAACAATAAACTCTCAATCATGATCGATAAAACAGGATGAATTGAGGTGAGCGAGAATTGTGTCATCAACATCCAGCCCAGGCGTTGGAGTGGTCAAAGCAATCACCTGTTGCTGGGAAGCGGGAAGAGATCTTTCAGTTAGGCTGGTGTTAAGCAATAAAATAAGAAGCACCAAAATATCATTCATAGAATCCTGAAAGCAAACTTGGCGGCAGTGGATCCACCTCGCGCGTCTTCAGTGACGAGGACATCCTACAGTTATTGGTGTGAGAGTTCGTCGAGGTTATAATGTAGCGGTATTGGATTGCGCTACGAGAATTATATATATTTTAATTAAAATTGTCATTATTGTATCAACTGGCACCGCTTTTGTTTTAAGTATTTTTGTTCTTTCTCGGCTGGTCGGAGATAACAGGGCTGATGACTAAGCAACGGTAGGACCAGTGCCGGCCTTAGGGGCGTGCGAGCCGTGCGGTGGGGGGCCGAAAATGTAACAGAAAATTAAAATGATCAAGATACCCTAATAATAATATTATGGTTTCGATTAAGTCATCTCTTTTGTCAATAAACTAAAAGTAAACTTCCTCTATATCCCAGAATTCTCGTGCATAGTTAAATTTGACTTGTTTTACTTTTTAACAATCTGCTAAAATAAAGTGATTAGCAATGAAAATCAAATTTTACTTGAGTTATGAGGGGCCCGTATTATATACTCTGCACGGGGCCCAAAATATCCTAAGGCCGGCACTGGTAGGACAGACGCAGACAAGCAGACGGACACTGGAACAAAATATGGATAACCGCTTTCCAAGTAATGGATGATTCTCAGGTGCACGGGTGAGCAGTGCCGTCTTAAGGCATGGGCACGCTGAGCAGTCGCCAAGGGCCCCACGATTCAAGGGGCTCCGAATTAAAAAGACCACAAAACTATTGTGTGCTTGACCTCCACGCGCGGCAGAAGTGAAACTTCTTAGCTATGAGTGCATGGATGGCAACCGGTTTGTAGCAATACCTCGCTTTATTATTGCGCTATAGTATAATTTCGGACAACCTGAAATTTACGTTCCCCAATGTTGAAATTGCACTCAGAGTGTTCATGTGCAATTGTGCATGAAGGTGATCAACTGTACAGGGGAACGTTCATTTTCAAAATTGAAACTTATAAACAATCAGCTTCGAAGCACAATGGGGCAGCAGAGTTTCAACCAGCTTTCACTCGTGTGCAAAGAAAATGACATCCTGAAGACAACTGACTTCAAGTCAATTATAAATCAATTCTCTAAAAAGAAATTTCGTAAAAGTTTGTATTGGTTAATAATAAACAATTTACACGGTGCCATCTCTCTCTCTCTCTCTCTCTCTCTCTCTCTCTCTCTCTCTCTCTCTCTCTCTCTGTCTGTCTGTCTGTCTGTCTGTCTGTCTGTCTGTCTGTCTGTCTGTCTGTCTGTCTGTCTGTCTGTCTGTCTGTCTGTCTGTCTGTCTGTCTGTCTCTCTCTCTCTCTCTCTCTCTACCAATTAATTATCATGTATATGTTAAAATGTTTCTGTTTTTCAAGTTTGTGTTGATTAATCCTAGCTTTACAGTATGTTTCTTTATGCTTAAACATTCATTTTGGTTCAATTTTATTGACCGTTTGATTTTTTTACCCCGTGGGTGGGCCCAGCGAATTGCTTTGCCCAGGGCCTATAGACGGCAATGCGGGTACGTGGACCGCCACGTGAACGGGAGATGCCAGGGTCGCGTGTATGAGCCGGTGTAGGAGGCTGAATAGACTCCCCGTATAAAAACACTCCCGGAGTGTATATATCCTAGGATAGAATGACTCAGGAGTTAATTGATACTAGGACAAAAACACTCCACCCTGCGAATAAACACTCCCCGAGTGTCTTCGTTTGAGATCGCACCAAATGACTGGTGGAGTTAATTCATCCTAGGACAAATTAAATGGGGGAGTTGATTCTTCCTGGGATCAAATGCCTCGTGGAGTTGATTTTCCTGGGACAAATTAAATGGGGAATTAATTGTTCTTACTACTGGTGGAGTTGATTCTTCCTAGGGCCAAATGACTTGTGGAGTTAATTCTTCCTAGGACAAAATGAAAGGGGAGTTGACTCTTCCTAGGACCAAATGACTTGGGGAGTTTATTCTTCCTAGGATAAACTGAAAGGGGAGTTCATTCCTCCTTGGACCAAATGACTTGTGGAGTTCATTCTTCCCAGGAGCAAATGACTTGTGGAGTTCATTCTTCCTAGGACATATTGAAAGGATAGTTCATTCTTCCTAGGACCAAATGACTTGTGGAATTCATTCTTCCTAGGACAAATAGAAAAAGTTGGAAGCATTGGACCTCATCAGATAGAACCAGTTGACCTCCATGAGACTATAAGACAAGTGTCACAGAAGGAAAGGCAGGCAAAAGGATGGTTGATGAGAACAAATGGAGAATGAAGACTGAAAAACAAACCACAGAAGAGGAAGAGATGACAGTGTTTGAAGTGGACCAGATAGAGTTTGAAGAGTAATAGGATATCATGGAAGAATCAGTGAATAATTATTGTAGTGATGAAGACAAAAAGTACTTACTTCCTGAAAGTAAGTCTTCTGCTGATTCTGTGAAAACTATGCAGAGGGCAAAATACAATTCTGCAGACATAACCAACATAGCCCTGGCCAGTGTAAGACTCCACACTAGGCTGAGGGAGACAGCGGAGATTGCTACTGCTGCCTGTATTGATGTCACTCAGTTCGACACTACTTTGGTGATTGATCACAATAAGGCGAGGAGAGCTCAGGAGAGTCGTGAAGAAATTCGGTGCAAAGTTTGAAGACGTACTTCAGCAGAATGGCATCAGTTGTATTTTCTTTGATGGGGCATCGTGATGAAACCAAGGTCATGTTGAAAGCAAAAGGGAATGGCGAAATGTATTCAGGTTTGGTGAAGGAAGAACACTATACAGTTTGCATGGAACAAGAAAGCAGATATCTGTGGCATTTTGTTCCTGCTCAAGCAGCTGAAAGAAAAAACCTGCTGAAATAATTGCTGATAGTCTAGTTGAGTGGTTGAAAGAAAGAAGAGCAGACAAGGCTCTTCAAGTTATTGAAGGTGATTCCTGTAATGTAACCACTGGTTGGGTAGGCGAGTAATGCATTATGTCGAAAAGAAGCTGCAAAGGCAGCTCGTGTGGATTGTTCGTGATCTGCACACAGGAGAACAGCCACTGAGGCACCTAGCGACTGCTTTAAAATAAATGGCAAGATTCTAAGCAACAACAAATGGTCAGGTCCCTTAGGGAAAATGTTGTAACTGAGCTAGACATCAATCCTGATTTTGCAAAAGTCTGTGTTGGTCCTGCTCTCCCTCAGCTCAGCGATGAAGTGATGAAAGACTTGAGCACATATCAAAGCTATTGCTACAGGATTGTAACTGCAATTAGGAATGGAGTTCTGCCAAAGGATCTGGTTCTGTTGGAGTTAGGACCCCTGTGACTGTGTCCCACAGCAGGTGGCTCACAACAGCTCTGAGTTTCAAGAGAATTTGGATCTCGAAGCATAGTCTAAAAGGAAAGAATCTAAACAACTTGAGGATGATTGTGGAGTCCTGGAGTGTTGGGGTGTAGGCCTATTTTGTGAACTGGTTCAGTATATATACCAATCTTTTATTCACCAAATATGGTAGCACAAAACAAACGATACAGCATTCACTGGACAGCAGACCTGCCCGTACTATACTAATTCAACTACGTAGTCCACATTTCCTTAATGCAAATTATTTTATGTGCATAGGAGATCACACATAAAATTTACCACAGTTGTCCCTATATTTGGGCCTCTTCGAAAGAGTCTTGTTCATCTTAACATCCAGCAGTCCTTAATGTTAGATTCCTGCATGAAGTGCAGTATGTCCTCGACACTGCAGTGGCTGACCTTGAAGATCTTACAGATGGCATTGCTGTAGGTGTAGTTCAGTGTGTTCAGTTCACTGTTACTGAGGCTCACAGCTTCCATTCCGCAAAGCAAGAATGGCTTGCAATAAGCACTAACAAGATGCAGTAATACTGGCTCAGTGAATTTGCAACATTTACTATACAGAGAGTTGAAAGATTTGTAGAACTTGACTCTCATTTCATGCAAACTGACTTTTAATGACTTGACAGAAACAAGAGACCAAACCAAAGTATTTAAGTTTGTCAACATAGTTAATTTGCACACTATTTACACAAATTATTTTACATGCAGAATGAAAAGAAGGGCCAATTCTCATCACCTGAGAATTTGTTACATTTAATTTCATGTCAATACTCTCTAATTCTTCCACACAAATGTCGACCATTGCTTGTATGCAGTGCTTTTTTCTAGAAAAAAGGTTCCGGAACGCAACAATTATGGGCGGGCTAAAATTCCGTAAAAAACGGGGTTGGGGGTTGGGAGGAGTCTCAATTAACACTGAAAACAGTTCAAAACACTGAAATTAAATTAAAATAACTAAATTATTGTTTTTATTATTAAAATAAATAAATTATTTTTAGTAGCTGAAAAAAGGTGCCGGAACGCCGTTCCGGCGCGTTACGGCTGAAAAAAAACACTGCTTGTATGTCACAGAGAGATGCGGACATCAAGATAAGGTCCTCAGAATATATAATGCATCCCAAAAGTAGTTCCCCAATCCGACACCCATGATTGGACCTACTCAGTTTCTCTATAATATCATTCACATACACAGCGAAAAGTATTGGTGAGATGACACCATCCTGCCTAACTCCACAGACTAGATTGATTATATCAGACAACATGTTGTGCCATCCTGACATATGCTGCACTCATGCTATATCAACTTATGAGGATGCATAAAAACTCACGAGAGACTGATTATCCATTAACTTGCTAAATAATGCATAGTGATTGACTTTATCAAAAGCTTTAGACATGTCTAATGCACACAGGTTTACATTAGAGCCATGATTAGAAAAGTAATCAACTACTGATCTTACAGCAAGCAATGCATGAGAACAGCCCAACCCCTTTTTGAAACCAAACTGCAGGTCTGAAATCAGCAAGTAGGTACCATACAGCTCCAGCAAGCACATTTCAAAGAGTTTAGACAGATTGGAACTCAATGTGATACCTTGATAGTTGTCACTCTTACCATTGTCTAGGGTGATAAAGATAAATAGCAAATGGACACAAGGACCCAAGCATCTCCTTTTCCAGCTACAAGTGCTTAAAGAACATAGTGAAGAGGTAAAGATGATTGTCATGCCTACAGTGAAGAGATCTGCTTGGTATGGTTTTAGTGAGTCTGTGCTGCAAGGAATGGTGTGCATTGAAGAGGAACAGTAGAGATGCATTGGAGAAGATACTGAAGATCAGAGGTGAAGGAGATGAGATGACACAGCTTGGAGACAGCAGTGTGAGACCCAGGAAAACACCAACCATCAACTCTGAGGCGACTACGCTCTTGCAGCTGATTGACTGGAGCTCTGGAGTCTCTGAGCCCCTTCAACCTGCTCCCTAGCAACAGCAGAGATCAAGGCTCTGTTAGCAACCCAATGGTGGTTCCCGACTGGCCATCACACACCCAGTCTGTGGAAAGGTGTATGAAAATGACAACTGAGGCAGCTGCTCATGTGTACAGCCTTGTGACCGGAGAGTTGCAGGTTCGAATCCCACTTTAGCCGCTGCGTACGGAGCTTGGGCAAGTCCTTCACTCGCAATTGATCGTGGCGCTTCGGCGTGAAAATTCCGGCACAGTATCAAATGCTGTAGTCGTTAGCGCCTCTGAGTAGTAGTTGACTTCGAGAGGCGCTATAGAAATATCCGGAATAAATAAATAAATAATAAAATAAAAAATGAGAGGAGGAACCACTACATCAAAGGTCAAATGGTAAGCCGAGAGCTCATATGGGCCGAAACAGAAGCTGGAAGGACAGTGCGAAGAGGTGAAGATGATTTGGTTGATTTTGTACAATTCCATTAATTTGACCTCGCAAATGACATTTGCTATGACACTATGTGGCAACAGATTTTGTAAAGTTCTATTGTGCGTTTAAATCAATAGTATGTAATTATAACTAATTTGAACTGTAAATTGAAGTAACTAGGGCTCCTTATAAGCTGTTTCTGAAGCTAGATTTGTGTGAAGCATCGTAGAAGTAGTTTGCTACCAACGATGCTATATAAATTGTTGTAATTACAATTTCAATTACAATTTTATGACTAGTAGTTTGTGAAGTTTGAATAAACATCATTTAACCCGTCACATTAACACAACCTGCACCACAATTCATTTGGTCATAGGAAGAATGAACTCCCCTTTCAGTTTATCCTAGGAAGAATAAACTCCACAAGTCATTTGGTCCTAGGAAGAATGAACTCCCCATTCAGTTTGTCCTAGGAAGAATGAACTCCACAAGTCATTTGGTCCTAGGAAGAATGAATTCCCCTTTCAATGTATCCTAGGAAGAATGAACTCCACAAGTCATTGGGTCCTAGGAAGAATGAACTCCCCTTTCAATTTATCCTAGGAAGAATGAACTCCACAAGTCATTTAGTCCTAGGAAGAATGAACTCTCCCTTCAGTTTATCCTAGGAAGAATGAACTCCACAAGTTATTTGGTCCTAGGAAGAATGAACTCCCCATTCAGTTTATCCTAGGAAGAATGAACTCCACAAGTCATTTGCTCCTAGGAAGAATGAACTACCCATTGAATTTGTCCTAGGAAGAATTAACCCCACAAGTCACCTGGTCCTAGGAAGAATCAACTCCCCATTCATTGTGTCCTAGGAAGAATAAACTCCTCAAGTAACTTGGTCCTATAGTTTATCCTAGGAAGAATGAACTCCACAGGTCATTTGGTCCTAGGAAGAATGAACTCCCCTTTCTGTTTATCCTAGGAAGAATAAACTCGTCAAGTCGTTTGGTCTTAGGAAGAATGAACTCCCCTTTCAATTTGTCCTAGGAAGAATGAACTACACAAGTAATTTGGTCCTAGGAAGAATGAACTCCCCTTTCAATTTATCCTAGGAAGAATGAACTCCACAAGTCATTCGGTCCTAGGAAGAATTTACTCCACTGGAGTGTCTAATCACCAGCAGGGTGTTTTTGTCCTAGTAACAATACACTCCACTTTTCAATTGTTCCTAGTAAGAATTAACTCCCCAGTCAATATATCCTAGGATAAATAGACTCCGGGAGTGTTAAAAAGGGGTCTATTCAGCCTACTACACCTGTCGTAAACAAGTCGGTCGTAAACGGCATATTCCGGACCAAGTAGGCTGTGACTAGAAGCCAGCGGCAAGCGGTACGCATGGGCTTAGTTTAAGAGTGGGCCTACCTAGTCGAAGACCAAATTGGGCATTGTCAAACTAAAATTGACGTGGTTAAACCCAGCGTCAATAATTATGCGGTAATGGGTGATCGCGCATGCGCAAATGTATTTGTACACGTCCCATACTCTGTGTAAGAGAGCTTACGGATCGCGGTTCGCTTTCCGAAAGTGGCTTATTAATAATTCGTTACGACGAAAGCGAAAAACATCATAAATTTCATCGTCCGAGAACGAGTCGAGTGGATTTCGGCGATCCATAAACACTTTTTGGCGTCTTAAATTTCTTCTAAACTGACGAACAGCCGCCGCCATCTCACTCTTCGTACTAGGCTGGGCTAGTCAATCTACGCCTGGCGGTCCGGTTGCGTAGCCCTGATCTGGACTAAGCGCACTAAGACGTCGACATGCACGCCCCCTCTAATCCGCTTGTCGGGCTTAGACCCAAAACTAGTCTGGACTAGCGTATACGACCGGTTCATACACGCGGCCTCAGTAGTTTTCCTAGTAAAGGCTGACCGAAGACAGAGGACGGGTGAGTAAGTGGACCGCCACGTGGACAGGAGATGCCAGTAGTTTTCCAGAGCACTGATTCGGCCCCATGATAATATCGATGACGAAAACAGCTGACAGAGTATATATGGAACACTTTGCCTGACAAAGGCCTCCTTTTCAGTTGGACTACGTTTCAGTTAGACTACTGTTTCAGTTTGCCATCGTATTCGTTTGAGATTAATGTGTAGAATTGGAATTAGTTATAGGAACTGAAGGGCTAGTGAATCGTTCTTATTCCCAAGATCATAGAATCCATCTTATAGTAAAGTGAAGGTAGGCCTATAGTTTAATAATTTGGGGTCAATTTATTTTATCAGTTTTGAAAGTAGTGATTGCATGTTTTTCTTCGTGCGTAGTTAGTTAATTAGTGTTAGATAACTGTAATACATAACCTGGTGTGTAATAACTTAGTCTTTTTGATTAACTTTCAATAATTAAAACCTCATTAGTGGAAATGTCTCAGATTTCTGACAAATTCGTAGAGGTAGCAGAGAGGCTCAATCAGGCAAGGGAAAGGCCAAGTTCTGACCAGTCTAGGTCGTTTAAGCGTGTTGGAAATGCAGCAGGATGAACGACGTGAAGCCGTGAATGCTGTTATGGAAGAACCAGAGTATAATATCGCTATAACCTCTGAACACAGTTCAGTCACGCCCTTCCACCCGCCAACCTCGGAAGCAGTGTTAGCAAGAGACTCGTCAGAAGTTCTGGAAATCAGTACAGAACCGAGGACGTTAAGAAGAAGCCAGAGGCCGATGAGTAAGAAGAGGCCGGACTATCGAGCGATAGGAGGTCGATTGCGACCGACACCGCTCTACAACTGTACTGCATTTCCAGAAAGAGAAGCCCCTCTCTCGATTAATCGATCTCCTTCTGATCTACAACAAGTAACAGAAACAGCTCTAGTGTAGCGCCCAGTATGGAGGGGTGGAGGTTACAATCCGACCAAGAATACTGGTCAGCGAAGATCACAGTCACCGTGAACTATGAGCGTTTCGTGAGATTACTTTCACCGAGTAGAGCATGTCTTTTTCCAGAAACATGTCTGATATGATAGATACAGCTAGCACGGTCCTCAGAGCAAAGCGTTTGTCTGTAGCATAGTTCAAGTCATCTGACTTCACGGTAGAAACATGACAGTTTGTATCAAACGATGGAGTGGTCCCGAACGGGTCTTCGCAGTTCTAAGGAGAAAGACTAGGGAACGCAGTGAAGACTCGTAGCTGGTAAAGTTCTGTGGAACATCCTTCCTTGGTCGACAGTTCCTTAGAGTTCGAAATATCACTTAGGTGAGTTTCGATGGTTATAAGTGGTTGAAATATTAGTTAGACTTGGATACCTAGACACAGTGCAGTATAAGACCTTATGTGGGTCATTCTTCCTATACATAAACTAATTTAGTTGGCTTTTGTTCAGAATAATATATGTGGTTTATTAGACGATTTTCTTAAAGTGTTACGCATTTCTCCTTATACAGAGGGCCTAGTTGTCTTTAGATTTCGTTTAATTTTCAGATTGAAGATGCTGCAGCCATTGAAATGGCCTACAATTCCAGCAGAGGCGTTTGTCACTACTGGAGCATGTTCTTATGGCTCTTTCAGTTCAAATTCATCTTTTATCCAAAAACAAGTCAGTACAGATAGATACATGTATGAGTGGGGTGGGTGAGTGTATGTGCGCTCTCGCGCGCCCACTCATGCATGCATTTATGTATGTAATGTATGTATGTAATATATGTATGTATATTTCAGAAACATATGTAATATATTGTATTGTATTTAAACATTATAAAGCGCTTCTAGTAGGGTGAACCGTTCAGAAGCACCCCCATTGCGCAAGGCCACAAGAAAAGAAATCAGTCTTTTGGAAAGCAAAAGAAGACGAAGGGTCACCTATTAACATTTTAGAGCGAGTAGAAGGAGACAGTGTGTTACAGAGAGAGGGACCAATTGAGGCAAAAAATCGGGACTGCGCCATAGCGGTTCTAGCATGAGAACTAAAAGATCCTATCTGTTCGAGAAGCGAAGTGGACGATACGAGGAGACAGAAAGAGGCCGGTGAATTACATCAATTAAGTATTTGGGGTGATACTCCGCTGTGCTTTGGACACCAGAATGAGGATTTTGAACTTAATACATGCAGAGAGAGAAAGCCAGTTGGCTTGCTCAAACATAAAGGACGAAATGCGTGAGTAGCGTGGCAGACGTGCTGTTAATCTAGCAGCTGCATTTAGGACCGACTGCAGAGGCATGAGACGGACCTTAGGAAGACCGATAAGAAGCTAATTGCAGTAGTCGATTCGGGAACAAACGAAAGCATGGACCAGCGTTGTGAAAACCTAGAATGAGACAGATCGCATATGTACTGTAGAGAGATATATATGTAGTACATGTATCATGATTCATGCAATATATTCCATACAGGTCAGTACGTATCGAGACACTTAATGTGGCGAATTTTTAATTCCCAGGGAAGCTCTAATTCTAGTCTTGATTGTAAGCATGTGCTTTGAACCCCTGAAGGTACTGCGAAATATTCTGTGTCAAAAGATATTTAAAATGAGGCTCCGCTATTATAAATTTATTACAGGAACAGCTTAGTGATTTTAAACTCCATTATCCTATCCTATCCTATCGAGATACCACATAAAGTTTAGACTAAAATCTACTTTAATTGGAAGTAGTATCCGTGTTTTACTTCTGAGCAGCATCCAGCGTTTCTGAAAAGGTTAAGAATTGTCGCGAAGAGCAACAACATGCTTTATCACAGATGTCCTATATAACAGAATGCAGGCTATATCACTTTGAATATTATTGAGTAATTACTTCAAAATTTCATGTTCTGATGACAACACAGGTTTTTCCGGGCCAACAGCAAAATTTCCTAACCAATCACCAATTATTACAGGAACACTCATCATGCAGTCAACAACTTCAAATGTTTATTTCAAATCAACCGCCGAACTTTTTACCCAATTTGCAACACCTTATGTTTTCGACCAATCCACGAGAACCGAATATTAATCTTAACCAGCAACAACAAATGGGTCAGTATAATCAGCAACAACTAGGTTAATTGTTTGCAGTACACTTGCGTACCTAGTAAATCTTGCTTTTGAGTCTTTAGGCCAAACGATGTAAATTATATATCAGTTCTTTCCTAAATTGTTTCTTAAATATATGTTCTTAATACATTGCATTGAAGGTTGGATGAGGTATTTGATTTGGCTTTAAATAATATTTGCCTAGAGATTAACTACCGACTTGTAGCGAAGATTTCATTAGAGATTTAATTGGACTGGGATTAATTAACTACGCTAGATGAGTATGGGATTAATTAACTACTCTAGATGAGAATGCGAAAGAACAAACTATGCAGAAAGTTATTTATCCCATCATCTGAAGTAGAAGCAATGCAGGAAAAATTTGGTGATTGTGTAAACATTTCTTTTTCTTAAAGTTCATTAGCGCTCAAAGTTATGATAGGCTTTGGTATAACTGATGTAGACTACAGTGACGACATGATATGTTCTTTAACCTCGAGTTTAATCGAGGACGTAGTTACGTACAGTATGATGGAACTCCTTAAACAGATCTACCTGCTACCATTGGATATTGTGTTGTATCACCTACAATACACTCCATTCTTCCCAGCCCTCATATCTCTGACAGCTGTTCGCGGTCCAACCACTCCGCTCAACCCGCTCCTCTTCTGCCCTAACACTGCGCCACCCTTCTCTCACCTCATCACTAAAATTTGCGAATCGCTCCATAGCCATAGCTGTCCCACCCCTCTGGAACAAACTCCCACCAGTACTGCGAGAAATTTCATATCTATCCTACGAACTCACCAAAACCTCACCACTTGCTATATATATCTCCACAGGTCTTTCACTCAAAACTGAAAACACTGCTCTTTCACAAATCCTATCCCAATTCCTCCTCCTCTGTCTACTTCCCTCGCCGTCTAAACCCTAAACACCACCCACCTTAGCCGCGTAACTGTTTTCCCGACTTACTCTTTTGGATCTTGACCTGGAATCGATTCGATCTCCCTGCCTATCGACTATGATTTGCCTAAGCGCCTGTGAATAAGCTGGTTCCCGCGACTTCGCTTTTTTGGGCGCTGTAGAAATCCGGAGATAACGATTACGATTATGATATTGTATTGTATTGTATTTAAACATTTATAATCAGGTTTTATGCTTTAAGGGTTTACGATAAAAGTATATTATTGTCAAATACACGACAAATTATACCTTTAAAATGCGCCGAGCCGAAACTTGAACAGAACACTGCGGCTTCAACAACAAAACCTTCACCAAAGGCAGAACATTTCAACTAGAAGCGATCTTCACATTAAACAAAACCCTTACACGCTTTCTAGAATCTAGCCACAACGTATTCGACGTAACAGACCTTCTCAGGGGGTGAGATACAACAATATGTGTATTGTGTATACGTGTGTTTATGCTGGTGAAAATCTGTTTTTCATTTTAGCTCCATGGAATCAAGGTTCACTCAATGGAGTGTATGCTGGATTGGGACCCAATCCACAACAGCTGAATATTAATCTTAACCAGCAACCAGATATGGCTCAGTATTATTATCAACAACAACAACAACCAGGTTAGTTGTTAGCACTACACTTGCGTATCTAGTAAATCTTGCTTTTGAGTCATTAGCCAATCGATGTAAATTATATACCAGTTCTATCCTAAATTGATTCTAAAATAGAATTTCGTATTGCATTGCATTGAAGGTTGGATAAGGTATTTGATTTGGCTTTAAAATAATATTTTGCGTAGAGATTAACTAGCGACTGAATTAGTCAAAATTGATTTGTAGCGAGGATTTCATTAGGGATTTAATTGGACTACGCTAGTTGAGTATGCGAAAAAACAAATTCTAGAGAAAATCATTTCTCTCACTATCTGAAGTAGATGCAATGCCAAAAAAATTTGGTGATTTTGTAACCATTTCATACAGTTCATCAGTAGTTAGTAGTTACGTACAGTATGATAGGCCTCCTTAAACAGATCTACCTAGCTAGGCCTACTATTGGATATAATAAGGTTTTATGGTTTATGAGTTTACAACAGAAGTATATTGTTGTCAAATATAATGCACGGCAAATTTATCTTCTAAATGAACATAGCCGAAACTGGAACAGAACGCTGCGGCTTCACAAACAAAACCTTCACCACAGGCAGAACATTTCAACTAGAAGCGGTCTTCACACACGCCTTCTACAATCTAGCCACAACGTATTGGACTTAACAGACATTCTCAGGTGGTCAGATACAACAATATGTGTATTGTGTATACGTGTGTTTATGCTGGTGAAAATCTGTTTTTCATTTTAGCTCCATGGAATCAAGGTTCACTCAATGGAGTGTATGCTGGATTGGGACCCAATCCACAACAGCTGAACATTAATCTTAACCAGCAACCAGATATGGCTCAGTATTATTATCAACAACAGCAACAACCAGGTTAGTTGTTAGCACTACACTTGCGTATCTATGAAAATCTTGCTTTTGAGTCATTAGCCAATCGATGTAAATTATATACCAGTTCTATCCTAAATTGATTCTAAAATAGAATTTCGTATTGCATTGCATTGAAGGTTGGATAAGGTATTTGATTTGGCTTTAAAATAATATTTTGCGTAGAGATTAACTAGCGACTGAATTAGTCAAAATTGATTTGTAGCGAGGATTTCATTAGGGATTTAATTGGACTACGCTAGTTGAGTATGCGAAAATACAAATTCTAGAGAAAATCATTTCTCTCACCATCTGAAGTAGATGCAATGCCAAAAAAATTTGGTGATTTTGTAACCATTTCATACAGTTCATCAGTAGTTAGTAGTTACATACAGTATGATAAGCCTCCTTAAACAGATCTACCTAGCTACTATTGGATATAATAAGGTTTTATGGTATGAGTTTACAACAGAAGTATATTGTTGTCAAATATAATGCACGGCAAATTTCTCTTCTAAATGAACATAGCCGAAACTGGAACAGAACGCTGCGGTTTCACAAACAAAACCTTCACCACAGGCAGAACATTTCAACTAGAAGCGGTCTTCACACACGCCTTCTACAATCTAGCCACAACGTATTGGACTTAACAGACATTCTCAGGTGGTCAGATACAACAATATGTGTATTGTGTATACGTGTGTTTATGCTGGTGAAAATCTGTTTTTCATTTTAGCTCCATGGAATCAAGGTTCACTCAATGGAGTGTATGCTGGATTGGGACCCAATCCACAACAGCTGAATATTAATCTTAACCAGCAACCAGATATGGCTCAGTATTATTATCAACAACAACAACAACCAGGTTAGTTGTTAGCACTACACTTGCGTATCTAGTAAATCTTGCTTTTGAGTCATTAGCCAATCGATGTAAATTATATACCAGTTCTATCCTAAATTGATTCTAAAATAGAATTTCGTATTGCATTGCATTGAAGGTTGGATAAGGTATTTGATTTGGCTTTAAAATAATATTTTGCGTAGAGATTAACTAGCGACTGAATTAGTCAAAATTGATTTGTAGCGAGGATTTCATTAGGGATTTAATTGGACTACGCTAGTTGAGTATGCGAAAATACAAATTCTAGAGAAAATCATTTCTCTCACCATCTGAAGTAGATGCAATGCCAAAAAAATTTGGTGATTTTGTAACCATTTCATACAGTTCATCAGTAGTTAGTAGTTACGTACAGTATGATAGGCCTCCTTAAACAGATCTACCTAGCTAGGCCTACTATTGGATATAATAAGGTTTTATGGTTTATGAGTTTACAACAGAAGTATATTGTTGTCAAATATAATGCACGGCAAATTTATCTTCTAAATGAACATAGCCGAAACTGGAACAGAACGCTGCGGCTTCACAAACAAAACCTTCACCACAGGCAGAACATTTCAACTAGAAGCGGTCTTCACACACGCCTTCTACAATCTAGCCACAACGTATTGGACTTAACAGACATTCTCAGGTGGTCAGATACAACAATATGTGTATTGTGTATACGTGTGTTTATGCTGGTGAAAATCTGTTTTTCATTTTAGCTCCATGGAATCAAGGTTCACTCAATGGAGTGTATGCTGGATTGGGACCCAATCCACAACAGCTGAATATTAATCTTAACCAGCAACCAGATATGGCTCAGTATTATTATCAACAACAGCAACAACCAGGTTAGTTGTTAGCACTACACTTGCGTATCTAGTAAATCTTGCTTTTGAGTCATTAGCCAATCGATGTAAATTATATACCAGTTCTATCCTAAATTGATTCTAAAATAGAATTTCGTATTGCATTGCATTGAAGGTTGGATAAGGTATTTGATTTGGCTTTAAAATAATATTTTGCGTAGAGATTAACTACCGACTGATTTAGTCAAAATTGTTTTGTAGCGAAGACTTCATGAGAGATTGAATTGGACTGGGATTAATTAACTACGCTAGATGAGTATGCGAAAGAACAAACTCTAGAGAAAATCATTTATCCCACCATCTGAAGTAGACGCAATGCAAGAAAAATTTGGTGATTTTGTAATCATTTCTTAAAGTTCATTAATGCTCAAAGTTATGATAGGCCTTAGGCCCAAAATATACACATAGCACCAAAACGAGTTTTTACGATTCAGTCAAACTGATGTAGACTACATTAACGACATGATATGTTCTTTAACCTCGAGTTTAATCGAGAACGTAGTTACGTACAGAATGATAGGACTCATTAAACTGATCTACGTAGCTACTATTGGATATGATCAGGTTTTATGCTTTATAGGTTTAAGACAAAAGTATATTATTGTCAAATATAATACACGGCAAATTATACCTTTAAAATGAGCCGAGTCGAAACTTGAACAGAACACTGCGGCTTCAACAGCAACAACTTCACCAAAGGCAGAACATTTCAACTAGAAGCGGTCTTCACATTAAACATAACCATAACACGCCTTCAAGAATCTGCCCACAACGTATTGGACTTAACAGACATTCTCAGGTGGCCAGATACAACAATATTTACAGTAATTGTATACGTGTGTTTATGCTGGTGAAAATCAGTGTTTTTTCATTTTAGCTCCAGAACACCAGGGCTCACAGACGAGCGATATCTGGCAATACTGCATCGACCTATCAGGAAATCCAAGATTATTTCCAGTGTGAATATGGGAAAATAATAACTCAATTACGACCATAATTACTTTTTTAATGAATTTTTCTGTGTATGCATTATAATATATTTTCTGGCCTGAAATTCGGTCTTGTGTAGATTATTATTATCAGCATATAGTATGATTTTTTATTTATTTATTCCGGATATTTCTATAGCGTCTCTCGAAATCAACTACTACTCAGAGGCGCTCCCGACTACAATATTTGATACTGTGCCGGAATTTTCACGCCGAAGCGCCACGAGCAATTGCGAGTGAAGGACTTGCCCAAGGTCCGTACGCAGCGGCTAGAGTGGGATTCGAACCTGCAACCCTCCTGTGTCAAGGCACCGAACTTACCACTGAGCCACCACGCCCCACAAGGTCGTTATGATGTTATGTAGCTTCCCGCCCTCTAGCGACGGCGCGTTGTCTGGGATTCCCGTATAGGAAGGGGGAGATATCTCAACATTACGTGCATCTTCAGTTCCGTAGAACACATGGAGTTTTTGCCGTAGGCCGCTGACTACCCTGCGAAGAAGATTAAGGGTTGCATCATTTGGCTGAGATTCTATTTCGGGATTTGATCCTACCAGGTGGCCTCGAGTGGTGTCCGTGACTTTCGGTGGGCGGGTGGCGGGTGTTTCAACTGACACCGTACCAGAGTCCGTTTTGGAACCCCAGACAGTCTTAAAGGTGATTTCTTCATCTGACTCAAGCAAATCGGAGGCATCCGGAGCGACCACTTCGTCTACTTCCAGGGTTCGAACTTCAAAGGGTTACTCCCAATCTTCTTCTGAGGACCTACGATTCTCAAACCCGTATTGAAGGCGCTCTAGAAGCTCTCGAATTATTTCAGAACTTATTTCTTGGTTATTTATGACCAAATGCACCAGTGTATCACGTTGGTTAAGCTTACTCAGGATCAGTAATTTAATTTCTTTCCTCAACTGAGTAATTACTATTCCAGTCACAAATTATCAAATAACCTGAACTTAAAGACAAAGTGAAAAATGCAGTCAACAAATATGTTCTAGTCTGCATCTTACTTAGGCCCTATCTACAAGTTTATTCATATAATGGTACAGTTCTGCCTGGGGCTACCGGGACTCAATGAACGGCCCAGCTGACCTTAAACTGAAATTAATGTCTAAATACTACATAAAAAACACATTTGACAATAGTTTGACACAAAATACTGCCTGCCCACATCCTCGGTTCAGTGTGCATGAATCTTCCGAAATGACGGCCGCTATGCAAGTTTATACAGTGCCGTTCGAACGGACAATTTAGATACTTTTCCTCAAATTCCTATTCCCAAAAGGCGGCAATCCAACTGTTATTCGCAGGAAAACCTAATATTAAAACCCTCTTAAGCCGAAATAGGCTGATTTCTATCAATTTACAGCCTAAAAGATCCGAAATGTAATGCCCGATCATCCAACCTCTTCGAAAACAACGGTGGCACCAGTGTTATTTTAGTTCCAACATAAATTTCTATTCCAGTTCTTATTCTATTACACTGCTATCATTTTAGTTCTAGTTCTAGTTCCTCTTAAGAAATAAATTTTATTCTTATTCTAGTTCCACTTCCTCTTTATAAATAATTTTTGTTCCAGTTCTAGTTCCACAAAAAAATTATTTGTAGTTTCACTTCCATATCCACTTAATCTACAGTTCTCACAGTTCTAACATGAACGGTTATCTGTCGGACAATGTGAATGCGACTGTTAATAAAACAGTTTATAGGCAGACACACTAAAAAGTTACCAGTCAATTATTTTACTGTTGAGTTTCAACAACACCCGCATCTCAAGGGATTTGCTCAATCGATTTCTGCGACCTGTAGACATCCATCCTGCAACAGAAAGGATTCTACGAAAGCCTCTGATGCGGGAGCTGAAACTAAATCCTCA
Source organism: Allolobophora icterica (assembly GCA_963556255.1). NCBI lineage: Eukaryota > Metazoa > Annelida > Clitellata > Crassiclitellata > Lumbricidae > Allolobophora > Allolobophora icterica. The sequence continues at coordinate 16,634,536 of OY744616.1, forward strand.
GCTATAACAGCGAGCTATGGGTAAACTGAATGTCTACTCTGCCAGAAGTCAAAAAGACTAGGAACAGCGACATGTTCTTCAATTTCCTGAATGTATTTAGAAAGTTCTGCTGCAATGCTGTCAGGAGCATGTTTGATGGGGAGTCTGAGTGCCTCACTCTTGTTGCCAGAAGTTTGAATCAAAGAGGGTATTTTATTCATAGAATATAGGATAATTATACGGAGAAGCTTCATCATAGCGCCGCACCATGACGTCAATCAAGAGGAGTCGTCATTCCTTATAGTTATTAGTTAACGTTAGAATTATAAATTATTATGTAGGGTAGTTTAAAAATTAATTTTTACTCTACTCCGTTCTCGTCTTAAAAATTAATTTTTATTCTATTCCGTTCTCCTTCTAGAAATATATTGAAATTTTTATTCCTATTCTCTTCTCGTTCCACAATTATTTTTCGTTCCAGTTTTCGTTCCGTGGAACTAATATTAAATAATTATTATTCCTATTCTATTCTCTGGAACGAAAATAACACTGGGTGGCACTGCCGACAACAATGTTGCCACTCTTGAAAACTGAAAACCAAAGCTAGGACATTAACAAACCCAGGAAAACCCAAGGTAGTTTAACTCCGAACTTTTGGAAATTAATAAAAGATAATATGTAATAATGTAATGCAATCAGTGCGTCTGATTTAAGGCGATCGATCGATCGCTCTCCTTGGTCGCTCGCCTAGCAAAGGTACCGGCGAGCGATTTACTGCTCGCCTAGCCGCAGGCTTCTCAACGTCGGTGACAGTCGGTCGTCGCTCGTTGAGTTTGAATTAGACTCCAAGACAATAGACGAACCCGGAGCCAGAACATCATTCAGTTACCTAATTGAGATTATTCTAATCTACTTACTTTCGGCATCGGTGAATGCGTGCTGTGATCTGCCCTAATTACTGCTGACTGATCACTCCAATTTCGTGCAATATGATTGGCCATAACAACACGGCCAACACCTCACGCCGCGTGACATATCATCCGTAACATCGACAATTTCGGAAATTATTTTAAAGAACGATGGCGGCGAAGTTGAGCAAGTCGAATAATAATGTACCGTACACTTGTACATTTGAACAAGTATCTGTCATGGAAATTATAGGCGACTCGTTCGATGTCAATGTAGGCCTAGTCGAAATAGAAAACCGTCTGACTGTGAACAAAATTTACTGCAAGTCCTGCAGAAAGCACGCCGATAAAATTCGAATGGACTTCCGGCTGAAAGGTAAAGCCAAAAATGAATGTTCAACGTATGCCGAAGGCTCAACTAACGTTGTGAAATTCATCTTACGTCAATGGTAAGTTTCTAGTGAATGTTCATTCATTCATTCATTCTGAGAATTTTTATAGCGCCTCTTCAAGAGACCTACTCAGATAACGGAACTGAAGTGAGATAGGCCTACTAGATGAGTTCTATATGCAGCGATGCGAAAATTTACGAATACGATACACAAAATACGCTGTACACAAAAGTTCCCGAGGTCGACCGCGTATCGCTCGCCTACTCGATCCAGCGCGATCGATTTTCAACCCGCCTACTATTTTCAAATCAGACGCACTGAATGCAATCATAGCATTTAGGTAATAAAAATGTTATTCTATCTTTTACTTCTATCTTTTATTTTTACGATTTCATGGGTTATCGTTAATTGCTAAAAATTATTAGGCCTAGTTAATATTCGAATGAAGTGAATTTTTTTATATACATGTCAAAACTGAAATGTTTATGTAGCCTACATGTCAAAACTCAAAAGACACACATGTTTATTTCAATATGTCATCATAAACATATTTTCAGATTAAAGACTGTGAAACTCAAAAATAGTTTCTTAAGTTTTTAAAATGAATAAAAAAAAGGGTTTCAATAAAACATGAAAAAAACAAGCAAAAGCCCAAGGTCTCCAGATCTTGGGGAACCAAAAGAGTGGTAACCCTGGTCAACAAGAAGAAGTCACGTGACCAACAACGACCAATCAACTGCTTCCAGCGCCAGCCGAATTACATAGTGAATTTCCAACATGAACACACACGCGCACACAGGTGTTGGAAATATAATGTGACATCATTTGATTGTCACAGTTAAGCATATGACCCTGATGCTCTAAACTATCAAAGCTTAATCACAAGGGAACTTTGTCCTTTGCATAGGGCGATCATTAATAAAAATCTTATACTCTTCAGCTTAGGTGGTTTGGCCGTCTCGAGATCTTTCATTACAAATCAAAAGCTTTCCTTTTATGCAGTGGAAATACCTGATCATCATCTAGTTGTTTATCAGAAGAAGGGTGCCAACAGAAACCTCTGTGTCAAAATATGGGAGCTTCCTTCTTTCGAAGTGGCGGCATTGGAGCCCATTAGGATTAACTGAATATGTGAACAAAGAAACGAATTAATACTCTCCGTGATTACATTGCTCTCAGTGCAAGACAAACGTTCTGATTAGACGCTATCATCGCAAGCGTGAGAGGAGCAACAGAATAACTGATAAAATTGAAAGGTCATGAGTAGGCCTAGGCCTAGGCCTGTTGGATGCTGGAGACTGATGAGCCGCGAAGAATGTCATCATTTCTAGTACAAAACTATTACAAGGGCAAAGCATTTGAATAAATAGTTAACGTTATTATAAACAATTATATGTCAGATTTAGCAGTTTGATCATCTCTAGCCTTATATATTTCTGTATTGTTTACAGTACTCACTGCCAAACCTGTGTCAAAAATGCACCAATGCATCAAATATAGCTCCGTTTGCACCATGTTTTATTTACAGTTGTCTTTAATTACTTTCTTTCCAAACGTTCATAGTGGCATTTGGATCCTCTTTGACAGTTACGAATATCAAGAGTTAAAAAAACAATCTCTATGGTACGACACTTTTTGCTTGAGGGTCTACTTTGAAATTTTTGCTAGGTTTTAACTGCTAGAAATTATAACTCCTATTGTAAATTAAAGAAACCATCTGTAATACAATCACGTGCTACAGTGAACACCTCGAATTAACCTTCGCAGGACGGAAAGATTTTACGATACACGGAGGACGAAGAGGGGTAATTTTTTACCCCAAAACAATGTGTAATATCTCAGCTCACAGGTAAGCTACGATGACAAATGAAGTATCAATTGTAACATTTCCAAGGTCAAGGAATCGATTTATCATAGTGGCAATAGTGTCCAAATACTATTTTTCAAGATGGCGGTCAATATGGCCGCCAGAACACACAAAAATGTATATCTCAGCACGTAGGTAAGCTACAATGACAAATGAAGTGTCAATTGTAACATTTTCAAGGTCAAGAAATCGAATTATTATAGTGGCAATAGTGTGCAAATACTATTGTCCAAGATGGCGGCCAACATGGCCGCCAAAATAAAACAATATGTATATCTCAGCTCATAGGTAAACTACAATGACAAATGAAGTGTCCATTGTAACATTCCCAAGGTCAAGGAATCGATTTATTGTAGTGGCAATAGTGTGGGAATACTATTTTCCAAGATGGCGGCCAATATGGCCGCCAGACACAACAATAGGTATGTCTCTGCTCATAGGTAAGCTACAATTGCAAATGAATTGTCAATTGTAACTTATTCAAGGTCAAGAAATCGATTTATCATAGTGGCAATAGTGTAGCTATAATACGTTCCAAGATGGCGGCAATATGGCCGCGAAAACACAAAAATATATATCTCTCAGCACATAGGTAGGCTACAATGACAAATGAGGTATCAATTGTAACATTTCTAAGGTCAAGAAATCAAACTTTCGTAGTGGCAATCGTGTGGGAATACTAATTTCCAAGGTTGCGGCCAACATGGCCGCCAAAACACAAAAATATGTATATCTCAGGTTGTAGGTAAGCGCCAATGACAAATGAAGTGTCAATTGTAACATTTCCAAGGTCAGGGAATCGATTTATCTTAGTGGCAATAGTGACCGATCAGTCAGATGATTGATAATTCCTATTTTTGTGTTTTGACGGCCATATTGGCCGCCATCTTGGAAATCAGTATTCACACACTATTGCCACTGCGATAAATCGATTCCTTGGCCTTGGAAATGCTACAATTGACACTTCATTTGTCATTGTATCTTACCTACGAGCCGAGATATACACATTTTTGTGTTTTGGCGGCCCTGTTGGCCGCCATCTTGGACAGTAGTACTCACACACTATTGCCACTGCGATAAATCGATTTCTTGACCTTGGAAATATTACAATTGACTCTTCATTTGTCGTTTTAGCTTACCCATGAGCTGAGACATGCATATTTTTGTTTTGGCAGCCATATTGGCCGCCATCTTGGAATATAAACTATCCAAAATTATGAAACTATTAACACTCAGTTCCATGGTAGATTCTACACTTGATTTATGATTGCATGTCATTTATGAGCTCATCTTTAAAAAATATATCTGCCCTATGAACGATAAAATAACGACGTCGAGGACGAAGAGGGGTAAATTTTTACCCCAGGACACTTTGGATTGAAAAATCTTTTTCCCACCACATGGCAATGTGGTGGGTATGCAGTCAGAATATGTCATTGGTTTTAACTTGTAAACATGTGGAACGACAAATGATAGCTACCTACAGTTGCTCCGCAATCAACATCCAAACACCCCTGGGGTAATTATTTACCCCTTTCCGTCCTGCGAACGTTAAACGGATTTGGCTATTTGGACAAGTCGGCCACGACTAGGGTCCGAGGGAGCGTCGTTAGCTACCCGCGGAGCCCCAGCCGACAACGCATTAATCTGCTGCCAAATGGATCCCGTTTTAGCCACTTTATTTTACCAATTTTGCTTTCTATTATTATACATATCCCTATTTAAGTCATGCATAGAAGTTTGAAAATATGACATAGGTAGTTCAATCATGCCACCGAAAGAATTTATATAAATAAGTCAGTGAAAGGCTGAGTGACTGATTAATTTAACTTCAACAACTTTATTTTCCAAGTTTATTTTCCAATATAGTTACCCAAAGAAAACAAGAAATATTCTATAAATGTTTGCTTGGTTGGTGACCAATTTTGGTTGACCCAACAAACAAACATTTATTGAATGTAGGCCTAACAATAGTATATTTAAGAGCTTTCTAATGTTACTTAGCCTATTATAATAGGATCAAAGTGGTTCTCCAACAATTTTCAAACTCAGACGTCACACGTAATTTAGGATAAATTACACTAATTCCATATGCCTTGGAGGCTCTAAATATTTTTAAAATGTCATTAGATAATTTTGCAGGTATTCTAATGGGACATATAGAAACTTTTTAGTGGGAAAAGTTTAATAAAAGGTTCAATAAAAAGTCTAATAAAAACTGTTTTTCTTGCTTGTCTTGGAACACCCTAGTCTATATAGCCTATAATTATATGCAGCATGGGCGCGTTAGAGTTTAAAAGGTCGCTATGTGATCATTCGTTGAGTTTCGAGTGTTTGCATACTTTTGTTTTATGTAAGACGCATAGCTGTGTATAGTTCACAAGGACCTTATATTGGGAAGAAATTTACGAACGATTTCATGACGCTTTGGATATCGACTTATCAACACTTGACTCAGTGTTGGAATGCGTCGGTAGGCTATAAGAACACTCGTACGAGTTTTAAAAGTTAGACTAACATAGGAATTTATTTGCGCAGTGTTTTATTAGCCAAAGGTAGTCTAGTACGGCGAGGTTTGCGCACAATGCTCGAGTTTCTTGTTTACGCATTTTTAGGTCTATTGCATGTGTACATTTGGACCGGTGTACAGGCGGTGGACTGGAATTTGGTCAACTAAAGACAGTAATCTTGTGGATGGGTGGAAGTAAAACTACTGTCGGGCATAATTGTGATGGCTGCTGAAGGAATCTGAATCCAGTCAAGTTATTTTGGGGAGGTTTTCGCACTGAGCCCAAATTACGAACAGAACTGGATTTCCTATAGCTACCGTATTTGTGAGAGTTTGATTTGTGACTCTTTGGGTTCTGTGAATTATTAATTGTAGTTAGGATTATATGAGAAACAAATCCATTTTGGTCACGAATTTGCGAAACTGTATCCTTTTAAAATCTTAGGTCTCGCTGTCTCTTTCTTTCTTTCTTTTTCTCTCTCTGCTTGTCGTTCTCTTTTCTGCCACGTGGAAAATCTACAATCTGGGCCAGCAGAGGCTACCACGTCGGCGTCATTCAAACGTTTTGCGGGCAACTGATGATCCTCGGATGTAATTCGGCCGAAATGCTTTTAGTAGGCGCTTCGTAGAAACCTTTTTGAGAGACCAATTAGCAATGTTGCTCACGCACATGCACGTTCGCACATGCACAAACATGGGCACACAACAACCATGTAGATCTCACATGAGCATCATATATGCATCTATGCTTGCTTGTTTATCTATTAGCTGACTCACTTGTTCAGGAATTAAGGCTTACCTGAAAATAGTGAGGAAAATAAGAGGCTTCCCATTAATCTATCTGTAAAAATCTGTACATTAATGCTTTATAATATTACTGATAACCATCCGAATTTGATCGTCTGCACTCTGCAGAGATGATCATTTTTAGCTACACATAAAGCAATGTTTGATCAGCCATAAACAGCACTCGTTGAAGTGGAATGTTTACTTTGTACAACTAAAATTCAAACGGATGGCATACACGTGTAGTTTAGATAAAGTCAACAGGATGCAGATATAATAACTTCGCAATTCAGGCCGTTCCCCGCAGTCACAAAATCTGCATGGGACAGCGATCAGTGCTGAAAGAAACGCTTGTAAGTTTTTTTAATTGAATTGAAAACAGCCTAACAAAAGTTTTCAACAAAATATTGATACGAACGCTAGATATTGTCACTAGATTTAATGTAATAGAGAGAGTACCAGTTTTAAAATTTATAATTTTAATAAAGCTGTACGGAGATCTATGATGATGCGAATGCATTGAAGCTTCCAGATGAACTAAAGAACTAAACCCAGTTTGAAGACAGTTTTAAACACACGCTTTCAATAGGCCCCTACCAAAAATATGTGCATTGTTATTACAGCAAAAATTAGTGTTAAGAAATTTTAAAGTTTTCTAATTCGTGGAACTGCAACATTAGGCCTACTGCAATTTCCATTTTCCCATTGTGAACTGTAGTGAAGGCGGTTCTCCATTAACACCCAAGGAAGTGATAGCTACGTAGTTCTACTGCTGTAGGCTTATAGGATAAGTGTGAATTCTTCTTGCGCGTTAAGGGCCTTGTACAAACATTAGCTGTTCAGCAAAATCAGACGTGAAATAGTTAGAGTTTTGAGTTGTAAAGTAGCCAGGACATTGTTGTGAATTTCATTAGCGAAGTGGGACGTATACTGTGAGATAAGAATCCTTTCTCTTCGCTTATTGCTTTACAGGTGAAACCTTCAACTACGAAATTTCTCCGCGTTAGCGTACAAACAGTTTGAGTTATAGCAATAAATTTACTTATATCAAGGTTAGAATATAATACTAAATGCAAATAGATGGAATCACAATCAGCTGCCACCAAGGCGAACGACTTGGGTTGACCTAAAACTTAGTGAACCTACCAATTATCCGTATATGATTTAGGCGGTATACCGAAAGTATTAAGCAATTTTTCATTAACAGCGGTTGCTATAGCAACCCTTTGATTTCGTTTGATTTTCAGACTGAAGATGCAGCAGTTAATGAATACAAATTCAGTACAGGTGGTTGTCTTCGCTGAACCCGAGATAATAGACAAACAGAGCATATATAAAAATATGAAGAGTGGGTTAGCCAGGCAGCTGATTGGATTAGGAGTCGTACAAGTTTTAATCGGCATTCTCTGCATGATCTTCCAAGCCATCAGCATGGGGGTAGGCGCAGATGGACGATATTTCTTTTATGGCTTGGACCTCACCGGATACGGCTTATGGATTGGACTAATGGTAAGTAACAAGTGTCTTGAATGCCTAGCTCGTAATTCATTGTGACAACCTCAATACTTGCATCATTATAAGCAACACAGATAAAATGAAGTCAGGCACTGACGTAAACTTGTCCAAAATATTGGGGGTTTGGTTATTCATTCTACACTTGCTGCATTGGGCGTACAGTCCATCTCAATTATTGGGGGGCACGTGCCCCGGCTGCCCCCCAGAGACTACGCCTATGAAGTCAGGTCACGTAGATCTGCCAACACTATTGCATGAACACATTGAGTCCAACAATTGGAAATAAATGTTAGGCAATAAGAATGCATTCGCCGTTGGAAATTGCATGGAGATTAGATTTCCCGCGAGGTTGGGTTGTTTTACCCATAAGCCAAAAGTCACCCAGCCATAATAAAAGTCACTGCTATTTTAGTCTACGGGGCTCCCGGCGGAGTTGTAAACTCCACTTATCTTCCGATATCTATACAGTGAATAATTCACAGTCGAAAGGCAAATTTATCATCGGTTTATAGAAGGTTTCAATAAAAGTGTTTCATATCTCGTTTTGTTTTGATGAGCTTAGAATCACTTTCAGCGAGTCCTCTTTACAAACACTCCATTGCATTATTATAGTTGAATTCGCCGGATCCTAGGAATGAATGTTCAACATCTTGTAAAACATAAAGCTCCCAATATCGATCAAACATTTGAAGCTGCGGAAGCTAGCTTTAAACCTATGGCAACAGCCAGTTGCTTACAATTAATTTCACTCTAAAACAAAATTTTCTTACAAATACATGATATGCGATAAAGCTGTACCAAATTAGTGACAAACCCCTCGCAACATCCTGTCATTTGCACTTAAATTGCTCTTTAAGAGTCAAATTTTCACTAGGTAGTTGTAAATTGTATGCTCTACAACTGTTGATGACCTGAATATTTCACCGACTTTAATGAGTTGACCTAAACCACCCCAATATTGATTGAAATTTTCAAGCCGGAGCTTAAGTTTGACCATCAAACAACCAACCAGTGCAATGACCATGTCATATCTAGTGAAGCATGCATGTGTCAGAAAAAAGATATTGGCCGATAATATCCACAATAATCATTCATTGCTGCTTCCGAAACCATTTTTGTTCTCATGTAGCCTAAACTTGCCATTTTATGAATCCAGCTTGAATGGTAACAAACTCTGCTGGGATGCCTTTGAAGATTTGCACTAAGCAGTGCTTTTTTTCAGCCGGAACGCGCGGAACGGCGTTCCGGCACCTTTTTCAGGTACCAAAAAATTATTTATTTATTTTAATAATAAAAACAATCATTTAGTTATTTTTATTTAATTTCAGTGTTTTGAGCTGTTTTCAGGGTTTATTGGAACCCCTCCCAACCCCCAATCCCGTTTTCCTCGGGATTTTAGCCCGCCCATAATTATTCCGTTCCGGAACCTATTGTTCCGTTCCGGAACCTTTTTTCCCAGAAAAAAAGCACTGGCACTAAGTGTTGATAAATCGATTCTTCGAGCTTCGTAAATGAACAATCTAAGATTCTTTACCTTACTTACATGTTTTTATGGAAAAAAACACTTTTGCTAATAGGATATTTAGGCTTATAGTAATTCTAACACTGAAATGGAGTTGTTTTATTTCGAAGTTTCGTTTGTTTCCACAGTTCCTGATCACTGGATCATTTGGAATCGCAGGAGGAATTAAAAGAAGCAAGTGTCAGGTAGACGTACTTAGTTTCGTCTGGAAAACTCTAGCCTACGGTCTTAAAGCTAATCATCTAAGAACTTTGTCATTTTGTTTTATTTTTAAACGATCAGCTGTCTTTACAAGTTGTGTCCACATCAGCTTGAGATTGAGATTAAACGAAAATTGATTGATTCGTAGAATGCTGTTATTCATTAAACACATAGGTAGTTTATAGTTTTAGTACCTTTCTTTACTGATCAGAAGAAAATCTACATTAAAATTATTCTCCATGCGAGGAACCGGGATTCACACCTCGAAAAAATAAGTAAATGCCAGTGAATAGCTACACAACACGCTCCTACTCATCATACTTGCGACTATTCTTACAGCAAAACGAGAACTGGAATGGTTCAGCTTGACATTTGTAGGTATTTTGTTGACTAATTGTAGGCCTATTCTTGAAATCTTTTTAGAAATATCGGTTTGTCATCGACGTATTGTTAGTCAAAATCTTTCTTAAGTATAGGCCTATACGTTGGTCATACATATATTAGCTGAATCTGCTTTTAGGAAAAAGTCGGTGGTAATATGCAATTCCAATGAATCTATTTTCGGAATTACCGCTGAATAAATAGGCCTATGTCTTGATGAACCTGTTTGTAGGAATTTCCTAGTGAATGGTTCTGTTTATTTTTCGGCAGATCATTACATTCAATGTCCTATCAACACTCTCCCCAGTATTTGCTGCGTGCTTAATTGGCCTTGCTGGACCTGGTGTCATGATTTACGAATTTCGATCCCACTGTGATTACAATGAATTCCAATATCCTGGATATAACTGCTATTTTACTGAGAGGGTAATCAAGTTAGACTACTATGCAATGTTTAGATAATAGAAATGCATTTTACTTACCGAGCAGTTAAAGAGCTTTCTGATTAAGACCGTCCTAAAAACTCCGCCACTGCCCGTACTCGGATAGTGCCAGTCCCAAACTTGAAGAAACTGTTATGACACAGTGTCGTTAAACAGCAACTAATCGTCCAAAATCTTTTAAAATTGAGAACGTCAGCGATTATATTAGTGGCCTCAAAGTGTATAATGTACACGTATGATATACGCCATAAAACATACTGTTGAATAAAGTAGGCCTAACAGTAGGCCTACTTTCTCTCATTTTCTAACATTCACATCATATTTAGTAATATTTATTATTAGCCATGATGGGTATTTGTTAGACTTATAACGACTGCATATATTATTTGTTCGATAAAGGGCTACAGGCCTATGACTCTAGGTTGCATAGCTACTCTATGTTTTTTCCCGTTATGGCGTCCTAGTGAAGTTCTAAGGACTGATTATGTTTGACTGAGTAAACGAACCTTTTACTTCAAAATAAAACGTTTAATCTACAGGTTATCGTATTTAGGCTACATTTAATGCTTGCTTTTTAGACAAGAACTGTATGGTATAATGATATCCATACAAATTGTAGGCGAAGACGGGAATGGCAATGGAGACGATGCTAGCTATCCTGGGATTGATGGAAGGCATCGTCGCTATTTGGTCTTCAGTCATTTGCTGTAGAATTGGAGCATGCTGTTGCGACTGTGGAGGTTCTTGTTGCTGTCCATCATCTCCTTTGCATAACCAGGTGAATAATCTTACGTTATGCTACCTATTACGTTCCTAGCAGAATATGTGGTATTGAATACACACCAATATCTTTGATAGAATAAAACTCGTCATACTCATAAAGCCTACACTGATTCCGGGATCACAAAGTAGGCCTGCTTTACACTAGGTACTCCATACCAACCATGAAAAAAACGCAATAAAAATTTATGATAACATTGCTAGTTTTAAACGATCAGAATTTATCGCGACATTTATTATGAGTTGATTAACATTACATGCATTTCAGTTTGCTACACAAACTTTAGATTAAGCCTCAATACGCAGTCTAGTTTTTTTCTGCAAAGTTTCAATTTTAAGAAAAAATCATGCTAATTGTATCACAGATGTACTATATAGGGCTACACGATTTAAGCCATTGTTTGACATTGAATTATGATTTATCATTTCCATAATCCAATAGTTTTATATTCATTTCCCGGTCAACAGCAGATTTTCATCGCTGCTCGACAGCAATCTGGTGCAAATCAACAACCTCAAATGTTCATTCCTTATCAACAGTCAACATTTTTAACCAATACCCAAAAGCCAATGTGTTCGCTCAGTCCACAACAATCAATATTTGCACTGAATCCACAACAGCCAATTATTAATCCAGGTAAGTTTTTTGACAGTAAATTTGCATTAATTAGTGCATGCTGCTTTTGATCTTAATTAAATCGATATAAATTATTATCTCCTTCATTCTTAAAATTAAAGAGCAATGTTAAAAAAGATAGAATTAAAATTTTAAATCTATCTTAACTTCGGAGACATAACTTTAATTGCTCTCCCCGCTTAATAATCATCGTGCAAAGCAAATCATTCAATGTTCAATTTAGGTAAAATGGTTCTATTTACATGGAAGGTTGAATTAGAGATTTGATTTGCTATTAAAAAGTTTAATTGATTAAAGATTATTTTTGGACTGAATCAGAAATATTCAGTGAATTTAGGTGGAAACTTCCGAGATTAAAGGTTAGATATATCTAGACTGGTTTTAATTAATTACAACAGATGGTTATAGAATAGAACGAATTTTAGTGTACGTTCACATATCGACTCAGTTTATTCTCTGACCCTGGCAACCATTCCACGTTAAAATCTTTAAGAGAGTGACCCCCACGGCCTCAGTGACTCAGATTTTCCTGAAATAAGCTTACGAATTGTGCCAGAAACAGAATAACTACTGGACACGCATGCGGTTATCTTACGGTGAACACGAATATGTTCATCTAGTGAAACCAACGTTTGTTCTTTAGTTCCAGAAGATCAAGGCTCATTCACTGGACTGTATGATGGAGTGAGAAATCCTCTCATAACTCCCGATCGACCCAAAGTTCGTGTCGGTACAGCATCGACCTACGATTAAATCTCTGATTATGACCGCGTTGAGAATGAAGAAAACTGACAACGCAGTTCCGATGACGAACTGAAACTTTCTGTCTTTGTAGCCTAGTATATCTGTTGGCTTAAAATGTATTTCGCTCAATTATTATCGTCGTCAAGTATGCAGTTAGGTATCCTACAAGAGCCTGATTCTAAAATTAATATCATTCTTGCGTTACTTAATTAGCTCATAGTGTGATAGTTCCAAGTGTTCCCCTAACCAATCTAAATTATCAAAGTTTTATCATGAGACATTGAAGGTTGTTTTATGCATAGGCTAACATTATTAAAAGCCTTACAGAACTATAGATTCTTTCATAGTCTCAAGATCTTTCGATTACCGATCAACAGCTCGTCTTTTATTCAGTGGAAATAATTATAAACTCTGCATCTAGATCTTTATCAGACGGGGACGTAAAAAGAAACCTCATTGTCGGAATCTGGGCACTTCCCTTGTCGCAGTGGGAGGCACGGTAGCCCTTCTGAGTTAATTGAATATCTGGAATGTGTGGAAAATACCGGAATAATGATTTCGTACCCTGATTCGTCTGAATCGCTGCCTTCCAATTCTTCCAATTCTGAGCAGTTCGTCTGCTCCTCTCTGGGGACTTCCTGGCAACCGGACTTGTGCCTTCTTTTGACTATGGGAGGGGTTCTAGGACGTTTGGTCAACGGACGATTGGTCAACGGACGATTGGTCACGGACGATTGATCAACGGACGATTGGTCAAGCGGACTGTTCGTCAAGGGGACTGTTGATCAAGGGTCCTTTCGTCAAGCGGACGGTTGACCAGAAATTTTAATTTTAAATATTGGAGACGCTTTTACAATATGTCACTTCTCTTTTCAGTACAAACAACCGCACTGGCACAGATATACGATAACCCTTTGAAATGGACGACCACTAATTATCCCTAGACAGACGAACCGGCCGACCAATTAAGCCATTACGAAACCACGCATCTTTACATGCACAGCAAAGCGTAGCCCATACACAAATAAAACAAATATCGTGACTTGGTCGGAAAAGTCAGATATGGATTGGGGGATATGGAAGATCGTACGTGCTAATATACCTGTATCTTCGTGCTATTGCACATTTGTCTCACAATTAGGTACCTTTGTGTTTTAACTATTTGACTACATTTGATATAAAAACTACTACATTAAAGTGTATTATTTTGAGGAATAACAATGCCTATAACCTCATTGATTGCTTTATAAACTATACACTTTATAACCTCATTGTTTGCTTAATAAACTATAAACTTTATGACCTCATTGATTGCTTTATAAACTATAAACTTTTGATCAACCGTCCTCTTGACGAAAGGACCCTTGATCAACAGTCCTCTTGACGAACAGTCCGCTTGACCAATCGTCCGTTGACCAACCGTCCGTGATCAACCGTCCGTTGACCAACCGTCCTTTGACCAAACGTCCGCATACCATGGGAGGGGTATAGAGTAATGGTAACACTCATGACCAGGAGAGCATTAGATTCGCGGTACGATACTCGTAACATTCCTCTAGGGCGGTGTCTTGCATGGCTTCCAAACCGTGTGTTTAGTTAAGATTTGATTGTACTGTCATGTTTCAATGTAATCTTACTGCGTTTGACAGTTTGAATTAATGAAGAAGATTATTATTATTATACTCTGGTCACCACGCAACCCACGGTGAATAAGCTGGTGTCATGTGCTTAGCTTTCAAGTGCTGGTTTAGAAATGTGGAGTTTACGATTACAAAACTGATGAAATTGGTCCAATTGATGAGTAGTGAATAGTGAAAACTAATGGTTCGTCAAGAACTCTGCATCATTTGTAATACATATTACGTAACTGTCGCAAGATCAAAGCAATTACAGAAATTACACTATAAATATAAGCAAATTTACATCAGGTCAGAATTTTAAAAAAATTCTTCTAGCCTTCAATTTTTTGTAGTGTTTGCAATATTTTTAGACAAAGTAAAATTGCTTCAAAAATATTTTGCTTTTATTAATTTAAATTATTTTCCAAATGTAGTAGATTCACGGTGGCTTTGGAATCCCGCAAGAAGGTAATATCAACAGTTCGAAAGAGCAACCTGTTTGTTAGGGTACATTATGCATGAGGGTCCACTTTACATTTTGTTGTTGGGGTTTTAATAAGAAACAGTACCGGTACAGCAACTTCTAAGCTTGCATATTACATAAGCCACCTGATATCGTAGTCAAATGATACAGTGAATACATTGAATTAAGCGGGTATAACGATCAGTTACATTTTCTATACACACTACGACAAATATCTAAGTTTCACTTATCATACATTCTATTTACATATGCAATTAACTGCACGCACCAACCATATGACCAGATACACATCTCATACATGCATTCATGCCTTCTGGAAAACTTACTAGCTAAGTTGCTCACTTGTTCACTAACTTAAGCTCACTTAAAAGTAGTGAGGATAATAAAAGGCTGCCCGCAGATTATTTTCAAAACTTGTACACTAATGCTTAATAATAATATTACCGATATAGCTTCTAATTTTTGGAACTCTCTCCCTGTGTCTGTGCGCCCTGCTCAGTCGCTTGTATTATTTCGTTCTCAACTTAAAACTCGGATACGACTTGCAGAGGTATGCTTAGGCCTACTTTGTACATCTAAAAATTGAACATTATGGCATGCAAATGTAGTTTTGCCTATCAGTATGCCTTCAAGTTAACATAATGTAGGCAATGAATTTGCAATTCGATCTATTGACCGCAGTAACAAAATCTGGATAAGCAGCGATCTATGCGGAAATATATGCATGAACGGTTTCAGTAAAAACAGAAAAACCGATAGCCTTTATTACCTGTGGTAGAGCATGAATATAAACTCATGCTAAGTGACTGGTACATTAGAATATTGCTGCGGAGCAAAGGTGGGCGAGAAGTGCACCGTGTTTTTTTACGTATAAAACGGCTAGACAGTTTAGTACATTTTCATCAGTCAAATGAGAGGTTTACAGGTAAGAAAACAACCGTCTCTCATTTCTCACCTGTGGATCGACGCCTTGTTGAGTTCGTGTTATTTTCTCTTCAACGTATCGACGTTATCATTTTGGAACCTCGTTTTGAGTCATCCTTACGTTTCCTGGCACAGGCTATAAGGAAGGCTCGGAGTATTTGTCCGCTACTCAATATCCGTTGGAGGTTGTCTTCTCTTTATCCTGCACCTCCTACCTCTGTATTCAGTCATCCACATTACAGGCAACCACCTTATCAGGACTGACACCTTCAATTTACTTTTTATTCTCCACTGTATGCTCTCCTAAATCGTCTCCTAGTAAAATTTGCTCGGATTTTGGATTTTATTTTTGATTTTGGACTTTTTATTTTGGACTTCATTTTGGATTAAAAAAGGGCTTCTCACAACTTTTGATTAATGACTTGTTCCACCATTATGTGTGAAAGCTTCTTAAAGGCGTTGCTTGATCATGCACAGTTATTAAACACTGATGGATATCGGTTTGCCAACAACGTTTATTAGAAAGACAATAATTAAGCGCAATAGCAAATGTAAGTTTAATGACCCTATTAAGCTGTCTCTAAGGCATAACGAGGTCCAAAAAGGCACTACGTTAAATGTCTTGATCGGACTAAACTAAGAAATTCCGTAAACCTGGTTCTTGCACCAAAGGCTTCAATTTACGTTCATTAATCGTAATCGTATCTGTAATTGCACATCTATTCAGCACCTCTAAAGAAAACTACTCAGAGGCGCTCGGGAGTTGAAAACACAAAACGCAATTGACAGCTGGCAAGGTAGAGGCAGAGAAAAGAGGTAAGAAGCCCACGTCAGGTCGCGTGGCAATTCGCATTCCAGAGTGGAGAGAAGGGCCAATCATACATGTAGATAAGCTACCATGTAATAGAAGTCTGGGAGAACAAGTCACGCACAAGCGTATCGACAAGAGCATCTTAGCTCAAACCAATGCAGCTCATCCCACACGTAAATGGAAATATATATATATATATATATACAAATCCCCTATATATATATACAAATCCCTATACATATAGCCTAGTTGCTGTTTGTTACGTACATAGGTGACACTAACTTAGTGAGATTATTGTCCCTTTAGGCCTCCTTGTTACTCTAACGAAATATGTTCATTTGTATACCACTGTTTAAATTGGTTAACAATTAATGATGATTGCTTGCTTGATGATTGATATAGCAGAACATTGGACTCCTACAAATTAACCGAGCCGCAAAGAAATAATAAAGAAAGTATTGTGAAAGTGGAGTAGTAAGTTATGAAAGCTTAGCTTTGGGAGCTCCTAGCGGCTACGAAGTCAGATCAATTGAGTTTTAAAGGGAGTAAGCCAGATAGGGTGATGCAACTTCCAAGCGCAGGGCACCTCGGATATCTCAAACTTGTTCTCGACTAAGCAGAACGCATCTACAGCTTGGCGGTGACTGTATGCTTAAGTGTCATCAGTATTATAGTGAGCATACTGATGAGCGACAACCACAAGGAAGGAGAGATGCTCTCTTAGGTCAGCAGTATATATGTCTGGAATAGACTTCCCTTAGAGCTCCGCATGTGTCCTGTGGTCACCCCTAGCCTATTTCTTGCAAATCTTAAAACTGTCTCATATGAACGTGCTGGTGTCGGGAGCGCCTCTGAGTAGTTCCCTTGAAGGGGCGCTATATAAATCTTCGAATGAATATGGTGAGTTGGTGACTTTAGCTCTTGATAATATACGTGTATTCTTTTAACAGCTTTCTGAAAATGTTACGTGATTCCCAATATCAGCGGTAAACAAATAGTTATCTTCTAATCTCGTTTTATTTTTAGATTAAAGATGCAGCAGCCAATGAATACAAATCCAGTACGGGTGGTTGTCCTCGCTCAACCCGGGTTAACAGACAAACAGAGTATATATAAGAATATGAAAAATGGATTAGCCAAGCAGCTGGTTGGATTAGGAGTCATGCAACTTTTAATCGGTATTCTCTGCCTTATCTTTCAAGCCATCAGCCTGGGGGTGTATGTGACTGCTCCATTGTATTCTGGCGTCAACTACATCAGACACGGCTGCTGGATTGGCGTACTGGTAAGGAACAAATGGGCGCCTCATATGTATAACTATTCATTCATTGCTTGTGATACGTTGATCTAATCGGGCTTACGCATGGGTCCATAATCGAACGACTGCGAGATCGAGTCAGATGACGTGTAACGACCATAGAAATATAGTTTGCGCACATTTACCTATGTCGCAAAGTATTATGGGACCCATTTCGTAACAGGGTTAGCTGGGAAGTAAACGGAAATTCCTTAGACGCACTATCCCCGTCTCCATTACCCTGTGATACATCCATTATAGGCTGAAGGACCTCATCGTAAATTTCGACTTCAGACCCAAATTTCGCAAAATTCGATTCTGCATGCGA
Source organism: Allolobophora icterica (assembly GCA_963556255.1). NCBI lineage: Eukaryota > Metazoa > Annelida > Clitellata > Crassiclitellata > Lumbricidae > Allolobophora > Allolobophora icterica. The sequence continues at coordinate 16,652,663 of OY744616.1, forward strand.
AAACAGACGCGAGAAACCGCGGAAAGGCACAGCAAAGAACAGATATACGCGATTTATAACCTAACAACTGAGAGTAAAATGACATATGCTTTAACGGCTTCAGAGATACGCACCAACTGATGAACATGCAGTTCGCTTTACGTTGTGCATGCTCCGCGTTGCATGCTTCTTGTTGCATATTGACCTGTCTTTTCTCACGCTAGCCATCCAATTTTTTATCCATTTGCGTCATGCAAAATTGAAACCCTTTTGAACGGTAGGAAATCTGCTGGAATGGCTCTGTCGATTAGTGCTAAGTTGAAATATCGCATACTGGAAGCTTAGCATATGAACATTTATCCTACGATGCCTCGACATAGGCCTACTTAGGCGTGGAAATCTGAACTTATTTGAAGTCATTTTCCTGATCACAGACAGTCTAGAAAATATAGAACACATCAAAACCATCAAGTGTACTGCAACTGGTGTCAAAGAGAGGATTCAGAAGGAACCGTGTAGGTCCAACGAGACAGAATCGCCCAATTACAGCGTAGAATTGTGCAGATGGTAGCATCTCGTTTCTCGAATACAAGCTGTAATGTCAATAGATTGGTATTAGGCCTATTTATGTTCATTCTATAGTTCGTGTACCATATTATGGTAAAATGTGCAATTCTTAACTACATGTATATATTGTTGATAACTTGTTAAATGGTCATTCTTCTATGTGTGCATGAACATTTTAATCTGTGGTTTGTAGTAGAGTCCAAGGTAGAGGTTACGAGTAGAGTTGCTACCAAACTCGTACCCGTTACACAGGACCGTTAGCCGTAACCGATCCGTATTCAAAATCGCTACCCGAACCGACCCGTACCCGCGGGTATACTCGTACCCGTAACGTACTTGCCACGTTATCAGTACGCCTTTTCATAATCCCAGTGCCTACCTCGCCAACCTAGTTTCTGATAATAATAGGTTGATGATCATCGTGATGGTTACAGTAGTAGTAATAATAATAACAAGTAGGTGTAAGCAGAGGAAGAGGATAATGCGGAGGAGTAGGCTGAGGAGGAGGTGGCTGAGGATGATGGTGCGGAGGATGATGGTGTGGAGGATGAGGGTCCTGAGGATGACGATGCTGAGGACGAGGATGCTGGGAATGATGCTAAGGATGCTGAGGATGAGGATGCTGATGATGAGGATGAGTATGCTGAGGATGAGGATGCTGAGGATTGGGATAAAAAGTTGAGGATGATGATGAGGATGATGAGGATGATGAGAATGTGGATGCTGATGCTGATGGTGATGATGATGATGATGATGACAGTGTACCTGCTTTATGAACCACGATACTGCCCAACTCAATTTGGTGATGTTAGCGTGTCTCTTTTCCACATTCAGGGCTCACAATGAAAGGATTAACCAATATTAGTGCAAAATAAGTATACTTTATTGCTTATACGCCATCTTCTACTCAATACTAACATAGTTATGCATTTTTCGACAGTTTTTCATCACTGGACCATTTGGAATAGCAGGAGGAACTCAAAGAAGCCGTTGTCAGGTAGGCGGGGCCTATATATATATTATTTAACAACATTTTTTACCTTGTTTGATTTGGGTGAACATCATCGTGGCGTTATGAAGTGTGGATCTTAGCTATTACTCATTCTCTTCAAGATCAACAGTCTTCGTCACATGCTCCTACTTGCACAACACAAGTGTACTTTTGGGAAATGGGTTTCATAATTAACATTAAAACCGGGTTGTTATTTTTAGGGCAACGTAAAGTATTTCAAGTGTTTCAAACTTGTTCTGTTAGAAATTTCTCGAACGGACGGAATGTCTGCTGATCGATCACGAATACTTTGTTAGCAACATTTTAACAATGCCTCAGATATAAAGTAAAGCAAAATAAAGATCTGTACATAATGCTGATAAAAATCGGCCGGTATGCCACAATCCAGGGTGAGTCACATCAAACTCGAGAAGGGAGATCTATGAAAAGCATGAACATATCGGAAGGGAAATGGAAGAGACGAGTTGAGCTCTAAACACCAACACAGGTTACATGCGAATGAGTGCAGGCAGAGTATTAGACTCTGAGGCCAACAATTGAAATGTATGCCTACACTCGCCGACAGCTTCATTTGTCCTCGGTGTAGTCAGGGTGAAAACACTTCTTGAAAGTCAGTGTAAGACTGAACTCTAGAACACGGTTATTCATGTAACGCAGACTTGCTGACATGTATTAGCAATCCATCTACTGGCCAAGTTTTCTTTTGATCGAAAAATAATTTGCAATGAAATCCTATTTCCATGCGACGCGCCTGAATTTAAACCACACGAAAAAGTTAAAACCATTAAGGCAACTACGCTACGTTCATCAAGTAATTTTAATCACAACTATCATTTTTCCAACCCGTTTAGTTTAGGGACATTGGTTGGTGTGAACGAATGGTATCCACTGATAAGCAGCGTATTGCACTTAAATTCTTTCTATTCGAGTTATCGGACTAATTCCTGGAATCGATTGAATGGCGGATCTGTTTTGAAATGCCATTGCTTGAGGCGGATTGAATTATTAGAACGGTGTTTTACTTATGTCTAAAATTAGTAAGCAAGTATAGTCTTTATTTTTACCGGCTGCAAGACGCACTCTGGTGTACATACAACATGTAAACAACTGTAGTAAACAACTGTAGTAAACAACTAGGTCATATTAGTTAAACATTTAATGGAATCTCTTGTTTAGGAACATCTGTCGAGTTATAAGCATTGGGGTGGGGAGATGGTTGAATGGTAACCCGCTGGCACGAAGATCAGAAGGACGCGGGTTCGATACCCGCTAGCCCTACAACCTTCATTCCCTAGGTGGGATAGTAAGATGAGCAGTAGTACAGATTGGCGCCTTGCATGTCTGCCGTACAGTTAAATTCGACTCCTGTTAAACTTGTTATCGTCTGTTACTACTATATCATGTAATCTTACTGCGTACTTCTCAGTTTGAAATAATAAACGATGATATTATATTATATTATTTCTATTTAATGTTTGTTTATATTTCAAAAGGTCGTTGCATTCAACGTCTTTTCAATCCTATCCGCAATTTTTGCTTGGAGCTTAGTAAGCATTTCTGTACTTGGTGCTGTCGTCTTCGCATTTGGAGAGTCCTACTGCAAAGACTACAATGGTGGTTATGGCAACTACAGGTGTACCGACATCACCAGAGGAATGGTAAACATTTTACTTGAGTGCGACCTTGGTTGGTCTGCCGCTTGAATTGATTGGTCGCCTCGACCGGGTACTTTGGTCAGCTGCTCGGCTCATTGGACGCATCCCTAAATATGCCCCTATTTCTGCATACATGCGTGATGTGCTGCACTTTCTCCCTGTCCCGAAGCGTATCTGCTATAGGGTTGCTGTACTGGTTTGACGCTGTCTCTTAGGCTGTGCTCCGGCCTATCTGTGCGAGCTCTGCCGCCCGGTCTCTGATTCAGTCGGGATCGCTCCACAATTAGGCAACGCCGAGCTTTCTCTATAGCTGGGCCCTCCATTTGGAATGGTCTTCCGTTAGAGATTCGCCTTCTCCCCAGGGGTAACACATCTCCTTTTTACAAGCTGCTCAAGTCTAATCTCTATTGCCGTGGCTGGGCTGGGAGCGCTTCTGACTATATAGGTTTCTTGCAGGTGCGCTATATTAAATTTTTGAATGAATGAATGAATAAATATTTTTATAATGGAAATGTAATTTTTTCCTTGCCAGTTTGTTAATGTGCAGTCTGGTAGGCCTATATGATTACAGATTGTCACCCTTATTAGTGGCCTTGATTCACTAGAAATATAGAAGAGTGGTCACAGGCACTGTATGAGATGTTTGAGATTTATTCTGTCTCACTGGACTATCAGACGAGTATTGTAATGGTGCCTCATCAAAGTTTGATTTTCAAACTCAAAGGATATCGGATTGGGAGGACTTTGTTGAAATATACAAATATATATATATACCTATCATCCCAAGCCGCGCAAACCTACGCAAAGGCAAGGAGCCTTATGAAGGAAGGAAAAGTGTTATCTACCTGGACTATGGGAGGAGTAGTGTACCTTCGCACCACCGAAAAACCGGGAGACAAACCACTGAAAATCCACAATGTGAGTACGCTAAAGAAGCTTCTTCGAATAGACGACTTACCTTACATGGGCACGGAAGGAGCAGAGAAGTCGCACTTATCCTCCAGCTCACCTCACGTTGATTCGACGCTGATAAAGCATCATTAAGGCACAGTAGCCCACTTATTTACTTATTTGCTCTACATAAAAGGTTCACTGGACATAAGAGCAAATATTATCTTATCTCCCAATAGTTTGGCCTGGGAAAAACTCTGGAAGGACTAGATGAACATGCATCCTTAAAGACCTACCAAAGGGATTGATAACCATAGTATGAGGTACTTCGGAGTTATTTACATTACATTACATTGCATCACATTACTAGTACTTCCTTGTGTAATCGAAAAGCACTGGAAGGAGTAGATGAACATGCAGCTTTAGAGACCTACAAAAAAGATTGATAACCATAGTATAAGCTACTTAGGAGTTATTTACATCACATTACATTGCATTACATTACTAGTACTTCTTTGTGTAATCGAAAAGCACTGGAAGGAATAGATGAACATGCATCTTTAGAGACCTACCAAAAAGATTGATAACCATAGTATAAGCTACTTAGGAGTCATTTTCATTACATTACATTGCATTCATTACTAGTACTTCTTTGTGTGGTCGATGATTTGACCCGATTGGTCACAATTGTAAAAACCTTTCTCTGCTTGCGTTATACATGTAACTCGTTTGTCTGCAAGAATGCCTGTCATTGGTATGATGATAGATGGAGGTACTTGTGAGACATATAGGAGATGAATTCTATAGAATGATACAGTAGATTGAAACAAGATAATTTGTTATGGAATTAATTAACTGCTACTGCTTAAAGGTTGCAGTAATTCTACTGTTACAAACACTGTTCTCTTTGGTGGATTTTTTGTTTGATTTATATACATATGTATAAGTGATGATTCAGATCTCAAGGCCTGAATGTAGGCTGATTATTAGACTGATTGCATTGAACTTTAGGCATAGGACTATTTGATATGATATATATAGAGAGACATATAAACAGGACTATATATACTAAATTGAAATGCTAGGGACATAAACAGAGTCAAACGCAGGAATGACCATACGCTGGAACTAATTCAGCTGGCGACAGATACTCGCGGGCCGGGCCGATGGTGCACGTGCAGTCAATTAGTAGATACATACAGGGAAGGGAGTAAAGACACTGTGGGCGATGCTAATTATGCTGGGTTAGATAATACAGGTGGAAGCTATAACGCTCGACTCTCAAGAACCTGTTATATATGTAATGGAACCAGGCTAAATTTAACAGATGATAGTGATGAAAATACGAATGAGGAACTCACTGAGGAACTCAGACTAGAAAGGGAGTTAATTGTAATAGAAGAGATAGAAGGGGAGGAAGAATTAGATGTAATTTTTAATGAAGATGAAGAAGAAACCTTGAGCAGCATGAATACAGATCCTGACATTAATTACTTTCAGAATGTGAACTGGTCAAGTGATTACATATCACCACATATGCTCGCTAAAAAGATTAAGGAGGAGAGTGAGTACGAAGGAACTAACTTAAGACTCCTCCACATAAACTGCAGAAGTGTACTGCCTAAATTAACTGAAATCAGGGAATTAGTGGAGGGACTCCAAATATCAATTGTTGCATTATCGGAAACATGGTTGGATGGTAGCCTGGAAGAAACTATCCAAATCCCTGGTTATGACTTCATAGGGAAGGCTAGGCTGGGAGAAAGAGGTGGCGGAGTAGGACTATTGGTTAAAGATACTCTAAAATTTCAGCTGTATGAACCTAAAGAAGGCTACAAAAACCATAAAACGTATGAAAGTCTTTTTATAAGACTGCTTCTAAAAAATTCGAACCCAATAATAGGAGTAATTTATAGAGCACCCGGTCTGCAATTAAAAGATTTCAATGAGGAATTTGATGAATTGGTAACTGGAATCCGGGATAGCTCTAAGCAGATAATAATAATGGGAGATTTTAATATAGACTTACTCAAACTAAATGAACACAGAGATTCCAACATATTCTATAACTCTTTAATAGCACATCACTACCTGCCAACCATAACTAAACCAACTAGAATTACCTCCTCTACACGTACTTTAATAGACAATATATATTGTAGCTCATGGTCCAAGTTGCAAAACTCATACATAGTCATCTCTGACATATCCGACCATTTGCCGATTTACGCAAGTTTTCCTTGGAGAATGTATATAAAAGAAAGTGCGAAGATAGGACTCAAAGAGTAATAACTGAGGCAGGAAAGGATCAGTTTCAAAGAACCCTGACAGAGATGAATTGGGATGAGGTTATAAGTCTCTGTGATAAAAGTAACGCGAATGAAGCCTATGAAAGTTTTTTGGAGAAATATAGTCGGGCCTATAATGAAGCCTTTCCACATAGAGAAGTGACAAAGCATAAGGTAAAATCGAAACAGCCGTGGATGACGGCAGGACTGCTGAAATCTTGCAAAAAGAAAAATCTCTTATACATAAAATACCTGAAATGTCCAAACCAACAAAATAAATTAAAATTTGTACAGTATAGGAATAAATTTAAAACACTTCGAATTAATGCCGAAAAGAACTACTATGCAGAGGAATTTTATAAACATCATAATGATATGAAGATGACATGGAAAGTTATCAGAGCAGCGATGAACATAGAAGACAAAAAGGTAAAAATGGACTCATTAATAGTAAACGGAGATAAAATAAATGACCCAGAGCAAATAGCAAACATGTTTAATAAATATTTCACCAGTATAGCGACCGATTTAGCGAGTAAAATTCAAAACTCAGTTTGTTCCTTCGAGGATTATATGCCCCCTTCACGATGTAATTCAATGGGACTGACCCTAACTTCCCAGGAGGAGATTATGAAAATAGGAAAGATGCTAAAAAAAACCCATGCAGCAGGAGTGGACGAGATTGACCCATATATCGCTACCCCCAATTTATCTATGATAGTGTATCCTTTGGTGGAAATAATTAACTGTTCTCTTCTAACCGGTGTGGTCCCGGACTCACTCAAAATAGCTAAAATAACACCAATTTTTAAAAAAGGAGATACAGAAAATGTGACCAATTATAGGCCAATATCAGTTCTCCCATATTTTGCTAAGTATTTCGAAAAAATTGTATATGATAGAATTAGCAATTATATAAATTCGGCGGATATAATACACCCGGCGCAGCATGGGTTTAGACAGGGGCACTCTACTTCTATGGCACTTTTAGAAATGGAAGATAGAATTTCTAAGGCAATAGACAATAATGAATATTCAGTTGGAATATTCATCGACCTAGCAAAAGCATTTGACACTGTGGACCATAACATCTTGTTAAAAAAGTTATCTAACTACGGAGTAAGAGGGACACAGTTAAAATGGTTTCAAAGTTATTTACAAAATAGAACCCAAAAGGTGGCATGTAATGGTATATTATCAGATATTGGGTATATCACTCATGGAGTTCCACAAGGCTCAAACCTCGGACCACTTCTATTTCTTTTATATATAAACGACCTAGCAAACACCTCAAAAGTCATGCATTTTATACTATTCGCAGATGACACCAATATTTTTTACTCAAACAGCTCCTGGGTATCCCTTACTGAGATTGTTAATAAGGAACTAGCAACTATAAACACATGGTTTGCAGCAAATAAACTCACCCTTAACATTGATAAGACAAATTTCATATTATTTAAATCGCATAGAAAAATCAAAGTAGTTGATGTGGAATTACAAATTGATGGAGTACCCATTACCCAAGTTAAAACTACTAAATTTCTTGGCATATACGTTGATCAACACTTAAATTGGAAGGATCACATCAATTATATCACATTGAAAATTGCCAAAATTATAGGGATAATATCTAGAGTATCATACTTGCTTCCCAAGGACATCAGACTGAACCTATATTATTCACTAATATACCCCTATTTAAGCTACTGTAGTATGATATGGGCTTCTAATTATGAGTCCAGACTTAATAAACTAATGTTACTGCAAAAAAAAGCCGTGAGAATAATAAATGGGTCCCCTCGAAGAGAACACTCTGACCCAATATTCAAGAATTTAAATATATTAAAAATCGATCAAATTAGAAGAATGCAAATAGTAGAATTCGTATATCAGTATGAACGGAACTTACTCCCAAAGTCGTTCAGGGGATATTTTACCATGGGATCACAAATCCATGCACATAACACTAGAACAGCAGCTACATATCGCCCAATACGGGCTCGTACAAATATAAGAGAATTTAGTATGAAAGCATCAGGGCCACAACTTTGGAATGAGACTCCTCTTGAAATTCGGCACTCTAAAAATCGCTTCGAATTTAAACTTCAACTAAGAGAATATCTAATTAATGTATAGCTCCCCCCAGTTTTATATGATAAAGCCTTAATTAATAGAAGAGACATCTCCAATTGGTAGGCGTGTACGTGCACCGGGGCCCGGCTGTTGAGCCATTTAGTTAAGAATTTAGTTAAGCGAGTTTGAACTTAATTAAGAAAAGCCAGCCATGAATTTAGAAATTATAATACGTTGTATGGGTGACCCCGCCTAGCGGGATTATATCCCTTTGGGGCCACCCTTTGCAACCTTTAACCAGTATTTATATGTTGTATTTACAATCGAAAAGATGTATTTTTCTTGTGGTTTTTTACGTTGATATATGGAAAGCTTGTTACGTTTTGGTTTTTTTTGGTTGCAATAAAGACTTTTGATTGATTGATTGATTGATATATATTAGTAAGAGGGACACAGTTAAAATGGTTTCAAAGTTATTTACAAAATAGAACCCAAAAGGTGGCATGTAATGGTATATTATCAGATATTGGGTATATCACTCATGGAGTTCCACAAGGCTCAAACCTCGGACCACTTCTATTTCTTTTATATATAAACGACCTAGCAAACACCTCAAAAGTCATGCATTTTATACTATTCGCAGATGACACCAATATTTTTTACTCAAACAGCTCCTGGGTATCCCTTACTGAGATTGTTAATAAGGAACTAGCAACTATAAACACATGGTTTGCAGCAAATAAACTCACCCTTAACATTGATAAGACAAATTTCATATTATTTAAATCGCATAGAAAAATCAAAGTAGTTGATGTGGAATTACAAATTGATGGAGTACCCATTACCCAAGTTAAAACTACTAAATTTCTTGGCATATACGTTGATCAACACTTAAATTGGAAGGATCACATCAATTATATCACATTGAAAATTGCCAAAATTATAGGGATAATATCTAGAGTATCATACTTGCTTCCCAAGGACATCAGACTGAACCTATATTATTCACTAATATACCCCTATTTAAGCTACTGTAGTATGATATGGGCTTCTAATTATGAGTCCAGACTTAATAAACTAATGTTACTGCAAAAAAAGCCGTGAGAATAATAAATGGGTCCCCTCGAAGAGAACACTCTGACCCAATATTCAAGAATTTAAATATATTAAAAATCGATCAAATTAGAAGAATGCAAATAGTAGAATTCGTATATCAGTATGAACGGAACTTACTCCCAAAGTCGTTCAGGGGATATTTTACCATGGGATCACAAATCCATGCACATAACACTAGAACAGCAGCTACATATCGCCCAATACGGGCTCGTACAAATATAAGAGAATTTAGTATGAAAGCATCAGGGCCACAACTTTGGAATGAGACTCCTCTTGAAATTCGGCACTCTAAAAATCGCTTCGAATTTAAACTTCAACTAAGAGAATATCTAATTAATGTATAGCTCCCCCCAGTTTTATATGATAAAGCCTTAATTGATAGAAGAGACATCTCCAATTGGTAGGCGTGTACGTGCACCGGGGCCCGGCTGTTGAGCCATTTAGTTAAGAATTTAGTTAAGCGAGTTTGAACTTAATTAAGAAAAGCCAGCCATGAATTTAGAAATTATAATACGTTGTATGGGTGACCCCGCCTAGCGGGATTATATCCCTTTGGGGCCACCCTTTGCAACCTTTAACCAGTATTTATATGTTGTATTTACAATCGAAAAGATGTATTTTTCTTGTGGTTTTTTACGTTGATATATGGAAAGCTTGTTACGTTTTGGGTTTTTTTGGTTGCAATAAAGACTTTTGATTTGATTTGATTTGATATATATATATTTTCTAGGCATTCAACTTATATATATATATTCAGGACTTCTTAACATATCGTAAAATGAGAGTGGTGCTAAATGGACAAGTAACAGACAGGGCAGCAGTTCCTAGCGCAGTTCCGCAAGGATCAGTGCCATGGCCACTGCTATTTGTAATTTATGTAAATGAAATACCAGACATAGTAGAAAGATCATTGACAATGTTTACTGATGGCATACAAATATGGAAAAAATTCAAGGCGATCAAGAGGAACAGATTTTACAGCAGGATCTGGACAGGGAGGAAGACTGGTCAAGGGAATGGCTGTTAAAATTTAACGTTTCTAAATACAAAGTGATGCAACTTGGACCAAACAAGAAAACCAACTACCATCTGCGGTAGCCGTCTTAGGGGACGTCGAGCCCATAATATTTCGGCGTTACACGGTGAGCGCTCTAACCAATTGGCTACCGTGTTTCACGGACCCGCGTTTTGATAATATTTATTCTTAGTTTTGATGCATATCTACATCATCTTATATATAGGTGATGGTCGATGGTTAACCAAGAATTACAAGCTATACCTGATCACCTGCAATCTTTGTAGAGCAAGATGGGACTAGCAATGGAAGCGATGATTGCTATTCTGGGACTGATAGAAGGCGTCATAGCTATTTGGTCTTCGGCCATTTGCTGTAGAATTGGAGCATGCTGTTGCGATTGTGGCTCTCCATCATCTCCTGACCAGAATCAAGTCAGTACACTTAGATTAACGTATGTGTGTGGGTGGATGTGCATGCTCCATGGATGTGCGCACACACACCTTTTTTGTATATGTGATGCATGCATGTAATATATGCATGTATCTATGTGATATAGTAATATATGTACCATATGTTTTATATGATATATGATATAGTAATACATGTACCATATGTTTTATATCAGGCATAATATCTGTAGTATAATATACTAATATAATATATTATATATATACTAGTGTATTTTCCCGTCATATTATGACGTCATATTATAGGC
>OY744616.1:16666479-16983979 GCA_963556255.1 Allolobophora icterica
GAATGATTGATAAGTTATTTGATTTGGCATTTAAAGCGACATTTGGATATAGATTTATTACCGACAGATTGATACATAAAATTAAATTGTAGCGAATATTAATTTTGAGACTGAAGGCTGCGTCTGAGATTTAGTTAGACTGAAAATAATTATCTACGCTAGACGAGCCTGGTATAGAACAAATTCTACAGAACATTTATCCTGCAGTGACGGTAGGACCATACGAATTAGAAACAATGCAAGAAAAATTCGGTGATTGTCAAGCCGTTCCTCAAAGGCTATAATTTGTATGTTGCTACTTAACAATGTGGCAAAACAGTAAACCAGAAAATAGGACCCCAATCGGAGTTCCATGATTCAATAATCTGATGAACATTAATGACATTGATATGCCAATGCGTGATGAATTTAGTGGAAGTCGTAGTTACGTGAAGATAGCACTCTTCAACATATCGATCTAGCTAATACTGGATATTATCAGGTTATAGGGTGCTTGTTTGGTTTCCCGACCATCATAGTACCACGCTCCACTGAAGATGTTTTGTTCATTTGTCTTCAACCCAAGGCCTTCGAGCAACTGAATGGTCCATATCTTGCAACCTGACAGCCGTAACAGCCGTATAAGTGCTAGTTCTTAGAGACCATGATCCCGATGAACGCAGAGTTTTAACCTAAGCGTGCGCATAACAGCATCGAAATAACAAAATAATGGGTTCTGGTGAAGTCATTGTTTGTTATTTACCTCCAGAAGGTCAAGGATCGTACACTGTATTATATTCTGGAATGAAAACAAATCTCGCATCTACGAGGCACCAATCGACATCGTGCGATTCAAAATCGAACTACGATGAAATCCATGATTGAGAAACTTAGAACAATAATGTGAATGAAGAGAACCAACAACTCAGTTAGGATGACGAATTCATAAAATAAAATTTTCATAATATAATTGCTGGCCTAAAATTGTATAAACTATTGTAATCATCATCAAGTATACCATCGTGCAAATTAGTCTAATTCTCTATCTTGTCAGAATTGATCTTATGTCGGTGAAAATTTGCTCTATGCATAGGCCACAATGAATAAAATTCCTACACAACTTTAGCTTCAGAGGTTTGGCAGTCTCAAGTTCTCGATAACCATTCAGCGGCTTTCCTTTTTATCAAGATTTTTATCAGCAGAAGGGTAATAACAGAACCTCACTGTCAGGATTTCGGAACCTTCTTTCGCAGTGGTAGACCAGGATGATCTTTTGAGTGAAATGGTGTCAAGAAGAGACCACAACATAATGCTGTGCTTGTTTACATTACTCTAGAGAGAAGATGAACTCTTCAGATAAAGCTCAATGTGAACATTAATTATGTAAATCACGCAGTAGAAAGTAGCTGTTTAATTTCATGCTCATGAGTGTCAGAACAAAAATAAACGCTTGCTTATAATGGAAACGCATGGTTTGCAGTCATCATCACCGTTTATAAGAATGCCCGTTTTATGTGGAAGTTGAATCCTTTTAAGGTAGAAATGCCAAGAATCTTAGAAAACAGTCTCTATGTTACTGCATACTATGCATGGAAGTGACCTTTGACGTTTCATGATGAGGTTCTAAGTGTAATAAAAAAAATGACAAGTTTGCAAATTAGACGAGGTAATACAGTCTAACGATGCAGTGATTTAACTTGAATTAGGCCTAAGTGGGTCTAACGATCCTTTACGCATTCCGGCTGTTACCTATAATAATAACTTTCAATCGCATTAAACTCAAACGACTATAATTAGCTGTTGTCGGTGATTATAAACGGCTCAGTCAGTCAGTACTTAAATAAACTTAATGTCCTAAGTCTAACAGGAAGATGATTTTAAAGTAATTATATACAATAATTAATGTTACCTAGTATTTCGTAGCTCTAAAAATTACTCGAATAGATTAATATAAATCTCAATTTTACTTATGCAAAATCGATTTAGGAAATCAAATCGAGTATAAATCATCTGTTATGAGGGCATGATCCAGCAAAATCGTAGCCTAGACAAATGTACCATAGGAGGAACAGCCCAGGATTTTGATAAGCAGCAAACTTTCCCATTAATTCATTTGTCTTCTCTTGCCTGTTCGAAATATTTTGTATTTAAACTGGTATTCCAATAGTGTTTGAATGGAGACTATCGTACGCTAGATGGCGTAGGCCTATGTGTTAAAGTGGGCATTGCTACTTCTAGTCAATTTAGTGTGCTATGGCAACTATACACAGTGATAGGGGATGATAGGCCCTATGCATAGGCGTAGACTCTGGGGGCAGCTGGGGCTCGTGCCTCCCAATAATTGAGATAGACTGTACACCCAATGCAACAAGTGTAGAATGAATAACCAAATGCCCCCTCCCAATATTTTGGACAAGTTTACGCCAGTGATGATATGTAAGTAATTACGCAGTATTGTTGGTGTTCGTGACACTGGTTAACAGTAGAATTTTAGGACACTAGCTCCAGTGCCACATAAAAATCGGGGAGAAGCAGTCTGTAAATTACGTAATGAAATCGATTAGTTACTACACGCAACATCAGTCTGAGGATTTCTGGATCCGGCAACTGCATCGCAGACACGACGTCCACCCAATGCCGAGAATTAGTTCCTACAGATCTGATCTGCTTAGCGTTACTTTTTTTGCAAAACATGGGTAGAACCAGTCAGTGATAGTCATATATTCTTCGACTTCGAACAGATAATTTCAGAACTCGTATAATAATGTTTACTTTGCACAATTAATACTTGAACGGATAGTATACAAATGTGGTCTAAGGTAGCAGTGTGCATTCAGTCCAACACAACACAGGCAGTATATTCGCACTCCACTCTGTTGACCGAGGTCCAAAATCTTAATGGACAGCAAACCGTGCAGCAGTAAATGCATGAAAGTTTCTGTTGATTTGAAAGCAGTTTAGCGAAGGCTCTGAAAAAATGCTTTTAATGCGATCATAATTTATCACTGAAGTGCGAGGTTTACAGGTAAGTCAGTAACATAAGCATAATCATTGTCACTAAATATAATTTAATAAAAAGAATATCAGTTTAACCAGGCCCGGCTCAAGACATTTGGCGGCCCTGGGCAAATCGAAAAATCGGCGGCCCTAAGCACAAAAAAGTTGGTGACCTTTTTTTTTAGTCATTCGCCTCTTGTTACGAATAACAACAATAAAAATAAAAAAAATGGAAAATTGTCGGCCCCTAAAAATCGGCGGCCCTGGGCGGCTGCCCAGTTGCCCATATGGACGAACCGGGCCTGAGTTTAACACTTTCTAACTTCACTACAACTAGATTATCAACGTTACTTTAATGTGTGCACTGTGGACTAAACCAAGGTGGCTCTTCAGTAGTATGTGTCATGTCCAGTTTAATTTATTGCGGCAGAGTCTGAAGTACATGCATCTTATATGCTAAGTGATTGGTACAATAAAAGAGAAATTTATAGCTTTATAAATCGAGGCAAAGTCTGAAAGTAAACTCTTCTTCAATGTTAAGTTATTGGTACAATAACAGAGAAATGTTGCTGTTGAGGAGAAGTCTGAGCTGCCAAGCATAAACTAGATAGACATTTGATCATAATTCATCACTGAATTGTGAGGTTTAAAGGTAAGTCAATAAATTCTCTCATTTCTCAGGTGTGTAGAGACCAATGTTCGCGTTAGTTAATATCAGCGTAGCAACAGCATTACTTTAGGACCTAAGTTTGAGCCTTCCTTACGTTCTCTGGGGTAGACTATAAAAGGACCTCAAAGTGTTTGTTCGCCACTCCGTTCCTGGTCGTCTTCTCGTTTTCCTCTACATCCTACTTCTTATACAGACGTACGTATTCAATCGATCATCCTTTTTAGTGCCTGCGCTTTACTTTTGCTTCTTCATCCTGCACTCTGTGCTCTGAGGAATCGTCCTTTAGCCAATTTTGCGCAAATTTCATGTGCTGTGATTTTGAATTCAATAGTTAAAAATGTAATAACAGGTGTAGGCTAACTTACCACTTTAACGATGAGCTGCAGTCACTTTTAGTAGGCCTACACGATTTTCACTAAAGTGTTAAATGGCTATATTGAGCTATCACCAAGACCGTCTAACGTATACAAAATGACTAATTGCAGGATGTGACCAAATGCAGGACATGACCCAATGCAGGACATGACCTAGTGCAGGACATGACTAAATGCAGGCAATTCTCCCCTATCAAAACGAGTTTTTACTTTAGTTTTCAACAATATCTATGTATAATTTAGTCTGTTGCCGAAGATGCGTCGCAATTTTCTCATATCAGCGATTAGTAAATATTCATAACTTTATTGTATTTTTAGACTGAAGATGCAGCAGCCAATGAATATAAATCCAGTACAGGTGGTTGTCCTCACACAACCCGGGGTAACAGACAAACAGAGCATATATAAAAACATGAAAAATGGTTCGGCCAGGCAGCTCATTACATCAGGAGTACTACACATTTTCATCGGCATTCTCTGCATTATCTTTCAAGGCATTGCTTTGGAGATATACGTGAATGGATGGTATTACCCTACCTATTCTAGCCTCGACTACATTGGACACGGCTTCTGGACTGGCCTAATGGTAAGCAACAATCGATGTCTCAAATGTACAGCTATTAATTTATTGCTTATGATAGGGTGATCGGCCAAGCGCATGGCTATTATCGAAGTCTGAGTCATTAGATTAGCCTACATTAGTAACTGGCTTGAGCCTGGATTATAATTTGTAGCGAACCTGGCACATTTTTCTCATCGCAAAGTATTGGTACACATTGGTATCAGCGTAAGCTGGGAAGTAACGGAAATTCTTGCAAAGCGCTGACCTTGCGATACGTATGTTCATTATATATCTAAAGATATATAATGAACATACGTATCGTACGTATACGTATGAACATACGTATCAGAGATATCAACAGCACCTCGCAAGCAGCGGTCAGAGTGTGCGGTGACGTGGGACCGTGGTTTAGAACGAACAGGGGTATGAGACAAGGCGATCCAGTTTCACCTACAGTGTTCATTACCGATCTGGAAAGAGCGATGGACAGAATCAAAAATGAAGAAAAAGGGATTTCAGTTCACGGAATGCGAATAAACAACCTTCGCTTTGCAGACGATGTTGATATCTTGAAAGAATCTGAGATGGAATTAGAACGAACAGTACAGATGCTGAATGTTGAAGCCAAGACATATGGTTTGATTATGAACTTCGATAAAACAAAAACTATGGTATTTGGTGACAAGGAGATAAATCATCAAATTGTGGTCGAGGACATAGGGTTGGAGAATGTGGAGAAGTTTACATATCTTGGAAGCAACATAACCTACGATTTAGACTGCAAAAGTGAAATAAAGATACGCATAGCCAAAGGAACAGCCGTGCTGAAAGCCATGGACAACATTTGGAAAGGCAAGGCAATTAGTATGAGGACTAAACTGAGTGTATTAAAGACATGTGTGTTCAGCAGCATGATGTATGGATGCGAGACATGGGTGCTTACAAAGGCTTCACAAAAGAGAGTGTTGGCATTCGAACGAAAATGCTATCGTAAGATTCTCAGAATAGGATGGACTCAAAAGATCAGCAACGAAGAAGTATACAGAAGAATTAATCTGACTGAAAATCTCATGCAAACAATTATTCAGAGAAAGTTAAGACTTTTCGGACATATCTGCAGAATGAAGGAGGACAGAAAAATTAAAACTTTGATTTTTGGAATAGTGGAAGGCACAAACAAAAGAGGAAGACCTCACAGGGAATGGACAGATGACATTGAAGAATGGTGTGGAGCAAGTCTCCAGAAACTGAGCCACTCGGCACTGGACAGAACGGAGTGGAAAGACATTGTAAAGAAGGCATCAGACACCTACGGGCGCTGAGCCCATGGTTATTGAATGAATGAAAAATGTTCATTATCGACTGAAGGACCGAAGAGCAGGAATTGACAGTCTCGCTTACGTTCCTTTAGAAATATCGGAGCTGTTCGGCTGCACATTGATTGTGAATACGATGAAACTAATAGCATTCAATAAATAAGTTTCTTTGACATCGTAATAGAGTTCATGCAAGATGTTGTTAAAAATTGTGTAATTCTGAAATATCTCTAAATTTGTTGATAAAATGTTAAATGGTTATTCTTCTATCTGTGCATGAAGATGCTAATCTGCAGCCTGTATTACAGTTACAAGTTGGGTGAGAATTGTCGGAGGTTGGGGGGTTCAACCGCCTAGTCCTTCTAAAGACCCCCAGTTAGGTCTTCAGTACAAACCACAGGGGGTCGTTTCCAACCCCTCAGTTGGTGTAGTGTGATAATATTGTGCATATATTTTAGCATTTTCTTTCACAATTCCCTTTGTGGGTTACTAATAAAGTAATATTCTGGTTTATTGTGAGGTTGTGACCATGTGAATTGTATACTAATAAATTTGGTGATGTCATCACTTTAAGTAGTTTAAGCTTTTTGTTGCATTTTTTTATTTCATCAGTTTGCAAAATACGGATAAAATATTCAACTCCAAGTGGATCAAACTCATCAAGGTCTAACCCCCCAGTCTTTTTTCTACAATTCTCACTTTGGTTACAAGTCATAAAGCCATTGTGCGCGAAGCTCACAGTTAATCTCCTCGTACTCACTCGTCTTCTTTTTACGCTCTATTGAAGACTTTTCTTTTTGATCAGGCCTGGCTTGGGAGTGCCTCTGATTAGAGCCCTTGAAGAGGCGCTATATAAATTCCATGATTGATTGATTGATTGAATACATATAGACTTATAGTAAATGCCATTATATCGATTTTATTTTGCTCAGGTTTATTGTTTTTTGTTTCGACAGTTCTTAGTAACTGGGCCATTTGGAATTACGGGAGGAATTAAAAGAAGCAGGTGTCAGGTAGCTGTATTTCATATTAATCCTAAACATTTTCCTTCATTCATTTGGTTGAACCGTGAACATTAAAATAGAGTTCTGAAGTTTTTTTTTATCTTAACTAGTTGTTTTGTATTTACTGCAAATTCAGCTACCTTCGTCGCAGGCTGCATTGCTGCTACTATCATAACACATGGGTTCACTTGGAAATAGGTTTTGTTAAATATAGCCTAAATGCCATTTTAAGAGCAATGTAAACGTTTTCGAGTGTCTCATACGCATTCTTATGGATAGTCTACGAATCTAACATTAAAACTTCCGTCGTACCGCAATCGTAATCGTAATCGTGATCTCTAACCTTCTAAAGCCCCACTCGAAGGCCAAGCGCAGGGCACCAGCCTAACCACGAGCGCTACATCAAATCACAGAGGTTTTCCAGAAAGTAGTCCAAAAGAGATCCAAGTCCGGTTTCCAGAAGGCCAAATCAAATCAGAGGGGGTTTCCAGAGAGTAGTCCAAAAGAGGTCCAAGTCCGATTTCCAGGGTACCATATCAGGAGAGAGAGAGCAGCTGTCAAGGCGGGTGCTGTTTACGGCGAGAATAATTGGAAGGGGAGGATCAGATGAGTCAGGGTAGGAGAATTTGAAAAGGTGAGACTTGAGTTTTGAGTGAAAAGCCCGGGGGTGATAGATAGAGGAACAAGAGGAGGAGGATGAAGGACGGATTGCAATGATGATGGAGGCAATGAGAAACTGCGGAATTCAGAGTGGAGACCATTACAGAGGCGTGGGGCTGTGTTGGATATGGCTCGGTTGGAGTACTTTAGGTGAGTAGTGACTGAGGGTCGAGAAAGACTGAGATAGGACGATGATCGGGCGGAGCGGGTTCTCTGAATGGTGAAGAGATCACCAAGGTACTTGGGCTGGAAATATTGTAGGGAGTTGTAAGTTAGTGATAGGACTTTGAAGTGGATTTGCTCTGGGATTTTTAACGAATGGAGTGATTGAGGATGGGAGTGACATGGTGATGTTTGGCTGTTCTAGTGACAGCTCTGGCTAGTGAGTTTTGGATAAGCTGCAGGCGCTTGATTTGAGTGGATTCAAGGTTGAGGAAAAGAGAATTGCACTAATCAAGCTTTGAATGAACAATGGAGGTAGCAATGGTGGAGGCAGTTTTAAGGTCGAGCATGGGCCGTAAGCGTTGGAGGTCACGAATGTGCATGAAGCAGGAGCGCGAGAGGTTGAAGATGTGGTTAGAGAAAGAAAGGTGTGGATCAAAAGTAACACCAAGATTGCGGACAGGGGAGTCAGAGGTGAAGGTGAGAGGCGATGAGTTAGTCGAAAGGTTTATGGAAGGATCAGGGATTTTCTTGATTTGATCAGGAATGCCTAGGATGATGAATTCAGTTTTGGAAGGGTTAAGGCAGAGGAGATTGGATGACATTCACAGTGAAATAAGGTTAACCACGTTGAGTAGTTGTGTGATGGCGGTGGAAAAAGAGCCTGGGAAGAAGGATACGAAGAGTTGGGTATCATCTGCATAGAGATGGTGGTCGACAGGGAAGGATTTTATGAGATGGCTTAAAGGTGTGGCATATAGGATTAAAAGTAATGGACCCTGGACGGAGCCTTGAGGGACACCACAGGAAAGAGGGAGGTGTTATGAGTAGTGGTTGGAAGCTTTAACAATTAAGGATCGGGAAGACAAGTAGGACTGGAAACAGAGTAGAGCAGTGTCAGAGACGCCAAACCAAGAAGGTAGTCGTTGAAGAAGGAGGCTGTCATCAATGGTGTCAAATGCGGCGGAGATGTCGAGAAGACAGAGGCAGGAGACTTGTTGATGGCTGACGGCAGAGACCAGTTTATTGTAAAGAGAGGCAAGTAAAGTTTCTGTGGAGTGGTGTTTAGTGAAGTTAGATTGGTGGGAGTTAAGAACTGAATTTGAAGAAAGGGAGTCATTTAGCCGAGAAATGATAATACGTTCTGTTAATTTAGATAGAAAGGAAAGATTGGAGATAGGGCGGTAGTTGGATATGTTTTCCTTGTCAAGGTTTGCTGTTTTGAGAAGTGAGTGAAAATAGAATGCTTAAAGGCCATAGAAAAATTGCCGGTAGAGAGTGAGAGATTGATAATTTTGGTGATTTCAGGAACCAGGACAGAGACACAGTCTTTGTGAAGAGAGGCGAGGATAGGATCAAGTTCGACTGAATTTCATGTCTGTCTTGCAATGCCTTTGATTGGTGTGCATTGAATAATTGGAAAAGCGCTTTAATAGGCCTAGTTCTAAAATTAGATAATATTAAAAAATAAAAATTTTGCGGAATATCAGTTTAGAGTTATCTATTGAGTGAAGAGCTTTTATAGTAAGTGTTTGCTTGTTTTTCGAAAGGTTGTTACATTCAATGTCCTTTCAATCATATCCGCAGTTTTTGCTTCGGCCTTAATCTGCATTTCTGTAGCTGGTGCTGTCGCCTACGCAAATGGAGAGAAAACCTGTACAACCTATTACTATACGGCTTCAGATTACAACAATAATTACTATATATATTCAAGAGACTATTGTGACTACTCTATAACAGAGACGGTAAACATTTTAATCACAATACAATATATAAATATTTTAATAATAAAAATGGAAAGTTTTCTTACCCCTTTTGTTTAAGAACACTCAAATAGATTTTGATTTAAAGTTTGTCATTCTTTAAAATACATTATTAACCAGTTATTAGTGGCTTTGAATCGTATTCTGCTTTATCTGTTTTGCATGACGAAGAATAAATTGCTAAAATGTAAGATTATATTTTATAGCATTGCACCAGTTTTTATTTTTTAAGAAATAAGTAATGATCTAGTCGTGCATAGTAATAGTGTTCATGCACATTCACGTAATCTAATATTCAGGTGATGGTCGATGTAGGCTATATCTGATATCTTGCAATATTTGTAGACCAAGACTGGAATAGCAATGGAGGCGATGATGGCTATTCTGGGATTGGCAGAAGGCATTATAGCTATTTGGTCTTCAGTTATTTGCTGTACTATTGGAGCATGCTGTTGCGATTGTGGAGGTTCATGTTGCTGTCCATCAACTCCGTCCCAGAATCAAGTCAGTACACTTGTATCCATGAATGTGATGAAGGGTGCTTGCTGTCAGTATAATCCACCGTCAGGTCAACAACCTAATGTCTACACAACGTTTTCGCCAGGTTATCTTTTGCAATACACTTGCGTAACTAGTAAACGTTGCTTTAGATTCTTTTAGGTTAAGTTCGATGAGTTTTTAACCGAAGTTTATAAATTATTTCTAAAATAGGAGTTCATACTGCATGGCAATGAAGGAATTATAAGATATTTGATTTGGAATTAAAACAACATATGATTATAGATTTATTATCGACTAAATTAGACACAGAATTGAACTTTAACGGTTATTAGTTTCGAGACTAGATGTTTTATTAGAGCTTATAAATTATTAGAATGGAATTGATTAATTACAGTGCTCAGTCTACATAATTTATTCTGCCATCTAAAATAGAAACAATAAAAGCAAAACATTTGATGATTGCGCAACTGTTCCTTAAAGGCTACATTGCTGCTCAACAATATTGTCCAGTGGTTAGATCACAATATAGGACCCAAACGAGGCTTCGTGCCTGAATATAGGTTATATATTAACACATTAACGAAGCTTGTGCTATTGATTGATGAGTTTTATCGAAGGCATAGTTACAACTATTAATGAATATTTTCAGGTTTTTTGCTTCCTATCTGGTTCTCTGACCATGGTATTACCATACTCCACATGTCTTGCACATTTGCCTGTAGCTTGACGGCCTTCGAGCTACTGAAAATGGACCATATTAGGCCTATTCTAGAACCCCGACAACAATAAAATGCTATTTCTTGAAGGCGTGAAATAATGACCCTGTTGGAAGCAGATATTCCACTAAGTAGAAAAACATGACAAACCTTACTACACCTATCGCTACATTCTGTCAAAATTATGAAATGCCTCTATTAATGTTATTACATAAATTTCAAATTTTGTTTGTTCTTAATAAATTTATACATAAATTGCACATCCCACTTATTTTCACCGATTAGTTTAAATTTTATTCACGCGTTCACTCTTATGCAACTGCCATTGTTATTCCTATATTCCATATAGGTATAGCAATACTACTTTCATTACCAAATTCTTGTCCACAAGAGGACTGCAGTAACACGTTATTGTAGGGCAAATTGGTGGCAAGAATTGCCTTTCCAAACTAGAAGTATAATATCTTATGGGACATTCAAACGCCTGTTAAAGTTGTAAATGATAGCTTCACTATGCAACTAGCTCTAATAAACTAAAAATTTATTGATCTATATCCCCATGTAGTCTTCAATCCGGTTTTTAAAATCCCATTTTGTAAAGTGATTATGAATGCAGTCGTATCTTGTCTTCTGTATTACAACATGTTTCTGTTCTTATTGGTCGCCGGCGCATGGGTCCTGCGTGACTTCGCCGGCAGGCAGCCTGTCACTAAAGTTTGAGAAGTTTTACGGTTATGTTCATTTGCTTTAACGAATGTGGAAAACAAATTACTTACATACTTACAACAGAAGTAATATAGCAATTGGATATTTTCTTCTCAAGGATTCCTAAGGGCCGATATGAATATATTAATGCTATGTGTATTGTATTGTATTTTATATGGGCATTTATATATTATTTGTATCTATATGGATGTTGGTGAAAATGAGTGTTTGTTCATTTACTCCAACAGATCATGGCTCATACACTGGGCTACAGTTAAGAAACAAACTCAACTGTCCGGAACAACTCGCGGTACCTGGCAATGCAACATCGATATATGATGAAATTCACGATTATGATCATAATTGTGAATGAAGACAACTAACAATTCTGCTACTATGTCGAAATAGATAACTGGAATTTTTTGTATCTGCTAACCTTAAATTAAGTCTCGTATAAGTTATTATTACAAACTTTACAACCAAGTAGAGGAGCTTGATTTTCTAAATGACCAAAGTTAATCAGTAGACAGAGTGAACGTTGTTCTGTTCATTAGGCTAAACTTAATAAAATTGTTACACTACTTTAACTTGAGGGATTTGGTGATCTCATGACGTTTCGATTACCAATCAACAGCATGCTTTTTGTGCAGTGGAAATATGCCTCATTTGTAGACATTTATCAGAAGGAGGACGCCAACAGAAACCTCACTGTCATAATTTGAGAACATCATGTTTGCGCAGTAGGATGCATGTGCGCCCTTCAGAGTTGTTTACTATCTGCAAAAAGAACATTGCTTTTCATGAGTACATTGCTCTCGAGAAGATAAAAACGTTCAGGCAACGTCAATTGTCAACAAACAACATTGTAAATAGAGCAGTTTAAAGATATCGCATTGTTTAATTCCTGTTTAGAAGTGTCAGGACAAAAAGTAAACGTTTGATCGTATCGGAAATGCATGGTTTGCAGTAATCGTCACCCCTTGGAAGAATGTCAATTCTAAATTATGATACTTCCAGGAATTTGCATTTAAGCATTCGAAATTTCAACCAAATACTGATTGTTAGAGTCTAAACTGTTGCTCCGTCCTAGATGCCATCGACGTAGGGCCTAGGTATGAGAGGAACGACAGATGTTGGTCTTGGCTATTAATAGCGGATAATGAAACTTAATGAAGCGGGAAGTACGACGCCAATTCTGGTATAAAACAGTTACTGTTGCAAGAACGAAGCAATTAAAAGAAATTACGTTATAAATATAAACATTTTACATTTTGTTAGAATAAACATTTTGATGTCTTCTAAGCTTATTTAGGCCTATATTTTGTATTGTTTGCAATATTTTTCAGAAGGCAGCATGCATCAAATATAAATCCGTTTGCTATACGTTATTTAAATTATTTTCTACAAAACGTGTTTGATTCACGGTAGCATTGGAAACCCAGTCTAAGGTAAGAATATCAGGAGTCCTAAAGGTCAACCTCTATGTTAGTCACATTACGTATGAGGTCTCCTTTGAGATTCTGTTGTTGGGGTTTTAAATAGAAACAGTACAGCAAATCTTAAGCTTGCAAATTACACAATTTAAGTAAGCTTCTGGGTCCAGTGCTCGAAATGGACCGGAACGCACCGGAACGCCGTTCCGGTTCGTCAAATGCATTCGTATTATCGTTCCCTTTCGTCCAGATATATTATTGTGGAAAATACTTTGAAATTAATGTGAATGCTCCCATATCTTTGACTAGCGTTCCGTTCGTAAAATTTTCCATTTCGAGCACTGTCTGGGTCCAGCCAAATACCAAGATCACGGTCAGTAGTTGAGAAGGCATAGTCAGGGAATTAAGATGCAAGAGCAGTGAGGTCAAGTTTGGCGACATGCTACCTTGTGCTTAGGCTTTTGATATGCCATTGCACGCTATGTTTAGTTGAGGACGTATTTAAGTGAAGTAAGATAGCACTCTTCAACAGATCGATCTAAATGATTGTGGATATCATTATCAGGTTTTATGCTTCTTGTTTGGTTTCCCAACCATAATAATTCCACACTACATTCAAGATGTCTCGTCGATTTGTCTAAAACCAAAGGCCCTTGGGCAAGTGAATGGCCCCTATCATGCAACCCGACAGCCGTACAATGTCAGTTCTTAAAACCCACAACCCCGATTTCTGAGGGACAAAATGAATGAGTGTGCATGCGCACATAACATGCATTTATGTGTAGGCATGTGTGGTGCTGGTGAAATCAGTGTTTGTTCTTTAAATCCAAAAGGTCAAGGATCATACACTGGACAATATATTCTGGAATGAGAACAAACCTCGCATCTACGAAACAACACACGACATCATGCGATTCAACATCGAACTAAGATGAAATCCACGAGAAAGAAGTTATGACAATGATGTGAATGAAGAGAACCAACAACTCAATTTCAAATAAAATTTTCATAATGTAACTGCTGGCCTAAAATTGTATAGACTATTGTAATCATCATCAAGTATACTATCATGCACATTAGCCTAATTCTCTAAATTGTCAGAATTGATCTTATGTCAATGAAAATTTGCTCTATGTAAGCTTATAGGCCACAATGAATAAAATCCCTACACAACTTTAGCTTCAGAGGTTTGGCAGTCTCATGTTCTCGATTACCATGCGGCGGCTTTCCTGTCACGTAGTGTAGGCCTAAATATCTATTTTTCATCAAGATCTTTATCAGCAGAAGGGTAATAACAGAACCTCACTGTCAGGACGTCGGAACCTTCTTTCGCAGTGGTAGACAAGGATGACCTTCTGAGTGGAACGATGCCAAGAAGAGACCACAAAATAATGCCGTGCATGTTTACATTACTTTAGAGAGAAGATGAAATCTTCAGATAAAGCTCAGTGTGAACAGTAATTATGCAGGCCCGAAATCAAGCAGTAGAAAATAACTGTTGTTTAATTTCATGCTTATGAGTGTCAGAATAAAAATTTATAACGTTAGCCTATAATGGAAACGCATGGTTTGCGGTTATCATCACCGTTTATAAGAATGCCCGTTTCACATGATATTTGAATCCTTTGAAGGTAGAATTGCCAAGAATCTTAGAAAACAGTCTCTATATTACTACATATTATGCATGAAAGTGAACTTTGACGTTTCTTGAAAAGGTTTTAAGTGTTATAAACAAAACAATAGACTCTTAAGCTTGCAAATTAGACGAGGCCGTTGTACAGTCTAATCTAATGATGTAGTGATTGACTTGAAGTGGTCTAACGACCCTTTACGCATTTCGGCTGTTACATGTACCTATAATTATTAGTTTCAATCACAATAAACTCAAACGACTGTAATTAACTGTTATAAACAAAACAATCGACTCTTAAGCTTGTAAATTAGACGAGGTAATACAGTCTAATGATGCAGTGATTAACTTGAATTAGGCCTAAGTTGGTTAACAACTCAGTACTTTTGTCCTTGGTCTAACAGGAAGATGGTCTTAAAGTCATTTTATACAATTATTAATGTTGCCTGACATTTCGTAGATCTAAAAATTACTCGAATAGATTTATCTCAATTTTTCTTAGGCGAAATCGATTTAGATCGAGTATAAGTCATCTGTTATCAAGGCATGATACAGCAAAATTGTAGCCTAGACAATGTATCAAATGAATGTTTGGTAATTCGCCTAGGCTACGGCGAGGAACAGCCCAGGATTTCGATTAGCAGCAAAGTTTCCCATTAATTCATTTTACTTCTCTTGCCTGTTCGAAATATTTTGTATATAGACTGCCAAGACTGGTATTCCATTAGTGTTGGAATAGAGAATATCGTACAATAGGTCTAATGCGCTATATGGTGAAGAGGCCTATACATGTTAAAGTGGGCATTGCTACTTTTAGTGTGTGCTATGCAACTACACACAGTGACAGGATAATACGTAAATAATGACGCAATAATTTTTATTGGTGTTCGTGATACTGGTTAAAGGAGAATTTTGGGACACTGGCTCCAGTGCCACATTAAGATCGTGGAGAAGCAGTTTGTGAATTACAAGTAAGGTAATGTAATCGTTGAGTTACTACACGCAACAGGAGTCCGTAGGATTTCTGGATCCTGCAACTGCAGCAAAAAGACGATAACCATCCAATGTCGAGACTATTTCCTAAAGATCTGACTTGCTTAGCGTTACATTACATAGCCTGGGGCCATGGGTAGAACCAATCAGTGATGGTCATGCTTACTTCGACTTCGAACAGACAATTTCAGAACTCATATAATAATGTTTGCTTTGTACAATTAAACCTGAACGGATGGCATATAAAATGTAGTTTAAAGTATCAGTGTGCACGTGCACTGTGCATTCAAACCAACACAATACAGGCCATAAAATTGCATTTCAGGCTGTTGACCGAGGTCAAAAACTCTTTATGGACATTAAACCGTGCTTAACTAAATGCATGAAAGTTTCTGTTGATTTGAAAACAGTTTAGCGAAGGCTCTGAATAAATTATTTTAATGCAATAATTTAATACAAAAAATATCAGTTTAAAACTTTTTTACTTTACTACAAGTGGATTATCAACGAAACGTTTGTTTGCACTGTCGACCAAGCCTATGTGGCCTCTTAATTAGAAGACGGTGAAGTTATAGCCTTATAATCGCGGCAAAGTCTGACAGTAAATGCATGCTAAGTGATTGGTACAATAAAAGAGAAATTTTACCGTGGATGAGAAGTCGGAGCTTTCAAGTATAAACCAGCTTGACATTTGATCATAATTCATCACTGAAGTGCGAGTCAGTAACATTCTCTCATTTCTAACCTGTTGAGACCAATGTTCGCGTTAGTTAATATCAACGTAGCAACAGTATTACTTTAGGGCTTGAGTTCGAGCCTTCCTTACACTCTCTGAAGCATACTCTAAAAGAACCTGAAAGTGTTTGTTCGATAGTCCGTCCCTGGTCGTCTTCTCGTTTTTCTCTACACCCTTCTTGTTATCCAGATGTACGTATTCAATCGATCATATTTTTAGTGCCAGCGCTTTTCTTTTACTTCTTGATGAATTAAAGCTAAAATTAGCACTTAACTGCGATACTAGGCCTAAATATTTATAATTAATATATTAAATTCTTCAGAAGGTTTGATATACTTTGTCGAAACGCTGTCGTTTTTGTGGCCTGACACCTGATTTTGAATATCATTTACGTTCAGTTATCGTAATCGTAATTGAGGGTTTATATAGCACCTCTAGACTCTCAACAGGAAATCTACTCAGAGGCAATCCGGACTTCACAACACAAGACCGTGATCAAATAGAATGTTTCATCGATAGTTGGAGAAATAGAGGTGGAGCAAGGGCAAGAAGTTCATGAGGCAGGTTGCGCGGCAATCTGTTTCAGAGCGAAGGGTTAACCATGGCGAAGCTACCATGTTGCATTGAGGAAGTACAGGGCGGACGGACAACCAGCCAGACGCATTAACAACAGAATCAGTGAAGTCGATGCTCTTTCGGATGGGCAGCCAGTGCAGCTCATCCCGTAAGTAAATAGAAAAATAACTGAACATTGGATTCCTACCGATTAACCGAGCCACAGCGAGTAAAACAGATTGAAGTTGTTCAGTGTGAAAAAAGAGACACCTGCATAAATAGCATTGCTACAGTCTACCCTAGTATACATAGATTCGTACATCGGAGTAGAAGCAGCTTTGGGAGAGAATGAGTGACGTACAGTGAGCTACGACATCTAATCCTAGCTGCTGCCCCGAAGACGTGTGAACTGGACCCGGTCCCCACGTTCCTCGTCCAGGAGTTCGTTGATGACCTCCTGCCGTTTCTCACTCTGCGCTGTAACCGTTCGATTCAAGAAGGCCAACTGCCTACCTCCCAGAAGAGGTCTATTCTCCTCCCGGCCTTGAAGAGGGATGGACTGGATCCTAATGATCCAGAAATTACCGCCCTTTTCCAAACGTTACATTCCGCTCTAAACTTTTAGAGCGAATAGTTGCAAATCAGTTAACTGTTTATCTTAATACAAATGGTTTACTCCATCCAGTCAGTTTTTCAGAAGAACCAGTCTATCGAGACCCTACTGCTTCGCCTCCTGTCTGATTTATATGGCGCCATAGAGAGTGGTCAGGTTCGGGCCCTTTTTTGACGTTAGCCCTGCATTTAACTCAGTTGACCACACCATCCTTCTCCAGCGCCTTTCAGTCTCATTTGGAGTGGTTGACAAACCATTAGACTGGCTCTGCTCTTTTCTTACTGGTCGCTCTAACTGTGTCGTTACTTCCTCTTCTAGGTCCTCCTGGGTTCTTGCTCTGTTTGGTGTTCCAAAGGGGTCTGTCCTTGGCCCATTGCTCTGCATTCTGTTTACTTCTGATATCAATTCCTTGTTGCGGTCTTGTGGACTGCTGCATCACCTCTATGCTGATGACATTCAAGCATACATCCATTGCCGTCCTACAGAGGCAGCTGCTTTTGTTGGCCGGATTTGCCATGCCATTGACACCCTTTCTGGATGGATGGCTTCTAATCGGTTACTGCTGAACCCATCTAAACTCAGTTTGTTTGGCTTGGTAGTCGCAGACAGCTGGCAAAGATTGACCTGCACTTGTTAGCAGAGGTCTTCCCCATGTCTCCTTTTCGCTTACTATCCGGGATATGGGGGGTGACAATTGACGAAGAGCTTACTTTTTCTCAGCATGTTAACTTGGTCACCTGGAGTTGCTGCTACCAGCTCCGGCAGTTGCGTGTTGTAATACGGTCCCTTTCTTATGACGCGGCGGTAATCCTTGTTCACGCTTTTATCTCCACTAGAGTTGACTATTGCTGCCAGTGCATATTTTAAGGAATTTTAACTACTGGGACAAATCAGCCATGGGTCTGGTCGAAGAACTTTTTCAGGAATGAATTTCCACAAACTTTTACACTTTTTCTAGGAATTCATCTCCAAAAAAGTTTATGACCTTTTTTTTTAGTCATCACCTTTTTTTACATTTTTCTCGGGTCTCCTAATGTCATACCTTTCTCATTTTACTACTGGGACAAATCTTTAAATTCTTTCCACATTTGTCCCACTAGTTATACTTTTTACATACATTGCCTGGGACAAATCAGCCTGACTACTGGGACAAATCCTAAGACTACTGGGACATTTGTCCCAGTAGTTATACAGTTAAAATATGCCCTGATTGCTGCTCTATTCTCACTAGACATCCATTGGCTCTAATTGGGCGGCTTGACTGGGTCCTTCGCTCTGCCGCTCGGCTCATTGCCCATATCCCAAAATATGCATCAGTATCAGCTTATTTGCGCGATGTCCTACATTGGCTTCCTGCCTCGCAGCGCATCTCCTATAGGATTGCTTCTCTTGTTTGGCGGTCTCTCTCTGGTGAAGCTCCGTCTTACCCCTATCTGATCTCTGCTGTCCGCTCTCTAGCCTAATATCCCGCCGAGTTCTGCGTTCTGCAACTGGAGGTGAGCTGTTGGTCCCTCGGTCCCGCTCCTCAGTTAAACAGCGTCGTGCCTTCTCAGTGGCTGGCCCCACTACGTGGAATGGGTTCCCACCGTCTTTGCGCCTATTTCCACGAGGCAATTCACCTGTTTTCTACCGTCTCCTTAAGTCTTCTTTTTTTAACCGTGGCTGGACTGGGAACACCTCTCAGTAGGTTTCTTTAACATGGGCTATATAAATTATCAAAATGAATGAATGAATGAATGAATGAATGGATTCACAGTGAATAAAACGATTGAAGTTGTTCCGTGTGAAAAAAGAGACACCTGCATAAATAGCATTGCCACAGTCTACCCTAGTATACATAAATTCGTGCATCGGAGTAGAAGCAGCTTTGGGAGATAATGAGTGGCGTACAGTGCAGATCTGGCGCACTTAATAAAGCATGTTCTTGATGCTGTTTTTACATTCTCTGAGAAGGTTATTTCCTGATCCAAGGTCACGCAACTAGGAACATGAAGCATTGGGAAAGTAGAGCTGCAAATAATACAAGTCTCTTTTTGGAGCTACCAGCGTCCAACAAGCCAGAACAATAAAGTTTTAGATGGATTAAGCCGGAGACGGTTAGACAGCTTCCAAGTGAAGATAGCATCAAACGTATTCTCAACTCAGGAGAATGCATCTACGTCTTGGCCATAAATCTATGCTCAATTGTCATCGGCATACTGGTGAGTGACAACCACAGCAAATTAGAGAACATGACTTTGGTCAGCAGCATGAAAACATAGAGCAGACGACCCAGAATGGAACCCTGTGGGCCGTGGCAGCCAAACGGAGACCAAGGATCGAGCGAAAAAATAACCAAGCCATGTGCATAACCCAGGTCAACAATTGCAAAGAAATCTGCAGTTATGGTTTGCAAGAACTCCGTGGAATGGAAACTCTTGAGACAAGGTTGATGCTTTGCAAAGAAGCAATTTGCTTCCAGGGAACACGTTAACCGCCTACACATAATCTTTCAGTTCGCGAGTTTCCGATGGCGACGATAGCAGTAGTTGACAAGGCTCTTCAAGGAGATGGTCGTCTGGCATGATATAATTAATACTGTCGGCATTAGAGCGTCTTCGGTGAAGCGGTGAACCGATAAAAAAATCGTCGGTGGCCATGAATAGTTGATGTTAACTGTTTGCTCAAGTCGAGTGACCTAGAGAACTGAACAGCACAGGCCAGTCGACGGGGACCATCTAGCAGAGCATCTCTCTCTACCGGAATACGCCTTTCACGTGTGTGATACGATGGATCCTGGTAGTACGATCCTCAGAGCACCTCTTTCATCTCTAAAGTCGCTGAAGTCGTCTGACATCACAACAGGCTCATCAAACCATGAAGTGAGTGGTTGGCCTCCAAGGGGCCTATACAACGGGAAGGAGACTGTCGGGCAGAGTGCACACTGAAGACTCGTGGATGACGATGAGTTCTTTTGACGAACTGCCTTTTATGGTTTTCAGGTCATAACAGAATGGAGTGCTGAAAAAGTCAATTTGGAAAGTGAAAAATCATTAGTTGGGCCATACGCGTTAATATGACTTGTATGAGCGACAATGACACCACCACTGACCAAATGCAGAACATGACCAAATGCAGGACATGACCCAATGCAGGATAAAACCCAATGCAGGCCATTCTCCCCTACAAAAAACGCTTTTTAACTTTAGAGTAATAAAAACAAATTTCTTATATATAGAAACAAATTTAAATCAATTAAGATCAAGGCTCAAAAATTGTTTTATGCCAGTGAGTTTACTAAATATAGTAATGATATAAAACAAACCTGGAACATCATTAAATCCATAATTAATGCTAAGCCCCTGAATCTCTAATAGAAAGCATCACTAGGGATGGCAGGTTAATTACTGACAATGAAGAGATTGCTGAGGAGTTTAATAATTATTTTACAGGTATTGCACATAACCTAGCATCAAAGATTCCCGCCTCAAATGATTCACCCCTGGAATATCTTACTCCAGCACCTTTGAACTCTTTTGCAGCCCTCCCAACCTCTCCTGAGGAATTACTTGAGATCAACGGTACTCTTAAAATAACTCGCAGTCAAGGGCCTGACTTGCTTGACCCAAGTATTATTAGTCCTAACCTTAAAATGTTAGTAAACCCACTTTCGGAAATAATAAATTGTTCTTTAGCAACTGGCATAGTTCCCAATAACATGAAAAGATCTACTATTATCCCCATCTTTAAACAGGGAAACAGGGACGAGCTTGAAAATTATAGGCCTATATCCATATTGCCATTCTTCTCAAAGCTTCTTGAAAAAGTCATGTATCAACGTCTATATGACTATGTATCAAATCTGATATCTTATTTCATTCTCAACATGGGTTCAGATCGGGGCACTCGACAGCAATGGCAGTTATTGATATGCATGACAAACTAACACAAGCCATAGAAAATAATGTTTATTCCATAGGATTATTTCTAGACCTATCAAAAGCTTTTGAGACTGTGGATCATCACATCCTCATATGCAAGTTGGAAAGATATGGTGTGAGGGGAATTGCGCTATCCTGGTTTAAAGATTACCTTAGCTCGCGTTACCAACAGGTAAAATGTAATAATAAGGCATCTAAATTCAAAATAATTAGGTATGGTGTACCACAGGGGTCAATTCTAGGTCCTCTTCTATTTTTACTATATATAAATGACCTACCTGATGCATCGTCAGTTCTTCACTTCATACTATTTGCTGATGATTCCAATGTCTTCTTTTCACATGGTTCTTATGACGATTTGTATAGCATGATGAATAAAGAGCTTATAAATTTAATGATTTGGTTTAAAGTAAATAAATTATCCTTGAACTTAAAAAAGACCAATTACATATTGTTCAGATCTCACAGGAAATCATTACCTCTTAAAACAGGTAAAATTGTAATGGATACTGTGGAAATTCCACAAGTAACCTCTGCCAAATTCTTGGGTGTTTACATAGACCAGTTTGTTACGTGGAAGGACCATATACAGGGTGGGCCAAAAAAGTAACCCCCTAGACGTTTTTGCTAATATTTCGGCCAAAAGTAAGAATTTTTATATCAAATTTTACTGGCTGAAAGGTAATTCATATTTACGTATAACAGCCAAATTTCAACAAAATATTTCAAATAGAACCAAAGTTATATCACTTTTACTGAGTCCACCCCCTGTTTTTTGATGTTCAAAAAACATGTAACGCAACAAAAAGTAACAAAAACCGATTTTATTAAGTCACATCTCAAATAATTGGTATCAAACCGACTTGATATTGCTTCACAACTTGTGTTCAGTGTGTCCATCACCAGTACCCACACATGTTCTGAGCCTCTTTGTAAAGTTTTTGATGACCTCGTTGTCGTTGATAGGTTTCAGAGGTAAACCCTCCCATATCAACTCCAATGCGACCATCAATTCTCTTATCGTTTTTGGCTTTGATCGCAGATTCTGGTATTTCTCCAGCATAAATCCCCACACGTGATAATCCACCGGGTTCAAATCCGGAGAGTTTGGGGGCCATTGGTCCTTCTCATTGAAACCAGGGCAACTGACATTGAGCCAATCTTGCGTGAGACGATCAGTATGTGCTGGAGCACTGCCTTTCTGAAAGATGAATCCAGCTGGCTGCAGACGCTTGCAATCTGAAATTAATTCTGCAAGCAGGGGAGAAACGTAATATGAGGCATTTACCTTTGCCTTTCATAAACAAAATGCAGTCGACCTTTGCCACCAAAAGAAATACCAGCCGACACCATAACATGTGGAGCGAACTTCTCGCGTTCAACGATCAAGCGATCAGGTCCGACATCTGATTTCTTGCCGCTAGACCAATTTACGATTGTTTTGGTTGCTGATTGGTGGATTGAGATAAAAGTTCTTCTCATCCGTGAATAACAGTCGTTTCGTGTCGTGAACCTTCAGCTGTCTGTTTGATACCAATTATTTGAGATGTGACTTAATAAAATCGTTTTTTGTTACTTTCCTTGCGTTACATGTTTTTGGACCATCAAAAAACAGGGGTGGACTCGGTAAAAGTGATATAACTTTGGTTCTGTTTGAAATATTTTGGTGAAATTTGGCTGTCATACGTAAATATGAATTGTCTTTCAGTCAGTAAAATTTGATATAAAAATTCTTACTTTTGGCCGAAATATTAGCAAAAACGTCTAGGGGGTTACTTTTTTTTGGCCCACCCTGTAGAGAAAATAGCCTCTAAAATAGCAAAAAACATAGGTGTTATATCTCGTGTTTCTTACTTAATACCTATTAAAGTTAGACAGACTTTATATTATACTTTGATTTATCCTTATCTTGCTTACTGCACAATGGTTTGGGGTTCTAACTATGCTTATCGACTGCACAAAGTAATAACACTTCAAAAACGAAGTATGCGCATCATAGCAGGCTCCTCTTATTCTGCTCATACGGACCCTTTATTCACTCACTATCGAGTATTAAAACTTGACCAGATTAAACAAAAACAGATCAATGAGTTTATGCACCGTTACATATTTAAAACATTACCCAAAAAATATAATAACCTTTTTACTTTCACTGCTGATGTTCACTCCTACAACATCAGAAATCGATCCCTCATTAGAACTATTTTTGCACGCACTAACTCCCGTAGATACTCGATTAGAATCACAGGTCCTTCAGCTTGGAATGCACTACCTAAAGAGATCCGCATAGTCTCCAATTTACACTCATTTAAAAGAAAAGTTCACTCCTGGTTGATAGCTCAAAATTCTGATCCAATTTGATTTGGTTGTTAGGATTTGCTTCTTAAAATGCCGGTGACTGCTATAGTTATCGGATTAACACTGCCTTCGCTTATTATTACATGTGTAATCTGCTACACTGTAGCCTAGTTAATAGTCTCTCCTATTGTGCAAAGGAGTATCTGATTTATAGTCACTCTGTGAAACCTGCTCTGTTGAGGCATTGGTGTAACATACATTGTTTATTTAAACAAAAACAAAATTTGTATAGCTGGTTTAATGATTGTGTTGTCGCAACCTGTCCTAGGAATGCAATGATGTAGCCTACTGTGAATGCATGGATATTACCTAAATTACAGATGCAATGATGTGATCTATTTTTCAATTATAATGGAGTATTTTACTTCTCAACTGTATTAGATAATCTCTTAAGGGTTTCATTGGGTAACCTCTATCTTATTGCATATTAAATGCACTGTATAATACATCATACGGATGTACTGTCACGTCACATTTTATGAATTAATGTTTTTTACAGAAGGGTTAATTTACTCCTCTGCAGATTGTGTAATCAATTTGGTATTTGAGTATGTATGTATATGGGATGGTGTGTGGACATGTGCTAATCTGTATGTATCTATGTATGTTTGTTTAAGTGTTTGTATGCGTGCTGTGTGTATGTATGTGAGAGTGTATGTATGTTGTTGACACGCATGCATATATGTAGGGCTATGAAAAGGTATGAGTGCTTTCAGGTGTATAAGTAGGTTGTATCGCTTGGGTGCAAATGGGTATAAGTGTGCATATATGCGTGTGGGCTAATTTGGCATGAAAGTATGTATTTAGGTGACTGCTCATGAATAAGCTGAGGTTTTCTCTAAAAGTTTAATCCACGGAATTATTATAAATGTTCACATGATTGATCACAGGTTATGTTATCTTGGCGTTAGTTAAGTTCTTGTTATGAACAGTGAAAACATTGTACAATGATAATTATACTTACAAGCTTTAATTAAGTAATGAGTTCAGAATGATGGATGATTGACTGCTTTCCACTTACTGTACTACTACCCAGGTGGCCCTTGTAGCGGGGTCATTTGACCCCTTTTGGGCCTCCTGTGTAGCCAAACTTTGGAATATAATAATAATGCATGTTTCAGCTTTAACTGTAAAGTTTGGTTACCAAATAAACAGTGTCAGTGTCAGTGTCATCATTTAGACGGTTGCCGAAAATGCGTCGCAGTTTTCACATATCAGCGATTAGTAAATATTCATAACTTTATTCTATTTTCAGATTGAAGATGCAGCAGCCAATAAATATTAATCCAGTACAGGTGGTTGTCCTCACACAACCCGGGGCAACTGACACACAGAGCAGATACAAAAATATGAAAAATGGTTCGGCGGGGCAGCTCATTACATCAGGAGTACTACACATTTTAATCGGCGTTC
The DNA here is from genome assembly GCA_963556255.1 of Allolobophora icterica. Taxonomy (NCBI): domain Eukaryota; kingdom Metazoa; phylum Annelida; class Clitellata; order Crassiclitellata; family Lumbricidae; genus Allolobophora; species Allolobophora icterica. The sequence goes on from OY744616.1 coordinate 16,691,540, forward strand.
TCTGCATTATTTTTCAAGGCATTGCTTTGGAGATATATGTGAATGGGTCGTATATCCCTTCCTATTCTGGCCTCGACTACATTGGACACGGCTTCTGGACTGGCGCAATGGTAAGCAACAATCGATGTCTCAAATGTATAGCTATTAATTTATTGCTCATGATAGGGTGATCGGCCAAGCGCATGGCTATTATCGAAGTCTGAGTAATTAGATTAGCCTACATTAGTAACTGGCTTTAGCCTGAATTATAATTTGTAACGACCCTAGCGCATTTTACTCATCGTAAAGTTCTACTAGACACATGTGTACCAGCGTAATCTGGGAAGTAAACGGAAATTCTTGGAATGCGCTGTCCCCGTGTCCATGACCTTGCGATTCTACCATTATCGACTTAAAGACCGAAGAGCAGGGATTGAGCGCCTCGCCTGCGTTCGTTTACAATTATCGGAGCTGTTTGGCTGCACATTGATACGATGAACTAATAGCATAAAATTAATGCTTCTTTAACATCGTAATACAGTTCATGCAACATGTAGTTAAATAATTATGTAATTCTTAAATATCTCTAAAAATTTTTTATAAAATATTGAATGGTTATTCTTCTATCTGTGCATGAAGATGCTAATCTGCATCTTGTAGACCCTATTACAATTCATGCTATTCCTATGATACGCGGTTGGAGGGGACCAGACAGCCAAGCATTCAGCAATGCTCTTCGACGATCGATGCTCTCTTCTGACCCTGCAGTACTGGACTCGCTGTCCGTCTCTGAACTATTCGACCTCTATACCTCCACTATGAGCGAACTATTGGACAAGATGCTACCACAAAGAAAGATCCGAACTCGAGTCCGTCTTCTTGTGCTGTGGTTCGATGGCGAGTGTCGTCAGTCTCTTCGTCGTGCACGCTGCTATGAGCGCCGTTTCCGACGTACGAAAGATCCAGTCGACAAACGTACTTGGGTTTTCGTGGTCTTCATCGCCTTTACCACTCCAAAGAGGCCCACTATTGGGAAAACTTAGTAACTAAGAATGAAAAGAACCCAAAGCGTCTATGGGTTACCATATCGGGTCTAATGGGCCACACCTCCAACCAAATTACCTCTCCGACCTTCTCGGGCACAGATGGACAAACTGGAGGCACTCCGGGCTTCCACAGCTGATGATCCACCACCAATATTCTCCTCCACCGACGCCTCCTTTGATGGGTTTCGGCCCATCACGGAGAATGAACTTCGTCGTGTCATAAATTCCTTTAACCACAAATCATGTGAACTTGACCCCCTCCCAACATTTGTCATTGTTACTGTTTTAGATGCTATAGCCCCATTTTTGGTCTATAGCTTTAATCGTTCCCTTATTGAAGGGTCCCTTCCGGCATCACAAAAGCGGACCCTAGTTCTTCCTACTCTAAAAAGCCTAACCTTGACCCTAAGTCCTGCCTTACTTTTCTAGCTCTCTTTGATGTATCGGCAGCCTTTGACATGGTCGATCATGAGATTCTTCTTCGCCGTCTTCAAATCTCATATGGTTTATCTGGTCCCCCTCTATGCTGGTTCCAATCCTATCTTACTGACCGAACGCAAAGGGTGATCCTGAGTGCCTCAAGAACGCCCTGGGTTGGAATTAACTATGGTGTCCCCCAGGGTTCTGTTCTTGGTCCTATCCTTTACATTCTTTTTACCTCTGGCATTCACTCTCTCTTTTCTAAGAGTCTTGCATCTGGCCATCTCTATGCTGACGATGTGCAAACTTATGTCCATGGTCCCCAGCTGACCAACTTCTTCTTGTTCGCTCCATTGACTCCCTTTCTCAAGATCTTCGCTCATGGATGCTCTCTAATCGGTTAAATCTTAATCCCTCGAAAACCCAACTCATTTGGTTTTGTACAAAGCAACAATTATCTAAACTTGATTTAACACTTCTGTCAGCTCACTTTCCGACCTTCTCATACTCTACGAATGTCCGTGATCTGGGAGTCACCTTAGATAGTTCATTAACCTTTGCGTCTCACCTCTCCTTACTTACTCAAACTTGCTACTACCACTTGAGAAGACTGCGAGCTATCCGTCGATCCGTCTCTCCTGCAGTTTTCACTACCATTATCCATGCATTTATCTGTTGCCGCATTGATTATTGCAACTCTTTACTGGTAGGCCTTCCGAAAGTCTGTCTTTCTGCCCTTCAATCGGTACTTAACGCAGCTGCTCGCCTTATTGCTCATCGGTCTCGGTTCTCCTTCATCTCTACTTACATGACTGATGGCTTGCATTGGCTTCCTATCTCCGCTCGTATCCACTTCAAAATCATAGCTCTTGTCTCTAAGGCACAGCAGGGCTTAGCTCCAGCGTACCTTTGTGACCTGATGCGCAAACCTCTCTCAGCTTCTTCTCATCGACCCCTACGTTCTTTGAATCGGTTTGATCTATTCGTTCCCCGGGTGAGGTCTGCCCTGGCTCAGTCTCGCTCTTTCGCTATCGTGGGTCCATCCCTATGGAACTCCCTTCCCTTGGTACTGCGTGTGACCCTACTTACTAAGTTCTCTCTCTCTCTTTGTTGTTCATCGTTTAAAGTCATTTCTGTTTCCGCGAGGCTCACATGCTGAGAGCGCCTCTGAATAGTTCACACTGTCAGAGGCGCTTTATAAATTCGCAGATACCATACCATACAGTTACAAGTCGTAAAGCCATTTGCGCGAAGCTCATTGTTAACACGCAGGCCTATAGATTTACAGTTAATTCCACTATATGGATTTTATTTTGCTCATATTTATTTTTTTCTGTTTCGACAGTTCTTAGTAACTGGATCATTTGGAATTACGGGAGGAATTAAAAGAATCAGGTGGCAGGTAGCTGTATTTTATGTTAAGCCTAAACATTCACCTTCGTTCAGTTGGGTGAACTGTGAACATTCAAATAGAGTTCTGAAGTCCTTTTACCTCAATAATTATTAGTTGTTGTGTATTCACTGCAAATTCAGCTATCTTCGTCGCATGCATGTTGGATGCTCTACTAATCTAACTTTAAAACTTCCGTAGTACCACTGTAATAATGCTGAAGACTAAATCCAGGGTGAAGCAAGTCAAAATTCAAAAGGAGAATTTGAAAAGAACAAAAAATACCTTAGATAAAATGGAAGATAGGAGTCTTGCTCGAGCTCTGAAAGTCAGTACAGGCTTTGCAAGTAAGCGAATGCCTGAATATTTTCCGAGTCTGAGGCAAACATTTGAAAAGTAACATAAGCTCAGTGATAGTTCCCCTTGTCCTCGGTAAAGCCAGAGTTATGAGAGGCCTTGAGAGTCTATGGAAACAGAGTCTTGCGCACGATTGTCCAGGTAAAAAACAGTCGCTGAGATGTTATAAGAAATCGAGCAACCTGCCAAAATTTTCCTTTACCACAATGAAATCCATCCCGTTTCCATGTAACGCACCTGGATTCACATCTCACATGAAATAGTAAACAACAATGCGCAGCTACGCACCGCCATTTGGCCATTGTAATCTTGACCTATGTTTATGCAAAACAAGGATGTATTAGTTTAAGATAGACACCTAAGCGCATAATATGTGTGTTCTATCCTCTTGTAGATAAGATGGAGGTTCGCGTGAACTGAATTTGTCAGCTGTCAAGCAACGTCCTTGTTTCAGCGTACTTATCCTCCTAAATTTTCTTTCTGAGTCATCGGAATGTATCGACTGAATTGCATATCTGTTTTGCAATGCCTTCGATTGATGTGCACTGAATTATTGGAAAAGCGTATTAGTAGTTCTAGAATGAGATAATATTAGATAAACATTTTACGGAATATCATTTTAGGGTAATCCATTGAGTGAGAAGTTGTATAGTGTTTGTTTGTGTTTCTTAAGGTTGTTACATTCAATGTCCTTTCAATCATATCCGCAGTTTTTGCTTCGATCTTAATCAGTTTTTCTCTACCTGGTGCTGTCGCCTACGCATATGGAGAGTACTACTGTGAATACAATTACTATACGACTTCATACTACAATGGTGTATATGGGCCTGATTGTTACTACACAATCACGGGGATGGTAAAAAAATTAATTGCAATACTATATAAATATTTTAATATTTTAATAATAAAAGTTTTCTTGCCCCTTTTGTGCAAGGGCATTCTAAGAGATCATGAATTAAAGTTTGTCATTGTTTAAAATGCATCTTTTAACCAGTTATTAGTGGCTTTGAATCGTATTCTGCATTTATCTGTTTTGCATGACGAAGAATAAAATGTTAAAATGTAATATTAAATTTATTTTTACAGCAGTTCACCATATTTTATTTATAAATAAAATAATGATTTAGTCGTAGTTAGTAATAGTATTAATGCACATTCACGTCATCTGATACTTAGGTGACGAGGTCGATGGTTAACCAAGAATTGTAAGCTATACCTAACATCCTGCAATATTTTGTAGGACAAGAAGGGAATAGCAATGGATGCGCTGATGGCTATTCTGGGATTGATAGAAGGCATTGTAGCTATTTGGTCTTCAGTGACGTGCTGTAGAATTGGAGCATGCTGTTCCGACTGTGGAGGTTCATGTTGCTGTCCACCATCTCCTCCCCAGAATCAAGTCAGTACACTTGCATCCATGCATGCAATGGAGGGTGCGTCCTCTCGTTGCATGCATACATGCTTGCATTTATGTTTGACTGTAGTCTATGCATGTAATAATATTATATGGAATTAACATGTAGGCCCTATATGTACGCTGTTGGACTCTTAAGATGCGACTTTTAAGTAATTAAAACAACTCCAAAGTCCACTCTTTCTATCAACCATATATGGTTAGAAATGTCCTTCACTAACGCAAAGCTTTGGAATAGCACAAAACCTGCAGAAGTTTGAGTTTTGGCAGTTACAGAGCAACCTAAAGGCGATGTTCCAAATTAACACTGAATCACAAGACTCATCAGCAATGCGCCATAGTGGTTATGAATCTATGATTCATTTACATATACTGCACCTAATCTTTAGCTTTAAAACTCTGAACAAACTGCAATGCAATCAGGGCTTTCAGTTATTCTCAAAGACGCTTTAAATTGAGTCTTGAGAAATCTGTTATTAAAAAAAACTATGGGTTTACTAAGTATTATCATTTGCTGTCATAATTCCTTACTGCACAAACTTCAGAAGTCTTTCAATAGGACAGCCTATTTAGGTGTTACTGCAAAGTTGGCGTATTTATCGAAAGAAAGAGAACACATTTTATCAGAATCGTCCTATAAAAAACAGAATTAAGGTTATTACTTTGAAATGAGTTATGATTTATAATTTCATCTTCTGATACCTTTATATTCATCTTCTGATAACTTTATGTTCAGTTCATGATATCAGGACAACCATTGCCAGGCCAACAGCAAATTATCATCGCCAATCAGCAACAATCAGCTTCCAATCAACAACCCCAAATGTTCATTCCTAATCAGTCGCAGACATTTCTACCCAATTCGCAACAGCTTATGTTTTCGACCAGTCCGCAGCAACCGATTGTTAATCTTGACCCACAACAACAAATGGCTCAGTATAATCCACCGTCCGGTCAACAACCTAATCTCTACACAACTTTATTGCCAGGTTAATTCTTTGCAGTACACTTGCATAACTAGTAAACGTTGCGGTTGATTCTTTTAGGTTAAGTTAAGTAAGTTTTTAACCGATTTTTCTAAATTATATGGTTAGAAATGGTTAGAAAAATAGGAGTTTATGCTGCATTGCATTGAGCGTTTAATAAGATATTTCATGTGGGTTTAAAAACAGCATATGATTACAGATTAATTAGCAAATAAACTATATATAAAATTAAATTGTAGTGGATGATAGTTTCGAGAGTCTAGATGTTTAATTAGAATGGGATTGATTGAATACGTAAGACTCAAGGTAAGAGTTCACAATTTATTCTGCCATCCAATATAGAAACAGCAAAAGAAAACATTTGATGATTGCGGATTTGTTCCTTAAAGTCCATGTTGGTGTTCAAAGAAATTGTCCAGCGGTAACACCAAATAATATGACCCAAAAGGAAGTTCCACGATTCGATATAGGTGATACACATTGACACATTAACGAAGTTGATGTTATTGAATGATGAGTTTATTCGAATCGTTAGTTACAACTATTATTGAATATTTTCAGGTTTTGTGTTTTTTTTTCTGGTTCTCTGACCATCATATTACCACACTCCACTCCATATATCTTGTTCATTTGCCTGTAACTCGAAGTCTTCGAGCTATTTAAACTGGACCGTATTATTCTGCAACCCCGACAACTACAAAATGCTATTTCTTAAAGGCGTAAAATCTTGACTCTGTTGGAGGCAGATCTTCCAACTTAGTAGAAAACATGACAAACCTTACTACACCTATCGTTACATTGTATCAAAATTATAAAATGACTCCATTAATGGAAATATGTAAATTTCAAATTTATGTGTTCTTAATAAATTTATACATAAAATGCATATCCCACTTATTTTCTCTGATTACTTTAAATTTAATTCAGGCGTTCAATCTTATGGAACTGCTATTGCTATTCCTATATTCCACATAGGAATAGCAATAATACATTCATTTTCAAATTCTTGTCCACAAGAGGGCTGCAATAAAGGTGTACGGACTTTGGCTCATAGGACGATCGCTAATAGGACGATCGCTCATAGGACTATCGCTCATAGGGACTATCGCTCATAGGACGATCGCCCATAGGACGATCGCTCATAGGACTATCGCTCATAAGGACGATCGCTCATATGGACGATCGCTCATAGGACCATCGCTCATAGGACGATCGTTCATAGGACGATCGCTCATAGGACGGTCGCTCATAAGACTATCGTCATAGGGACGATCGCTCATAGGGACTATCGTATCGCTCAAAGGACTATCGCTTATACGGACCAAAAATACATATAAGCATAAAAGTAGGAACGCGAGTATTTAACTTCCTATTAACTACTAGATAGTTTTGAAGTATAGGCACATCAAAGTAGGCAAATTTAAGAAATATTTGTGAAGTCATTTGGAATATTTGATAAGTTGTATAATTGGTAGCCAATTGGAGGTGTAGTTAATAATTGCTAGCTAATTAAATGAATCCATAAACTATGGCCTCAGTGTATCATCGATAACTGTACGTTTCTATGGTCATATGAGCGATAGTCCTATGAGCGATAGTCCCTATGAGCAATCGTCCATATATGAGCGATAGTCCCTATGAGCGATAGTCCTATGAGCGATCGTCCTATGGGCGATCGTCCTATGAGCGATAGTCCTAACAGCGATCGTCCTATGAGCGATCGTCCCTATGAGCGATCGTCCCTATGAGCGATCGTCCTATGAGCGACCGTCCTATGAGCGATCGTCCTATGAGCGATTGTCCTAGAACCGCAATAACACGTTATTGTATGGCAAATTGGGGCCAAGAATTGTCTTTCCAAACGAGAATTATAATATCTTATGGGACATTCAAACGCCTGTTAAAGTTAGAAATGATAGCTTCAATATGTAACTAACTCTATGAAACTACATATTTATTGATCTAGAACCCCATGTAGTCTTCAATCCAGTTTTTAAAATCCCATTTTGTAAAGTGATTATGAATGCAGTAATATTTTGTCTTCTGTGTTACAACATATTTCTGTTCTTATTGGCCGCCAACGCTTGTGTCCTGCGTGACTTCACCGGCAGGCAGCCTGCCACTAAATTTGTGAAGTTTCACGGTTATGTTCATTTACTTTAACGAATGTGGCAAACAAATTACTTAGTAGTTGACCAGTAGCGGTTTCACATCACAGCGGCGGGAAGCCAGTGCATCCAAGCCTTCTCGTGACCAACTAGCCCTTATAAACAGATTGGCTTTAAAGCTGTGCCTTTGGATATCATTGCTTAGAACTCTCCCAGCCACAAGTCTGCCAAAGAAGCTTTTTAAAATGTAAAGTACCGTTTGCTGCCGGCCGAGAACCTCCCACGAGGCCGGCCCAAACCATTTGGGTCATTTTTCAATTTAAATAAATGAATAGGTTGTGGTATACATCAAAAAACATAATGTTGGGGCAAAACTTTTGCAAATGGCTTATGATAGGCAAAACAACTCTCTGCTGTCACAGATGCATTGGGGAGTACTGTTTCAAGCATTTAGCACGACTGCGAAACGGTTGTGGGACAAGACCGTGCGCTAAATGTGGAAGGGGTATCAAAAACCACTTAGGTGAGTGTATGAAGTGTGGTTATTTCGCTAAATATTTCAGAGCTCGACGAGGTGGGCTAGTCCGTGAATTTAATAAAGAATGGAAGCGACTATCAAATATATCAGTAGAATAAAAAATTATCATTTGAACAAATGATATAGTTATTGTATTGAGGTAATACAGATGAGCAAGCGTCAATCGAATATCAGTAAACAAAATTTCATTTTGAACAAATGATATAATTATTATATTAAAGAAAAGTTTGCCATAGTAATATAAAATAATTTATAACTATGGCATTGTCTACGAATGAAAAAATTGAACAATTGTTGGGTGAGTTTACCGGTCCCCCAGCTCTTCGAGCCGTTCTACAAAATATCTTAGACGAACCAATCCCAGATGCAGTCAAAAGGCGCTTACTACAGCCACTGCTTCCAAGGCCAATTCCTCCAGCGCGTAAGCACAGAGGGGCAAAACGTAAGGCCCTCCTGACAGAATTCGACCCACTCCTAAATAAGAAGGATAGAGGTGGACCACCACCCTTTCTAGCGCACAGAGAGCTCGCCAATCAGCATCTGAGAGACTTCCGTGCTGAAGTGCCGCTTAATCACAGGCTGGAAGGAGATGCGTTGGCTTTCTTGAGTGCAATGGAGCACAACATTGAGTCGCAGTTAAACGAAGAGCTCTTGAAAAATGGCGGTTTAAAATACTCGCAAGTGCTAACGGTTGATTTGGAAAAGTTGGCACCGACCGTTGATATGGTGTACAACGGAAACGCAACCCCAGGTACTATTACCAATACGGCCTACTTTCGAAGCAAAGCAGTGCCAATTACCAATGCGGGGAAAATCCAGGGGATTATACGGAAGGCCAAGGCCGAAGTACTAAAACTCCTCGAAGAGTACACCAATGAGGGATCAGGGTGGAGAGTGAAGCGGGTCGTGGCGCTAGACCTCAGTTTTGCAAGATATAAGCCTTTCCGAGGTAAGAGCTATTTTCCCACACCAAAGTATATACCCCCTCGCACGGTTATTAATGTCAAGAATGAAGATAACCGCTGCTTCGAGTGGGCCATACTAAGCGCAATGTACCCAGCAGATCAAAATCCGAATCGCCCCAATAAGTATCAGGCCCACCTTCAGGAGCTAAACTTCGACGGTATAGAATTTCCAGTGAAGGTCACTGATATTGGTAAGTTCGAACGTCAGAACCCTATGGTATCCGTATCGGTCTTCGGGTGGGATAAAGCTTTGTATCCAATCCATGTCTCAACCGAGACTAGAGTTCACAATATTGATCTTCTACTGTTGGCCAGCGATGTAAATGAAAATTTTCCTTTACAGAATTATCACTATGTCTGGATCAAGGATCTAGCCCGCATGCTTTATAAAAACAGCAAATTTGAAGGACGAAAGCATCCATGTCGTCGCTGCCTACACATATTCTGTAGACAAGACTTGCTGGATGCCCATATCAAAGATTGCCAGGGTATCAGTGAGAAGCCTCAGCGAATTGAGATGCCAAAAGAGGATGAAAATATCCTCAAATTCCAGAACCATCACAAACAGATGCGCACTCCGTATATCGTTTACGCAGACTTCGAGGCGTTGAACGTGCCAGTCATCAATGCGGCCATGAACCCTAACGAGAGCAATACAAGACAGATAGCTGAGCAGAAACCATGCAGCTTCTGTTACATAGTGGTTCGATGCGACGCCCGCACGAAGAAACCAGTTTTATATCGTGGAGAGAACGCCGTGCAAGAGTTCCTGCAACGATTACAAGGCGAGCTGGCCTCTATCAAACAAAGACTGGCCACCCCAGCTAAGATGGTTATGTCAGCAGTTGATCGCCAATCATTCCGCGAGGCTATCGAATGTCACATCTGCGGAAATGCTCTCGAAGCGGATAGAGTTCGCGACCACTGTCACATTACCGGTAAGTATCGAGGTGCCGCTCATAACGCCTGCAACCTCAAACTTAGAATATATCCAGATAAGTGTAAGGTACCAGTGGTCTTCCACAATCTGCGAGGCTACGACAGCCATCTCATCATGCAAGCGATCGGAGGCTGTGAAGCCGCACAGGATGAAAAAACTGAAATTAACTGCATCCCAAACAATATGGAGAAATACATGACATTTAACATTGGACAACTGCAGTTCATTGATAGTCTCCAGTTTCTAAACAGCTCGTTGGATAAATTATCAGGAAATCTGTCGCTTGAGGATCTGAAAGTCACAACGGCGTATATAAAGGAAAATTTCGTTCACAATGATGGGACAAAACTAGATCTTTTGAGGCGAAAGGGCGTATATTGTTACGAGCACATTGACGATTACCACCGCTTCGACGAAGACCGACTTCCACCCAAGGAAGCGTTCTACAGCAAGCTCACACGAGAGAGCATTTCTGACGAGGATTATCAACACGCACAACGAGTGTGGGACGAGTTTGACTGTAAAACTCTGGGCGACTATCACGACTTGTATCTCCGTACGGATGTACTTCTACTAGCCGATGTCTTCGAAACCTTCAGATCCACATCGATGAAGCACTACAGTCTGGATCCAGCAAATTACTTCAGCCTGCCAGGAATGGCCTGGGACGCATTGTTGAAAAAGACGAAGATCGAGCTCGAACTTTTAACCGATATAGATATGCATTTGTTTGTAGAGAAAGGTCTCCGAGGTGGAATCTCGATGGTATCTAAGCGCTTCGCAAAAGCCAACAACCCGCAATTCCCCGACTACGATACCACGAAGCCAGACAACTGGATCATGTACCTCGACGCGAATAATCTTTACGGCTGGGCGATGCAACAGCCACTACCAGTTGGAGGATTTAGCTGGGAAAGTCCTACTCTCGACGAAGTGTTGGAAACTCCAGATGACGCGCCTGAAGGCTTCCTACTTGAAGTCGATCTCGGGTACCCGGAGCACCTCCACGAATCACATAGCGACTATCCCTTAGCACCGGAGACCCTGGCAGTCCAAGAGGAGTGGTTGAGTGACTATCAGAATGTGCTTATGAACGAGTTGGGAGGCAAGTTCACAAAGCATGTGAAGTTAGTACCAAGCCTACGACCTAAGGAGCGGTATGTGGTCCATTATAGAAATCTCAAACTCTACCACTCGTTAGGGCTACGAGTTTCTAAAATTCATCGTGTCATTAAGTTTAGACAGGAGGCATGGATGGCTCCATACATCGAGATGAATACGAAATTGAGAGCGAAGGCAACGTCGGAGTTTGAGAAGGATTTCTTCAAACTGGCTAATAATGCGGTCTTTGGAAAGACCATGGAAAATCTTAGAAAAAGAATCAGAGTTAACCTGGTACCGACCTCAAAAGTTGACAAACTTCGTAAACTAATTGCTGACCCGGCCTACATATCACACAAAATCTTCAACGACCACCTCGCCGCGATTCACAGTTTGAAGAACAAGCTCAAGTTAAACAGACCTGTATATGTCGGCCAGGCTGTCCTCGACCTCAGCAAGCATCTGATGTACGACTTCTGGTACAACGATGTGAAAAACGAGTACGGCAACAATGCCCAACTCTTATACACAGACACTGACAGCCTGTTATTTCAGGTGGAGACTCCGAACGCCTATGCCGATATGTGGAACAAAAAACACTCATACGACTTTAGTGAGTTTCCTAGAGACAGCCCGTACTACGACGTCGAGAACAAGAAAGTCGTGGGCAAGTTCAAGGATGAATGTAACGGAGTTGCCATAGCCGAATTCGTGGGACTGCGTCCGAAGATGTACTCGATCTTAAAATCGGGTGGTTCAGAGATCAGGAAAGCTAAAGGCGTTCAGAGAGCAGTTGTGAAGAAGGATCTGCACCACGAGCTATACAAGAAGTGCCTGTTCGAACGAGAAGAGATGCGGCACACACAAGTCGTGATTCGAAGCCACGACCACCAGATCGGAGTGTACGAGCAGAATAAGATCAGCCTCTCTCCATTAGACACAAAAAAGTGGATCGAGGCCGATGGGATAACAACGCTGGCATACGGGCACTACAAAATCAACGACGGTTGAGTATTCTATCGGGGGGTAACTCAGTGCCCATAGGCACCAGAAGCAGCTCCTCACGCACAAAACCGCGGCCTGGCCCATCAACTAGATGGTATAAAGCCGGTTGGTCAGCCTGCCGAACAACATCCAAAATAGCGTGGATGGTGAGCGACCAGTTAGGGTCGGTAGCGCGTTTGCTACCACCCTCGAGCTCGCCGGGAGCGTACAAATATCGAACGAGAACGTCGTGCCCGAGAACAGGCTCATCCAAGCCCCACAAACGAGTTTTCATTTGTGAATGAGAGGGCTTCTGTATCACTTTAGCAGCTTTCATCGCTTCAACCGGCTTCATGTCGAGCAAACGCGTCGGCTCATCGTTTAGTGCAGCTACAACTTCGGGCATCCGGCGAACCCATTCCACCGACCGTTCGGATGACCCCCTTGCAGCCAGGAGCAATTCCTGAGCGTATTGAGCACCGAAGAGTCGCTCAGCTAGAGTACGGTTAAAGCGTTCAACGATGCCCTGTTGGCGATGATTTGCGGCCTGTCCGCGTCTTACAAGAACGTCGTGCTTCGCCAGCAACGGTGTAAAAGCACCCATAAATTCGCGTCCAGGGTCGACCTGAAGGAGTCGAGGCCAAGTCAATGGGCCCCGCTTGTAGATCCGGCTTAAAGCGGCGGCAACTTCAGGTGCACTTTTGTTGATCAACGGATCTGCTTCTTTGTATCGTGAAGCAACATCGACAACAGTGAGAGCGTATTTATAAGTCTTTCGACCTACTTTATCGTGAGGTAAAAACAAGAGATCGGCTTGGTGTACGGCGTTTGGTCGATTTTCCTCAAACTTTGGATGCGGTATGCGGCGTGGAACGGGAAGATAAATCTGCCACACAGCTTGTTTCTTCAGCCAATCGCGAGCCTCCGCCTCGGAAACTTTGGCGGCTGAGGCTAGTTTCTTCACCGCAGCCTTACCTCGCCAGTAACCTCTAGGGCTGTAATAGACGGCTGAAAGGTGCTTAGACATTTCAGTAAAACTATATATAACAAACAGGTAAACACATACACAAATGATTTTCATTTGCGTTTTCATAAATGAAACTCATTTATGGCCCTTCGTTCTGACACCCATCCCCAGCCTGGACTTTGCTGACATAATGGCCGATACGAGCCGGGCGTCCTTTCTTTTCATAATCCGGAGTTTCATCGGTGAGTGCGATCTTAGACGCGGCTGCAGCGAGGATGTCATCTGCGTGATTACGCCCTGGGGTATCTCTATGAACTGCGTAAGCTACATCGTGGTGGAGGCACGCACGGTCGAGCTGATTAACACCGTGATATCGCTGTGACAGCCGTTTATCGAGTTTTGTGAATGGCCCACAGTAAGAGTACTTTCCTGTGTTCTGAAAAGAACCTCCCGGATTATCTTCCGAAGACATACCGGATGGAAGGCTCATATGCATTTCTGGTAGAGGTAGAGCGTTGAGGGCCCTATTCAGTAGAGAACCTCCAGTCTTTCGCACTTTAGAAGGCAAAATTTGGCTCTTCTTTGCACCGCAGACGGCACAGGTTCCCTTCTTGGCTGGCCGACCGTTTCGTAACTCGACGATTGTTTCATTTGAAGTCTCAGTATGTTTCTTACATCGTAGGCAATACATTGTGTTCATTGAATACAATCATAACTCGTTGTCTCTATATGGAAATAACAAATTTTGACCTCGAAGCCGACGATGGGAAAAAACACCACCATTGGTTGTTGCCATCAAGCATACGATGCATAATCTGTGGGCCTAGCGGATGTGGAAAAACAAACCTACTACTCAACCTCCTTCTGAAGAAGGGGTACCTACGTTTTGACCGGCTCTATCTATACTCAAAGTCTCTGGGACAGGAAAAATATCAGTTTCTTCGGGACTGGATAACAGAACTCGAAAAAGTTGCCGGTAAGGAAGTGGCTTCCTTTCACTCTTGCTCAGATGAAATAGTTCCAGTTGAATCATTAAATAAGAATGCCAGAAGCCTTCTAGTTTTCGATGACGTCATGCTTGAAAAACAGTCGCCCATCGAAAGGTATTTCACTATGGGTCGACACGGTGGCGCGGACTGCTTCTACTTAACACAGAATTATTTTCGAATTCCGAAGCAAGCGATCCGTGACAATGCTAATCTTATAGTCCTCTTCAACCAAGACAGTAAAAATTTGCGAGCCATTCACGATACGTTCGTAGGCGGCGACATGTCTTTCGATGAGTTCCGTACGTTCTTCAGCGAGTGTGCTGCCCAACCATATGGATTCGCAGTCATAGATTTGACGTCCAAGGTGTACGATGGAAAATATCGTTGCGGGTTCGATCGCTTCTATAAGCCCAAGGCAAGTATTTAAAGACACAATATAGGCAACATATAGTCGACATACAACCACGATGTGGACAAAAGTTTCGTCTAAACAGGAGCGAGACGCGTTGACTCAGGACTATTTAGCTCGGAGAAATCGATTGAGACAGCGTTTCGTGGATGAGAAGCTCGGTGAAGCCAATCTTCAGTACGATGCGGCAAAGCTTTTCAAACCAATCGCCACAGCCACGGCTGAATCACAGGCGGCTACGTCTAAGGAGCTGCAGAAAGTTACCAGCGCTTTACAGGATTTGCCAGCACAGATTTCAGAGTCTGCTAATTATAACCCGATAGCAGCTTTGTTCGGTGATTCCGCAGGAACAGCAGCTGCTCCAGCCCTTCCAGCGCTTCCAACATCCCGAATTCCCCCCGCATTGTTAGTAGATCCAAACAAATATCTCAACGTCGCGGCAATCACACGGCATGGGTTTAAACCTCCGAGCGAGCTCGATTTAGCCGACATTGCAGGTGCTGAAAAGATAATCGGTGAGGTAAATCACTATAATCGCCACACCCTGGGCAAAGAGAAAAGGAAAGCCAATAAGCAAGGAGACGAAGAAAAGGTAGATGAGGTGACTGCAGATATCGAAGCCCTAAGGGAATATAAAAAGCGAATCCATACACTGCTAGCGGGCCACAGCCTCATCAAAAAGGGAAAGGGTTTCAGTGTCCCAGCCGTTCCTCTTAAATTACAAGGTAACGCCTTGGGTGAGCTCTCCGTTGACCCCGTCGCCCTGTCTGCTGGTAGACTGAGAGTGTTTAAAGGTGGCAACCTCGTTCTCGAATCTCCGGCCGATGAGTCGTTGTTCAGCCTGTTAACGAAACGCTTCGTTAAGACTAAGCAATACTCGCCTCAGGCAATTGAAACTTTTAAAAAGCTCGTACAGATGTCTGGTCTGCCCATTCATGGCCGGAAAAGCAAAAAGTTCCAGCTGATTCGAGGCGGCGCGGTGCAGTTCTATAATGACCCAAACGCCCTGGTAGAGAGGTTGCAGCTTTTGGTGGCCTCTAGGGCCGCGGGAAACACTGGTCTTGGCAACGAAATCTCCGCCATTCTTGACGAGTTACTGCGTTCCGGTGCGATCTCCAAAGAGCTGGCACTCGAATTGAATAGAAACATGCTCATAAAATAAAGTACACAAGATGGAACACTCAGAGAAACTACTCGAAGAAATTCGAGAACTTTTGCAGCCTAAGGAAAATTTTAGTATAGTTGTTTCCTCAGATACTACAGGGTGGACCACGGCTTTCTCACCACCGCTGTACCTGGATCCAAAAAGACGCTTTGAGCTTGCTTTGGTCAATCTTGAAACTTATAATTCTATTCCGAACATCGATAGTACAAATAACAAGTTCGTCTACAGCTCCACCAATGGACAGACGTGGAAGACGATCATTTTGCCCGACGGAAGCTACGAGATCGCACAGATTAATGATGAAATCAGCCGGCAGATAGAAAAGCAAAATCTGCCGCCGACAGGTGTTCCTCAGCTCGGCTTTAATTCTCCTATTACTATAGGAGCTAACGCATCTACCCTACGCGCCTTCGTAAAGATAACGAATGCCCAATATATAGTAAATATGGCGCAATCTACTATCAGGCAAACGCTCGGTTTTAACCCTCAGAGGCTTGGTATTGGTTATAAAGAGGGAGAAAATCCAGTCGATATTCTCCGGGTGGACACGATCCTGGTAAATTGTGACATTATCTCTGGATCGTATCGCAATGGCAGCCAGCTGCCAGTAATCTACAGTTTTTTCCCGGATGTGTCGCCCGGCTATAAGGTAATCGAGTCTCCAAAAAATCTAGTGTACCTACCAGTAGCACCGGCTGGCAACGTACAGGGCATTCGTGTGTGGCTGACCGACCAGAATGGTGAACAATTAAACCTCCGCGGTGAGACAGTAACTATAAGGTTTCACATCCGCAGTGCGTAGATTTTCACACTTAAATATTCTCATGTTTGTTCTTGGAATTAAAAAGCGGCGTCGTGTCGTGGGTGGTGGACTTTTCGACTGGATACCCAAAATCGCGGGTTTCCTTGGCCGTGCAGGCTCCTTCATTTCGGCGAATAGAGGCACAATCACAAACGTTGCCAAGGCGGTTGGTAATGTCGCGAAAGCCGGCGCCACAACAGCATCTGCCGTCAGGCAAATTGTTGATGCCGTGAAAGCGAGACGCGCTGCAGCCGTAAATGAAGCTCATTTACGAAATGAAAATTCATCTGCCGCGCCCGTTGTTCCCGCACCTTTGGAGAAGGCGCTCAGCGACAAGAGCATCGAATACTTAAAACAACTGGCTGTGAGTCCGCCATCAGTTGTTCCGGCAATGGCTGACATAAACAGCCGTATTGCTGGATCCGGTTTCAAAACTATAAAGCCGAGTCGCGGCGGCAAGGGTCTGTTTCTCGCAAAATGAAAGAAAAAAAATTCCGACTAATTCACAAAACGCAAAAAATGCTTTACCCACCACATATGAAATTCATTTCGTAAATGAAATTCATTTGCAGCATGATTAATAATTGAAGCTTGAACTTTTTTAGCTATAATAATGGCGGCATTTGACGTGCCGAGTGAAATGTTGGACATCGCTTCGGCGGTGCCCGATGATAATAGCATCGAATCGTTTGAATACCGCGAGTATGAGTCACAAAATCCTGCGGCTAGTAACAACGGCCAGGCCATACAGATAGACATCCAGAACCAAGACATTTTCACACAGCCTTCCAAGAGCTACCTTCTTGTGGAGGGCAGGCTTACCACAACAGGCGCAGCTTACATCGCAGACTCGTTAGTGTCATTCATCAACAACGCCATCCCGTACATGTTTTCTCAAATTCGATACCTGGCTAACAATACCGAGATAGAGAATGTCATGTCACCTGGGCAAGCCACGACGATGAAAGGCATGCTGGTTTACGGCGATGATTTTTCCAAAGGCGAAGGTTTAAACATGTGTTGGCAGAAGGACACGAGTGCGGCGGCGGCGGCTGCGAATATCGGCTTCGAGGCCCGTCGACTGATGATCATTGGAAAACCCGTCCCCATCGGCACATTTTCATTCATCGTTCCCTTAAGACATCTATTCGGCTTTTGCGATGATTACCACAAAGTCGTATACGGGATTAAACACTCCTTACTGCTGAGCCGGCAGGGGGATGCAGACGCGATCTTCAAGGAAGCCGCTGCGGCCAATGGCCAGATCGCGCTGACTAAACTCTCCTGGTTCATGCCGCATATAATACCCGCTTTGGAGTATAAAAGCATGCTTATGAAGCAGATTGAAGCCAAGGTTAAGGTACCTGTAGCATTCCGCGCCATGCAATGCGACAACATTGCGGTGCCACGAGCGACGACTTTTTCCTGGCGTTTGAGCGTTAAGTCGGGCACGGAAAAGCCACGCTGGATTCTTGTTGCTTTTCAGACTGGAAAGAATGCACATCAAGGCCAGAATCCGGCACTGTTTGACCATGCACAGGTTCGCAACATATTCGCTTTGCTCAACACCGATCGTTACCCGGTGGTTGACATGAATCTCGACTTCACCAAGAGGACAACTTCTCGCGCTTACAAGGCCCTACGTGACTTCAAGGAAGAATATTGCGGTATAGACGCGCGTGAATCGTCATGCCAACTGACACCAATGGAATTTGTAGATTTGTTTCCGATCTTCGTCCTGGACGTGCGCAGGCAATCCGAACGACTTAAAACCTCTGTACAGGACATACAAATCAAGGTGGACTTTAACGAAGGGGTACCAAATAATACGACGGCATATGCCGTCCTGATCAGCGACCGACTCCTGAATTTTGAATCGGATGGCAGCAAATTCAACGTCGTCTACTAGAAATCGGTTTTTCACATTTAGATACAAGGCCCTCTTTTAGATATATTTTTTCCAAAAATGAAAACTGAATACGTTGCGTTCGGCCTTTCACTGACCGAAGGGCAAAAGCAAACATTAGCTAGAGCTGCGCGAGCCGGCACTGGCGCCACGATCCGGCTCACTCATGGCCAGCTTCGCGGAAACGATAAGCTCGCGCTCACAAAAGTTCAAGCCGCCCGAATAGTGAAGAAGATTTCGGAAGGCGTTGGTATGGAGCTGAGATTCACCAAAACGCAACTGAAAAAGATGACAAAAATGGGCGGCTTTCTTCCGCTACTGGCTCTCCTTCCGGCGATTTTCGGCGGTTTGTCCGCGGCGGGTGGTATTGCCGCTGGGGTGACTGAGGCCGTGCACAACAAACAGGCCAACGACGCCGCACAGGCGGAGGCAGAGCGTCACAATCGCGCACTCGAGGCCCAGGTCCGCGGGACTGGTTTATATCTCGGGCGGGAGACTCATGGTGGCTGTTGCCCAATGTGTAAAGGATCGGGTCTCTACATCGGACAAAAAAACTAAAACCTCTTAGCAACTTCGATATAGAGAAAGTTGCCAGGGCGCTGCCGCATTTCCGCGGTGTTTTCATGCGAGATGGTCTGCCCGCCGTGGCTCGTGAGAAGGAGTGTGGAGTTGTTAATTTAGATTCCGGTTCCGGCGACGGTACTCACTGGGTCGCTTATTGGATAGATGGACCTACAGCCGTCTATTTTGACAGTTATGGGCTGGATCCACCTCTCGAAATTTCTCGATATTTAAAAAATCCTATAAGAACTCAAACGTTCCAGCTACAGGGGCCCGATGATGTGGTATGTGGTCATCTCTGTCTGCTCGTGCTAAGAGAGCTCGCTGCCGGAAAGAATTTTGAAGATATCGTGCTTGACCTATGTTAGACTTCCATCACCTTTTTGTATATAAAAATGCCGGTTGATAAATTTGGAAGAGACGGTGGAGGTGGGGTGGGAGGAGGGCAGATAAGCGCCGCTGGGCTCATCCACAAGGCTGGTGATACCATGCTGGGAATTCTTTCGGCTGGAGGTTTTCGGCTGACAAATGTGGGGACTCCTACGATGGACACAGACGCCGCAACAAAGGCTTATGCAGACATCGTAGATCAGGACAACCTACAACTCACCGGTGGAACGATGTCTGGCATTCTAAAAATGGGCGGTCATAAATTGACTGGTTTGCCCACGGACACTCCGGGATCTGACAGTGAAGATGAGGGTTGGGATGAATTGGTGGGAGAGTTCGACGCTGCGAGTTGGAAACAAATAACAGAGTACGCGAAAGAGCGGGCGCACCAAGCCGAGTTGTATGCAGACGGCTTAAGCTCCGAGGTAACTGGTCTCGTTAAACGCTACGCAGACGAAAAGGACACTGTGCTGGACACTGCCGTCAGGCTGTACGCGGACCAGAAGGCAGCCGCGGCCGAGAACCATGCAGACCAGAAGCTTATCGATGCTAAACAGTACACGGACGAGAAGAACGAGGTGCTGAGAGATTCCGTTAGGCAGTATGCGGACGAAAAGGATGTTATTGTAAAAAGTTACGTCAACGAGCAAGATGTTATCGTCAAGAACGCGTGTGTGCTAAAATCTGGAAGTGTAATGACTGGAAGTTTAGTCATGGGTGGCCACCGAGTAACTGGACTTCCAACAGAGATTCCAGGATCTGATAGCGACGCAGCGAGTTGGAAACAAGTGTCAACAGCGGTCGCCGGCGCTCTATTGAGCCTCGATAGAGTTCCCACGGAGTCGTTGCACGTGGTTAACAAACAATATGTTGATGTTCAACATATTGCTGCTAGACAGTACGCGGTCGATCAGGACACCGCGATTAATTCGGCCGTGAGGTTGTATACAGATCAAAAGACCGCCGCCGCAAGGGGGTACGCGGACCAGAAAGCCGAAGCTGCAAAAACTTACGCCGAAGAACAAGACGCTATGGTCAGGAGCGCTTGCGTGCTTAAAGTTGGCGACGCAATGACTGGAAATTTAGCTATGGGCGGCAAGAGGGTGACTGGGCTTTACACGGGGGCCTCAACAACTAATACCGACGCGGCGAGTATCGGGCAGGTGACGAGAATCGTAACCGGCAAAATGACAAAATTAAATAAAATACCGACGGAGCCTTTGAACGTAGCGAATAAACAATACGTTGATAATCAGGCTGTTGTGGTTAAAAGGTATACAGACAGTAAAGAGACCGCTGTAAGACAGTACGTGAATAACCTCAAATTTCTCAACTATACAGGTCACATTCCACCGCTGTCCAAAAACATTTCCGAAACTGGTTTTGAGGCTAGAGCCAGCGCATCTCTTCCCGATTACCCGCCTTATATGGCATTCAACTCAGGAGTCATAGGTGAGTGGAGGACCACGGCTGCCGCACCTGAACCTGATGGTAGTACTTCAGGGGCTTTTTTACAGATTGATTGCCCGACGCCTGTGCGAATATGGAAGGTTAGTCTGGCTGGGGGATCTAGTCCTACTGCACCACGTATCACGTCCTGGGTATTCTATGGGCTTTCATCCACTGATGGAATTGATCGTGCACCTCTCATCTCATCCGCTGTCACTTTGACTAATTCTGCACAAGAGTTCACCATCAACACAAGCGCCGCCAACGCCGGAGCTGCATACGAAGCATTCAGTCTGATGGTCATGGCCACCAGCCCAACACAAGGTACTTTTGGAATATCCCACTTCCAGATTTACACATGTTTTAAAGTTGGAGACACGTAAGACTTAATAATGGCCGACTCACACTACAAGATTCGGGGTTATCTCCGGCAAAAGGGAGAAACAAATATGCATAAGTACAACCTCGATGACTTGGTTGGACTAACAAACTGGGGATATACTATCCCTAAGCCCACCGCAGATATGTTAGACGCGGTTCCCCAAATTCACATCGATTTCGTATCGGACGATTACCATAGCCGCGATATTTACACAGCGACCAAAACTGTGACTCTAAGTTCGTGGCAAACACTTCCATTGACCGCGGCGCGCTATCCTTGTATCACGTTGCAAACTAACAATGAGACGGTCTCTTTAGACCGCGGATTCTGGAGGCTTACAATGTTTGGTGTTAGTACCGGTGATGCGTCAGTTCGCATTATTACAGCCGCGGGTAGCATCGATCGTACAGTTGACATTCAAAGTGGACAATTTGATGCATCTAGGGCAATATTCATTCCAGGACAAACGAGTTTTCGAATTGAAGGAAAAAAGATAGGCGTTTTAAGTACTTCAACTATTGAGTTAAACGTAACGTTACTGATAGAGCAACTATAAAAAAGTATGCCTTTGTACCCAACGCTGATGGAGTCAACAATTTCGTCAGACACGACGTCGCAAACATTTCGCTTGCAGAAGATCGGCGAAATAGAAGCCTTCCTGAGGTCAGAGGCGATAAGTCGGGGACAACTATGCAAGAAGTATAAGAGGGTTGTAGATGTGGCTAATGGGGCCTCGGCCGGCCTTGCTATAGTTAGTCTTGGAACTGGGGTGGGTGGGGCAGCTATGTTAGCCACTGGTATTGGTTTTATTCCTGGTATTGTTCTGGAGAGTTTAGCCATAGCGACGAGTTTTCTGGATATTATTGGAAATGTTATTAGTAGAAGTTTTGTTGCTAAAGCTTCAAAACACGACGAAATTTGTATTTTGGCGGAAAGTAAACTAAACACTGTTCATGACCATATTTCTAAGGCGTTGGAAGACACGGCTATTAGCGATGAAGAATATAAACTTATTCTGGGAGAGGAGGAGAAATATAGAACGATGAAACGTGATATACAAAGCAAGAATGGAAAAAAAGAGTTGCCGAGTCAAAGCAAAGACCAGATGGTGGCAGAACTAATCAAGAAACTAACCAGCGCTGAGTCTTCTCCGCGAACCACGATATAAAAATTTTCGTCGTAGGCGGTTGGAGTAGTGAGTCTGTTGTTGTTCCCAGTGCGCCACCGGCATATTATTAGGAGGGGGTCAACATTTTGCCGACGTTTCGTAGTAGTGTCACATCCATATTTAGCTTCTAATAATGCGGAAGGCTTATTTTTTCTAATTTACAACGAAATTTACAGGGGGTCCAAATTTGGCAAACGGTCCCGAAGTCGTGCCACACCCTCATTATACCGCAGAATGCTTAATTTTTTTCTAATTTACAACGAAATTTACAGGGGGTCCAAATTTGGCAACCGGTCCCGAAATGATACCACACCCGCATTATACTTCTAACACCGCAGAATGCTTGATTTTTCTAATTTATAATGAAATTTATGGGGGGTCAAAATTTGGCAAACGGTCCCGGAGTCATGCCACACCCTCATTATATCGCAGAATGCTTGATTTTTCTAATTTATAACGAAATTTATGGGGGGTCCAAATTTGGCAAACGGTCCCGAAATGATACCACACCCGCATTTTACCGCAGAATGCTTAATTTTTCTAATTTATAACGAAATATATGGGGGGTCCAAATTTGGCAACCGGTCCCGAAATGATACCACACCCGCATTATACCGCGGAATGTTTGATTTTTTCTAATTTATAACGAAATATATGGGGGGTCCAAATTTGGCAACCGGTCCCGAAATGATACCACACCCGCATTATACCGCGGAATGTTTGATTTTTTCTAATTTATAACGAAATATATGGGGGGTCCAAATTTGGCAACCGGTCCCGAAATGATACCACACCCGCATTATGCTGCAAAAGGCCTATCGAATGTACTATGTTTAGCCTTTTTCTGTTATGTGCTTTAGTAAATATACACCACAGATAAACGAATGATCTTTCTTGCGCGGTAAACATGCTGTTTAACCCATTTTCGCGCTGACTGACCCCTTTTTGAAGTGAATATAGGTTTTCCAGGTCGCTTTAAAAATTTATGTTCGTTTGGCAATGACTATAGACAGTGTGCTAAACCACATGTTTTTATGATATATAGACAATGCAACAGCCACAAGGTTAACGAGCACAGCAAAAACCACGGTAATTCCATACCCGCATTTATCTGAACTGGACTGCTTAAAAAATAGCAGTGGGCTCAAAAAGCCCGACGACCTGGCAACATATTTTCAACCTGTCGATAAACAGACTCATTCAGTCTATTACTTTTTACATAGCAGTCCATATATTGTAGTGCTGCAGACTTTCAAGCAAACGTGTTTAAGCAACGTTTCAAGCAACACAATGGCACCGATGATTACACTCGTTTTTATTAGGCGGAGCCACCGCAACCAGAAACAAGAGAATAAATAACTTGAATACATAACTAGAATAAATAACTAGAACGAGGTGCAATTGAGAGGAAGCTCGAGAGAGTGGCTCTGACACAGATGAAAGTCTTCTGAGCCACTTAAAACCTTGCAATGTTATGTTATGTTATGTTATATAGAGGTTTATATGTTATTAAACAGAAAGCGGTGCACTGCTTCATTATAACGGTTATAAATATATTAATAACCTACTACATATATACAAACATATATACATACATACGAGCACTCTACATCTGATTAACGGCATGATCAATGGTTAATAGTTCTGTTGTGCGCGAGGCCTCATATTCCGTGGCTAAAAGCAACGATGAATGGTTGTTACTGACCTAGATTGCGCGAGCTTGGTCAAAGTCCAATAATCTTATGGAAAGCCGAATGTTTGTTAGTTTTGGCACAGCTTTAAAGCCAATCTGTTTATAAGGGCTAGTTGGTCACGAGAAGGCTTGGATGCACTGGCTTCCCGCCGCTGTGATGTGAAACCGCTACTGGTCAACTACTTACTTACATACTTACAACAGAAGTAATATAACAATTATATATTTTGTTCTCAAGGATTCCTAAGGACCGATATGAATGTATTAATAACTATGCGTATTGTATTGTATTTTATATGGGCATTTATATATTATTTGTATCTATATGGATGTTGGTGAAAATGAGTGTTTGTTCATTTACTCCAACAGATCATGGCTCATACACTGGACTACAGTTAAGAAACAAACTCAACTGTCCGGAACAACTCGGGGTACCTGGCAATACAACATCAATATATGATGAAATTCACGATTATGATCATAATTGTGAATGAAGAAAACTAACAATTCAACTACGATATCGAATTAGATAACTGGATATTTTTTGTATCTGCTAGCCTTAAATTAAGTCTTGTATTGATTATTATTACATACTTTACAACCAAGTAGAGGAGTTTGATTTTCTAAATGATCAAAGTTAATCAGTAGACAGAGTGAACGTTGTTCTGTTCATTAGGCTACACTACTTTAACTTAAGGGTTTTGATAATCTCATGACATTTTGATCACCAATCAACCGCTTGCTTTTTGTGCAGTGGAAATATGCCTCATTTGTAGACATTTATCAGAGGGGCAGCACCAACAGAAACCTCACTGTCATAATTTTAGAACTTCAGTTTTGCGCTGTAGGATGCATGGGCGCCCATCAGAGTTGTTTACTCTCTGCAAAAAGAACAATGCTTTTCATGAGTACATTGCTCTCAAGAAGAAAAAAACGTTCAGGCAACGTCAATTGTCAACAAACAACAGTGTAAATAAAGAAGTTGAAAGATATCGCATTGTTTAATTCGTGTTTAGAGGTGTCAGGACAAAACGTAAACGTTTGATCGTATCGGAAATGCATGGCTTGCAGTAATCGTCACCTTTGGAAGAATATTTTGTCAGAATTAAAATTTTGATGTCTTCTAAGCCTATATTTTGTATTGTTTGCAATATTTTTCACAAGGCACAATGCATCAAATATAAATCCGTTTGCTGTACGTTATTTAAATTATTTTCTAAAACGTCTCTTTGATTCACGGTAGTATTGGAAACCCAGTTTAAGGTAAGAATATCAGGAGTCTTAAAGGTCAACCTCTGTGTTGGTCACATTACGTATGAGGTTCTACTTCGAGATTCTGTTGATTAGAAACAGTACAGCAAATCTAAAGCTTGCAAATCACACAATTTAAGTAAGCTCCTAGGCCCAGCCAAATACCAAGATCACGGTCAGTAGTTGAGAAGGCATCGTCAGGGAATTAAGATGCAAGACGAGTGAGGTCAAGTTTAGTTGAGGACGTAGTTACGTGAAGTAAGAAGAAACACCCTTCAACATATTGGATATTATTATCAGATTTTATGCTTATTGTTTGGTTTCCCAACCATAATAATTCCACGCTCCATTCAAGATGTCTCGTCGATTTGTCTAAAACCAAAGGCCCTGGAGCAAGTGAATGGCCTGCATCATGCAACCCGACAGCCGTACAATGTTAGTTCTAAAAACCCACAACCTCGATTTCTGAGGGACAAACTGAATGAGTATGCATGCACACATAACATGCATTTATGTGTAGGCATGTGTGGGTGCTGATGAAATCAGTGTTTGCTCTTTATATCCAAAAGGTCAAGGATCATACACTGGACTATATTCTGGAATGAGAACAAACCTCGCATCTACGGAACAACACACGACATCATGCGATTCAACATCGAACTAAAATGAAATCCACGAGAAAAAAGTTATGACAATGACGTGAATGAAGAGAACCAACAACTCAGTTTCGATGACGAATTAATAAGATAATGGTTTCATAATATAACTGCTAGCCTAAAATTTAATAGACTATTGTAATCATCATCAGGTATACTATCATGCACATTAACACTGGCGTAAACTTGTCCAAAATATGGGGGGCATTTTTAAAAATTAATTCTACACATTTGCAGTGGATGTATACAGTGAAAACTCAATTTTTGGGGAAGGGCTTCTGCGCCTATGCACATTAACCTAATTCTCTAAATTGCCAGAATTGATCATACGTCGATGAAAATTTGCTCTATGCATAGGCCACAATGAACAAAATTCCTACACAACGTTAGCTTCAGAGGTTTGGCAGTCTCATGTTCTCGATTACCATTCAGCGGTTTTCCTTTTATGCAGCGTAGGCCTAATTATTTATTTTTCGTCAAGATCTGTATCAGCAGAAGGGCAATAGCAGAACCTCAGGATTTCGGAACCTTCTTTCACAGTGGCAGTCAAGGATGATCTTCTGAGTGAAATGGTGTCAAGAAGAGACCACAAAATAAGGCTGTGCATGTTTACATTACACTATAGAGAAGATGAACTCTTCAGATAAAGCTCAATGTGAACATTTATTATGTAAATCAAACAGTAGAAAGTAACTGTTTAATTTCATGCTCATGAGTGTCAGAAAAAAATAAAGTTTTGTTTATAATGGAAGCGCATGGTTTGCAATCATCATCACCGTTTATAAGAATGCCCATTTTATGTGGAATTGGAGTCTTTTGAAGGTATAAATGCAAGAGCCTTAGAAAACAGTCTCTATGTTTCTGCATATTATGCAGGAAAGTGAACTTTGACGTTTCAAGATAAGTGTTATTAGCAAAACAACTGACTCTTAAGCCTGCATAATTATTAGACTAGGTTATGCAGTCTAATCAGTCTAGTCTGCAGTGATTTTACTTGAATTACTCCAACAGCTACCCTTCATTTACGTCCACCCGACCCTCTAACGACACTCTACGTATTCCGTCTGTTGCCTATTATTATAAGTTTCAATCGCAATAAACTCAAACGACTATAATTAAGTTACTGGTGTTGCTAATTATAACGGCTCAGTCAGTCAGTACTTATTGTCCTAAGTTTAGTAGGAAGCTGATTTTAAAGTCATTTTCTATAACTATTAATGTTACCTGATTTTTCTTAGCTCTAAAAATTATTCGAATCAAACAATAAAATTTCCGTTGTACGTCGGTCGCGTGACTTGGTGTATTGGTTACCTAGCTCTGTTTCTCTGTCTCTGTCTCTGTCACTGTCTCTGTCTCTCTGTCTCTGTCTCTGTCTCTGTCTCTGTCTCTGTCTCTGTCTCTGTCTCTGTCTCTGTCTCTGTCTCTGTCTCTGTCTCTGTCTCTGTCTCTGTCTCTGTCTCTGTCTCTGTCTCTGTCTGTCTGTCTGTCTGTCTGTCTGTCTGTCTGTCTGTCTCTCTCTCTCTCTCTCTCTCTCTCTCTCTCTCTCTCTCTCTCTCTCTCTCTCTCTCTCTCTCTCTCTCTCACATACACACACACACACACAATTTTTGCAATGATAACAATTAAGCTTAGGCCCCTACGTATTTTTTTTACATTTCTTTTCTGAAGCATATTGAAGTGATTTTTCACGGGTTTCAGCTAGTGGATTAATATAAATATCAATGTTACTTAGGCGAAATCGATTTAAGAACAGCCCATGATTTCGATAAGCAGTAAAGTTCCCATTAGGCCTAATTCATTTTACATTCGGTGTCTGTTCGAAATATTTTGTATTTAGACTGGTATTCCATTAGTGTTGAAAGGGCGAATATCGTACAATAGGTCTAATGCGCTAGGTGACGTAGGCCTATGTGTTAAAGTGGGCATTGCTACTTTTAGTGGGTGCTATGGCAACTACACATAGTGAGTGACAGGATGATATGTACATAATGACGCAATTTTATTGATGTTCTTGATACTGGTTGAAAGTAGAATTTTTGGACAGTAGTTCCAGCGCCACATTAAAATCGGGGTGAAGCAGTTTGTGAATTTTATGTAAATGCAAATGCGCTATGATGAAAATGCTTGCCCGAACGGTCGCATACTCACTGAGCGTAAGAACATAAATAAATAGTCGATGAGTTACTACACATCACAGCCTTCACAGGAGTCTCAGGATTTATGGATCCTGCAACTAAACCACAAACACGACATCCATCCAATGCCAAGACATAGTTCCTACAGATCTGACTTGCTTAGCGCTACATTGCACTGTGCAATGGGTAAAACCAGTCAGTGATAGTCATGTATTCTTCGACTTCGAACAGATAATTAATGTTTAAACTCATATAATAATGTTTACTTTGTACAGCTAATACTTAACGGATTGCATACAAATGTGGTTTAAAGTAGCAGTGTGCAGTCAGTCCAACACAACACAGGCAATAAATTTGCACTTCAGGCTGTTGACCGAGGTCAAAAATCTTCATGGACAGCAAACCGTGCAGCAGTAAATGCATGAAAGTTTCTGTTGATTTGAAAGCAGTTTTGCGAAGTCTCTGAATAAATGATTCTAATGCAAAAAAGGTCATTGTTACTAAATAATAATTTAAAATAAAGAATATAATTTTAAAACTTTTTACTTTACTACAACTGGATAATCAGCGTATAGCGTTTGTTTGCACTGTCGACTAAGCCAAGGTGGCCACTTCATTAATAAACAAGGAAGTTATAGCTTTATTAATCGCGGCAAAGTCTGAAAGTAAACGCTTCTTGCATACCTAAGTAATTGGAACAATAAAAAGAAATTTTGCTGCGAAGCAGAAGTCGGAGCTTTCAAGTATAAACCAGCTAGACATTTGATCATGATTCATCACTGAAGTGCGAAGTTTACAGGTAAGTCAGCAACATTCTCTCATTTCTCACCTGTGGAGACCAATGTTCGCGTTAGTTAATATCAAGGTAGCAGCTGTATTATCCTAGGACCTAAGTTTGAGCCTTCTTTACTTTCTTTGGGACATGCAATAAAGGAACCTCCAAGTGTTTTGTTCGTTACTCCGTCCCTGATCTACACCCTACTTCTTATCCAGACGTACGTATTAAATCGATCATCTTTTAAGCACCGATGCTTTCTTCTTCCTTAACTTCATGCTCTCAGAGATCGTCGTGTAACAAATTTCATGTGCTGTGATTTTGAATTCAATAGTTAAGATGTAATAGCAGAAGTAACTTAAATGACCATGGATATCAAACTGTCACCAAGACCATCTGACGTAATCAAAAGGAGCTATATCAAATTTCCTGATGTATTAAAGCTAAAAATCAGCACTGGACTGCGACACAAGGACTGAGAAAATATTATATGCAAATATTTAAAATATTAATATATGAAATTGAATAGAAACTATTATACTTTGTCGAAACGCTGTTGTTTTTGTGGCCTGAAACCTGATTTGAATATCATTTACTTTCGGTTATCGTAATCGTAATTGCAGATTTATATAGCTCCTCTATAGGGAATCTATTCAGAGGTAATCCGGACTTCACAGCACAAGACCATGATCAAACAGAATGTTTCTTCGATCGCTGGAGATATAGAAGTTGCCTAGATAAAGGGCAAGAAGTTCATGAGGCAGGTTGCGTGGCAGTCTGTTTGAGAGCGAAGGGCCAACCATGGCGTAGCTACCATGTTGCATTGACAGAGGCGTAACTTTGGTTTAAAAAGTGTGGGGTAACAATTTCTTACATACACGAAGCAAGGCTTTGACTGCGATCTCTGGGAAGGCACGCTAATAAAATATTGATTGGCATTGTTCAAAAAGTGAGGGGTACGGTATCCCAGTTCAAAAAGTGGGGGGTACGGGTACCCTCGTACCCCCACAAATTACGCCTGTGTGCATTGAGGAAGTTTCGGACGGAAGGACAACCGATTCCTTGGGACAACCAATTCCTTGCCAAGGAATACCCGCATTTTACCTTTCTAGCGTCAGTCCAGGACATAGGAGTCACGTTAGACCAGGAGCTTACATTTGTTCAACATGTTAATCTCCTCTACCCCAGCTGTTGCTACCAGCTGTGACAACTCAGGGTCATATCTCGATCCCTCTCTCCTAGTTCAGCATTTACACTTGTCCATGCTTTTGTGGTCTCCCGCCTCGATTATTGTAGCGCCATATATGATGGGCTCCCAACCTGCCGATTGAGGTGCATGCATATACATACATACATACACACATACACACATACATACATACTTACATACATGCATACATACATGCATATATACATGTACAGTATACATACATACATACACACATACATACATACATACATACGTACATACATACATACATACATACATACATACATACATACATACATACATACATACATACATACATACATACATACATACATACATACATACATACATACATACATACACACATGCAAACATCATACATATATACATACATGTATGCATACATACATACATACGTACATACATTCATTCATTCATTCATTCATTCAGACATACATACAGTGTTGCTGCTTTGGAAAGAAGCAAATTGCTTCCAGAGAACACGTTAACCGCATATACACAATCTTTCAGTTCGTGCGTCTTCGATGGCGACGATAACTGTAGTTGACAAGGCTCTTCGAAGAGATAGTCGTCTGGCGTGAAATCCTACTGTCGGCTTGAAAGAAAGTCGGCAGTGGAGCGTCTTCGGTGGAGAGGTGGACCGATAAAATAATAGTCGGTGGCCATGAATGGTATTTGATCTTGACTGTTTGCTCAAGTCAAGTGACTTAGAGAACTGAACAGCACAGACGGGTCGCCGCGGACCAGCTAGTAGAGCATTTCCCTCTATCGCAATACGATTTGCATGTGTGTGATACGATGGATCCTGGTAGCACTGTCCTCAGCGCAACGCTTTCGTCTGTTACGTCGCTGAAGTAGTCTGACAGGCTCCATTAAACCATGGAGTGAGTGGCTGGTCTCCAATGGGCCCATGCCAGAGGACGGAGACTTTCGAGCGGAGTGCACATTCTCATATCAGCGAATAATGAATATTTAAAACTTTTTTATTTTCAGATTGAAGATGCAGCAGCCAATGAACATAAACCCAGTACAGGTGGTTGTCCTCGCTCAACCCGGAGTAATAGACAAACAAAGCATATATAAGAATATGAAAACTCGGTTGGCCAGGCAGCTCATTGGACTAGGAGTCCTACACGTTTTAATCGGCGTTCTCTGCATTACCTTTCAAGGCATTACCCTGGGGATATATGTGAGTGGATGGAATTTCGATAATAGCCACGGCTTCTGGACTGGCTCAATGGTAAGCAAAAATCGATGTCGCAAAAGTATCGCCATTCATTTATTGCTTATGATAGGGTGATCGGCCAAGCGCATGGTCATTATCGAAGTCTGATTCATTAGATTAGCCTGCATTAGTAACTGGCTTGAGCCTGAGAATTTAGAATTTGTAACGACCCTTTCACATTTTTCTCATCGCAAAGTAGTACTAGACACATTGGTGCCAGCGTCAGCTGAGAAGTAAACGGAAATTCCTACAATGCGCTGTCCCCGTGTCCATGACCTTGCGATACCTCCACTATCGACTGAAGACCGAAGAACAGAGATTGAGCGCCTCGCCTACGATCCTTTGGAAATATCGGAGCTGTTTGGCAACACATTGATTGTGAATACGATAAATCTATAAGTATTCAATTAATTAGTTTCTTTAACATCGTAATAAAGTCCATACAACATGTAGTTAAATAGTTATGCAATTCTTAAATGCCTTTAAATCTGTTGATAAGATGCTAATCTGCTAATTGTTCTATCTGTGCATGAAGATGCTAATCTGCAGCTTGTACTACAGTTGCAAGTCATAAAGCCATTTTACGCGAAGCTAATTGTTAACACATAGACCTATAGGCTTAAGACTTATAGTAAATTCCACTATATCGACTTTAGTTTGCTCATATTAATTTTTTTCTGTTTCGACAGTTCTTAGTAACTGGGCAATATGGAATAAAGGGAGGAATTAAAAGAAGCAGGTGTCAGGTAGCTGTATTTCATATCAAGCTTAAACATTCTCCTTCGTTCAGTTGGGCGAACTGTGAACATTAGAATAGTTCTGAAGTCCTTTTATCTGTAAATTAGTTGTTACGTATTTACTGCAAATTCAGCTATCTTTGTCGCATGCATGTTGGATGGTCTACTAATCTAATTGAATTGCATTTCTGTTTTGCAATGCCTTTCATTGATGTGCGTTGTATACTTGGAAAAGCAAATTAATAGCTATAGAATTAGATAATATTAGAAAAAAAACACTTTACGGAATATCAATTTAGGATTAGGTCTATCTATTAAGTGAAAAGGTCTACAGTCAGTTCTTGTTTGTTTTGTTAAGGTTGTTACATTCAATGTCCTTTCAATCATGTCCGCAGTTTTTGCTTCGGCCTTAATCAGCATTTCTGTACCTGGTGCTGTCGCCTATGCAAATGGAGAGAAAACCTGTACAACCTATTACTATACGGCTTCAGATTACAACAATAATTACTATATATCTTCAGAAAACTATTGTGGCTACACTATCACAGAGACGGTAAACATTTTTAATTGCAATACTGTATAAATATTTTCAATAATAAAAATGGAAAGTTTTCTTGCCGCTTTTGTTCAAGAACATTCTAATAGATTCTGATTTAAAGTTTGTCATTCTTTAAAATACATCTTTAAAGCAGTTATTAGTGGCTTTGAATCGTATTCTGCGTTTATCTGTTTTGCATGACGAAGAATAAATTGCTGAAATGTAAGATTAAATTCATTTTTATAGCATTGCACCATATTTTATTTTAAATGAATAAATAATGACTTAGTCGTATTTTGTAATAGTGTTCAAGCACATTCACATCATCTTTCCTTTAGATGGTGCTTATTGGCTAACCAAGATTTGTATGTTATATCTGATATATTTTATAGAGTGATAAGGGAACGGCAATGGAGGCGATGATGGCTATTCTGGGATTGGCAGAAGGCGTTATAGCTATTTGGTCTTCAGCCATTTGCTGTAGTATTGGAGCATGCTGTTGCGATTGTGGAGGTTCATGTTGTTGTCCATCATCTCCTCCCCAGAATCAAGTCAGTACACTTGTATCCATGCATATGACGGATGGAGCGTGCTCTATTTTGCTCGCACGCATCCATGTATTTATGTATGACTGTAGTCTATATTTGTAAAATATGGAATGTATATGTACATGTAGGCTCTATATGCACGCTTTTGGACACTTAAGATGCGACTGTTAAGTCAGGAAAACACATTCAAAGTCCACTGTTTCTATAAAGCATGTATGGTTAGAAATGTCTTTCACCAGCGCAAAGCTTTAGAATAGCGCAAAACCTGCAGAAGTTTGACTTTTTGGCAGTCACAGAATAACCTAAGGGCGATGTTCTATATCAACATTAAATCACAAGAGTCATCAGCAATGCGGCATTGTGGTTATGATTCATTTACATGTCCTGCACCTAACCTGTAGCTTTAAAACTCTGAGCAAAGTGAGATGCAATCAGGGTTTTCAGTTATTCTCAACGATGCTCTAAACCGAGTCTTGATAAACCTGTTAATAAGAAAACTATGGGATTTCTAAGTAACATCATTTGCCCTTATAATTACTTACTGTATAAACTTCAGAAGTCTTTTAATAGGACAGGCGATTTAAGTTTTACTGCCAAGTTGGCGTATTTATCGGAAAGAAAGAGAACATTTTATCCAATTGTCCAATATAAAACAGAATTATGGTTATTACTTTGATTTCATAATTTCATCTTCTGATAATTTTATATTCAGGTCAGGATATCAGGACAACCTTTTCCAGGTCAACAGCAAATTATCATTGCCAATCCGCAACAATCAGCTTCCAATTAACAATCCCAAATGTTCATTCCGAATCAGCCACAGCAGGCAAAATCTGCATTCAATCCGCAACAGTCAAATAATGACCTTGACCCGCCACAACAAATGGTTCAGTATAACCCAAAGTGCGGTCAACAACCTAATATCTACACAACGTTATCGCCAGGTTAATTTTTACAGTACACTTGCGTAACTAGTAAATGTTGCTTTAGATTCTTTTAGGTTAAGTTCGATAAGTTTTTCAACCCATGTTTCTGATTATGAATGCACTATCTTGTTATCTGTCTTACCGCACGCGCGAAGGGTACCGCGTGACTTCACCAGCAGCCTGCCACTAAATTTGTGAATGTGTGCAGTTATGTTCATTTACGATTATGGGAAATAAATTACTTACTTACTTATTTACTTAGAATAGCCACAATATAACAAATGAACATGCTGTCCTCAAGGAGTTGTAAGGGTCAATGTGAATATATAAATAACATAATAATTATGTAAACTTATCTACACATGTGTGCAAGCTGGTGAAATCAGCGTTTGCTTCTTTACGTCCAACAGGTCATGGCTCATACACTGAAGTATTGAGAAACAATCTCGCATCTCCGGAACAACGCGCAATATCTGGCAATACAACATCGATCTATGATGAAATTCACGTTTATGATCATATTGTGAATGAAGAGAACTAACACCTTAGCTACGAAAACGAATTATATAACTAGAGTTTTTGTGCAGGCATACTAGTATATCTGCTAACTTAAATTCAGTCCTATAAATTGCAATCACCAGTTTTGCTCTCAACAAGAGGAGTCTGATTTTCTAAGTTATCGAAGTTCATCATGAGATGGTGAAGGTTGTTCCATTCATTAGGCTAAACTTACTAAAATTCTTACAATACTTTAACATAAAGGGTTTGGTAATCTAGTGGTCTTTCAATAACCATTCAAAGCGTACTTTTTATGCGGTGGAAATATACCTAATTTATAGACATTTATCGGCAGGAGGACACCAACTGATAACTCACTGTTCTAATTTGATAACTTCAGTTCTCGCAGTAGGAGGCATGGGAGCCCTTCAGAGTTGCTCATTATCTGCAAAAAGAACAAAGAAAGAATGCTCTCATGATTAGGCTACATTGCTCTCAAGAGGATAAAAGCGTTCAGATAACGTCAATTATCAACAAAAACAGTGTAAATGAAGCAGTTGAAAGTCATCGCATTCTTTAATTCGTGCTCAGAAGTGTCATTCAAAAAATTAACGTTTGATCATATCGGAAATGCATGGTTTGCAGTAATCGTCACCGTTTGTAAGAATGTCAATTCTATATGATATTTCCAGGAATTTTACTGCACTGCTTGATATGTAATAATAACATAATAATAATATATTAATGTTACTAACAAGCTCACTGACTAACCGCAGTAATTAACACTGAAACACATAACAGTACAATTATCAAGATCTAATAGAAGACACCGTCAACTTTAACATTTCGTGCTAAGATTTGAAGTGTTAGAAACAACACAATCAACTCTCAAGCTTGCAAATTAGACAAGGAAGTTGACGGATCCTGTAATACGGTCAAATTATACAGTGATGAAGTTGAATTAAGTGGGTCTAACGAATATAGTTTATTTACCCACTCCTGAGCTGCAATTCTAAGTTTCAATTACAATAATTAACTGCTGCTGGTGATTAAAAACGGTTCAGTCAATTAGTACTAATTGTCCTAAGTCAAAAAGAAAGGTGAGCTTGAGTCATTTTAATAAATTAAACTTTGCTGCTTGATATATAATAATATAATGATAATATATTCGTGTTAACAAACAAGCTGACTGATTAACCGCAATATGTAACATTGAAAAACATAACAGTACAATTATCAAGCTTTAATAGAACACACGTCTTGGCATCCTGTTAGACGCCCGCTGATTTTGCAGCTGCCCCCTAGAGAGTAGTAGTAGTTTCAGTTTAGCGACGCTGTGTCATAACAAAGATGATTAGCGTCGCCCTCCTCCTTTATCCAGGCTTGGGACTGGCACTGTCAGAGTACGAACAGTGGCGGAGTTTTTCTCCCCCTAGAGAGTGGAAATTGGGTCGACTTATAGGGAGCTTACGGGTATCGCCCTCTAGGGACTGAAAGGCTAAGTCGACCGATTGGGAGCTTACGAGTATCGAACCGCGTCTTTCAAGATCTTACGTTCTTCGAGCAAGAGTGTTGCCATTCATCTAGCCTCCTTTCCTCGCGAGTTACTTTACAGCTCTAAACTTTACTCGGATATAATAATATAAATCTCAATTTTTATTATACATAGGCAAAATCGACTTAAGAGATCAGATCGAATATAAGTTATCAGAATCCGATACAGCAAAATAGTAGCCTAAACAAATGTACCAAAGGAAATATTTGGAACTCTGTGTTTTTCACGGCAAAGGGAAACGAGGATTTCGATTAACAGTAAAATTTTTCACGAATTCGTGCTTAGACTAGTATTCCATTGCTGTGGAATGGAGAATATCGTGCATAGTGCGCTAGAATGCTTAGGGGCCATCCATATATTACGTACGCATGGAGGGGAGGGGTAACAGAAATGCATGTGCTTGCGTACGCTCGCGAATGGGGGGAGGGGGTCTTCTGATAATGTACGTACGCAAATTGATTGGCCTTCAAGTGAGCTAGAGTTTAGTCTTTTCAGCTATCTGGTACTAAAAGAGGAAGTAGGACTGTGGGAGAGGTGTCACTTGTATGCCACCATACCTCTGAACGCTATTATTAAACTATCACACAACTCAACAGTGAGTCCATGGATTACTTATGTTTCAATCTGGCCTAAAGTGCAGACAGTCGCTGCTTGGACCTGTGTAACTGACACATTCTGCATCTGGTCATGTGAGGGGGTGCGTCAACTGTACGTACGCAGGTGGGGCTGGGGGTGGAAAAAAGTACACCTGCGAACAGGGAGGGGAGGTTTTCCCGGATTTTTGCGTACGTAACATATGGATGGCCCTTTACGTGTGAAAGTGGGCATAGCTAGTTATAGTCCGCGCTTTGGCTTAAATAGGCCTACACAGTGATGGGATGATGTGATAAGATCCTTAGAAAAACCCCGAGAAGCTGTTGTTAATTACAAGTAAGGCCTAAGGTAATCGTTGCGTCATTACACGCTGCAGGAGTCTGAGGATTTCTGGATCCTCAAACTAGACTGCAAACTCGACATCACCCAACGCCGAGACATGGTTCCTGCAAAATTTAATCTAACTTGCTTAGCGTTACTTTGCACAGCATGGGTTATCCAGCCAGTGATAGTCATGTATTCTTCGTCTTCGAACAGGTACATGTAGTTTCAGAACTCATATAATGATGTTTACTTTGTACAGATGAAACTTGAACCGATGGCCATACGCTTACACGTGTAGTTGAAAGTTTCAGTGTGCAGTGAAGTCAACACAATGCCAGGACACAGCGTCTGAGTTACCTACCGTTCGACAATCCAACAATTGAGGAACGTGTTTCGTCTGCAGAGAAACGCCTCTTCAGACCTATCCTCTCGAACGAGTCTCACGTCCACCGCCGCCTCTTTCCACCCAAAATACGTCGACTTATTCCCTTCGCCCTCGTGCACATGAATATTCTCTTCCACCCAAAGATAACAAGAATTTCATACCCCGCCTTTTGTATAGAAGCACCCTCAATCCATCTGGCTAATTCTCAAATCTCGCTAGCAAATACATTTCTTTGTCATAGCACTGGAAATATATGCTTTATTATTTATAATTTCATTATTACCATTATCGCCTTAGACTGTTGTAAGCTGTCATCCTTCGTTGATTTATAATAGGCTAAACGAATATACATATAATACATACCATAAAATTGCACTTCAGGCTGTTGACCGAGGTCAAAAATCGTCATGGGCAGCAAACAGAAGTAAATGCACGGAAGTTTCTGTAGATTTGAAAGTAGATTAATCGAAGAATCTTGGTAAATGATTTTAATGCGATAATAGTAGCCATTCTCACTAAATAGAGGTCGATAATTTAATATAAAGAGTATTAGTTTATAACTTTCTTACTTCACTACAACTGGATCATCAGCGTAACTTTTGTTTGCACTGTAAACTAAGCCAAGGTGGCCTCTTCGTTAGTAGACAAGGAAGTTATAACTTTATTAATCTCGGCAAAGTACGAAAGTAAACTCTTCTTGTATGCTAAGTGATTGGTACAAAAAAGAGAAATTTATAGTTTTATTAATCGCGGCAAAGTCTGAAAGTAAACGCTTCTTGAATGCTAAGTTATTGGTACAATAAAAGAGAAATGTGGCTGTTGAGGAGAAGTCTGAGCTTTCAAGCATAAACCAGCTATAGACAGTTGATCATAATTCATCGCTGAAGTGCGAGGTTAACAGTAAGTCAGTAAATTCTCTCAGTTGTCACCTGTGTAGACCAATGTTCGCGTTAGTTAATATCAACGTAGCAACAGTATAACTTTAGGACCTAAGTTTGAGCCTTCCTTACGTTCTCTGGGATAGACTATAAAAGAACCTCAAAGTGTTTGTTCGCTACTCCGTTCCTGGTCGTCTTCTCGTTTTCCTCTACATCCTACTTCTTATCCAGACGTATGTATTCAATCGATTATCTTGTTTAGTGTATACCTGCGCTTTTACTTCCTCCTCATTCACTCTTTGCTCTCAGAAATCGTCCTTTAGCGAATTTTGCGCAAATTTTATGTGCTGTAATTTTGAATTCAATAGTTAAGATGTAACAGCAGGTGTAAATTAACACTTTTACGATTCGTTTCCGTCACTTTCAGTACACGCTTTACGTTAAAGTGTTAAGTGACAATATTAAGCTGTCACCAAGACCATCTGACGAAAACAAAAGGAGCTATACCAAATATCCTGATGAATAAAAGCTAAAAATCAGTACTGGACTGCAAAACAAGGACTGAGAATGTATATATAAATATTTATGAGTAATATATGAAATTGAAGATTTGTTATACTTTGTCGAAACGCCTGGTTTTGAATATCATTTACGTTCCGTTATCGTAATCGCAATTGCAGATTTATATGGCGCCTTTGCAGAAAAACTACGCAGAGACTATTCGGATTCGCAACACAAGCTAAAAAGCTTGTAGAATGGAGAAATAGAGGCAGAAAAGGGCAAGAAGCTCATGTGAGAGGCTACATGGCAGTCTGTTTAAGAGGGAAGAGCCCCACCATGGCGAAGTAAATAGAAAGATGACCGAATTTATTATTCCTACCGATTAACTGAGCCACAGCGAGTACCATAGATTGAAGTTGTTGAGTGTAATAACTGAGAGAAGTGTGTAAATGGCATTACCAAAGTCTACCCTAGTACATAATGAATTCGTGCATCGGAGTTGAAGGAGCCTTAGGAGAGAGCGAGTGACGTATAGAGCAGACCTTCTTACTTAATAAAGCATGTTCTTCATACTGTTTTCACATGTTCAGAGAAGGCTATCTCCTGATTCAAGGTCACGCAGTTAGGAACAGGAAACATTGGTAAAGTAGAGGTGCAAATAATACAAGTCCGTTTTTGGAGCTGCCAGAATCCAGAAAGGCAGAACAGTAAAGTTGCAGAGGACATGTGCAGAATATGGCCCAATGCAGGACTTGAGCTAATGCAGGACATGACCCAATGCAGGACGTGACCTAA
This sequence comes from Allolobophora icterica, assembly GCA_963556255.1. Taxonomy (NCBI): domain Eukaryota; kingdom Metazoa; phylum Annelida; class Clitellata; order Crassiclitellata; family Lumbricidae; genus Allolobophora; species Allolobophora icterica. The sequence goes on from OY744616.1 coordinate 16,731,201, forward strand.
TGCAGGCCATGACTTAGTGCACAACATGACCCAATGCAGGACATGACTAAATGCAGGACATGACTAAATGAAGGCCATTCTCCCATACAAAAAACAACTTTTCTACTTTACTTTTTAACATCATTTTATTTTCAGATTAAAGATGCAGCAGCCAATGAATATAAATCCAGTGCAGGTGGTTGTCGTCGCTCAACCCGGGGTAATAGACAAACAGAGCATATATAAGAATATGGAGAATGGGTTGGCGAGGCAGCTCATTGCTCTAGGACTCTTACAAATTTTAATCGGACTCCTCTGCATTATCTTTCAAGGCATTGCCTTGGGGATATTTGTGAATTCAGAGTATTACTTTTACTCTACTAGAATCGACTACATTGGACACGGCTTCTGGACTGGCCTACTGGTAAGGAACAAATTGATGTCTCAAATGTATAGCTATTCATTTGTTACGTGTGATAGGGTGGTCTAATCGGTCTAAGCGCATTTCATTATCGATGCTTGAGTCACTAGTAACTGGCTTGAGCCTCTATGATAATATGTAACGACTTTGACACATTTTTCTTATCGCAAAGTAGTACTAGACATATTTGTACCAGCGTAGACTGGGAAGTAAACGGAAATTCTTGCAATGCGCTGTTCCCGTGTCCATGACCTTCAGATACTTTCATTATCGACTGAAAGACCGAAGAACAGAGATTGAGCGCCTCGCCTACGATCCTTTAGAAATATCAGAGATGTTTCGCTGCACATTGATTGTGAATACGATGAAAATATTAGCATTCAATTAATGTGTCTTTAACATCGTAATAAAGTACATGCAACATGTAGTTAAAAGTTATGCAATTCTTAAATGAATTTAAATTTGCTGATAAGATGCTTACTGCTTATTGTTCTATCTGTGAATGAAGCTTGTACTACAGTTACAAGTCATAAAGCCAGTTTACGCGAAGCTTATGGTTAACACATGTAGGCTTGAGACTTATAGTAGCCTAAATTCCACTATATCGATTTTATTTTGCTCATATTTATTTTTTTCTGTTTCGACAGTTCTTAGTAACTGGGTCATTTGGAATTACGGGAGGAATTAAAAGAAACAGGTGTCAGGTAGCTGTAGGCCTATTTCATATCAAGCCTAAACATTTTCCTTCGTTCAGTTGGGTGAACTGTGAACATTAGAATAGTTCTGAAGTCCTTTTACCTTAATTAGTTGTTATGTATTTACTGCAAATTCAGCTATCTTCGTCGCATGCATGATGAATGGTCTACTAATCTACCCTTTAAACTTCCGTAGTACCACTGTAATAATGCTGAAGACTAAATCCAGGGTGAAGCAAGTCAAAATTCAAAAGGAGAATTTGAAAAGAACAAAACAACCTCAGGTGAAATGGAAGTAAGGAGTTTTATTCGAGCTCTGAAAGCCAGTGCAGGCTTTCTAAGTTAGCGAATGCCTGAATATTTTCAGAGTCATAAGCAAACAATTGAATAGTATGCTCACCGAGACTCCCTCGTCCTCAGTAAAGTCAGAGTGATGAGAGGCCTTGAGAGACGATGTAAGACAGACACCTTGGGTCTTGTGCACGATTGTTCAAGTAAAAATGAGTCGCTGAAATGTTAATAGCAATCGAGCAACCTGCCAAAATCCATCTCGTTTTCATGCAACGCACTTAGATTCATATCTCACACGAAAAGTAAACAGCAATGGCGCAGCTACGCAACGCCCACCTAGTCACTGAAGTCTTGACTTACCCTTAAGCAAAACAAGGATTTATGAGTTTAAGATAGACATTGAAACGTATTTAGGCCCCTATGTGTTCTATCCTCTTGTAAAGAAGATGTGGGTTCGCGTGAACTGAATTTGTCCATTGTTATATCTTTCTTTCTGTGTCATCGCAATGTATCGATTGAATTGCATACCTGTTTTGCATTGTCTTCCATTGAAAGCTGACACAAGGACTCGAATGACGTTCCGATTCTACGAGCGACTCCGTCGGGTTACTCCTCTCGTGACTACCCTCGTCCACCTCATCCTGATGGTCGTCCGGCTCGTGGTGGTGGCATCGTGACCTTCTTCCGCTCATCTCTTCGGGTCACGCAAGTCTCACTCAACACGTCGCCAACCACGTTTGAAGCTCTATGTCTGAGCATCGCCTTGCCTCGTGGCTCAGTTACCCTTCTCACGGTTTACAGACCTGGATCGGCTACCGTTACTCCTCAGTTCTTCGAAGAATTCTCCTCCGTCCTTGAGTTTCTTGTCACTCGCAATACTCAACTCCTCATTCTCGGCGACTTCAATCTTCACCTGGAGGACCTTACCATTCCTACTTCGTTACGATTCCTCGAACTTCTCACTCAGTTTGGCCTCCGCCAGCACGTCAATCAAGCCACACATCAACTTGATGGATGGCTTGATCTCGTCATTACCTCTGATGACGACCAAGTTACGGACCTTCTCATCCTTCCTCCTACGATCTCCGATCATTCGTATCTCAAATTTACACTACCATTAATTCACCTACAGCCAATCCACTCCATTCGGAAGATGCGAGGATGGAAATCGTTTGACTCTCAGGCTTTCAGCGTCGCTATCAGAGACTATTTCCTCTCGTCACCGGGTCTGCACTTGACATTCTCACGGTTCCTCAATTATTTGATCTCTACACCTCCACCGTTACCAGTCTGCTGGATTCCATGCTTCCATGTCGTCAAGTAAAGACCCGTTATCGACCATTGGCCATCTGGTTCGACGCCGACTGTCATTAACTTCGCCGTCGCACCCGTTGCTTGAAGCGACGCTCTCGCCGGACCCAGGATCCTAATGACCGGTTGACCTGGATTACCCAGCTTCGTGCTCTTCATCGTCTCTACCATCACAAGGAGGCTGCTCACTGGGAGAATCTGGTCTCACGCAATCTCAAAAACCCAAGACGCCTTTGGTCTTCCATCTCGGGTCTGCTGGGCCAGCCTTCTCGCCCATCAGAAATTCCTGCCTTCTCCGCAAATGAATTCTTGACTATGCTCACGGAAAAGATTGATCGACTCAGAACCTCCACATCGGATGCTCCTCCACCGACGTTTACCACAACGTCTTCTGCTTTTGACGATTTCCGACCCATATTGGACTCGGATCTTCGTACAGTTCTTTCATCAGTTAATTTAAATTCTTGTGAATTAGATCCTCTTCCCCCTTTCATTCTTAGTGACATTTTAGAGGATTTTGCTCCATTTCTGCTTTATCTCTTTAATAGGTCCCTCTCTGAAGGTTGTGTCCCCGCCTCGCAAAAGCGGGCCATTGTTTTTCCCTCATTCAAGAAGCCCAATCTTGACACAAACCTCTGCCAAAACTACCGTCCAATCTCTAATCTATCATTTCTCTCCAAAACCCTCTTCAACTTCTTCCCTATCTGGAACAATCTGGGCTTCTACCTCCCTTTCAGTGAGGTTTTAGGGCTCACCACTCCAATGAAACTGCCCTCCTTTCTTTGCTTTCTGAAATTTATTCAGCTGTTGATCGGTCCGAACTCACTCTTCTGGCGCTATATGATGTCTCCTCAGCCTTTGACATGGTTGACCACGCCATTCTTCTACAGCGCCTTGAGACCTCTTGCGGTCTGAAGGGCCCTTCCTCCAGTGGTTCCGGTCATACCTGTCTGATCGCACTCAGATGGTTATCTCTGGTGAATCTAGAACTCTGTGGGTCCCAATTAAACTGGGTGTTCCGCAGGGCTCTGTTCTGGGCCCTCTCCTCTTTATTTTGTACACGGCCGGTATCCCCTCTCTCCTCCCCATCTAGGGGCTTCAGGCCATCTCTTTGCTGACGATGTCCAGGCTTATGTCCATGGGCCTCCTTCCTCTCAACTTCTTCTTGCTCAGCGCATCGAAGCTCTTTCTCATGATCCCCATACCTGGATGTCTTGCAATCGCCTCTCCCTCAACTCATCCAAAACCCAATTTATCTGGTTTGGAACTCCTCAGCAACTTCAAAAACTCGACGTTGCTGAGCTCTCTCAAAGGTTTCCGCTTTTCACTTTCTCGTCTATCGTTCATGATCTAGGAGTGACCCTTGACAATTCTCTCACTTTTACTGAACACATTTCCAAAATCACTCGCACTTCCTATTTTCACCTAAGGCGCCCTAGGCTATCCGTCGCTCTGTCTCATCTCCAATTTTCACTTCAATTGTCCAAGCATTTGTCTGCTCTAGACTTGACTACTGCAATTCCCTCCTTATTGATCTTCCCAAAGTCCGTCTTGCTCCTCTTCAGTCCGTTCTCAATGCTGCTGCTAGATTAATTGCCCGTCTTCCTCGATTCTCTCATATCACCACCTTTATGGCAGAAGAACTCCACTGGCTCCCGCTTTCTGCCCGCATCCAATTCAAGGTCCTCATCCTTGTCTGTAAGGCTCAACTTGGTTTCGCTCCGAAATATTTATGTGACTTAATTCATCGCCCTCACTCTGCTGCTTCTCTTCGTCCTCTTCGTTCCTTTGACCGTTTGGACCTCCTCGTTCCCCGTGTCAGAACTTCTCTGGCTCAATCTAGGTCTTTTGCTTCCATTGGCCCTGCTCTTTGGAATGCGCTTCCTCCGTTCGTTCGTTCTTGTATTCTCTCAGGTAACGTCTCTTCCTCTTTTACCTTTCTTAAAACTTGCTTTTTCTCTCGGGGTCTCTCGCACTGGCAGCGCTTCTGAATGGCCCTCCCGCTAGAAGCGCTTTATAAATATCCGAATACAATACAATACAATTGTATGATAGGAAAGGCAAATTGAGAGTTATAGAATTAGATAATATTAGAAAAACATTTTACGAAAGATCAATATTGGATTAGGCCTATCTATTGAGTGAAAAGTTGTAGAATAAGTGCTTGTTTGTTTTTGTTAAGGTTGTTGCATTCAATGTCCTTTCAATCATGTCCGCAGTTTTTGCTTCGATCTTAATCAGCATTTCTGTACTCGGTGCTGTCGCCTACGCATTAGGAGAGTACACCTGTGCCACCTATTACTATACGAGTTCAGATCTCAACAATAATTACTATATATCTTCAGAGTACTATTGTGGCTACACTATCACAGAGTCGGTAAACATTTTTAATTACTTTTCTGTATGAATATTTTAATTATAAAAATGGAAAGTTTTCTTACCACTTTTGTTTAGGAGCATTCTGGTGGATTCTGATTTAAAGTTTGTCATTCTTTAAAATACATCTTTTAATCAGTTATTAGTGGCTTTGAATCGTTTTCTGCATTTACCTCTTTTGCTTGACGAAGAATACATTTATTTTTTTTATAGCATTGCACCATATTTTATTTCAAAGAAATAAATGATGATTTAGTCGTAGTTAGTAGTAGTGTTACTGTTAATTCACATTCACGTCGTCTTATATTTAGGTGATGGCTTACCATGAATTGTAAGCTATACCTAATATGCTGCCATATTTTGTAGAGCAAGACGGGACTAGCAATGGAGGCGATGATGGCTATTCTGGGACTGATGGAAGGCATTATAGCTCTTTGGTCTTCAGCTATTTGCTGTACTATTGGAGCATGCTCTTGTAACTGTGGAGGTGCATGTTGCTGTCCACCATCTCCTCATCAGAATCAAGTCAGTACACTTGTAACCATGCATGTGATGGAGGGTGCTTGCTCTCGTTTGCACGCACGCACGCATGTGTTTTTGTGTGACTTTAGTCTATGTTTGTGATATTATTCGGAATATACAGGTAGGCCTTATATGTACGCTTCTGCATACTAAAGACGCGACTTTTTTCTAATTAAAACAGCTCCAAAGTCCACTGTTTGAATCAAGCATGACTACGGTCAGAAATGTCTTTCACTAGCGCAAAGCTTTAGAATAGCACAAAACCTGCAGCAGCTTGATTTTTGGCAGTTACAGAATAGCCAAAGGAAGATGTTCATATTGACATTGCGTCAAAAGTCTCATCAGCAATGCGCTGTTGTGGTTATCATTCACTCACACGTTCTGCGCCTAATCTTCAGCTTTAAAACTCTGAACAAGCTGCGATGCAGTCAGTGTTTTCAGTTATTTTCAACGATGCTCTAACCTCAATCTTGATAAACCTGTTATTAAGGAAACTAAATATTATCATTTGCCGTCATAATTACTTATTGCACGACCTTCAGAAATCTTTTAATAGGACAGCCGATTTAATTTTTACGGCAAAGTTGGCGTATTATCGGAAAGAAAGAGAACACATTTTATTGCAGTCGTCCTATATGAAAGAGAATTAAGGTTAATACTTTGAACTGAGTTATGATTTCATAATTTCATCTTCTGATAACTTTATATTCAGTTCAGGATATCAGGACAACCATTCTCAGGCCAAGAGCAAATTATTATCACCAGTCAGCATCAATCAGCGTCCAGTCAGCAACTCCAAATGTTCATTCATAATCAGCCACAAGAGGCAATATTTGCATGCAATTCGCAACAGCCAAATATCAATCTTGACCCGCGACGACAAATGGTTCAGTATAATCCACAATGCGGTCAACAACCTGATGTCTACACAACGTTATCGCCAGGTTAATGTTTTGCAGTACGCTTGCATAACTAGTAAACATTGTTTTAGATTCTTTTAGGCTAAGTTCGATAAGTTTTTTAACCGATGTTTATTAATTATCTCTAAATATAGGTTATACTGCATGGCATTGAAAGTTTTATAAGATATTTGATTTGGAATTAAAAACAACATATGATTAGAGATTAATTAATTACTAAATTAGACATAGAATTAAACCGTAGCGGTTACTAGTTTCGAGACTAGACGTTTTATTAGAGCTTTAATTAGATTGGGATTGATTAATTACAGGAGAGTACATAATTTATTCTACAATCTAAAATAGAAACAGTTAAAGAAAACATTTGATGATTGCGCAACTGTTCATTAAAAGCCACGTTTGTGTTTAACGATGTTGTCCAGTGGTAAGATCGAAATATAGGACCCATACGATGTTCCGTGCTTCAATATACGTGATATAATAGAAGATTAACGAAGTCTATGCTATTGAATGTTCTCAGAGTTCTGTGCTTCTTGTCTTGTGCTCTGACCATCAAATTGCCAAAATCTTGACCATTAGCCGGAACTCGAATGCCTTCGAGCTACTGAAAATGGTCATATTATTCTACAACACCGACAACTATAAAATGCTATTTATTAAAGTCGCGATAGGTCTTTAATTCCTTCACCGACAGCCTGCCACTATATTTGTGAATTTGTGCAGTTATGTTCAATTAATTTAACGAACGTGGCAAATAAATTACTTATAACAACAGCAGCAATATAACAATTGGATATGTTGTTGTCAAGGATTTCTAAGGGCCAAAATGAATATATACATAACATAATATTATATGTTTCTGTACACTCGTGTGGATGCTGGTGAAAATCAGTGTTTGTTCATTTACCTCCAACAGGTCATGGCTCATACACTGGACTACAGTTGAGAAACAAAGCATATCCGGAACAACTCGCGGTACCTGGCAATACCACATCGACCTATGATGAAATTCACGATTATGACCATATTGTGAATGAAGAAAACTAACAACTCAACCACGATAACGAATTAGATAGCTGGAATTTTTGTATCTGTTAGCCTTAAATTAAGTCTTGTATAAATTATTATTACATAGGCCTACGTTGCTACCAAGTAGAGGAGCTTGATTTTCCAAATGATCAAAGTTCATCACTAGACAGAGTGAAAGTTGTTCTATTCATTAAGCTAAACTTAATAAAATCCTTGCACTACTATAACGTAAGAGGTTTGGTGATCTCATGACGTTTCGATTATCAATCAACAGCTTGCTTTTTGTGCAGTGGAAATATGCCTCATTTGTAGACATTTATCAGAGGGGGCGCCAACAGAAACCTCATTGTCATAATTTGAGAACATTTTTTCGCAGTATGATGCAAGGAAACCTTTAGAGTTGTTCAATATCTGCAAAAGAATAACATGCGAATCTTTTTCATGGTTACACAGCTCTCAAGACAAAGAAATAAGTCCAAATAGCGTCAAATGTCAACAAACGACAGTATAAATCAACCAGTTCAATGCTATCGAATTGTTTAATTTGTGTTCAGAAGTGTCAGGACAAAAAAATCGACGTTTGTTTAGGCGTATATCGGAAATGCGTGATTAGCAGTAATCGTCACCGTTTTGAAAGAATGTCAATTCTATATGATCCTTCCCGGGATTTGCATTTGAACATTCGAAATTTCAAACAAATTACTGATTATGTAAAGAGTGTAAACTGTTGCTACGTCCAAGGGTGCCGGCAGCGTGACGCACTGGACGCACGTGCGTCCAACCACCAAATCAAATCCATACAAGGATTAGGCCTCGCATTGATATTTTTGACAATTTCAATGTGTAATTTTGGTTTACCATTCTGTGGCCTATGTTTAAATAATATCATATGATATCATATGCATGTCTATCTATCTATCTATCTATCTATCTATCTATCTATCTATCTATCTATCTATCTATCTATCTATCTATCTATCTATCTATCTATCTATCTATCTATCTATCTATCTATCTATCTATCTATCTATCTATCTATCTATCTATCTATCTATCTATCTATCTATCTATCTATCTATCTATCTATCTATCTATCTATCTATCTATCTATCTATCTATCTATCTATCTATCTATCTATCTATCTATCTATCTATCTATCTATCTATCTATCTATCATCTATCTATCTATCTATCTATCTATCTATAATAAACTTCTATAGCGCCCCTTCAAGAAATCTACTCAGTGGCGCTCCCGACCCAGGCCCGGTCAAAAAGAAAGGTCTTAAGAAGGCCATAGAAAGTACCTGAGAGGTCTCTAGGGAGAGAGCGAAGGGAGAGGGGGAGGTCGTTCCAAGCGGTAGGACCCACCACGGAGAATGCCCTACGCTGCGCCATAGCAGTACGCGCATAGGGTACAGCAAAATCACCCCGGGAGGCCGAGCGCAAGGCACGGCGTCCCGCACAAGCGGAAGTTAAAGTAAAGAGCTCGCAGAGGTAGGCCGGGGCCCGCCCTAGGACACAATGCCACGCCATGGTGGAGACCCTGTAATGAATGCGATGCTGGACAGGAAGCCAATGGAGAACGTCTCGCATAAATTCAGAGACGTGGTCAAACCTTGAGATACCGCCAACCAAGCGTGCAGCCGACCGCAAAACCCTCTCTAGACAAACAATTGCATGGCTCATAATACGCATGTGTTATTCTGTGGATATATTGTACTTTTATGAGTCAATCTGCGTCATTTTCAGTGTGTGATTACGAGTGGCAGACGGAGGACGGGCGTGAATGGGAGGAGACGAGCAGGGGCTTCTATCCCTATTCAGGGCGGGCGCAAGTTGAGCCCAGTGAAAAACAGGGGGAAAGTATTTTTTTTCTATTTTTTTTATCACAGTCCCTACAAGTTACAGAGTCTTTGCTCACGATTCTGTGCAGGGCCTACTACGTAGGGGGGTGGGTGGGAGGAAGCAGACTGCTTCCAAGTTGTGCCAGACGGAAAGTTACCCCCCAGTGAAATGGATGTTACTGTTCCACTGACAGTACTGACTCAGGCCAAGGACTGAACATTTTAGATTAAACATTGCTATTGGCCATTATTGGCTATGTTGCGAAGGCCTTGAACGTCATTTTTCAACTTAGTGTTTTGATGTATTACTATTATGGGCCATGCAATATTTGCTTAGGTTACAGTGTCTAGGCAGTGTTGTAGATTGTCATTATTATTTTTATCAGTATTATGAGCCATGCAATATTTGCTTAGGTTCAGAGGCGTAACTTTGGTCTAAAAAGTGGGGTTACCAATTTCTTCTCCACTTTCACTTTTCGCATGGAGACCATTTCGAACATATTACCCTGCCAGTATTCTCATTAATTTTTATGTCAGTAAAAAGAAAGCATCTTTTAGTTGCAATAATAATTAAATATTGACTGGCATTATTTAAATAGTGGGTACGTACGGTCCTCCCAGTCCAAAAAGTAGGGGTACGGGTACCTCCCAGTCCAAAAAGTAGGGGTACGGGTACCCCTTGTACCTCCCACAAATTGCGCCTATGCTTAGTTTACAGTGTCTAAGCAGTGTTATAGTGTATCATCATTACTTGTTTTTCTTTAGGTATTGACCATTTTGTTCTGCTATTTTCTGTTGATGTAGGATGCAAAAAAATGTTTAAATGATTGAAAAAAGCGTTCATAACCCTGTTGATTAAAAAAACTAGTTGGTCAATGCTACAATTATTGTCGTGTAGTGCAGAGAAAATGGGATTATCAGGTCTTGAAATATTCCTGCAAAATAATTGTCGGCTAGGTAACACTGCAATAGGCAGGGATGGAGCCTCTTGCCACTGCATTACACAAGAAATAGGCATTCACAATGCAGTCTTTAAAATCCCCATATATTTCCTAAGCACTGTCCCATATTGCCCAGTATATTAACATGTGTACCATATTTTGGAAAGTTTGTCCCATATATTACAGCCTGTCCCATAAAATTTTTACAGTGCACTGGGTGCCATGCAGAAATTAATTCAACAGTTCAGTTGAACTAAAATGTATGGTTTCCCAAAACCAGTTTTCTTTCTCCAAAAATGCGCTAAAACTCACCTACGGCAATTTAGAAATCAAAAAAATCCGCTTCAATGGGAGGGAGGGGAAGGTAGGGAATGGTACAGGAATGGTAAAGGGACAGGGGAGGGGGATATGGGGGTGAAGGATGGGTGGGGAGGGGGAGGGGAGGAAGGAAAGGCGAGGTATTGAAGGGCTTTACAGTAAGGGGAAAGGGGAATTGCTTCCAGCTTACAGGGGGTTCTGTGAAAGAGGGGGGAGTAAGGAGAGGGATTGAGCCCGGTTGTTTAGGGGGATAGAAGCCACTGGAGACGAGAGGGGTGTGCGTCCAAATTTTTAAATCCTGGCGCCGCCCCTGGCTACGTCCTACACATGCTACCGACGTTGGCGTGAGAGGAACAACAGATATTTATCTTGGTCATTAATTAAGGATAATGAAAATTGAGGAAGCGCGAAGAATGACGCCATTTCTTGTATAAAACTATCACAAGAGCAAAGCAATTAAAAGAAATTACGTTTTAAATATAAGCAATTTTGCATCTGTGCAGAATTAAGATTTTGGTGTCTTCTAGCCTTATTTTTAGTTTGTATTGTTTGCAATATTTTTTGACAATGCAAAATGCATCAAATATGAATCTGTTTGGTAAAAGTTACTTAAATTTTATTTTGCAAAACGTGCTTGATTCACGGTAGCATTGGAAACCCACCATAGGGTAAGAATAGCAAGAGTCCTAAGGTCAACCTCTATTTTAGTCACATTATGTATGAGGGTTTTCTACGAGATTCTGTTGTTGGGGTTTTTAATTGGAAACAGTACAAACACCCCAAATCTTGCAAATTACACTAGCCACCTGTAATACAATAAAACGATACGGTGAATATCTTGAATTTGGCGGGTCTAACCACCATTAACGTGTGTCCTATTCACACACCAACAATTATAACCCAAGTTTCAATTATCACAAACTCAGAAATCTGTAATTAGGTCTAACTGCTGCTGGTTATAAATACGGCTCAATCAATCAGTACAATAATTAATGTTACCTGATATTTCGTATGGATTATTATAAATCTCAGTTTTACTTAGGTGAAATCTATTTACCGAATCAGATCGAGTAGGCCTATAAGTCATCAGGGCCGGATTAACCAGTATGCCATTTATGCCATGGCGGGGGCCCCCCGTCGTCAGAGGGCCCCCGCGTGAACAAGAAGAATTTTTTTACTGTGCATTTTCATATTTATTCAGATTTTCTCTTCAAGGGCAGTGTAAATTTACGTCAGGAGTCAGTTGTGAATTGGTGGTTGTTTTTTATGATGGCGATCAATGGCCTTTTATATATCTGTACCAGTTGTAATTATGATTTCGTCTTCGTCTCAACAAACAAATAAACAACCGTGATTGATATTATATAATTATATTCATGAAAAGTGAACAATGCCAAAGAATAAAATAGTTCAACTTTCCGGTGCTCAAATAAGGTGAGTAGCTAAAGAACGTACTGACAGGGAAAGAAATAGCGTTGCCTCTGTTACGAAATTGGAGAGATTTTTCGTAGGCTACACTCCAAACAGACAGTCACATCAAATGAGCCAGATGAAGGGCAGGATCGAAATGTTGGTGGTATTTCAGTCACAGTGCGAAACTGTGGTAACTATACGCCTTGCACTGAACACCAGTCAGCTGTGTCTGAAATTTGTGAGTGTGGTACTGCATCTTGCACTGCTTTAACGGTAACAATTAGGGCTGTGCCGAATAGGTGATTATCACTATTCGGCCGAATACGAATAATTGGACCAACTATTCGACCGAATACGAATACGAATAGTGTACAAAATAGGTCTACCGACAACATTCAAAATTTCAAATGTAAGCAAAAGTTTCAGTTCAGTAAATTTAATACATAAACTAAAAGTATACAGTTGACTACATGTAATTATTGCATCCTTCTGCCAGTCTGTGTAAACTAGGAATGGAAATAATTTAACTAAACTTAGAAATTGTCACTTAACGTTCACTCCACTCGCTATAGCAGCCGCATATGCAGAAACAGATGTCACGTGACCACTATTCGTATTCGGTCCGACCGCTATTATTCGGCTACTATTTGGTCGCCTATTCGGCCCCGAAGCGAATACGAAGTGAATATTCGGTACAGCCTGAGCCCTAATTTTAATATGCTTTTTGGTATTTTATTAAGCTACACATTATTGAGCTTGAGTTATAGTCAATAATATACAAGCATTAAAATTTTGGAAGGGAAGAAGTGGGCATAGTGAGGGAAGGGGTAAGAAATTAAGGGCCTCCGGAGAATTTGGCGAGGGCCCCCGAAGGCTTAATCCGGGCCTGTAAGTCATCTGTTATCAGGGCATGATATAGCAAAATCATAGCCTAGACAAATGAATCAAATGAAATGTTCGATAATTCGCCTGGGTTAGGGCGAGGAAGAGCCAAGGATTTCGATTAGCAGCAAAGTTTCCCATTACGTCATTTTACTTTTCTTGCCTGTTCGAAATCTTTTATATTTAGACTGGCATTCCATTAGTGTTGGAATCGAGAATATCGTACATCAGACCTAATGCGCTAGATGACGAGTGTTAAAGTGGGCATTGCTACTTTTAGTGGGTGCTATGGCAACTACACATAGTGACAGGACTATATGAAAAGCAATGACGCTATAGGCCTACTAGTATTGGTGTTCGTGATACTGGTTAAAAGTAGAATTTTATGACACTAGATAAAGCGCCACATTAAAATCGGTGAGAAGCAGTTTATGAATTACAAGTAAGGTAATGTAATCGTTGAGTCACTACACGCAACAGGCGTCTGGGGATTTCCGGATCCTGCACAAATTACAGCACAAACACGACATCCGTTAAATGCCGAGACTTAGTTCCTACAGATCTGACTTGCTTAGCGTTACATTGTATAGCATGGGTAACACCAGTCAGTGATAATTTTAGAACTTATATAATAATGAGTCAGTGATAATCTTAGAATTCATATAATAATGAGTCAGTGATAATTTTAGAACTAAAATAATGAGTCAGTGATAATTTTAGAACGCATGTAATAATGTTTACTTTGTACAGCTAATACTTAACGGATTGCATACAAATGTGGATTAAAGTAGCAGTGTGCATTCAATCCAACACAACACAGGTAATATATTCGCACTCCACTCTGTTGACCGAGGTCAAAAATCTTCATGGACAGCAAACTGTGCTGAAGTAAATGCATGAAAGTCTCTGTTGATTTGAAAGCAGTTTAGCGAATTCTCTGAATAAATGATTCTAATGCATTGATTATAGTCATTGTTGCTAAATATGATTTAATATAAAGAATATCAGGTTAAATTTTTTTAATTTTACTGCAACTGGATTATCGACGTAACGTTTGTTTGCACTCCTCGACTAAGCCACGGTGACCTCTTCATTAATAGACAAAGAAGTTATAGCTTTATTAATCGCGGCGATGTCTGAAAGTAAACGCTTCTTGCATACCTAAGTGACTGGAACAATAAAAGAGAAATGTTGCTGTTGAGAAGAAGTCTGACCTATCAAGTATGTACTAGCTAGACATTTGATCATAATTTATCACTGAAGATCGCGGTTTACAGGTTAGTCAGCAACATTCTCTCATTTCTCACCTGTGGAGACCAGTGTTTGCTTCTGTTGACATCAACGTAGCAACAGTATTACGTCAGGACCTAAGTTTGGGCCTTCCTTGCGTTCTCTGGGGCATACTAGAAAAGAACGTCCAAGTGTTTGGTCGTCTTCTAGTTTTTCTCGACACTATAACTTCTTATCCAGACGTACGTATTCAAGCGATTAGGCCTACTTTTAGTGCCCGCGCTTTGCTTTTACTTCTTCCTCCTTCACTGTATGGTTTCAGAAATCGTCCTTTAGCAAATTTTTCGCAAATTTTATGAGCTGTGATTTTGAGTTCAATAGCTAAAAATATAAGAGCAGGTTAATTTAACATTTTAACGACGAGCTGCATTGGTTTCCCAATCACTTTTAGTATGTACAGGTTCTTCGTTAAAGCAAAGATCTTAGAGTCGTAGACTACGACTCTAAGATCTTTGGTTAAAGTGTTATGTGACCATATATTAAACTGTCACCAGAGCCAATTGATGTAAACAAAAGGAGATATATTCCACGTCCTGATGAATTAAAGCTAAAAATCAACACTTGACTGCAAAACAAAGGTTGAGAATGCATGTGTAAATATTTATAATTAACATAAGCCCTATGAAATTGAGGATTTGATGTAGTTTGTCGAAACGCTGTCGTTTTTGCGGCCTGACATCTGATTTTGAATATCATTTACGTTGCGTTATCGTAATCGTTATTGAAGATTTATATAGCACCTCTATACTAGAAAATCTACTCAGAGGCAATCCGAACTTCACAACACGACCACGATCAAACAGAATGTTTCTTCGATGCTGGAGAAATTGAGGCAGAGAGCCAGAGAAAGGAAAAGAAGCTCATGTGGCACGTTGCACGGTAGTCTGTTTCAGAGCGACGGACCAACCATGCCGAAGCTACCATGTTGCATTGGGAAAGTACAGGACGGACGGACGGACGGACGGACGGACGGACGGACGGACGGACGGACGGACGGACGGACGGACAACCAGCCAGACGCATTAGCAATAGGATCTTAAACTCAATGCTTCTTTACATGGACAGCCAATGCAGATCATCTCGTAAATAGTAAATGGAAACATAACCGAATTTTGGATTCCTATCGATTAACCAAGCCACAGCGAGTAAAACAGATTGAAGTTGTTCAGTGTGAAAAAAGATACATCTGCATAAATGGCAATGCCACATCCTACACTAGTTCATAAGAATTCGTGCATCTAAGTAGAAGCAGACTTGAGCGAGGACGAGCGACGTACAGTGCAGATATGTCGCACTTGATAAAGCATGTTCTTCGTATGCTGAGAAGGTCATTTCCTGATCCAAGGTCAGGCAGTTAGGAACAGGAAGCATTGGGAAAGTAGAGCTGTAAATAATACAACTCTCTGTTGGAGCTGCCAGCGTCCAACAAGCCAGAACAGTTAACTTTTAGACGGAGTAAGCTGGAGACGGTTAGTAAGTTTCCAAGCGAAGATCGCCTCAAACGTATTCTCAACTCAGGAGAATGCATCTACATCTTGGCCGTGAATCTATGCTCAATTGTCATCGGCATACTGATGAGCGACAATCACAGCAAATGAGAGAACATGACTTTGGTCAGCAGCATGAAAGATATAGAGCAGATGACCCAGAATGCAACCCTGTGGTAGCCCAAACGAGACCGTGGATCGAGTCAACCAAAAGCCTGGCCAAGTTGCCTGACTTCGGTCAACAACTGCGAAGAAATCTGCAAATTGAGACCAGGTCGTTGCTTTGGAAAGAAGCAATTTGCTTCAAGAGAACACGTTAACTGCATACACACAAAATCTTTCAGTTTCTTCGTCTTCGATGGCGACGATAGCAGTAGTTGACAAAGGTCCGAGGAGATGGTCGGCTGGCGTGAAATCATACAGTCGACTTGAGGGAAAGTCGGCAGTGGAGCGTCTTCGGTGAGGAGGTGCACCGATAAAAATATAGTCGGTGGTCATGAATAGTATTTGATTTTGACTGTATGCTCAAGACGATTGTCCTAGAGCACTGAACAGTTCAGACGAGTCGCCGCGGACCATCTAGTAGAGCATCTCCTTCTATCGAAATGCGCCTTTCGTATGTGTGATACGATGGATCCTGGTAGCACGATCCTCAGAGCACCTCTTTCATCTCTAAAGTCACTGAAGTCGTCTGACTTCAGACGACTTGTAAGATTACATGATATAGTAGTAACAGACGATTATAAGTTTAGCAGGAGTCTAATTTAACTGTACGGCAACCATGCAGGTTCATGAAAACACGAAGTGAGTAACTGGTCTCCAAGGGGCCTATATAAGGGGAAGGAGACTGCCGGGCAGAGTGGTGCACATTGAAGACTCGTGGATGACGATGAGATCTTTTGACGAACTGCCTTTTATGGTTTTCAGGTCATAACATAATGGACTGCTGAAAAGCCAATTTGGAAAGCTAAAAAGTATTAATAATAATAATAATAATAATAATAATAATAATAATAAATTCTTTTTTTAATTCAAACTGACAAGTACGCAGTAAGATCAGTGCTTTTTTTCTAGCAAAAAAGGTTCCGGAACGAAAAAATTATGGACGGGCTAAAATCCTGAGAAAAACGGGATTTGGGGTTGGAAGGGGTCTCAATAAACACTGAAAACAGTTCAAAACACTGAAATTAAATTTAAATAACTAAATTATTGTTTTTATTTTTAAAATAAGTAAATTATTTCTTAGTAGCTGAAAAAAGGGGCCGGCACGCCGTTCCGGCGCGTTCCGGCTGAAAAAAAGCACTGAGTAAGATTACATGATATAGTAGCAACAGACGATTACAAGTTTAGCACGAGTCGAATTTAACTGTATGGCAACCATACAAGGCGCCCATCTGTACTACTACTCATATTACAACCGCCATCTAGGGAATGAAGGCTGAGTTAACCTTGTTTTGTATTGTATTCGGAAATTTATAAAGCGTTTCTAGAGGGTGGGCCATTCAGAAGCGCTCCCAGTGCCAGAGACCCCGAGAGAAAAAGCAAGTTTTAAGAAAAGTAGAAGAAGAAGAGACGTTACCTGAGAGAACAGAAGAACGAACGAACGGAGGAAGTTCATTCCAAAGAGCAGGGCCAATGGAAGCAAAAATTGAGCCAGTGAAGTCCTGAGACGGGGAACGAAGGGGTCCAAACGGGCAGAGAAGAGGACGAAGAGAAGCAGCAGAGTGAGGGCGATGAACAAAGTCACATTAATATTTCGGAGCGTGTGAGGCTAGCGGGTATCGAACCCGGGTTCTTCTGATCCTCGTGCCTGCTTGTTACCATTCAACCATCTCCCCGCCCCATACGCGTTAATATGTATGAGCGACATGAATACCACCACTGACCCAATGCAGAACATTATTAAATGCAGGACGTGACCAAATGCAAGACATAGCCCAATGCAGAACAAGACCCAATGCGGGACACGACCTGATGCAGAACATGACCTATTGCAGGACATGACCCAATGCAGAACATGACTAAATTCAGGCCATTCTCCTTTACAAAAAAAACCACTTTTTTACTTTAGATTTTAACAATATCTACTCTATGTTTCACTTAGGCGGTTGCCGAAAACGCGTCGCAATTTTCTCATATCAGCGATTAATAAATATTCATAACTTTATTTTATTTTCAGATTGAAGATGCAGCAGCCAATGAATATAAATCCAGTACAGGTGGTTGTCGTCGCTCAACCCGGAGTAATAGACAAACAAAGCATATATAAGAATATGAAAACTGGGTTGGCCAGGCAGCTCATTGGACTAGGAGTCCTACAGATGTTAATCGGCGTTCTCTGCATTATCTTTCAAGGCATTGCCTTGGGGATATTTGTGAATGCAGAGTATTACTTTTTTTAGCATCGATTACATTGGACACGGCTTCTGGACTGGCCTACTGGTAAGGAACAAATTGATGTCTCAGATGTATTGCTATTCATTTGTTGGCTTGTGATAGGCCAAGCGCATGGTCATTATCAAAGCCTGAGTCATTAGTAACTGGCTCGAGCCTGAGTTATAATTTGTAACGACCCTTGCGCATTTTTCGCATCGTAAAATACTCCTAGACACAATGGTACCTCGCCTACGTTCCTGTAGAAATATTGGAGCTGTTTGGCTACACATTGATTATGAATACGACGAAACTAATAGCATTAAATTAATTAGTTTCTTTAATATCGTAATACAGTTCATGCAACATGTAGTTAAATAGTTATATAGTTCTTAAATACCTCTAAATTCTTTTTATAAAATGTTAAATGGTTACTCTTCCATCTGTGCATGAAGATGCTAATCTGCAGCTTGTATACCCTATTACGGTTACAAGTCATGAGACCATTTTGCGTGAGGCTCATTGTTAACACATATAATTGGCTTAAGACTTACATGTATAGTAAATTCCACTATATCTATTTCATTTTGCTCATATAGTAAATTCCATTTCATTTGGCTCATATTTATTTTTTTCTGTTTCGACAGTTCTTAGTAACTGGGCTATTTGGAATTACGGGAGGAATTAAAAGAAACAAGTGTCAGGTAGCTGTATATCATATTAAGCCTAAACATTCTCCGTTTTTTTTTATCTTAATTAGTTGTAACGTATTTACCGCACATTCAGCTATCTTTGTCGAATGCTGCTACTATCATAACACATGGGTTTTTAAAAATAGGTTTTTATTAAATATAGCCTAAATGTGATTTTGGGAGCAATTTAACAGTTTTCGAGTAACTCATACGCATTCTTATGGACAGTCTACTAATCTAACCTTAAAACGTCTGTAGTGCCACTGTAATAATGCAGGACTAAATCCAGGGTGAAGCAAGTCAAAATTCAAAAGCAGAATTCGAAAAGAACAAAACAAAAATACATACAAATACCTCAGGTGAAATGGAAGACCGGAGTCTTACTCGAACTATGAATTCCATTACAGGCTATGCAAGTGAGCGAATGCATGAATATTTTCTGAATTTGAGGCAACAGTTGAAAAGTAACCTATGCTCATTGAGAACGCCCTTTGTCCTCAGTAAAGTCTAAGTGATGAGATGCCTCGAGAGTCGATGTAAGACAGAAGTCTTGTGCCTTGTGCACGATTGTCCAGATAAAAAAGAGTCGCTGGGATGTTATTAGCTATCGAGCAACCTGCCAAACTTTTATTTTACTACAATGAAATCCATCTCGTTTCCATGTAACGCACCTGGATTCATATTTCACACGAGAAAGTAAAACACAATTACGCAGCTACGCAACGCCAACCTAGTCATTTTAATCTTGACTTACCTTTAAGCAAAACAAGGATTTATGAGTTTAAGATAGACATTTAAACGTATATAATTATGTGTTCTATCCTCTTATAAATAAGATTGAGGTTTCGCGTGAACTGAATTTGTCCGTTGTCAAGCAAAGTGTTTGCTTCAGCGTATTTATCCTCCTAAATCTTCTTTCTAAGTCATCAGACTGGATCGACTGAATTTCGTGTCTGTCTTGTAATGCCTTCGATAGATGTGCAATGAATCATTGTAAAAGCGTTTTAACTGTTCTAAAATTAGATAATATTAAATAAAAATTTGGCCGAATATCAGTTTAGGGTTATCTATTGAGTAAAAAGTTTTATAGCAAGTGTTTGCTTGTTTTTCGAAAGGTCGTTACATTCAATGTCCTTTCGATCCTATCCGCAGTTTTCGTTTGGATCTTAATAGGCATCTCTGCAACTGGTGCTGTCATCTACGCATTAGGAGAGCAAACCTGTTCAACGTATTACTATACGACTTCAGATATCTACAATAATTACTATCTTTATTCCAACTACAATTGTTACTACACTGTCAGAGATACGGTAAACATTTTTAATTACAAAACTAAATAACTATTTTAATAATAAAAAAATAGAAAGTTTTCTTGCCACTTTTGTTTCATGGCATTCTAATAGATTCTGATTTAAAGTTTGTCATTCTTTAAAATACATCTTTTAACCAGTTATTAGTGGCTTAGAATCGTATTTTGCGTTTATCTGTTTTGCATGACGAAAAATAAATTGCTTAAATGTAAGATTAAATTTATTTTTATAGCATTGCACCATATTTTATTTTAAAGAAATAAATAATGATTTAGTCGTATTTATTAATAATGTTCATGCACATTCACGTCATCTTATACTTAGGTGGTGGTCGATGGTTAACCAATAATCGTAAGCTATACCTGATATCCCGCAATATTTGTAGACCAAGATGGGATCAGCAATGGAGACGGCGATGGCCATTCTGGGAGTGATAGAAGGCATCGTCGCTATTTGGTCTTCAGTTGTTTGCTGTGTTATTGGAGCTTGCTGTTGCGATTGTGGAGGTTCATGTTGCTGTCCATCATCTCCTCCCCAGAATCAAGTCAGTAAACTTTTGTATTCATGCATGTGATGGAGGAAGCGTGCTCTCTTTTGCACGCACGCTTGCATGTATTTATGTATGACTGTAGTCTATGTTTGTAATATATGGAATATACATGTGGGTCCTATTTGTACGCCTCTGGACACTTAGATGCGACTTTTAAGTAATTAAATCAGCACCATAGTCCACTGTTTCTATCTAGCATGTATGGTTAGAAATGTCTTTCGCTAGCGCAAAGTTTTAGAATAGCACAAAACATGCAAATGTTTGACTTTTCGGCATTTACAGAGCGATATTCCATATTACATTGAATCAAAAGACTCATCAGCAATGCGCCACTGCGGTTATTATTCATTTACCTGTCCTGCACATAATCTTTAGCTTTGAAACTCTGAGCAAACTGCGATGCAAGCAGTGTTTTCAGTTATTCTCAACGTTGCTCTAAACGCAGTCTTGATAAACCTGTTATTAAGGAAACTATGGGTTTCCTAAGTATCATCATTTTCCGTCGTAGTTACTTACTGGACAAACTTCAGAAGTCTTTTAATAGGACAGCAAGTCTAGTTTTTACTACAAAAGTTGGCGTATTTATCGGAAACAAATAGAACACATTTTTATCACAATCGTCCCATAAAACAGAATTATGGTTATTACTTTGAACTGAGTAATGATTTCATAATTTCATCGTCTGGTAACTTTATATCCAGTTCAGGATATCCGGACAACCATTTCCAGGCCAACAGCTAATTGTCATCTCCAATCAGCAACAATCAGCTTTCAATCAACAACCCCAAATGTTCATTCCTAATAATCAGCCGCAGACGTTTCTACCCAATTCGCAACAACCAATGTTTTCGACCGCTTCGCAGCAACCGATTGTTAATCTTGACCCGCGACAACAAATGGTTCAGTATAATCCACCTTCCGATCAACAATCTAATATCTACACAACGGTATCGCCAGGTTAATTCTTTGCATTATACTTATGTAACTAGTAAACATTGTGTTTGATTCTGTTAGGTTAAGTTAGGTAAGTTTTTAACAGATTTTTCTATATCTGAAATAGGAGCTCATGCAGCATTGCGTTGAAGGTTTTCTAAGATAGCATATGATTATAGATTAATTAGCGACTGAATTAGATATAAAATTGAATTGTAACGGATATTAGTTTCGAGATTACATGTATAATTAAAATGGGATTGATTAATTACGTAAGAGTGCACAATTCTTTGGTTAAAAAAATACACAACGTCAATGAACATCCTATGACTATTTACCAAGGTATGGGGAGTTTTCACCGCAGGCTTCGTTATGTGTAATATGGGTGACCATAGGCAGAGTTGTTTCGTATAGGCCTACCGAGGTAATAAAACAGACAGCATAAAGTTGCGAGTATGGTAGCGAAAGGGTCAACGGAATGATGTAAATTTAAAATTGCGTTCTTCATATATGTATATATTAAATGCACATCCCCCTTATTTTTCATGATTATTTTAAACTTAATTCAGATGTCTACCAATAAGACGACAAATAACGGCAGTAATAATACTTTGATTCCAAAATTCTTGTCCACAAGAGGACTGAAAAATGACACGTTACTGTGGAGCAAATTGATGGCATGACACCTTTCCAAATTAGAAGTATAACGTCTTATGGACAGACGCCTATTAAAGTTAGAATTGATAGCTTCACTGTGTAGCTTCACTTCACATCTAAGTCTGAAAAACTAAAAATTTATTGATCTCTGGCCCCACATAATTTTCAATCCGTTTTTTTCACCCAATTTTGTAAAGTGATTATGCAATAACTTGTTTCTGTCTTGCCACATGTTCATGTTCTTATTGGCGGCCGGGGCGATGGGTCCTGCGTGACTTCACAGGCAGACATCCTGACATTAAATTTGTGATTTTTTACAGCTATGTTCATTTACTTTAACGAAGGAGGCAAATTAATCACTTACTTACTTACTTACTTACTTACAACAGCAGCGATATAACAATTGGATATTTTGTTCTGAAGGACACCTAAGGGACAATATGAATATATTAATAACATATATGTATTGTATTGTATTGATAATGGGCATTTATATGTACCTATATGGATGCTGGAATCAGTGTTTGTTCATTTACCTCCAACAGGTCGTGGCTCATACGCTGGACTACAGTTGAAAAACAACCAGGTATATCCGGAACAACTCGCGATACCTGGCAATACAACTTCGACCTATGAATAAATTCACGATTATGACCATATTGTGAAAGAAGAAATCTAACAACTCAGTTACGATAACGAAATAGATAACTGGAATTTTTGTATCTGCTAGCCTTAAATTAATTCTTTTATAAGTTATTATTACCAACTTTACTACCAAGTAGAGGAACCTGATTATATAAATGATCGAAGTTAATCAGTAGACAGAGTAAAAGTTGTTCTATTCATTCGGCTAAACTTAATAAAATCCTTACACTACTTTAACTTGAGGGTTTTGATAATCTCATGACATTTCGATTACCAATGAACAGCTTGCTTTTTAGGCAGTGGAAATATGCCTTATTTGTAGACATTTATCAGCAGGAGGGCGCCAACAGAAACCTCATTGTCATAATTTGAGAACATCACTTTCTGCTGTAGGATGCATGGGACCCTTCTCAGTTGTTCAATATCTACAATCTATTTAATTGATGTAATTCACCGGCCTCTTTCTGTCTCCTCGTATCGTCCACTTCGCTCCTCAAACAGATTGGATCTTTCAGTTCCTCGTTCTAGATCAGCTCTGGCGAAGTCCCGATCTTTTGCCTCAATTGGTAGCTCTCTCTGAAATACTCTGTCTCCTTCTACTCGCTCTCAAATTTTAATAGGTAACCCCTCGTCTTCTTTTGCTTTTCTCAAGCCATTTCTTTTCTCTCGGCCTTGCGCACTGAGAGCGCCTCTGAACGGTCCACCCTACTAGAGGCGCTTTATAAATGTTTAAACACAATACAATACAAAAGGAACAACGAAAGAATGTTTTTCTTGATTACACTGCTCTCAAGATAAGAATAGACGTCCGGATACGTCAAAATGTCGACGAACAACAGTGTAAATAAACCAGTTGAAAGTTATCGCTTTGTTTAATTCATATTCAGAAGTGTCAGAACAAAATAGACGTTTATTTATATCGGAAATGAGTGACATGCAGTAATCGTCAGCGTTTTGAAGAATGTCAATTCTATATAATGCTTCTAGGAATTTGTATTTTAACATTTGAAATTTCAGCCAAATTACTGATTATGTAAAGAGTGTAAACTGTTGCTCCGTCCCATAGATGCCATCAATGTAGGCGTGAGAGGAACAACAGATGTTTATCTTGGTAATTAATTATGGATAATGAGAATTGATGAAGTGCGAATATGACGCCATTTCTAGTATAAAACTATCACAAGAACAAAGCAACTAAAAGAAATTACGTTATAAACATACATGTAAGCAATTTTACATCTTGTCTGAATTAGGATTTTGATGTCTTCTAGCCTTATTTATATTTTGCATTGTTTGCAATATTTTTTGACAAATCAAAATGCATCAAATATTAAGCCGTTTGCTATACGCTACTTAAATGATTCTCCAAAACGTGTTTGATTCACGGTGAAATTGGAAATCCACTTTAAGATAAGATTATCAAGCATCCTAAAGGTCAACCTCTATGTTAGTCACATTGTGTTTGAGGGTCTACTTCGAGAATTTGTTGTTGGTGTTTTATATAGAAACAGTACAACAACTCCAAAGGTTGCAAATTACATTAGCCACCTGTAATACAATAAAACGATACGGTGAATATCTTGAATTTAACGGGTCTAACCACCATTAACGTTTGTCCTATTCACATACACCAACAATTATAACCCAAGTTTCAATTATCACAAACTCAGAAATCTGTAATTAGGCCTAACTGCTGCTGGTTATCCGGCTCAATCAATCAGTACTAATAGTCCAAAGTAAAAATGGAACGTAAGCTTAAAGTCATTAATTATTTAAATTAATGTTATATGATACTTCACAGTTTTAAAATTACTCGGATAAATCTTAGTTTCACCTAGATCAAATTTATTTAAGAAAGCGTGTAAAGTGTATGTATAATTATTCGCTACGTAGATGACATAGGCCTATGCATTGAAATGGGAATTGCTACTCACCCATGCATGACTTGCCCGGCTTGTAGAAGGTCATCGACCTGCCTGAATAGCAGAATACTCACCATGTTCAACCAATCCTTAAGGATATCTTACTTGCACGTTTGATCTATCAAGGTAGGATTCCTTTCTTATCAATTTTCGTATATCGCAATGCAGACAATTTTTGGAAGCACACATAATAACAAAGGCTAAATGTACAGAGACTGATACGGATGCATGGCAGTATTCCGTTGAACTAAACCCTGTTCAAAGACGTTTTAAATACACTCTTTCACTAGCCAAAGCATGTGCATGGTCACTACAATTAAATTAGTTTGGGAAAAATGTCAATTAGTTTTACAGTTTCTTTCATTAGTGAGACTGGGGGGCTTTTGTATTTTTTGCATTGTTAACTGTAAACAAGGAAGTAAGAATTGATATTATGATCAGCATAGCATGATCATACATTTTCTTGCAGCGAAGGCCCTGGTACAAACATTGTTGGGAAGCCGTAGTAGGCGTATCCACATTTTGAGTTGCATAGTAGCTTTGGCATTGTTTTAGACTCCGTCGGTAAAGTGGATATCAGACTAACGAGTGAAGCCCTTCGTGTACCAAATTTGTCCTCATTAAGGGACTAACAGTTTAAGTTAGGAACTAACAGTTTAAGTCACAGCAATAATTTTACTTAAATCAAGACAAGAGCATTATAGTCAATGAATACTCATCGATCACATTAAGCTTCTACAAAATAAGCGAATTTTTTATTTTATGCTTTAAGTAGTATATGCACATTATTAAAATGGTATTCCGAAATGTTACGCAATTTTTCCCAATCAGCGACTAAAACATATTATTCTTATGATTTCGTTTAATTTTCAGATTGAATACAAATCCAGTAGAGGTAGTTGTACTCGGGATAATAGAGAGACAGATAAAAAACAGAAATACGAAAAATGGTTTGGCCAGGCAGCTCATTGGATTAGGAGTTTTACAAGTTTTAATCGGCGTTCTCTGCATTATCTTTCGAAGTGTCGCTTGGGGAGATTTAAAATTACATAAAACGTCTTCGCAGCGTTTAAGGCGCCCGGTCATTTTACTGCTGCCCCATATTGAATGGAAGGCTGAGACGACCTAGAGGGGGCTTGCCGGTATCGAACCGCGTCTTTTCAAGATCTAATGTTCTTCAGGCAAGAGTATTACCATTCATAGAGCATTGAAACAGTTTGTGTGAGTCATGCATTCCTCTACTTGCACAGGTCATTTCAGAACTCACACGTTTATGTCTAATAATATCACTATGATACTGCTTCTAATAACATCGTCTGTAAAAGCTGCATATTTGGCGTTGTTTTGGGGGCGATCGAGCCTAAAGACACTTGTCTAGGCTTTCATTAAAACTCAGCCTGGCATGACTTGCTCGACCTGTAGAAGATCTCTTAAGCATGACTTGCTAACAGAATGCTCAATATGTACAACAACACAATAAGGCTATCTTCACTGCCCATATGACCTATAAAACATCCATATGCCACTAACAATGGCTGAATGTATGGAGAGTTACTACTGATAAGAATGCATGAAAGTTTCGCATTGAACTAAACCCATTTTAAATACGGGTTTAAACCCCAAAATATGTGCATGGTCACTAGAACAAAACTACCCTGAAGTATATTAACTATTAATAAAATTTCTCTTATTCCTGAGACTGCAGTATTAACGCAATTTCTATTTTCCTATTGTAAACTGCAGCCACGATGGCCTCTCCAATAATAGACAAGGATGCAATAATTTAGACTTTAGACCTATATCAACACGAACATAAATTCGTCTTCCACGCAGAGGTGCTGTCACAAATATTATTGTGAACCAAATGTTGGCCTTACATACTTAGAGTGTAGAGTTGTGAAAACATTGTTGTAGACTTTATTAGTAAAGTTGGAAGCATACAGGTGAGATAATAGCCTTTCTGTTAGGCCTACTCACTAGTGATCCCTTCAACTACCAATCTACTCCGTGTTAACGTACTGACATTTTAATACATAGCAATAATTGTACTTACGTTAAGCTAAGAGTAGCAAAGGCAAATAATTAGATCAAATTAAGTTGACAACAGGGCAAACGACTTGTGATGACTTCAGTTCTACATTTGATTTAAACAGTGCTGTTTCCGAAAATGTTCTGCAATTTTCCCATTACAACTGACACGGTATTTATCCTTCGATTTAATTTGATTTTCAGAGTTATCATGCAGCATCCAATGAATACAAATCCAGTACAGGTGGTTGTTATCGCTCAACCCGCGTCACTGGACAACCAGAACATCTATAAAAATATGAGAAATGGCTTAGCCAGGCAGCTGATTGCATCAGGAAGTCTACAAGTTGTAATCGGCATTCTCTCCATTATCTTTCAAGCCATCAGCCTGGGGGTATCTTCGAATGGAAGGTATAGTTACTATGGCTTGGAAGTCATCGGTCATGGCTTCTGGACTGGAATAATGGTAAGTAACAAGTATTTTTAATGCCTAGAGTTCATTGTGATTACCTCAAAACAGGCATCATTATGAAGCAAAATAGCCTAGATGCGGCCAAACTGCTGCATGAGCACCTTGAACCTAACAGTAGGAAATAAGTGTAGAGCATTAGGAATGTATTCCCCGTTTGAAATTACAGAGTGATGACTGATGAGATTTGCTGGTAGGTTGAGTTTTACCCTTGAGCCAAAACCTTAGTGAATGAAACACAGTCAAAAGGCTCAGTTGCAATCGGCAGATGTTAAGCTACCACTGGGGCGTGGTGGCTCAGTGGTAAGTTCGGCGCCTTGTGACCGGAGGGTTGTAGGTTCGAATCCCACTCTAGCTGCTGCGTGCGGACCTTGGGCAAGTCCTTCACTCGCAATTGCTCGTGGCGTTTCGGCGTGAAAATTCCGGCACAGTATCAAATGCTGTAGTCGGGAGCGCCTCTGAGTAGTATAGTTGACTTCGAGAGGCGCTATAGAAATATCCGGAATAAATAAAAATAAATAAAATACCACAGAAGTGCGCCAGATCTTCGTTTGCTTGGTTGGGTTTAGTATAACTTTAAGCAGGTGCAGTGTCCTGTTTACAAGCACTCTATGGAACTGCGTAGTTGAAAATGCCGGATCTTAGAAATGTTCACCATCTCGTCAAAAGTAAAACTCATCACTATTGGTCAAACTGTTCAATCTGTGGATGTTGGATTTAATCTCATGGGTCCTGCCAGTTGCTTTCACTAAGTTTCGCTTTTAAATCACATTTTCAAAACAAATCAATGATAATACATAAAACCACAGAAAGTTAAATTTAAAACCTTCCTAACAACACTCAGTCATATGCACAGAGATTGCTCTATAAAAGGAAAATATTCAATAGGTATTTGTAACTCACAATAGGAGCTACATAAATCAACATCATAAGCAGGGGCGTAGCCAGACTTCAATTCAAGAGGAGGCAACTACTGCTTGTCTAAACTTTTATGCAGTGGCGGCGATTTTTTTCAGAGGTCAGAGGGAAATTTTTCAGCGTCCGAAAAAACTTCTCAGAATTTAAGAATTTTGCTCTCAGAATTTCTCAAATTTCGTCACGAAAAAAGTAAATTTCGTCACGAAAAAAGTTGATGACCTTTTTTTTTTTTTTTTTTTTTTTAGTCATTAACACATTCGAGGACTGTCTTCGACGCGAATCAAGAGGAGGCAAAATCCACCTCTCCTGGGGTCTACTTCAGAAAATACATGGAGAATTTTAAATTCGCAAAACCAAGAGGAGGCAATTGCCTCCTCTTGCCTCCATGTAGCGACGCCTATGATCATAAGCTGCTTTGCCTTACTAATAGCAATACTTAGTAATTATAGTAATCCTAGCACTTAAATGGAGTTAAGTTTTTATTTCGAAGTTTTATGTGTTTCGACAGTTCATAGTCACTGGGTCATTTGGAATCGCAGGAGGAATCAAAAGAAACAGATGTCAGGTAGGCGTATTTACATTTTAGACCACAACATGTTTTTAGTTTCATCAGAAAAACTCTAGCGTACAATCTTAAAGCATATGATCTAAGAACTTTGTCATTTATTGTTCAAACAATCAGCTGTATTCGTTGAATGCCTCGATGATTAAACTTATAGGCAGTTTTAGTATGTGGTATCTGTTAATTAAAATTGATCTGAGGTTTATTTTGAGGGTAATTGTAACATTTTAGTATTTTTAACCGCGTGTTCTGTCCAGCTGAGATCCTGTCCTCTTGATCCAGTCTAATCTGAGAACTTCTATGATTGATGCCTATGTAATAACGCTCAAAATAGAAAGCAAAATCAAGACAATAAGTTAAGCAAGTAGATGTGCATGTCGAAATCCAGGGTCATCGTGGTTTAAATGAAAAGAGAAAGGAGATGTGCTTCAGTCGATATCTAACGTTAGTTTCATCAGAAACATATTTTCTGTATAAATGCGTTACTCGCATATTATATCTCCACATACATGACCAATGAACTTAATTGGCTTCCTGTGGCGTCTAGGATCTGATTTAAGGTCTTGCTCTTAGTTACTAAGTCCCAGCAGGGTCTAGCGCCTAATTATCTCTGTGATTTGATGTGTAAAACACTCTCTGCTCGCTCATCTCGTCCTCTTCGTTCCTCCGTCCGACTTGATCTCTTTGTCCCTCGATCGCGGACTTCCCTGACCCAGCATCGGGCCTTCGCTGTAGTGGGTCCGTCACTATGGAATGACCTTCCCCTGCAGTCCGGAGTAGGATTCTAGAGGGGATCACACCTGCTTCTCTTCGCTGCCTAAAGACCTACTTGTTTACGGGCCTGTCACGTTGAGAGCGCTTCTGTATAGCCCTGCTGAGAATAGCGCTTTATAAATGTTCAGATAAGGTAAGATAAGATAAGATAAGATAAGATAAGATAACGTTAACACAGAATATGATGCCAGCGACTAAACGGAGCGTCTGCCGAGAGCTGTCCTCGCTGTAGGTAGGATAAGAGAATTCGAGGTTCATTTAATGTAGAGCCCTGTCTCTTAATCGTAATCTCGAAACTTTTCTACGGCTCTAAAAAGTGAAGTCGGAAACCAGCTTATTCCCAGATGTTCAGCCAAAATAAAATCGATGAGCATCTAAGGATTGTGAGGTCAAAATCGGAGCAGGCAAGGTCAAATCCGAGAGACACGAATGTCTTAAGACGATTATCTCGGTAATAGAAGACTATGAGACATCTTTTCAATAATCCAGCAACTGGTCTTTACTCATTGTAAGGAAATTTAGAGTAAGATTTCATTTCCACGCGATGATTCGGAATTCATACCTCGAAAAAATAAGGAAAAGCCAGTGAATATTATATAACACGCACCTAATCATCGTACTTACGGCTATTCTTGTCGCAAAATAAGAATTGTAGTGGGGTGGATTGATAATTCATAGGTATTTTGTTGACTTCTTGTAATTGTGGAATCTTTTTAATGACAGCGGTTGTACCATTGCACCATCATTAGTCTACATTTTTCTTAAGAATAGCCGTTCTGTTGGTCAAAGTTTTGGGTTGAATCTGATTTTTGACAAAGGTCGCTGATCATACGCAATTCAAGAGAATCTATATACAGGAGTAATTGTTGATCCTCTGTGTTTTATTGTGTTTTTGAGAATTTCTGTTGGCCATAATCTTTTTGTGCGAATAGTTCTGTTTGTTCTCAACAGATCATTGCATTCAATGTCCTCTCAGTCAAAGCCACAGCATTTGCTGCGTGCTTATTTGGCATTGCTGTACCTGGTGCTCTAATCTACTCATATAGATGCTACTACTACTACGACAGCTCTGGATATAACTGCTATATGACCAATGAGGTAATAAATTTAGGTTACCCGACCACAATTAGATAATGGAAATGTATCCTTTTTTAACGATTGGTAAAAGAGTATTGTGGTTAAGATCGACAGTAATTTTTGAAAAACAGCCCTTAAATGTGTTCCGCACCTGTACAATATACATTGTGTCTCGATTGAACTGATAGCCTTTTTATATTGGCAATAAATCTGTCAATTCTAAATATAATTCAATAAAGTTTTAAGCATTGAAAGAGGGATACATTATAAATATTTCTGAAAATTTCATCAAATTCTATCAATAGGTTCCAAAGTTATCAACATTCATATTTGGACAAACAAAATTCGAACTTTCCAACCTGTAAAAAGTCATTTTTTAAATTCTTTTTATTAAGATTTAGAATTCGATAAAACATGAAGACATCAACATTTAAAATTAATTTGAGTCAAAATGTCCTCCAAAGTTGATGTAGAGAATGTCCGCCATTTTCAGCTCGACTACATGTTCTAAAGCGATCTCGCCATTCATTGATTGCACGATCAACCATTTCTTGATCAAAACGATTCCATTCCTCCACAACTCACTGTTTGAGATGGTCAATGTCGCGCATACGCGGGTTTGGGATAAACATGTTCTTGAAGGACGCTCAATATCTTGTAGTCGAGCGGATTGAGATCATGGTTACCGGAGGACCAAAAAGTGGGTGAAATAAAATCTGGAGTATCTCTTGACAGCAGATCCACAGTTTCTCTTGCTCTGTGAGCTGGAGCACTGTCCTTCTGGAATATGAAATTCCTTCAAAAAGCCTTTTATTCCGTAATGTTTTCCTTGTCTTAAAATTTTACTCAAACTCAAGTCATCTTCACTGAAAACCATTTCTTTTATTATCGCCTGCTTAAATGAAAATGAGGTCATTATGACGTCATACCTTCTTAGTAAGTAAAGTATGCAGTTTGCAAAAAATATTTTTATCCTTTACATGTTGGAAAGTTCGAATTTTGTTTGTCCAATTTGAATGTTCATAACTCTTGACCCTGTTGACAGAATTTGACACAATTTTCAAACGTTAGCGATAATTTATCCCTCTTTCAATATGTGAATTTCTTTTGACTTATGTTTAGAATTGACAGATTTATTGCCAAAACAAAATGGTATCAGTTCAATTGAGATTCATTCATTCATTCATTCATTCATTTGAAGATTTATATAGCGCCCCTTCAAGGTAACTACTCAGTAGGGTGATTCAAGTTCTGTAGGAAAAAAATAAAAGTTAACAATTAAGAGAGGCTCTTTACTTTTTGAGTTCCTTTTAGTCCATAGATAAAAACTTTGAAATATGGCTGAAATTGGTTTGGATTTAGGACTGCCTCATGGCGCTCAAATGTTTATTTGGAATATAAATTTTATTCAATTTAATATTTTTATTGTAAAGCATTTTAAATTACTCAGTAATACTTACTTACTTATTTCTTAATAAAGAACTAAGAAAAATATAAAATATAACTATAATTTATGAAAAAGAAAATATTGGAAACTATTTTAGAAATACTTTTTAGCATTATTTAATACATAAAGGAAATAATATTATGGCTGAAACCAGGTCAAAGACATCCATTCATCTTATTGGAGAACCTCAGGAAACGTTCTGAAATAGAGTATTGCCTACAAGCTTGGATGTTTAAAAAGTTTATTTTATTCATCACAAGAAAGATAAACTTTCTCAAAAAGATGTAGTGAAAATGTAGATCAAGAGGTTAGCGAAATCTGGGCTCAGCTAGGATTCCAATTGCAGAAGAAAGAAACATTGTTCTCAAGCTAGCTGCATCACTAGCAAGATCGTGGGGGAAACGACAGAGCAAGCTAAAAAGATGATTTTGTTAAATCAATTAATATTCTCTTTGATATTGCTCATCATGATGCCACGAGTATAACTGAAATTGAAAAAGACAGAACATTTCTTGTGGGTAAGTGATCAGAAAGAAAATATACTATTGCGGGCAAATTTGGCCAAGAAAGAAGAGAATAAAAAATTAAAATCACCAAAAGATAACTTAAGGTGTATAAAAGAGAAAGAAAGGAAAGAAAAAGCAGCGGAATATCTAAGTCACAAACAGTTGTCTACATCAAGTTTTGAAAGTAAATCAGATCACAATGATTCAGAAGATGAGTACTGATGAGCAGTTTTCAAATTTTGTGGAGATAACACTGTGCAAAACTCCAATTACATCGACATCTGACTATGACAGTCAGCCAAAATGAGTTCAGTTCTGTGAATATCTTTCCACCAAATCTTGCTTCTGCACTAGATCGAACAATTGTCAGCAACAGAGAGGCAACCTACATCTCAGAGGCAGCGAAGAACTGAACTCATGGCAACGATAATGTATCCGTTTGATCCAATTTATCACTTTCGTTCAGCAGCATTCGAAGAACCAGATGATTCATCGATTCATATGTTTTGCAAATGTTTAAGCTGTCAGTGACAGTGCGGAAAGAGGGATTGCACTAGCATTAACCTTCAACGCAACCTTGACGAAGCAAGATCAAAAACAATTCTTGTTCCAAATTGTAGAAGACCATCGGAAACAATTTCCAAATTCAAACAAAAAACGTTTTCCTGTAGTCACTAATTTTTCTAGTAAATACAGTAAAGAAATTGGGGAATTATAATTGTATACTTTCTAACGAGTTTCATTTTAATTCATTAGAAACATACTGGCATTTGAAGTTATAGACAAAGACATAGTCAAATTTAAGTTCAAGAGGAGGCAACTCCGGGAGACATCCAGGAGTAGTAGGGGTACGGAGGTATAACCCCTTGAAAATTTCTGAAATTTAACATTTCTCAATGTGGCAACGCCTATGGTTATGGATATGGCTTCTCTTAGGCAGTGTCACATTGTTTTTTAGACTTGACTGTTAAGTTTTTCAGTAAAATTGGTTGTTTACTGAAATTCGATTTTTTGGACAAAACGAGTTAAAGCTAATTAATTTCAGAGCCGTTGAGGCAGTACTAAACATCATCTAAATTCACTGAAATTTTTTGTGGCTTATTTCATTACCAAAAGGAACAGAAAAAAGCAAGAGCACAACAAATATAAGATTTTCCATTTTTCTGAATCACCCTACTACTCAGAGGCGCTCCCGACACCAGCACGTTCATATAAGACAGTTTTCAGATTTGCAAGAAATAGGCCAAAAAAATTAAAATACTGCTCAAAGGTAGAACCAACTGCAATACTTTCATATCTATAACATTTACATCATGTTTAATTTTTTAATTAATAAATAATAATTTAGTAACATGTGCTATTAGTTATGATACACATGCACATTTGATGCTTGATTGTTAGATCGAAATTCTAAGTTATTTAGGCCGATGCATGTTTGTATCTTTGCTATGCCTAATGAAAACGACGCTGGCGCCAATCTGTGTGATGTTACATGCCATTAAGCGCAAGCAAAACATTGCGCAGGAAACTAGATGACGCACCCACGCACACATGTGAAGGCCAACCAATGAATTCCCATCTATCGGCGGCAGACGGCTAATTGCTCAGACTCTCTGGACCAAGCAGCTGTGTCCATATAGTGTGGAGCGATACACAGCTCAGTAATCCCTCAATGGTGAAAGATTGCGGACGTCTGGCTATCCCGCAAACCACCAGGTGCAAGTGGAATAGATATTCGTCGGCTGCAGCTCATTAGATAGAATCAACACCAGTGACTAACGGTAGAGGTCACTTCAAAGATACGCGTTGTATTGTATATTGTATTTACGAATTTGTAAAGCGCCTCTCGCAGTACAACCTAATCAGAGGCGCTCCCAGTGCGAGGAGCCCCGTGAGAAAAGAAAAGTCTTAAGACAGCGAGAAGTAGCAGAAATGCCCCCAGTTGGGCCAGTTAGGATCTGAGAACGAGTCATTGAGTCAATGCGTTACATCCCATGCTCGACTGTACATCGGTAAACTCATCTCTTCATCTCAGAAAGTCATGCAGGCCAAGAAGACATGCCATAAATAATCGTCAAACGTACAAGATCCGCCCACAAAACCTCACAATAAGTCCGAAACGCAAACTTAGCTAACAGTAAACTCCAACATGCTAGAAATAACAGCAATTTTGCGTTTAGACTAAATCGTCCACCGAAATGACATAGAATTCTAGCAACGACCGACGTGGCCGATGACATGCGGAGAAACTATACCTGGTTTTCTGAAAAATATTTCTAGCAAAAGACGGGAATGGCAATGGAAGCGATGATGGCTATTCTTGGAGTTTTAGAAGGCATCGTCGCTATTTGGTCTTCAGTTATTTGCTGTACAATTGGAGCATGCTGTTGTCGCTGTGGAGATTCATGTTGCTGTCCACCATCTCCTTATCCAAATCAAGTGAATATAAATACGTTATGCTTGCTATAACGTCCCAGGTAGAATATATTTATGTAATTCCCACTGGAAGCTTTCAACTTCGTCATTCTTTAAAAGCCTACTGTATTTTGGGTTTGCACAGTAATTTGAACAGTGTTGAACTTAAACCCTAGGAAAGATGCAATGCAAGGACTATTACTTCATAAGCGACGAGCTTGTAACTTGGAACGTCTGAACGTAGGCTTAATGTTAACTATCCTGTGTTAGCCAACAGTTAAAATAAACGATGCTCACCGTAAGATAAATTTATTTCGACATTTACCACAGGCATAAATTAACATTAACTTATATGCATTTCAATTTTCTGCACACACTTAGCCATAGCATCTATTATCACCGTCTAGTAGAAGACCCCAGTCTGGCTCCTTTTTAGAAGTTGACTCTGTCAGAATGGAAAGTAACATCATTTACATCGCCGTTGTCTTATATACACGATGTATTGTTTGATATTGAATTATGATTTTTCAATTTCACAATCTATTTACTTTATATTTAGTTCCTGATGACTGGCCAGCCTTTTCCTGGTCAACAACAAATTATCTTCGCCACTCAACAGCAATCAAGTTCAATTCAACAACCTCAGCCAATGTTTGCACCCTATCCGCCACAGGCGATTATACCTATTAATCTTGACCCAAAGCGGCAAATGGTTCAGTATAGGCCTCACCCACAACAACTAAATCAACTTAGAGTCAACAATCAACTGCCTACACCGCATTATCGACAGGTTAGTTTTTTGCATTAGATTTACATAACTATTAAATCATGCTTTTAATTTTTAGGTTTACCGATATCAGTTTTGTAGGCCTGTCTGTTTTAATCTTATATTAGCTTTAAAAACAGCTTTAAAACGATGTAATCTTAACATCTTCATCTTTATGAGAGATATCTTCTCGGTCGTTATTCATCAAGAAAAATTGAATCGTTATATATCGCATTAGATAACCTGATTTTAGTTGCGCTGACGTAATGAATTTTATTTGCTATTGAAAGAAATATTACTGGGCCTGATCATGGGAGCCCTGGAGGCCTGGATGTTGTCTTATCGGCTGCGGCTCAACCCGTCAAAACCCAATTCATCTGGCAACCAGCCAGCAACTGGATAAGCTGGACATGGCTGCTTTCCCCATTTCACCTTCTCCACTGTTGTTCCTGACCTTGGTATCACTCTAGATCAAGAGCTCACCTTTGCTTCCCACATCAATCACCTCAGTCGTGAGTGCTCTACCAACTGCGCCAGCTGCGAACTGTCGATCGCTCCTTACTACCTCTGCTACCTCCACACTTATCCACTCTTTTGTCACATCTGGACTTGACTATTGTTGTTCACTTTATGCTGGCCCCTCTGCTAGCCGTCTGAAGTGATTGGATCGGGTCCTACACTTCGCAGCCCGCCTCATCGGCCGCATACCAAATTTGGCCATGTCTCGAGCTGCATGCGTGATGTTCTCCACTGGCTTCCTTGGCTGCCCTAGTCTGGTGCTGCTTGCTTGACCTTGCTCCGCTCTATCTCCGCGGTCTCTGCCGCCCCGTTCTCAGCAGGTTTTCTCGGTGGTGGGCTCTCTAACCTGGAATAGCCTTCCCTTATCGCTCCGCTTGCTCCCTAGAACCTTTTCTTCCATGATCTCTTTTCGCCTTAAGACCGATCTATTCAGCCGTGCCGGAGTCGGGAATCTGAGTAGATTTCCGTGAAGAGGCGCTATATAAATGTCCCTTATGAATGAATGAATAAATGAATTAATGAATGAATAATGAAAGATTAATTAGCGACTGAATGAGAACTCGTAAAATCGTTAGGAAGACTTTAGAAATTAAAGGTTTGATTAAAGGTATAACTAAACTCAGTGCTTTTTTCAGCCGGAACGCGCCGGAACGCCGTTCCGGCACCTTTTTTAGTTACTAAAAATATTTGTAAAAATTTTAATAATAAAAACAGTAATTTAGCCTTTTTTTGCCCCGAGGTATACAGGATCCCTCAGGGACTTCAATATTAACTAATGTAAAAAAAGTGTCCGGAATGGCCCTATTCATCTGTTTCCTGGCTGGCGAAAGTGCCCCTAAAAGCTACCGCGTTGAAACGCTGTATAATTTAGCTATTTTAGTTTAATTTCAGTTTTTTTAAACTATTTTCAGTGTCTATTGAGACCACCTCCCACCCCAATAACGTTTTTCTCTGAATTTTAGCCCGCCCACAACTGTTCTGTTCCGGAACCTATTGTTCCGTTCCGGAACCTTTTTTCCAGAAAAAAGCACTGACTAAACAGATTGGTGTTAATAGAACTAATATTAGTTTAGGTTTACAAGATTTGTGATCCAGCCGGAATTAAAACAATGCACATTAAATCCATGGACTGGGCAATCGTTCCTTATGGATTGTACGTTTCATTTGACAACCACTCGCTCCAGGGATAGATCCAATCATGTGACCCAGTGTAGGTTGCTTTTGAAATAGGCTGATGTGTGAACGATTAGTCATGCGAAGTCACAACTACGCAACTTGATCGAACAGCCGCTGGATGCCAACAGTTCTTTTGTTTCTCTCTTGGTCTTCCTGCGAGCATAGTATCATACTTGTCTCTAACTAAATCTTGCGTATATTTCTGTAGCTCAGAGCCTTTGAACAACTAAAGGGTCCATTTTTGTTATCTGTTCTTAACCGTCATTCCATACTAATCCTTGAAAGGCGTGACACCATGACCTATAGACCTGTAGGGAGTTTTGCAGATATAGGCTTACGAATGGTGCCATACCAAGATAACAAGGGGGCAAGATTTTCAAACGGGTTTCTTAAGTTGAACTCGAATATGTAATATGTAGCCTATGTCTAGTGACAATAAGTTTTTGTTCTTTAACTTTAAAAGAACAAGGCGCACACATTGGACTATATACTGGACTGAGAAATACTACGGCAGCTCCGGAACAACCCGCAATTTGTGGCGATACAACATCATCGTATAACAATGCTTCGCATGCATGAAGAGAACTAACAACTCAGCCATGATGATGAATCGAAACTTTCTGTGCATGCAGCCTATCTGCTGATTTATAAGCCTGCGAAGTCGAGTTCAATTCAGTTCATGACGTCATAAGTGTCAATTTTTTAACATTTCTGTCTGACAACAAAATCATATTGTGCTGTCCATAGCTGAGCCAAGCTATTTAAGCTAGGAAAACAATTTCTGCCTCAAATTGCTCACAAAATGTGTTCTGTTTCATCTATATGCAAAGTTCTGGTGAATAAATGTTTGGTATTCCTGCTGTTGTCTTCAAACTAAATGCACTTCAAGACTTTTATGAAAACACTGTGTGATGAAATATTTAAATTTGAAAATAATGACATTATCTGTGTTAAGAATTTAACGCTAAATAAAGCGTTTGATTTGGTTGGATTAAAGGTTGAGGAAGAGGGAGTTGCAATAATCAAGCTTTCAATGAACAAAGGAGGTAATAATGGTAGAGGCAGTTTTAAGGTCGATCTTGGGCCCGATGCGATGAAGGTCACGAATGTGTATAACGCAGGAGCGCGAGAGGTTGGAGATATGGTTAGAGAAGGAGAGGTGTGGATCAAAAGTAATACCAAGATTGCGGACAGTGGAGTCCGAGGTGAAGGTAAAAGACGATGAGTTAGTCGATAAGTGTACGGAAGGGTTGGGACTTTTCTTGATATGATTAGGAAGGCCTAGGATGATGATTTCTGTTTTAGAACGGTTAAAGCAGAGAGGAGATTGGATGACATCCACTGTGAGACTATAGGTTAATCACGTTGAAATATTGCATCAGTGGTAGAGGGCAGAAGACATCATTTGAAATTTAAAATATTTGGTGTGTTTCTTTCTCTACCCAAGTTGCATCTGTTGCCCACTATTAGAATTCATTTATTTAAAAAAATTTCACTCCACCCTAATGTGCAAGTCAAGTGATTTTCATATGGCTTTAAAATGAACGGAAAATGACATGGCTAAGTCAAAAATCGTGTCCAAACCACATGCACATTCACTGCCATCAACGAACATTTTACCCACTTTCGCAGACTCCAACCTTTCAGTCACAAGAGCTTGGTTTTTCTAACTATCAAAGTTTTATTAAAAATGAAAGTGGTTAAATAACTTAGGCTAAAATTAGTAAAATCCTACATTAGGCTAAATAGTTTGACAGTCTGAAGTTCTCAATCTTTCGATTACCAATCAGCAGCTTGCCTTGTACGCAATGGTAATAGGGCCTATGTATTATCATCTAGATCTTATCAGCAGAAGGGTACCAACAGATCCTCAATGTCATGTTTTGTCAATGTCAGATTTCAAGAACTTCCTTTTTCGCAGGAGCAGGCGCGGATGCCATTCTGCACAGTTTATTTTTTATTTAAAATGCTTTTGAGGAATATTTAAAGCGTGTTAGATTCATGACGGCACTTGATTCCTATTTGAAAGTAAGTATACCGGGAGTCCCAAAGAACAATCTCTGTGTTACGGCGCATTATGCACGAATGCCTGCTTTCACATTATGTTATTGGGTTTTATTTTTTAGATGCTATACAGTAACTCCTAATGTGGCAATTAAACACGGTATAGTGAATTACTTGAATTAAGCGCGTCTAAAGATCCTTTACCTTTGTTCTATTTACACCACAGCAATAACCTATGTTTCAAATGTATTAAACTCAAACGTCTATTAACTGCTGTTGGTGATTGAAAAAGGGTCAGTACCAGGCCTAATTGTCAAAGTAAAAAAAAATGTGAGTTCAAAGTCATTTTATATATTACTTGATACTTCACAGCTCTAAAAATTACTCTAATAAATTAATATAAATTTTAATTTAACTTAAGCAAAATTTTTAAGAAAGCGTGTAGAATGTAGGCTTTTGTGATCTGTAATTAGAGGCGAATTCATAATAACAGGGCATGATACAGAAAATTGTAACCTGGGAAAATGTACCAAAGGAAATGTTTTTAAATTTGTCCAGACAATCGAGGATTTCGATTAGCAGCTGTTCTTCTATTAATCCGTTTGCTAATACCGCATGCCTGTGAATTTTTATCCCCCGGGAGATGATTTTACAGGATGGGGGATAGAAATGGTTTATCCGCCGGATACTCTACACCGGTAGATTCCATCCGGAGGGATACATTTGTTCATCCTTCCGGATAGTTTTAGGATGGATAGTCTGTCACGCGACACCGCCTGTTCAAAAACAAACAAGGAAGTTGGAGTTATTGTTAACTAAGTACATGTATAGCAAGAGCGTAAATTCTTCTTGAACCAGGCTGTTTGCAGTTGCTGTTTGCATTCGCGAGTGACACACATATTGCTGTTAAGAAAAATTAAATGTGAAGCATTCAAAGATTTTACTTGTAAAGTTGTCGCGACAATGCTGTAAAATTCATCGTTGAAGTGGGAGGATAAAAGGTAAAATAACAACCTTCAATTATCATTCATTAGGGAGACCCTTCAGGTACCAAATTTCTCTTGTTGACGTACCAACAATTTCGGTTATAGTAATAAGTTTGTTGCATCAGATATTTACTTCAATCTTGGTAAGAGTATTACATTAATCTTCTCCCAATGCAAACAAATTTAGGGAGACCTTTTAGGTACCAAATTTCTCTCGTTGACGTACCAACAATTTCGGTTATAGTAATAAGTCTGAGATGAATGGAAGAAATGAGGTTTAGTCGAGATCTAAAGGCAAATATTGGCTCCGTATAGGGACCTCATACCGTCTGAGTAACAACCAAGATTGAAAATGTCAGAAATCTGTGCTATAGTTCGTCCGGTTGAAATAGAGAATTATTTATGCTTAATGTGAAAACGTACCTACCTGACACCTGTTTCTTTTCATTCCTCCTGCTATGCCAAATGGCCCAGTGATTAAAAACTGCTTTATTTTGTTCACTTTAGTCCTTTTAATATAATCTAGATATCATTTACATGGGTATTCCGATATGTTACACAATTTTCGAAATCAGTAGTTAATATAACAGATTCTCGATCTATTTTATTTTCAGATTGAACATGCAGCAACCAATGAATACAAACCCAGTGCAGGTGGTTGTCCTCGCTCAACCCGGGATAACAGACAAACAGGTCAAATATAGAAACATGAGATCTAGCTTAGCCAGGCAACTGGTTAGATTAGGAATCCTACAACTTCTAATCGGTATTCTCTGCATTATCTTTCAAGGCGTCGCCGTCTGGATATTTGTTAGTGAAAGATATTTTGGATCTGTCCTTGACTACATTGGACACGGCTTCTGGATTGGCATAATGGTAAGTATAAAATTGTTGTCTAATATGGATAAGTCTTCATTCGTGGCTTATGATACGCTGATGTAATGCAAAATGCGTGTTCAGTACTGTTGAGTAACATATTACGACACTAGACACCTTGTTCTCGCACATATCTATTTGTCACAGAGCAGCACTTGACCTATTTGATATCGGTGTGGGTTGGATAGAAATTGAAAATTCCTTCGATGCACTGGGCTGTGTCCAATACCCTATCCATGTGTCAATAATCTTATTGCATTATCCGCTGGAGGACTGAGGAGCACCTCAACTTTTTCTATAAGGACATAGAATCATTACTGTTTTGCTATACATTTACCTGCGTCGCATGAAAGCATACTTTGAAACGATTAAACTAATAACATTTCAATTTAAGAAGGTAGATGTAGTAAGTAACACAGGTCACACAAAGACAGATCTGATGACATTGTTGAGTACACATCTGGAAATCGGAAAGGGAAAATATTAGGGATGCACTCGGAGGTTAAATTGTCTGTGGGTTTGGATTTAGGATTCGACCCTATGCCAAATGTCAGCCCCGGTCTTTATCGAGTCGGGCCGGGTGACGTGAGGTCCTACTAATTTTCCTAATATACACATCCACACATAGAGTGAAATACATGCATTATATCAAACTGCAAGCGGCTGTTTAAAGTTCACTATTGATATTATTAAGGTTTAGTTTTATATTCAGTTTAATTACTTCTTAGTTTGACCTTTTAGCAGAGACTGTAAATCAATGCACAGTCATGTATAAAACTTACCAATGGACAGTGTGAGACATGTAGAAAAAAGACCGGGGGTTTGAACATTTTATCCGTATTTTACAAACTGACGTCAAGGAAATTTGAAAGCAGCTGATTTCAACGCTAGCAGTTTTCCAAGTCACACTCGAATCAAAATCAATTAATTTGCTGAGAGAATTAAAAAATGCATACATGATACATTATGAAAATGAATTTCTTTTCTTTGCCAGAGACTCAGAGTCATATGATGTTAAGTCACACTAGAACAACTGAGGGGGTTGGAAACGATGCCCTGGGTGTGCAATGAAGACTTAACTCTGAGGATCCTAAGAAAGGCTAGGGGGTTTGAACCTCCAACCACCGACAATCCCACCCTGCCTTGACTAAAACGGTAATATCAGCCACCTTTGGTCCTCTACACTCGTACACCGTTTCCCACCGCTGAACTTCGCATCGTAACTTTTAACTCCATACCAACATTTTGCACTTCTAAAATACTTGGCTAACTTTGATTCGCAATTCTTCAATCGGGGGAATACATACTAATTCGTGATTTGTCAGTCAGTTGAAACTCATT
This sequence comes from Allolobophora icterica, assembly GCA_963556255.1. NCBI lineage: Eukaryota > Metazoa > Annelida > Clitellata > Crassiclitellata > Lumbricidae > Allolobophora > Allolobophora icterica. Next base: position 16,773,867 of record OY744616.1, read on the forward strand.
TCGAACGATGCTATCGCATAGACCCTTCGTATTATGCCCATTATTTACATATTTTAGGCCTAAAGGAAATTCCAGAAGAGAAATTCTACTTTCGTTATACTTAAGTTTTTGTTTGTTTTAACAGTTTTCAATCACTGGGCCATTTGGCATAGCAGGAGGAATGAAAAGAAACAGGTGTCAGGTAGCTACATTTTCACATTAAGCATAAATAATTCTCTATTTCTGACATTTTCTGGTTTGTAACGTTTATTTAACGACGCCGTCATATCGAAGATGATTGACGCCCCACATACTCCTCCTCTTTGAACTTTCATTCTGAATCATAGGACTGGAATGATGGCATCGATTGAATTGGGGATCTGTTTTGTTGTGCAATTGCCTAATGCGTATTGAATTATTACAACAGCATATTAAAAGGTTTAAGCTTAGATTATAATGGATAGGGCCTATACATATTATGGACTCTGCTTTCAGGAATATCCGTTAGTTTTAAGTAGATCTGTTCTATTAAATATGTTATTAAGAATATCAGGTCACAAGTATCCCAAGTTAATGCTTGTTTGTTTTTCAAAAGGTCGTTACATTCAATGTGCTTTCAATCCTATCCGCAGCATTTGCTGCGTGGTTAATAGGCATAGCTCTTCCTGGTGCTATCCTCTACTCATCTGGCAGTTGTAAATACGTTTACTTCACGACTTCAACTACAAGCTCCTACAATTATTACTATTGGAATTCAGGCAACTACGATTGTTCTATCGACGGAAAAGTAATTTTTTTTTAAATTGAATAAATTTTTATTTTATATAACGTAAATGTATTTTTCTTGCCAGTTTATTTCAAGTGCATGTGCATTCTAGTAGGCCTGTCATCTGATTTAAGATTGTCATCTTTTCAAATATGCAGTTATTAATTTAATTACTTTGTTCGGTAGTCTTCATCTATCAAATGTACATTATGAAGAATTGCTGAAATGTAAAATTACTTTTATTTTCACAGCAATACAACACATTTTAGGTGTTATTATAAAATAATGAGTTAGTGAAATTTATTTTTAATATTCATTTCCATGCGTCATTGCATATTTGCATCATATTTTATTAAGATGATGCTTGATTCTAAACCTTGAATTGTCGGCTGTACCATATATCCTGCAATATTTTGTAGAGCAAGACGAGAATAGCAATGGAAGCGATGATGGCTACTTTGGGATTGATAGAAGGCATCATCGCTATGTGGTCTTCAGTTATTTGCTGTAGAATTGGAGCATGCTGTTGCAGTTGTGGAAGTTCATGTTGCTGTCCATCATCTCCTACCCAGAATCAAGTCAGTCCGAGTTTACTTTTATATGTAATATATGTTTGTACTATATGTAACACGTGCATGTGCGGTAATAGACATTTAATATTGCGAATTTTATGTCCTCTGAAAAGCCCATTGTCTTGCTTTTAGACATATAACGTAATGTATTATTTCAACTATATTTCACCAGCGAAGAGCTTTAAATAACATATTTATATTTCACCAGCGACGAGCTTTAAATAACATAAAAACTTGCAGAAATTTTGAATTTGATTTTGATTCTCGATTCATGAGGAACCTTAGCTATGTTTTCCGTTTACATTGAAGTAAAAATTACTCTTTACCAATGCGCCATTATGGCTATGATTCATCTACAAGCTCTGTACCTGAACAAGGACTGAACATACTGAGACACATTCTCGTAATCGTAATCGTGAAATTTCAATTTCTAAAGCGCTGTTCAAAAGCTAAGCGCAGGGCACCAGCTTATTCACGAGCGCTACGTTATATTAGAGGGGTTGTACAGACAGCGATGTCAAGTGGAGGTCTGAGTCCTGTTGCCAGAGAGACCAGTGACAGGTGGAAGAACAGCTGCTGAGGCGGGTTTCTTTGAGGACGAGTAAGCTTCGAAGTCGGAGGATCGGATAGATTGGGGAGGAATGCTGGGTCAACAGTTATTCTAAACAGTGATCAGCTTTAATAAATTTATTATTAGGACGTTACTATGTGTTTATTTACTATAATGTGCATTATTATCTGCTCTCGTAATTGTTTGCGGACTATCGCTCATAGGACGATCGCTCATAGGACGATCGCTCATAGGACGGTCGCTCACAGGACGATCGCTGATAGAAACGATCGCTCGTATGGACGTTCGCTCATAGGGACGTTCTCTCAAATGGACGTTCACTCATAGGACGATCGCTCATAGGACGATCGCTCATAGGACGATCGCTCATAGGACGATACACCGCGATCAGTTATAAAAAAAATTGTAAAGTTGTTAATAAAACACAGAAGCCAAGGTTTGTTTAATGGATCCATTTGTTGTAATAAGACATAAAAACTCTTGAAGATTGTTCTCTACCTGAACGTCAGGATATCAGTTTTATTGTATGTCGCCACTGAGCTTATGGCTAAGGACGTAGCCAGACTTGAATTCAAGAGAAGGAAACTCCGGGAGACATCCAGGCGTAGTAGGGGTGGGGAGGTATTACCCACGGAAAATTTTTGAAATCTAAAAAAGCCTCAATGTGGCTACGCCAATGCTTATGGCACGATCTTTCAAGGTTCTATAGCGCTTGGCGCTCGGCTGCTCGAGGCCAGTGATAACTTGAAGGAATGTTGTTTTCTGCTTCACACAATCGCTCTGGTGTCCCGAGAAAAACGCGAATAATTAACATCCAATTAGCTACGTAGCAATTATAGAAGTAATCAACTAATCAACTGTTCCAATTGACTTCACACATCTTTATGAAATGTTCCAACTTTGATGTGCCTTTGCTTCAATACTATTTACTAGGTGATTGTTCGAGTCCCTACTTTGTGATCATAAATAACACAGCGCATGAGGAGCGATCGTCCCTGTGAGCGATCGTCCTATGAACGATCGTCGTATGAGCAATCATCCACATGAGCGATCGTCCCTTTGAGCGATCGTCCATGTGAGCGATCGTCCCTATGATCAATCGTCCTATGAGCGATCGTCCTATGGGCGATCATCCTATGAGCGATCGTCCTTGAACCCTCATAAAGATAAACTGCACAAACGTCAGAATAAAGCCTCTCGTATAACGTGGTAGTTTCAATGTTTCAACTACAATATCAGTAACTTGGAACCAGTCTACATCGTATCTGTATAGATGACATATAATCGAAAATTAAAAAAAACATATTTCGGACCTATATAACACAAAGTGAAGGCTACTACTTTGCACAGAGTTGCGATTTATTTCTTTCGTGTTCTTTATTTTCAGTTCCTGATGACAGGACAACCTTTTCCAGGCCAACAGCAGATGATCGCTGCCAGTCAACAGCAATCAGGTTCAGGTCAACAACCTCAAATGTTTATTCCTAATCAGCCGCCGATATTTGTACCCAATTCGCAACAGCCGATTCAACAGCAATCAGGTTCAGGTCAACAACCTCAAATGTTTATTCCTAATCAGCCGGCGAAATTTTTACCCAATTCGCAACAGCCGATTATTTATCTTGACCCGCGACAACAAGTGGCTCAGTACAATCCTCAACAATCAAATCTACCAGCTTACAGTCAGCAATCAACTGCTTACACAGCGTTATGGTCAGGTTTGTTTTTTTGCTGTCAACTGTTGTTTTTGATTTGTAGGTTAACCGATGCCAATTATGCGTCAGTTTTCTTCCCAAATTCTTTTAAACATAAATGTTCATATTGCATTGAAGGTCGTACAAGATTTTTGTTTCGGAATTTAAACCACCATAAATTTTGGTTAGAGATTTATTTGCAACTAAGTTAGACATAAAATTGAATTGAAGCAGATGTTATTTTTGAGATTGGAGGCTGCATTGGAAATTCAATTGGACTGAAATTAGTCATCTACACTATACGAGTCTGGGATGAACATTTTGTAGAGAACATAATTTATTCCACCATATATAGCTGAAGCTGAAAGAGTTGATGATTGAGCAACTGCTTCTTAATGGTTATATTGGTGTTCAATTATATGGTCCTACTGTCAGGCCCAAAAACAGGTCCCCTAACGAGGTTCGATTATTCAATATAGGTGATATAGGTTAAAGACATTATTTTGTTATTGATTTTTGAGTTTTATCCAAGCTATAGTTACATGAAGAAAGATGACAGGATTTCTCAAACTTAACTACTATTAGACGTTATCAGGTTGTAGGCTTCCTGTGATTTTTCCGACCATCATATTATCACACTCCACTCCAGATGTCTTGCTTATTTGTCTGTAACTCAAAGGCCTCTGTGCTACCGAATGGCCCATATTAATTTGCAATCCCGACAACCATACAATGCTATTTCTTAAAACGTTGACCCTGGAGGCAGATCTGTTCCTAAAGGTGTCCCGTCCTTACCGCGCACGACAACTGCGCGCCGTCAATTGCGCTCTCAATTGCGCGCTGCAAAAAATGCTCGTCAAATGCGCGCCGTCGAAAGCGCGCAGCATAGACTATGATTATTGTCCACTTGAATGATAGGGCCTGAACTTCAAACCATTTCCCACCTCTATTGATTAAATTTGTGTAGTAATTATTAATTTACATACACTAATAATGTGTGTGCTCACTAGAAGACGGCAACTTAATATACGGTTTGTCAATTAATAATTTTTACACAAATACTATTAGGTTACCGTCTTTCGCAAGGAACAGGATCACGTTGATCGAACGCTTTCGAGCAGGATTCGGACAGCTTCTAGTTTGAGCTATATTTTCATCGGCTATCCAACTTCTAGTTTCAGCTTTATTTTCATCGCTGATCCAGCTTCTAGTTTGAGCTATATTTTCATCGCTCATCCAGCTTCTAGTTTGAGCTATATTTTCATCGGCCATCCAACTTCTAGTTTGAGCTATACTTTCATCGGCAGTCCAACTTCTAGTTTGAGCTCTATTTTAATCGCTCATCCAGCTTCTAGTTTGAGCTATATTTTTATCGGCCATCCAACTTCTAGGTGTTTTTTTATATTTGCTAACTTCACGTAATATTTCATACGTTTTCCCGTTTAACTTGGCTTTGTCTTATTAACTACACAATGAGTTCTCTCGTTTCTTATGTCTCTACGTCCCATGCAATAATTCGACGTCTCGATGTATGCGCGCAATTGACGGCGCGCATTTGTCTTGCGCGCAATTGACGGCGCGCATTTGTCTTGGCGCGCTAAGGACGGGGTGCCGTTCCTAAACGTTAGCACTAAGCATGACACCTACTATATAACAAATGGACACATGCACAAATATTTATCAGGGCCTTATGCGATTTTATTTAGCTATATGCGTGTGTTAGTGTCAGTGAAAATAAGTGTGTGTTGATTTAGATCCAAAACATCAAGGCTCATACACAGGACTATATGCTGAATTGAGATACAATCCCGCATCTACGGAATAGTATGCGATACCTACCAAAGGAACATCGGCATATGATGAAATCCACGATTATGACGATGTTGTGAACGAAGAGCACTAACAATTCAGTTGTGATTGTAACTATCTTCTATTTGACGTATATCTATTGTGTCATGGATTGAATTGTATTGACTTATGGTGTTAATTGTTTAAACACTGTAGCTACTGACCAGGATGTAATTTTAATTACCAGCATCTTCAGAGGCGCGTTTACTAGGGTGACCACATTTCTTTTCCGTCATTTCGGGACACCTCATATATATATATATATATATATATATATATATTTAGAGTGCTTATTCCCAGAAAAAAGGTTCCTGAACTGAACAATTATGGAGGGGCTATGTAGAGGGCGAAGCACGAGAAAAAAGGACGTTAAATTTAGGACGTTAAATTCAAATTGCTTACATCTAAGCAGTAATCTCACAACTTGAGAAAGTGGCGTAACAACCGTATACGAAGAGTGGATACATTCCAGGGGCCCTCGAGTCCCAAGGGCTCCGAAGCTTTTTAACTAAAAAATTCGTGTACTTTTCAGCTTTTCCGTTTGGATATAATGCAGCAACTGTGTAACAACTTCAGAAAAAACAAACAATAATGAGAAAGGTCACATTTTGTCTTCGTGCTGTCCGGCGTTCTGTTCCTTCTCTCCACTTTCTCCTCCATGGTGCATGCCTTTAGTTGCTCACGCATTGATTACTGTAATTCATTACTTGTTGGTCTTCCTAAATCCCGTGTGTCTCCGCTTGAATCGGTGTTAAACGCAGCTGCTCACCTGATAGCCCGCCTTCCACGCAGCTCTCATATCTCGACTTTTATGTCCGAGCACTTACACTAGCTTCCGCTCACTGCGCGTATCCAGTTCGCACTGGGAGCGCCTCTTATTAGGTTGTAGGCCTACTGCGGGAGGCGCTTTATAAATTCATAAATACAGTTCAATACAATGTGCGTATACTTTTTAGGTACATGATTCAAAGGAAGCGACAACTAGCGAATTTCATAACTTGAATCAGACTTAGCAGCAGACGTGTATTTGTGTAAATTTAAATATTGTTTTTTCAAGTTGTTTCAATGCCATCACCCGTTGACTTAGTTAAGTTTTCATGATTTTTCGTCTTTTCATAGCGATTACGTGTAACTTATTACGTATTGTGAAAAATCTGTATCAACTAGCGTTTAGAAATAAATTTTATGTGGTTGAAATATAATAATATAGTAATTTCTATAATACTTTCTGCTAGAGGGATACCCCTGTATCCCCCCAATCATTCCGGGAGCAAACCTTGTCTCTTCTCTTCGGATCCTCGACGCCACAATCTGTTCCGACCTTAGAATGAATATTCATCTTGATAAGGTCCTATCAACCTCTTGATCATCACTCCATGCTCGCCGAGTCTTCCGATCCATAGCTTTCCACCTAAGGTTTTGCAAGAAATAGCAAGAGCTACTACCATCGTAGCTTCTCTGATATACGCTTTCCCAGCCTGATGTGACTACATCCAAGTGGACGACAGGGAGAGGGTAGATAAACTACTGAGAAAAAATGCACCGTACTTGCTTACTATCCCCATCCATTCTACGTGCAGCTGAATTGGCAAGGTAGGCTGATGAACGCCTCTTCATGGCAGCTATATCAGATCATCGCCACATTCTGCGACCTTAATTTTAAACTGATCGCAACATCCCTCATAATCTACGGCCACGGACACATAAATCTTCATTACCTGATAAAAATGACAAAAACTTTATCTCCCGAATACTCTATAAAAATATTTATTATCTGTTTCAGCCACTGATGCTGTTCTTACATGACATTTGTATACTTTATGCTAATATCTATTAAGCTGGGGCAGCCTTCATTATTAACTGTTGACTGATCTATAATCAATTGCATACCATAACTATCCTTCTGATGCCGTGTGAACCCATTGCGTCTGTGTCGATGGGAACTTGCAATAAACGAATATTTGATTTGACATGATTTGATAACGCAACGTACGGGGTGAGTTAGCGATAATTAAGGATAAAAATATCATTTACTGCTAATTTATATGAAAACGAACCTATAGCTGAGGGTGTCCTAATTATTGCAAAATAAATTGTTACTGACTGCGACTGATAGGCCAGGGCCTATGTTATTATTATTGATAATTGCTGGGTAAGCATCAGTTTCAGGAGCAATACACTTTATTACCTATATACACGGTTAATATACACACAGTCTGACAGAGAGTAAATAAATTGTTTTATTTCAGATTTTAATTCTATCATCATCAGCGATGAATAAATCCCATGAAACATCTGTATAGTTCTGGCATATTGAGCGTTTTTCATCATTTTTATCTATCCCGGAATTGACTACTTTGCCCGTGTGCTGTTTGCAACTCTCCCAGTGCGGAGCGCTCATTCCCCAAATTGAAATTCATACAGACGTATCTTAAATCCACTATCTCACAGGATAGGCTTGACGTTCTCGCTCTTCTCGCGATCGAAAATTAATGTGCAAAACAATTGAATATTGATGAGTTGATAGACACATTTGCGAACAGTAAAGCTCCAATAGTCAAATTCATGAAGAAATTCTCCGAAGAACTAAATACTACAGTTTACATTACATTGTAGTGTAGGGAGTAGGATGTATAGGTGGCAGACCAATACATTTCTTTTTATTATAATTTTATGATTAAAGACAATTTAACTGGAATTATTAATCTCAGTTGACTATTCATCAGGGTAACCTACTAACCTACTGACTATTGTACTGTGCATGATGTAGTACTTTGTTCATGATTCTTGATTCATTAAGTAATTCTATTATCTACAATGTAAGTGTATACTAGCTATGCTTGTAGCATGTAGGCCTAGCTATTCTATTAGCAATAGGTCAAATTGACCAATACATTTTTGTTGTATTCCTGTTTTGCCTTGAATTGTTATTGTGACTTGAACTATGGATTATTGATGATAACGTACTCTTTTTCTTACATAACAGCAGTTTTAAAAAGCTATCTCATTATTTTCACTTTTTAATGGGTATGGGCCCCCAAGCTTAGAATGTCCAAGGGCCCTCGGCTAAGTTGTTACGCACTGCTTGAAAAGTACAACCACAACCCAAATAGCCTACCCAAGATTGCATGATCTCACAGTCACAGTCCGTACATAACAATTATTTATTTATATATTTATTATTTAAAATAATAAATAACTAATAACACTGGAATGTCCGCATTTCGGAACATGTAGGCCAAAGCAGTAAGGTTGCACAACTATGTCAGTCACCGTCACGTGAGTTTCCAATACTTTTTCTAACCTCGTAACGCTTGACAAGAAAACAATTTTCTTTCTCCGAAAATCCGCTAAAACTCAACTACCTAAGGGGAAGCGAAGTGGAGGATAGGAAGAGGGGAAGGGGAAAAGAAGGAGGACCCATGAACCCAGAGACAAAAGCAAAAGTCGGCGCCTATGCCACTGAGAGCGCTACAGGGGCCAACATAGGCCCGCGCAATGCCTCAAATGAAATATATTTGTAAGATTATAGACCAAAATGAAGCATTTTATTTGTATTTGATTTAATTAGAAAGAAAACGAGCCAAAAAAATACACAAATTGGTTAATTTATTGCTCAAACTCAAAATGAATATTGCTTAAAATTAATAAATATTCAAACCTAGATAGTAAAGACTTGATAAAATGACTGGTATATGTCTCAATCATGTACTTTACATTACTGTTATTTTTGTCATGGTTACGATTTACACATTCAAAACGAAAATGTTCAGTAGACTTGACATCGATATCGCTGAGTGATAAGCAGAAAGGTAAAGTAGGCCATACCTAAGCTAAGCAATGGAGGCTAGTGTGGAAACGTATTTTTTTGTCATTTCCTACACAACGCAACAGCTCCTTGTTGCCTTTAACAAACTTAGGAAATGTTTGGCAATACACAACGAAGTTCATCTTCATCTGAAGTTCTGCTTTTATAAGCTCAGTTGAGTATCTGTTTCTTGTATCAGAATTATTCTTTCAAACTATACACAGGCCTACACTCGTTCAACTGCAGCATTTTTGTTAGCAGGTTTGCTCATGATAAATCCCACTATCTTCCAAAGAAAATGGTAAATTGTCAGTTCCTGCTTTTTAGAATAGGCCCCCTACAGCTGCTCATATCTGCGTCTACTGTAGAACGTAGACCCATAGTTAGCCATACTCAAGATTACATTGTGCCGATGAATTGTAAATCTTGTGCGGCGCTGCGTGTTTGTTGATGTTCCTTTTTTAAACTAATTATTGGAAAATTAAAATAGTAAATTCTATGTATTTAATTATAGAAAAATTTATTCCGGGACGTTTTATTGCTTCGGAAAGGACGTGTCCGGGAAGCCGGACATTTTTTCACATTCCGGGACTGTTCCGGACAATCCAGGACGTGTGGTCACCCTAGCGTTTATAGAAAACGCGGCCCTTGGCGCAAACATTTTGGGGGCCCTTCTGAACTTGAAGACTGAGAATCTGAGACTCTGGTGCGGTTTAGCCTATCATGTACAAAACCCACGAAGTTGAACTATAAAAACTAGAAAATAGGTTAGGTCCCTATATTTAAAACAATTCAAAATTCAAAAATCTTATTTTTATAATTGAAAATAATATTTGCATTCGTTTGGGGGTCCTCCGAGATTTGGGGAACCTAAGCGAGATCCTAGGGCGCCTATGTGTAAACGCGTCTCTGAGCATCTTAAGAAATACCAGCATTATAGGGTGCAATAATATTTAGATAGGCCTAGGACAGAGAACGACTAAAGGCATAACACCCAATGGAGAATAGGGAGCCAGAGTCTACAATTTTGAATCTAACGGTTCAGCAATGTGTCTTTCCTGCTTGATCGACGAATCCTCAAAAAATGCGGTAAAATCTTTGCCGGAAAGGCCACGATATTAACATAACGTATTTTAGTAACTCACAAAAGCGCTATGCCTAAGACTACCTAACATTATCTAACATAGCTAACTAAGTGCGTCTTACATCATGTTCAGCTGCGTAGGAAATGATGTAGGAAATTACATCCTGGTCAGTAGCTACAGTTTATAAGCAATTAGCACCACAAGTCAATACAATTCAATCCATAACACATTAGATATACGTAAAAATAGAAGCAATGAAATGATGATTTTGTATCGGAAATGATGGCTTGCAGTAATCGTCATAATTTTCAAGAATGCCGGTTCTACATGACTCTTGTCGGAAACTTTCGTAATTTTAACCAAACTGCAGATATAAATTGAGAGCAAACTCTTACTCCGTCGCAAAAACTATCTAACATATCTAAATAAGTGCGTCTTACTTCATGTTCAGCTGCGTAGGAAATGATGTAGGAAATTACATCCTGGTCAGTAGCTACAGCCCGTAGAGTAATGGATAACACACTGGCGTGAAGAGCTGAAGGTACCAAGGTCGAACCCCGCAGACCCCGTAAGGTTTATTCAGCCTTCCACTCGCTAGGTGGCGGCGGTGGTTAAATGAATAGTAGGCCATGAGTAACGCCGTGTGGCTGCCGCTTAAAAACAGTTTTATTCGACTCCTGTGAAACTGTTATCAAGTGCTTCTACTGTATATATGTATGTAAGGCACCCTGCGTGGCTGCCGTTTCTACTATATGTATGTTCACTGTACAGCGCAGTGCGTTTGCAGGCGCTTAATTAAAGAACGGATTATTATTATTATAATTATTATTATAAGAAATTAGCACCACAAGTCAATACAATTCAATCCATAACACATTAGATATACGTAAAAATATAAGCAATGAAATGATGATTTTGTATCGGAAATGATGGCTTGCAGTAATCGTCATAATTTTCAAGAATGCCGGTTCTACATGACTCTTGTCGGAAACTTTCGTAATTTCAACCAAACTGCAGATATAAATTGAGAGCAAACTCTTACTCCGTCGCAAAAACTATCATCGTAGGAGTGAGAGAAGCAGCAGAATGACTGAAAGAAGTGGTTTAGGTGATGATCAGTGGATACTAGAAATTGATGAACCGTGAAGACAGAGGTGATTTCTATAAAAAATAAATTTGTCTCGCTATCAAAGCAATTTATATCAGGTAAGATTTAAGGGTTTGATATCTTCTATCCTAAGATTTTTAGTTTTGGTATCAATTTAATTGATAAAGAAAGCGTCATTGAATCAATATTGCTTTGTTTGATTCGTGTTTCTTTCCAGATGCTTTCTGTTTTTATCCAAACATACCAAAGTTACGATGGCATTTGAATCCTATAGAACGACACACATTTCAAGAATCCCAAGAACAATCTCTGCGTTACGGCACATGTACACGAAGGTCCGCTTTAACATATTTTGTTCGGTTTCAACTGTTAGAAACAAATTAACAACTAAGCCTGCAAATTAGAGAAAAACCAATAATAGAATCAAACAACACTGAGACCACATTGAATTAAGTGGATCTAACGACCTTTTACGTTAGTCCTACTACTTCCACTGTGACCTAAGTTTCAATGTAATTAACTCAAACGTCTAGCGTATAATTTAGTGCTCTTGGGTAAATAAAAACGGCTCATTTAGCCATTACTTATTGTCCAAACTCAGACAGGAGCATGATCTTAAAGTCATTTTGTATGTTAATGTTACCTGATCCCTGGTAGCTCTAAAATTCACTGTGGTAAATTAATATAAAACATTAATTTCACTTTGGCGAGGTCGATTTAAGCAAGCATGTAAAGTATAGGCCCTACGTCCGCTGAAATGAAAAGTGAATTCATAATTAAATGGAATGATACAAATAAATCGTTGCAAAGGTAAATGTAACCCAAGTCTATCAAATGAACTGTTTGGAAATTCGCGTAGGATAGGCTACGGGCAGTCAAGGATTTCAATTAACAGCATAGTTTTCCAGTAATCGTTTTGCCTCTTTTGCCTAGTCCAAATTTCTTTCTGAGACTGGAATTCCATTGGTGTAGGAATAAAGAAGATGGCATATTTGTGAAAGTTGGCATTATAGTCTGCGCTATGGCAACTCCAAACAGTTACTCGTTGAAATGAAAAAAGGTGTAGTGATGTTGATGTTCACGACCCTAGTAAATAAAGTATAGGAAGTGGAATTTGGGAACTATTAACTTAAATGCCACTTTTAAGATCGCCATAAAACCGGACAGACGCAGTTTGTGAAGTCCAAGTGTTGTAAGCGTAAAGTTATTACTCGACCAGAAGTCTGAGAATTTGCGGATCCTACAACCAGAGCACACATATCCCATCTTCTATGCTAATTTACTCCCAATAAATTTGACTTGCATAGTTATAACAATAATATTCGTTTATTCAGAAGCTCGCCGACAAACCGCAGTAAGCTACATTAAAACATTGAAACATGACGGTACAATTATAAAGATCTTATTGAACACACGTCTTGGCAGTCTGTATGGAGCCCGTTCATTTCACTGCTGCCCCCTAGGGAGTGGATGGCTAAGTCGACACAGAGGGGCTTGTGGGTATCGAACTGCGTCTTTTCAAGATCTAGTGTTCTTCAGGCGAGAGTATTACCACAGCATCGAAAACAGTCTGTGTGAGTCGTGCTTTCCTCTTCTTCACCAGATCATTTCAGAACTCGCACGTTTATTTCTATTAATATCATTGTGACACTGCTTCTAATTTCATCGTCTGTAAAGCAGTATATTTCAAGTTGCTTTGGGTGACCCAACCTACTTGTCTGGCCTTCCATTAAAACTCAACCGTGCATGACTTGCTCGAGCTGTAGAAGATCACTTATGCATGACTTGCTAGTAGAATGCTCTACATGTACAATTACACCTTGAGGCTAACTTTACTGCACATATGCCTCTAGCAAATGCTGAGTGTGTGGAGAGCTAAGCTAATAAGAATGCATGAACTAAACCCATATTAAATATGATTTTAAACCCACGCCTTCAAATTCCAAAGTGTGTGCATGGTCACCACAACAAAACTACCCTGAAGTATATTAACTAGGTTTAAAATTTATTTTATTAGTGAGATTGCAATATTAATGGAATTTTTATTTTCGTATTGTGAACTGTAACCACGACGGCCTCTCTAATAATAGACAAGGAAGTCGTAGTTTAGACCTATATTAAGTGCAGCATTGCATAAGCATAAGATCTGCGTTCACCCAAAGACTCTAGTAGGCCCTACAGATATTGCTGTGGAGCAAATGAACCTGGAATTCATTGTAAAGACATTGTTCTAAACTATATTAGTGAAGTGGGTGGTATACAGGTGAGATTATACCCTTTCTATTACTCACTAGTGAAGCCCTTCAACTACCAATTTGCTTCGTGTTACCGTACTGACAGTTTAAGATATAGCAATAATTGTACTTATATCAAGCTAAGAGTAGCAAAGGCAAATATTCGATGACATAAGCTGAGATCAAGGCAAACGACTAATGTTGAATTCAGTTCTTAATATCTCCATTTGATTTAAACAATGCTGTTTTCCGAAAATGTTCTGCAATTTTTCCACAGCAGCTGATACCGTAATAATCTTTGAATTTGATTTGATTTTCAGAGTGATTATGCAGCATCAAATGAATACAAATCCAGTACAGGTGGTTGTTCTCGCTCAACCCGCGTCAATGGACAACCAGAACATCTATAAAAATATGAAAAATGGCTTAGCTAGGCAGCTGATTGCATCCGGAGGTCTACAACTTATAATCGGCACTCTCTGCATTATCTTTCAAGCCATCAGCCTAGGAATATCTGTGAATGGAGGGTACATTTATTATGGTGTTGACTTCATCGGTCACGGCTTCTGGACTGGCATAATGGTAAGTGACAAGAGTCTTGAATGCCTGGAATTCATTGTGACTAACTCAAAACTAGCATCATTTTGAAGCAAGGAAGCCTAGATGTGGCCAGTGGCCACACTGCTGCATAAGCAGCTTGAACCTAGCAGTAGAAAATAAGTGTAGAGCATTAAGAATGTATTTCCCGTTGGAAATTACAGGGTGATGATATTAACTGGTAGGTTGAGTTTGACCCAGTTATCCTTAAGCCAAAACTCACCATAGCCATAATGAAAAGTAACCCTGTAAATTTAAAGCCACCGTTTAAAGCCACGAGGCTCCTGGCGCAGTTGCAAATTTAAGTAATCTCTGCAATGAATAAAACACAGTCAAAAGGTTCATTTGCAAGGGGTAGATGACAGGCTACCACAGAAGTGCTTAAGATCTTGCTTTGCTTGGCTTGATTAAGTAGGCACGATAACTTATCATTAGGTGCTATGTCCTGTCTATAAACACTTTATTGAACTGTCTAGTTGTAAATGCCGGATCTTAGGAATGTTCACCATCTCGTCAAAAATTAAACTCGCCGCTGTTGGTCGAACTGTTTAAGATCTGGATGTTGGCGTTAACCTCATTGGTCATGCCAGTTGCTTACAATTAGTTTAGCTTTCAAGTCACATTTTCAAAGCAAAATAAATGATCGGACATCAAACCATAGGAAGTCAGTATTAAAACCCTCGCAACAACAGAGATTGCTCCATAAAAGGCAAATTTCACTAGGTTTTCCTACTTTTCCCGCTGTAAAACTGTTGACGAGCGGAATTTCGCGTCGAACGCGACCATAGACTATAATGAATGGATCTAAACAACCACAGTTTTGATTGAAAATTTCAAGCTGAGGTTTATGCATAACCCTCAATCACACCACCCAGTTCAGTGATCATGCCATATCTATTGAAGCATACAGAAGACATCATGTAACATATAAGATATTGGCCGAATATTTTCACAGTAGCTTTCTGAATCCATTTTTGCAAAATTGCCATTTTTATGAATCATTTAGAATAATAATAAATTTTACAGGTTTTTCCCAGAAACTGCGTTAAGCGTTGGTAAATTCAGAATTGGAACTATATAAATGACCTACATAAATGAACATTCTTAAGCTGCTTTGCCTTACATATTTATATGGGAAAATAATTTTTGCTAGTAGCATATTTATGCTTATAGTAATTCTAGCACTGAAATGGTGCAAGGGTTTTATTTCGAAGTTTCGTGTATTTCGACAGTTCATAATCACTGGGTCATTTGGAATCGCAGGAGGAATCAAAAGAAACAGATGTCAGGTAGACGTATTTACATTTTAGACCTAAACATGTTTTTAGTTTCATCGGAAAAACTCTAGCCTACAATCTTAAAGTTTATGATCTAAGAACTGTGTCACTTATTTCTCAAACAGTCAGCTGTATTCGTATAATGCCTTAATGAATAAACGTATAGGTAGCTTTAGTATGATGGTTGCCGTTAATTAAAATTAAGCTGGTTTATTTTGAGGGCAATGTAACGTTTTCGAGTTTTCAACTACATGTTTTGTCCAGCTAAGAACCTGTCTTCTGAAGAACTAAGGTCATCCCGTCTAATCTGAGAACTTCTACGATGCCTATGTAATAACACTTAAGATACAAAACAAGCAAAATAAAGACAATAATTTAAGCAAATAGATCTACATGTCGAAATCCAAGGTCAACCTGTTTTAAATGAAATAAAAAGGATAAGCGTTTCAGTCGAGATCCAAACGCTAACACAGAATATGATGCCAGCGACGAAACGGTGCATCTGCCGTGAGCAGTCCTCACCGTAGGTAGGGTGAGAGAATACGAGGTTCGTTTAACTGTAGAGCCTTCCATTGTAATCTTAATCTCGAGATTTCTACAGCTTAAAAATACGAAATCGGGAATCAGCTTATTCTCACATGTTCAGCCAAAGTAAAATCGATGTGCACGCAAGGTCAAACTCGGAGCAGGCCAGGTCAAAACCGAGAGACACGAATGAGTGTAGACGATTATCTCAGCGTAAGAGGACTCTGAGACATTTTTTCAATAATTAATCCAGCAACTTGTCAAACTGCCTTAACTCATTGCAAGGAAACCAACAGTAAAATCTAATTAATTTCTATGCGATGATCCGGGATACATACCTCGAAGGAATAAGGAAAAGCCAGTGAATAGCTCTATAACACGTACCTAATCGTCGTACTTACAGCGAAATTAGAATTGTAGTGGTTTAGATGATATTTTCTATATATTTTGTCAGGGCCGGATTAACACCAAACCTACAGCCCCACAGAAGTGCAACGAAAGGACATAATAAACTTGTTATATTCAACGAATCAACATTCGTCTATTATTAATTCGTGCCTTCTTTCTTTTTGCACAATATCAGTAGGACCTATAATTATCCAGTCTAGTGTAAAAGTATAGGCCCCCTACATCTAGGTCTTAGTAGCATTTCTGGCTGATTTTGAGATGGATCTACCTGATAATGGAAACTCCAATAGGGGCCCACAATGTGCGAAAGTTGTATATTTGTGTATATTAAAATGAGGAGTTTCGAATAATTTGTTCTGAGTTTTTTGCTCATTTTTACTATAAGACTTAGCAGCTAACAATAATTATAAAATTTTGAATTGTTTCTTTTGCATGTGTGGACTGTGGGGGCCCCACAAGTGTGGGTCTCCTGTTCGACCGAATACGCTGAACATGGCTTAATCCGCCTCTGCACTTTGTTGACTTCGTGTAATTTTGGAATCCTTTTACGAATATTTGTTGTATCACTTCATTAGTCTAAATTTTTCTGATTTTTTTCTGAGTTGGTCGAACTTTTTTGGTTGAATCTGTTTTCGAGAAAATTCCTTGATCATACGCAATTCAAGAGAATCTATAATGCATGTAAGTTATAAAAATAGCCGTTGATCAAATGCGTTTCAATTTGTTTGTAAGAATTTCCGTTTGTCAAAATCTTTCGTGTGAATAGTTCTGTTTGTTTCTCAACAGATCATTACATTCAATGTCCTTTCAGTCATCGCCACAGCATTTGCTGCGTGCCTATTTGGCATTGCGGTACCTGGTGCTGTAATCTACGCATATGGATGCTATGACCAAGATGGCTACTACTATTACTACTACTACTACAACTACTACTACTCTAGATATAACTGCAATATGAGCGACAAGGTAATAAATTCAGATTACCATACCATAATTAGATAATAGAAATGCACCTTTTGTTACCGATTTCTAAAAGAGTATTCTGGTAAAGGCCGACAGTAATCTTTAAAAAAATTAGAACTTAGATGTTTTCCGTACCCATATAGTAGGCCTATATATCACGAAAATATACTGCTCAGTAGAACCAACTGCAATATTTTAATTTCTCTAACATTTACATCATGTTTTTTATTTTATAGAATAAATAATAATTTAGTAGCATATAGTAATTAGTTATGATGCACATGTAAATTTGATGTTTGATTGTTAGACAACAATTGTAAGCTATTTAGGCCTATGCATCTTTGTATCCGGACACTTGTTATGCCTAACGAAAACGCCACCGGCGCAAGTCTATGTGATGCTACATGACATTAAGAGCAGTCATTAGCAACCAAATCAATGCACTAGACGCGTCCGGGCATACATGTGAAGCCTAACCAATCAATTCTCATGTATAGATGACAGCTGGCATAAAGTTCAGACTATTTGGACCAAGCTGTGTCGATAGTGTGGAGCGATAAGCACTCAGTTATGCAATCCATCAATGGTGAAAAATTACACATGTCCGGCTATCACGCGAACCACCAGGTGCACGTAGAATTGACATTCATCGCCTGCTGGTCTTTATATAGAAGCATCACCAGTGAATAACGGTCGAGGTCACTTCAAAGATACGCGTTACATCCCATACTCGACTGTACATCGGTAAATTCATCTTTTCTCAGAAAGTCATGCAGGCCAAGACGACATGTCATAAAAAAACCCGTAAAACGTACAAAATTCGCAGCCAAAACTCAGAATAAGTCCGAAACGCAAACAGTAAACTCCAACATGCTAGAAATAACCGAGCAAATTCTGCATAGGCCCTATAGACTAAATAGTCCACCGAAATGACACAGAATTCTAGCAACGACCGACGTGGTCGATGAAATGCGCAGAAAGTCTACCTAATATTCTGAAAAATATTTGTAGCAAAAGACGGCACTAGCAATGGAAGCGATGATGGCTATTCTGGGAGTGATAGAAGGCGCAATAGCCATTTGGTCTTCAGTCATTTGCTGTAGAATTGGAGCATGCTGTTGCGGTTGTGGAGGTTCATGCTGCTGTCCACCATCTCCACGTCGGAATCAGGTGAATAAAATTACGTTATGCTTGCTATAACGTCCCAAGCAGACTATTATTTATATAATTCCTACTGGTACCTTTCAACAAGCAGAACATTCGTCATTCTTCAAAGTCTATTATTTTTATTCATGGTTTGCAGAGTAATTTAACAAGACGTTCCGTATCAATGTTGAACTTAAAACTATAAAATATGCAATGTAAGGATAATTAATTCATAAATGATAAGCCTGTAACTTTGAGCTCCTCAACGTAGGCTTAATGTTAAATATTCTGTGTCAGCCAACAGTTACAATAAACGATGCTCACCGTAAGACAAATTTATTTGCGATGTTTACTTTAGGCCTATATTAACATTATATGCATTTAATTTGCTGCACCAACTTCAGTTACAGCATCTATTTTACTAACAGCATCCATTATAATCAAAGAGTGTTTCAATGTATTCATGAATATGAGTGTCTAGTAGATGACCCAGCCTAGTTCCTATTTAAAGTTGACATTGTCAGAAGGGAAAATAACATTATATACATACAATTGCCTTATATCCACGATGTAAGCTATTATTTGATATTGAGTTATGATTTTTCAATTTCACAATCTAATTACTTTATGTTCAGTTCCTGATGACTGGCCAGCCTTTCCCTGGTCAACAGCAACTTATCATCGCCACTCAACAGCAAGCAGGTTCAATTCAACAACCTCAAATGTTCCTTCCTAATCAACCGCCAACATTTTTACCCAATTCGCAACAGCCAATGTTTCCGTTCAATCCTCATCAGCCAATGTTTTCGCACAATCCACAGCCGGTTATTAATCTTGACCCGCAGCAACAAATGGTTCAGTATATACCACAACATCCAAACCCTCCAACTTACAGTGCCTACACAACATTATCGCCAGGTTAGTCTTTGCAGCAGATTTAGTAACATTAAATCATGCTTTTGATTTTTAGGTTTACCGATATCAGTTTTGTAGGCCTATCTGTTTTATTCTTACAGTAGCTTTAAA
The DNA here is from genome assembly GCA_963556255.1 of Allolobophora icterica. Classification (NCBI taxonomy): domain Eukaryota; kingdom Metazoa; phylum Annelida; class Clitellata; order Crassiclitellata; family Lumbricidae; genus Allolobophora; species Allolobophora icterica. The sequence goes on from OY744616.1 coordinate 16,793,474, forward strand.
AACAGCTTTAAACGATGTAATTTTTAAATCTTTATTTCTGAGAGATATATCTCGGTCCTTATTCATCATTCAAAGTAAATCTTTCTATTTCGCATTTAGGTAAATTGATTTTACTCACACTGGCGTAATAAATATGATTTGTTATTGAAAGAGATATCAATAAAAAATTAATTAGGGACTGAATGAGAGATATTCACTGAATCCTTGTGAAGACTTTCCAGTTAAAGGTTTGACTCATTCATTCAGGAATTTATTATATCGCACCATCAAGAAACCCACTGAGACGCGCTCCCAGCCACGGCACAAAATTAGACTTCAGCTGCGTGTAAAAAGCAGGGGTGCTATCCCTATAGGGTATAGACAGTAGGTGAATCTCTAATGGAAGATCATTCCAAGTGGAGGGCCCAGCAATTGAAAAAGCCCGACGTTGCTTAATTGTGGAGCGAACCCGGGGGACAGCGTGAATAAATGAATGAATGAATGAATGAATGAATAGGCTGCTTTTGGAATAGGCTGAGGTGTGAACGATTAGTCATGTGAAGTTATAGCTTCCCGGAGTAAGGTTGGACTATACGCAACTTAACCCAACAACTACTGGGTGCCAGCCAGTCTTTTGCTTCTCTCCTGGTCTTCCTGCGAGCATATTACCATACTCGTCTCTTAACTGAATATTGCGTATTTTTCTGTAGCTCAGAACCTTTGACCTACTCTAAAGATTCAATTTTTTTATCTGTCCCTGACCGCCATTCCATAAAGGCATGACCCCATGACCCATGCAGGTATGGATTTTGCAGATATAAGCCTACGAATGATGCCAAACCAATATTACAAGTGAATTAGATTTTCATACGTTTTTCTTAAGGTGAACACGAATATGTAGCCTATGTCCAGTGGCAAACAGTTTTGTTCTTTAGCTTCAAACGATCAAGGCGCTCATAGTGGACTATATACTGGACCGGGAGATACCATGGCAGCTCCGGAACAACCCGCAATTCGTGGCGATACAACACTGGCGTATAATGAAATCCCTGCTTATGACAATGTTGCGTATACGCATGAAGAGAACTAACAACTCTGCTATGATGACGATTCGAAACTTTCTGTGCATGCAGCCTCGTGCATCTTCTGATTTACAATGTATTTTGTACTAATTTAAATCATCATCAAGTAGTCTATACTACCAAGGACAGGAACACAATCTCTAGACTGCCATCATTTTATTATTAGACTACGAAGTTTGCTCAAAGCGTAAACTAAAGTTAACAAAAATCCTTTCACTACTTATTTAGCTCTTGGTGTTTGATAGTGCCAAGTTCTTTTGCTAACCAAGCAACAGCTTGCTTTTTCTGCAGTGGCAATAACTATTGTTTCTCTAGGTCTGTTTATAAGCAAAAGACAGCACAAGCTTTATCATGTCGGCATTGGTTTTCGAAGCTTTCTTTCGCCGCGTCTGGCTTCCAAAACTTTTCGACTTAGCTTTTGCGTTGAAGGAAGAATATCGGGTCTGAATTAATTTAAAGCTTAGCCTGTAAAGTCGAGTTTAATTATCGTCATATAAATCTGAAATTATTTCAGGTTTCTGTCTGACAGTATGATAGTATTGATAGTAGGCCCTATAGTATGATAGTATTGTATTGTCCATAACTCGGCCAAGCTAGGCTACGAAACAGTTTCGGCATCAAGTTGTTAAAAAATGTGTTCTCTTTCATCTATATGCAAAGTTCTCGTGAATAAATGTTGGATATTTCTGCTGTTGTCCGCAAATTAAATGCCCTTCAAGACTTTTATGAAAACATTGCGTGATGAAATATTTAAATTAGAAAATAAGGAAAATAGATGTGTTAAGAATTAAACACTAAATAAAAATATTTTAGCAGAGAACCCAACACTTTGATGCTACGAGGCACAATAAGCCAAAGTATACGGATTGAATACAGTATGTGCTGGTATGAGGGGTGGACAAGGAACCGATATAAACTGACTGATTTAAATGTTGTATTTTGTGAGTCATATAAATGACTTCACACTGCATTCATTCCTCAACGGGCAACCAGTGTAACAAGTGCAAGGTGGGGGATTGTCTTATGGCTGTGGCCAGAGAACTTTGAACCATTTGTATTTTGTGTAGATCTGTCTTGGTCATTCCAATGAGAAGTGCGTAGCAGTCACGAAGTCAGCTGGAAAGCACGTTAGTGAAGCAAAAAAAATACAATTTTATTATACTATTTACTATTTTTTTAAACTATTTTAGGCATAAGAAATATGATTCTGCTAAATGTCTTTTATGCGCAGCGCAAGTCATGTGAAAAACTTCGTTAAGTTAAAAAGATCATGCTTATACTACGTTCAAGACGATCAACGAGCATTTTACCCAGTTGAATAGAACTAAGCCAGTCAAACTTTGGAGCTTGAGCCATGGAGAAGCAATTTGACCTTAGGATATAGAAAATACTTAGTGCTAGTTTTATTGAAGCCGTAGTTACGTGAAATAAGATAGTACCCTTTAAACAAGTCGACATAGCCTCCATTGAATGTTGTTAGGTTTTATGCTTCCTGTCTGGTTTTCCCACCATCGTATTATCCCACTGAAGTTCAGTGGGATGACTGAACTTCATGTATTTCTTGCCCATTTGTCTGCAACCCAAAAGCCTTCGATCAACTGAATAGCCCATATTATACTGCGATCCCATACAACGCTAATTCTTAAAGATGTGCTGTTATGACCCGATAGATGGCAGATCTTGCACCTAAGTGTGAGTATGACAACAGCAGAAATAATTATTTGACATGATGTGCCCAAGAATTTCTAACGGTGAATAGAAATTGTATATATACACACTAAAAATATTTAGTAGCCTACGGTAAAATAAATGTCTTATAGATGCCTTTAGCTAATTAACTTTTGTAACGAGGGTAGAGAAGATTAGTTGCACTTACGCATACATATATATCTACAGGCATGTCGTTGTTGTAACATAACAAAGATCTGAAACTTCAGCCAAACTATTGGTTATGTACCAAGAGCAAAAGGTTTCTCCATCCTATAAACTAACATCGTAGCAGCAGTGAAGTGCTGAAGGTACCAAGATCGAACCCCGTAGACAGCCGTCAATTTAAGGTTAATTATGCCTTCCACTCGCTAGGCGGCGGCGGTGGTTAAATGAATAGTAGGCCTTGATTTGGCGCCGTATGTGGCTGCCGCATAAGCAGTTATATTCGACTCCTGTAAAACTGTTACAATGTGCTTCTACTTAATACATGTTTGTAAGGCGCCCTGCGTGGCTGCCGTTTCTACTATATGTATGTTCACTGTACAGTGCAGGCTCTTAATTAAAGAAAAGATTATTATTATTACTGTAGCACTGAAAACAGTCTGTGTGATTCATTTACTTATCTACTTCTCCAGACAATTGCAGAACTCTTAGAACTCTTAGCCTTAAAGATCAATGTGATATCGCCTATAAGTTGTACGTGTGCTTTGGAGTGAATCAACCCTATGTAAACTTTTATAAACCTCCATTTAAACCAGCCCACATGCCCGGGGTTATAGAATATCATTCATGCATGACATACCCGGCTAGAAAATGTTTAACGTATAGCCTACAACTAAACATTAAGGATGTAGGCCTATTTCTTGTACATATGACCATAAAGTAGGCTTCCTTTAATGTCCGTATTTTACAAAGCAGAAAATAAATTCTGTGCAGGCGAGGCTGTCGGCCGCACTAAGAAAATGTTGAATGTATGGAGAGCTAGATTGGCATAAATGCTTCTAAGCTTCGTATTGAACTAAACTCAGTTTAATGACGGTTTTAAACCGACAAATTAAATTTACCGAACGTATATGCATGGTCACTGCAATGAAAGTAGTATGAATAACATTAATTAGTTGTAAAATTTCTTTATTAGCAAGACTGGGATATTGACTCATTTTTTATGTTTGCATTGTCAAATGTAGCCAAGGCGGCCTCTTCAAGAGCCGACAAGGAAGTGATAGTTTATTTTTAGGCGGCATCGCATGATTGTCAATAATGCCTCTGTCACGTTTAAACTCTATCTTGATGTGGAACAGCAGTAGGAGTAAAGCATTAAAGTATGAGCTATAAGGTAGACAGGATAATGTTGTGGACTTCATAAGTGAGTGACAGAAATACAGGTAAGAAAACTTCCTTCATTACTCACCAATGAAACCCTTCAAACGCCTAATAGCTCGTCGTTAACCTGCCAGCACTTCGAGTACAATTATAGTATTCAAATCAAGCAACAGGTATAATGCTAAAGGAAAATAAATGCAGAAAATTGAGCTGCCACTAAAGCAAAACACTTTTGGTAAATTGAATTCTTGAAAATATTTGTATATTATTTAAAAGGTATTCCGAAAATTTTATGTAATTTCCTGTAACAGCTGGTAGTATAGCAATCTTTTGATTTCGTCTGATTTTCAGATTGAAGATGCAGCAGTCAATGAATACAAATCCAGTACAGGTGGTTGTACTCGCTCAACCGATGATAATAGATAAGCAGAACATATATAAAAATATGAAAATTGGGTTAGCCAGGCAGCTTATTGGATTAGGAATGTTACACCTTCTTATCGGCATTCTCTGCATCATCTTTCAAGGCATCAGTTTGGGGTTTTCCTCCAGTGGGTACCCCCATTATTACCTCGACTTCATCGGACACGGTTTCTGGACTGGCCTTGTGGTAAGCAGCAAATAGTTGTCTAAAATATACAGCCTTTCGGCCCTTGGTTACCACTGGCGTAAAGTTGTCCAAACTATGGAAGGGGGTGGGGGGCGTTTGGTTATTCATTCTACACTTGCTCCATTTGGTGTACAGTCAATCTCAATCATTGGGGGAGGGCACGTGCCCCGGCTGCCCCCCAGAGTCTACGCCTATGTTGGTTGCTATACGGTTGTCTAACTGGTTATGCGCCTAGTCTATAATCGAAAGATGCGGGTTCGAGGGCGCTGAGTAACATGTAGCGACCCTGAACAAATCGTTTGTGAACATTAGCCTCTGTCACAAAGTTGCATTAGACCTATTTTGTATTGGCATAAACTGGAAAGAAAATATGAATTCCTGCGATGCACTGACCCGCATCGATGACCTAGAAGTGTGATTCGTCCATTAACAGCTAAAGAACTGAACAGCAGGGAATGAGCCTCATTTGAAAGCAAATTTCATACGATGAAAGTAGCAATAGTTCAAGTTGGACACGGTAGCCTATTTGTTAGAACGCTGGTTTGGTAACGAGGAGTATACGGGTTCAAGTCTCCTCTGAGACGGCTACTGTATAGAGATCTTAAGCAAGTCCTTCACTAACAACTGCTCAGATCCAAGGACGGTGTTTGGTCACTAGACTGTGGCGCTTAATAAATGCGCAATTTTAAGAATAATTCAAGAAGGTAGGCGTAGTAAGTACCACGTCACATTAGGATATGTCATATTGGTCTGGTCATATTATTTAGCAAGCATCTGGAACTCAGCAAGAGAAAGCCAGTGAAAACATTAGGAATTCACTCATAGGTTAAATATGTTGGGGATTTGGAATTCGAACACTAGCAAAATGCAAGTCCCAGTCATGATGAAGAGTCTGCCCGGGTTCGGTTTTAACCACAGGCGGCTCTCGGGCGAGGTGCGGTCCTATGCATTTTCATAATATCCGCAATTAGGAGGAAGCACCACCAGTAAAGGTCAGAAAATTGCAAGTGGCTGATTGATCTGAAACCCCTCTGACACTACGCAGCACTCATAGATAAGCCGATGCCCTCACAGACAATCCAGGAAATATAGAAAATCATATCTAAACAAATAGTTGTCAAACAAAGAACGCGACAGAAGCCACGTGGGTCCAGCGATACAGATTTATCAAATTACAGTGTTAGGTATTGCAGATGGTAGCATCACTAGTCAGTTCTCTGAATGTGAATTGTTATGTTGATTAATAGGTTTTCTTTAGAGTCATAGTTCATACAAAATCAAGTTAAATAATTATACAATTTTCGAGCACTTCTAAACTAGGTTCCTAAAATGTTGACTGGTCATTTTTCTATCTCTACATGAACACATTGATCTATAACTTGTGATACAGTCCAAAGGCATGATTCCTATCCTAAATTTGTAAGTTAAACTTACCTAGGGTGCCTTATAGAAGCTGCTTAAGAACCATTAAATCACTCATGTTCAGACTCATTGACATCTTTACATTATATTATTATTATATCATTTATTCCCATGCATGTGTAATCGTCTGCGGTTTGTCAGTTCGAAATGATATTAAACGAATATATATATATATATATATATATTATATATATATATACAATTTTGCACGGAATCGTCATACTGTGACAATTTAACATATTTATGGTTATAGTAAATTCCAGAATAGAAAATTGATAGGGGTATGTATATTTTATTTTTGTCTGTTTCGACAGTTTTTAATCACTGGGCCATTTGGTGTAGCAGGAGGAATTAAAAGAAGAAGATGTCTGGTAACTTTATTTTTGCATTTAGGCTGAATAATTTTCAATTTCTTATCTATATGAAATCTGGCATAGAATTCTGAAGATTTTGATCTTAGTCACTCCAAGATCCGCTGTCTGCATCGTAAGCTGCTACTTGAAAAACGCAAAGGTATAGTTGGAAATACTGTAGCATGTTAGAATTAAATGTAACCTGAGTACAATTTTTAGATAGGCCTATAAAGTATTCGATTGTCTTATATGCGTTATGATAGACGTTTCTGAAATGGATGCAATGGATGCTAGTAAAACCCTAAAACTTCGCTCGCCACTGTATCAGGTCGAAACCCCAACAGAAAATCTGACAATCGGAGCTTCCCTCGTCCTCGGTATAGTGAGGGTGAGACAATCAGGAGGCCTGGTTAATAACAGGTCTTAAGAGTCAGTTAAGGCTGAAAGCCAGAGTTATGTACGCGAATAGGCCAATACAGGTAAAACCAACTTGAGGACATGATATTCCTAGCTTACAGTAACTTGCCAAACCTTCTTTACTGATCGAAACAATCCTCAGTGAAATCCAATTTCCATGCGAAGCACCTGGAGGTCATATCTCACCGATTAAAAAACCAATGCGCAATTTAAGCAACACCTATCTTGTAGATGTAGTCATAACCACACTTAAAACAAAACAAAAAACACTTAAAACAAAAATAACGTTAACTATGTTTGAGGTGGGTAATTATTAATAAATATTTGGGTTCAACCCATTTAGTTTAGGAGTATCGGATTGTTTAAGAGTAATATTTTCACTGTTGAGCAACATTTTAGTTTCAGCGTACTTATCCTACTTAGGCTTCCTTTCTAAGTCATCGAACCGATCCTTAGCTTCGACTGAATTGCAGATCTGTTTTCGCAATTCCATTGTTTGAAGCGCATTACATTATTACAACGACGTTGTCGCAATTCTAAGATTAAGTTTTATTAGAAAAATAGTTTATGAAACTCCTTATAGGAATATCCGTTGGTTATCAGTACACCTATACTGAATTAAAGTTATTCTTAAGAATACCTGGTGGCAAGCATGTCTTGTGAATGTATTTTCTTTGTTTCTAAACAGATCGTTACATTCAACGTCCTCTCAATCGTATCCGCAGTTTTTGCTTCAGTCTTAATAGGAATTGCTGTACCTGGCGCTGTCTTACAAGCATCTAGACAATACTATTGCGATGACTATTACTACGATTGTTATTTCAACAGGATGGTAAAAGATTTAATTAATTTACCATGTAAATATCTTGTATAATGGATATCTAATTTCTTGCCAGCTTGCTGTTAAGCGCACTTTAATTTGCAGATTATCACCCTTAAAATATGTCCTCTAAGCAAATACTTGTGGCATCGATCTAATATATATGAAGAAGAATAAGTTACCCAAATGTAAAAGTAAATTATTATTATAGCATTACAGAACATTTTATTTGTAACATAAAATCGTGAGTTAGTAGTAATTATTATTGGGTTTGATGAGACACGTACATTATGTTTCATTAATTAATGTTGTGCTTTGTTGGTTAAATAAGAGTTGTAGGCTATATCTGATATCCTGTAATAATTTCTAGTGTAGGACGGGGGCAGCAATGCAAGCGATGATGGCGATCCTTGGTCTGATAGAAGGCGTTATAGCTATTTGGTCGTCGGCTATTTGTTGCACTGTTGGAGCATGCTGTTGCCGCTGTGGAGGTTCATGTTGCTGTCCACCATCTCCTCCCCAGAATCAAGTGAGTGCATTTACGTTATACTTGCTATTACATCTATCGCGAGATATGGTGTACTTCCGGACCAACCATTATCTTTTGAACGGAAAAAACTCGTCAATCTCATAGAGATAACGCTGATTCTGTGTTGATAAATTATTTTAAACACGATATTTCGTAATAACTTAACTTTGAAATAAGGTGCTATTTAGATTCGTTATGGCAGTTTTCCACTAACTTATACATGCAGAACTTAAATTTTAACACCTGAAGGTGAGCTACTGTAACGCAATTAGTGTTCTAAACTTAAATGTTAGTTTCGTTTTAGTAAATCTGTCAGAATATTTACAGTGGGCTAACGAAAATTATATTCAATTAGAATTCGCTGCATAAAGTTCAGATTAAAGCCTCTATTATCAGACGTTAGTGTCAGTGTGTACCGATATATATATATATATATATATATATATATATATATATATATATATATATATATATATATATATATATATATATATATATATATATATATATATACATATATATATATATATATATATAATAAAAAAATACATTCTAGTGGACAACAAAACACCCTAGATTCTTTGTATAAGTTCACATTGTGAGAAAGAAAAAGCACATAGACTTATCATTTTTTATCACAGTTGTCCTAATTACACGATGTAAGCTGACATTTTAAATTGAATTATGATTTCACAGTTTCACATTTTTACTTTATATTCAGTTCCTGGTGACAGGCCAGCCTTTCCCGGCCCAACAACAATCAGCATACAATCAACAACCTCAGATTTTCATTCCTAATCAACCGCCGACATTTTTATCCAGTTCGCAACAACCAGTATTTCAGCCTACACCTCAGCAGCCAGTGCTGGCATCTAATCAACAACAGCCAATTATTAATTTAGACCCGCTGCAACAAGTGGTTCGGTATAACGCAGAACAATCAACTTTTTCACCCTACAGCCAGCAATCAACTGGCCATACAGGTTTATCGCCAGGTTGGTTTTTTGAGTACACTTGGTTAACTAGTAACCGTTGTTATTGATTTTCGGTTAACCGATATCAGTTAGTATATGTATCAGTTTTATTCCTAAATTATTTTTGAAATACAGTTCAGAAGGACGGAATTTTAATTTTATGCGTACGTCACAAATCTAGGTGTTCAATAACATTTAACTAAACTGAATTGAATTGAATTAAATGGAAGAGGAAGGACTGTAAGCAGTCCCTTAAGCTAGCCCTGAGGCAGCCATGGGTATAAAGTGTTGGCAACTTCATTTTCTTGGCCTCGGCATATGAGTGCGGGTGGCCAGTCCTGTCCCTCGCCGTCTCATCTTCCCACTGACAGTGTACGGTCAGTGAACTCATCATAGCTCAATTGGCTATAGGGGAGTTAAATGGAAAGACTGGATTAAAGATGTGATTTGTTATCGAAAAGGATTTCTGATAAGAAAGTAGGAACTGAATTAGTAATGGACTTAAATAATGCGCACTGATTCGAGGGATTAGGAAAACTTCCTTTACGAATTGTGTATTTTTCGCCAACCAGTTGTTCCAGCGATAGATCCAAATTATGTGCCTCAGTAAGACGTTCCATAATACAATATAAGTAGTTTACTTTAGCCTCATTAGGCTGAGGTGCAAGCGATCAGTTTTGCGAAGTATAATTATTATAAATATATACGAGATGTAATGCAGGACTATACGCAGATCAATCCAACTACTACCACAATGTCATGTAGATGCCACTAGCTTTTTGCCTATCGTCTCATCTTCCGTTGATTATACTACCACGCCACGCTTAAGCATAGGCCTATCTTGCATATTTGTCTGTAGCTCATGATAGCCTTCGAGCTACTTAATCGCCAATTTTATTCCTGACTAAGGCAGCCATTCCACGCTTGTCCTTAAGGGTATGACCTCATGATCCCAGTGCAGTTATATTAACAGATATAGGCCTAAGTGTTTGAATGCTGGGAAACCAATATAACGTTGGGGCAAGCTTTTCGTGCGGTTTCTTAAGGTGAACACCAAAATATACATAGGGTCTATTGTGTAAATGAGTGTTTGTTCTTTAGCTCCACACGATCAAGGCTCATACACTGGAATATATGCTGGAAAGCGAGATACTATCATGGCTCCGGAAAGACCTGCAATTCGAGGCGACAGAACATCGACCTATGACGAAATCCCTGATTATGATCCCATTGAGAATGAAGACAACTGACAACTCACTTACGATGATGAACTGAAACTTTAGGTGTATATAGCCTAGTATCATCATCATCATCATTATTATCATCATTATCATCATCATCATCATCATCATCATCATCATCATCATCATCATCATCATCATCATCATCATCATCATCATCATCATCAATCATCTTCATCATCATCATCATCATCATCATCATCATCATCATCATCATCATCATTATCATCAGCAGTTCCTGACGCCAACCGTTTGGCGGTGATGGATACGAAGATATGACATTCATTGTCCTCGGTCATTTTTCAAGTCCACTGCTCCCTCAGTGTTTGTCCAAGTGATATTGTCAGCCTAGCATATCTCTGCTGGCATACAATGTACTTTATGTTATTAAGCACAGAAACCTGAATCTCAAAATTACTATTCATTTATCATTAGACAGTGAAATTAGTTCTATATTATGCTAATTAGCAAGTGGAGTTTGACTAGGCCCAAACGGCGTCTGCTTAAAGTCAGACTATACGGCGATATGTCCATAGCCAATCCCAGAAAGCGTTTCTGAACATGCAAAAATTACATGTAGTTAACTTTTTACTTTTAGTTTATGTATCAAATTTACTGAACTGAAACTTTTGCTCACATTTGAAATTTTGAAGGTTGTCGGTAGACCTATTTTGTACACTATTCGTATTCGTATTCGGCCGAATAGTTGGTCCAATTATTCGTATTCGGCCGAATAGTGATAATCACCTATTCGGTACAGCCCTAGTTTCGAGTGAAAAGCTCCAAAACTGTAGAAATGCATCCCTGTCAAAGACAGATTCTTCTCTTTATTTATATAGATAATGCTGTCGATGTTTGTAAAAGTTGGTAACCGTGAAACGAGAAATAAAGACGATTGGCGTTTCGATCAACAGCAGAAAAATAGGTTAAAAGACATATTAATTTACGCAGTTTCTCTCCTATGATCATCAAACATCAAATTTCAAGAAGCGACGTCACTTCAGATTGCTTTGTAACAGGGTTGATACTTTGAACACAATGACTTATGATTCATACAGGCACAAGTTAGCCAAATCAATGTTAAAAATCCAGTTTCTCATTTCTGGGGTGGGGTACGCTCACAAAAAAACAGAATCGGAAACAAAAAGGTTGCCATAAACAGTCAGGAAGTTAAAGTAAGCTTCAGATGTACAAATGTCCAGTTCTGTGTTGATTTTATTTCGTTCTAGGTTGTAATGAAGCTGAAAAGCCTACGTAATATGGACATTGGCGCTTACAGTGTAGGGCCTACAAAGAATTCCTAAAATGCTATTCTGCAGTCACGTGGTGACGTAGCCTATGAGAAATCATGAGTGTTAACGATCATAAAATAACCTAATTAAAGCTGCCAACTTGTATTCAGAGTGTGCGATTGTGTATGCTGTTAAAGCTCATCTCGCATATTTCCAAGAGATCCTGTTGGATTCTGTTACAAGGATACGAGGAAGGCCTAAGGGTCGTTTTATTGGGTTGTTTATTTTGAGAAGTCAGAACAATTCGTCTAATTGGGATGGTTCCATATTTGCCATACAAGGGGCAGCTGATGCAAACCGCTTCCTGTTACCTAACCCTGCTAAAGGGTCATTTATTTTGACAAGTCAGAACAGTTGATCTAATTGGGATGGTTCTGTATATGCCCTAAAAGGGCCGGCTGATGCAAACTACAGTCTTCTTGTTTCCTAAACCTGCCACGGAAGGAGTGGGTCAGTGAAAGATTCCAGATATTGTAGATAGGAATGCACGCACTCTGTAAAGGCGGATAAATGACTCGGATAAACAGCGGGTTGAAAGGATAGTTTAGTTGTCTGATGTGGTTTGGCCTAAGAATGCCCAACCATTGCATACAGACAGTGAGCCAACCAGGTCTAAAATCACTTCCTGAGCAGTAGGTCGGGAAAGGGAAACATCCGTAACCTCTACCGTACCTCTAACATCGACGGCCACCTCTAGTACGTCATCAGACACTTGCGACATTTTAGCTGTTATAATCTCGAACAGACAAAGTTTGATTATACAACAGCCAATCAACAGAGTACGACCTTCGAACTAAAGCCTAAGTTCTGTAGCGCTATTTCTATCCACTAGCATTCACTTGGAAGTTTGGAGTATGGAACGGGCCTGCAAATGGTTCTTCATGCATTGCCCTATATTCACGTATAATTCTTCCCCGTGGATTTCCGGTGTCTTTCTGATCCCTCGGCGGAGCATCGGGAAGATCGACGTTCCCTTATGGAACGACGCAGATAGCTAAAAGCGTCGACTACTGAACACTTCTATGGCGCCCGACGCAGAAAATTAATATCTTCAAAGTTTGTCAATTTCAGTTCAGAGCTCTTCAATTTGTGATACGATTTCTACAGAAATTATTCAACATGAAACGACCGGAAGGCGATCAAAAGACTGCCTCGATCTCTTTCTTTCACCCCCACCGAGAACGCTGGATCTGACGTCACTCTCTTTTAGCACCAATAGAGAGCCCACACAGACCGCTTCGTAAGCGCCCTCTTACGACGAAGATCGGACATCGAATGGTGGGAACCCCTCGACGACGGCGTACCTCAACAGCGCCAGTATATAACCAATTAGATATTGCTCGGCCTCTCCCTTTAAAGTAGCCTTTGAAGTAGCCGCCGCTAGCGTCGGAACTAAACTGAAACGTGATCAATCCCCCTCCCTTGCTTTGCCAACACGTGGAAACGTCGCCTACTACGACTCTCGCTTGGCGCAACGATTATCGCAAAACGCTCAATGTGTCACTGTTGTCGGGAACAAGATAGCCGATGACAATGTCGCACGCCACTTAAACATGGCGATGACCGGAAGTCTATAGACCCTTGTAGCGGAAGTTCGACCGTTGCTACAAAATAATCAACAAAAGTTTTAGAATTGGGTTCGGGTTCCTCTTCTGCCATCTAACATCCTTGATACAGCCTAGAACCTGTTTCTCATCTACATGTACAAAACTATGTACATTGTACATGTAAGTTCTTATATGCTACTGAACAATTAGTGCTGATCGGCTTACACAATTAAATATGCAAGTTGCATCACGAGAAATAATTGCTACTACAGTAGAAGTGGCACAGTCACGTTCAGCAGAAAAACATCAACTGCTAATTCCACACATGACCAGCTAATGCTGGAACAGTGTCTTATTTAAATGAACTTCCTGTTAACCGGCTCTACTCCTATTGTAATGGTTTGCGGTGTGTCAAAACTCAATGATTGGAATAATAAACGAATATATATATATTTATATATATTTATTTATATATATATATGTCACGCGATATAAACGATATTTTCATGAATATTATATATATAGGCCTACTTATATCACGCGATATAAACGATATTTTCATGAACAGGCCAAATGTGGGCCTAACGTACAAACAGTTCAATGCGGGCTTGGCAGGGTAAGATTATCAGATACAAGAGTGATGACTATTAAGAGCTGTGTGGGAATTCTAATTCTTTACTATCCACTCATTCCACTGTTTACGTTCGAATTTGAATGCGTGCATTATTGTTGTGTTGTCGCTTTCATATACGTAACAGTTTCTGAGTAGCAGAGGTTCAGGTCTAAAGGTACGTGTTTTATTTTATATCGGTTTTACATGCATCTGGCGATTTAAATGCAGGAGGCCATTATATTTTTTATTATTAATAATTCAGCCTAGATATTCGTTGTTTGATGTTCTCTTGATTACAAGAAGCGTATTTTGGGGAGTTTATGCCTCTCTTGAATATAGTTTGACACATTAACATTACCATATTTTACAATACAATTAAACCTACCATTGTTGAGTTTAAGATAGGCTATTGAATTACTAAACAACGACTTTTTTTAGCAAAATTGATTGCAATAGTACATTTAGTTACTCTTAGTTTCAAAGCATTATAGATATAAGGTCAAGGCCATATTAAATTTGTCGCCAAATGTTTAAATTAGACAGCACAGAGGGAAATGCTGTGACCTTAACAATGAACCATAAACGCACTCGATTGAATGACAAATTGGAGAATTTTGTTATCTTGAAAGTAAATAAGTGGATCAAATTATTGAAACAATAATCAGTCATTTGTATTTTTACCTTTAAAATATTATTTGGAAGAATATCTTTTTACTTTTACAAAAGTACAATTTGTGATGAGTACTTTTACTTTTATTTAAGTACGGAAAGTCCTATATAATTTTACTTTTACTTAAGTAATTCGCCCGATACTCTTAAGAACACCGATCACCATCCGGATGAAAAGCCAACAGTCGCTCATTACAAAGTCTTTACGGTCAGACGTAGACTATTTGAGCCGCAGACTGACTTGTGTAGCAGCTGCGTAAAGAATTAGTTCATTCATTCATTCATTCGAATATTTATGTAGCAACTTTTCAAGAGGGTCTACTTAGAAGTGCTCTCGACACCAGCACCGCCAAATAGGACAGTTTTCAGTCTTGTCTAGAACGTCTCAGAGGGAGTTCTGGGGAGCAGGCGCAACTCCGGTGAAAGCCCGTTCTATGCCACCATTGAAAAAGCGATTCTGCATGGTGGCTGTGCGGGCAAAAGGCACAATGAGCATCCTTTCCTCAAGAGGGGAGGTGGCGGCTACCAAAAACTCCCAGCACAGCACAGCTGGTAACGCCAGACTAGGGAAAAAACAAAGACTAAGTAGACAATTAATGCAAAGTAAAATATGTATGCGTATTTTTCACATTTTGCCGTTTACTATTTTTCAGTATTATGCTGGAAACGATGAATCTAAATGGAATGCAAGTGATTGTCCTGTCACAACCAGGACTACAGAATTAACAACTGACTGACAGAAGCATTAAACCCCGACTGGCTAAACAGCTGATTGGACTTGGAGTGGTGCATATTCTAAACGCGGTGTTCTGCATAATCTTCCAAAGTATTAGCCTAGAGAAATATGTGAATTTTCATCAGAACTATTCATACGGCGGTATCGCATTTATTGGACATGGATATTGGAGTGGTCTCCTGGTTAGTAGGCCTATTTAAAATTGTTCGCTTACTAAGCAATTTAATATGACAGTATTTCGTATAATCTAAATAAACTAGCGACGCTTTAAGCAGGCCTAGTGGTTGTTGGGACAACAACCACTAGGCCTGTTTAAGCCGTCAGGCCTGTTTAAGCCATCGCTAGTCTACAACTAAATGCATTACTATATCAAAACTAACAGGTGTGGTATGATTTATTCTTCATACGTGGAATTTGCTCGACTATTCTCGATGTTTTATTTATTGTTTTGAACTCTGCTGTTTTCCCGCCTTCCGATCTTTCTCGTCCTCGACGAACCCGTCTTAGCAGCCCCTCTGCTTCCTCTTCCTGCTCAGCCATTGATGGATGGTGTTTGGTTGTATGGAATTGAAACGTGATAGGTAATTTTGACTAAACCACCTTTAAAATGTGGCTAGGTTTCCAAGTAGACATTTTCGAGACTCGTGCATATATATATATATATATATATATATATATATAATATATATATATATATATAATAAAGGCTGAAACCGCAGTCTTGTTGGTAAGTAAAGAGTGAGAAGAGTCTACGTAGTGGCGTCAGTTGTCACTCACGCTTAGGGTTTGCAGACCATTGGGCCGCTGGCACTTCTCCCATCTCCGAGGGAGTGCAGGACGGGAAGCCAATCGTTTGCATCATCCTCAAACGGTTGTTGTTCCTCATCTTCGGTAAACACAGTCCTTTATGACCAAATTACCTTTCACAAGTCAAATATACCATGGATAAAACACATGCTGTAAATCAATTTGAGCAGGGACCTCGCCCCAGATTCAGCTGGCGGTCGACGATCCAGAGATCTTAGTGGAAGAAATAGTGGTGCTTTGCCCCTTCTTCCGGGCGCTTCTTGTAGCTGTCGTGGACATTCAATCAATCAATCAATCAATCAATCAATCAATCAATCAATCAATCAATCAATCAATCAATCAATTTTTATTGCAACGATATAACATATATCAGTTCAACATTATGTTACAAGAAAACGTTGACAAAGGGAAGGCCCAAAAGGGATGGAAATCCCGCTAATAAGGACACCCAATTTGTAAGTTAATTACATTGAAGATAGAGGTTCGATTGAGAGACACAGTGATAAGCTTAACTAGGTGATTAAACAGAGGTATTCATAAGCATACAAAATCAGTGCACAATGATATGATGATGAACATTATAGTCTTAGATTAACAGTTGCGAGACGGCATGTAGCCTAATCCAGTTTAAATCAGTTCCATGAATTGTCATTAATTAATCCATCCGTTAATTGAGAACGCAATAGTTCATCTTAAGTGTTGCCTTCGCCGACCAAAGTATCACAAATTTAACTCTGACTTTAGTTTCATGACTCCGTAAAGCGCCTGATGATTGCACTGCTACTGATTTGCACTGAATATATTGTTCTCATCTTTAAAATAGCATTGTATTTGCATTAAATTGCATTGTTGCGTTTGAATCTTAGGGAAATGTATCCCCGTATGCCTTTTTAAATTTTAAAATGTAGAATTGAACTTCTGAAAATCTACATCATCCAGTATGACTCAACCAAAACAATACAAGAAATATCAGAAAAGAACTCTAAGATAATAGTGGTACATTGATTATTTTATTATTTTTTCTGCAGTTTCTGATAACTGGAATTATGGGAATCAGAGCAGGAATTCGTAAAAGCAACTGTCAGGTAAAGCATGTTTTTATGAGTATTGAAACTGTGGTGAGATATACCTGTACACACTGGTAGAAACTATATATATAATTAGATAATTTATAGAATTCTAGCAGGCAAACTTATAAGCAGTGTTGATAATCATCATATAAATCTTTGACTTCTGTCAGACGTTGATTATCATTGTCATACTGATGAAGCCAAGATCCTAGCAGACTACGTAGCACATTCACAGGGTTTCGCATCAGCGCATCAATAACGGCAGGAATTAGTTATCGCTCTGCCCCAGCGTGTGTTAGTCATCGGGCTTTGACAGCCCCAAACCCGTAAATCCGGGTTTCTAAAAGGCACTCGGGTTTGCATTTCCTAGTAAGAATGTATTGGCATTGGAAACTTGTAATTACAGTATAGCGTAATTCCAAATAACAAGATCTGTTTATTCAAGATCCTATTAGGCCTGTTTTATAAGCGGGGGCCATATAGTTAGAAGCGTTCGGAAGATATTTAGGGCCTACAAGGTTTTTCTCTGGAAGTTGGAGATGGCAAAATATATAGGCGTATGCGTGAATGTGAACGTCGCAATTTTCGCATTAATGGCATACGATGGTTGCGGCTCTACAGAGTGAGGTCAAAGGAGCCTACTTACATTAATGCACTTTATAAAATAACGCCATTTGCTCGTGCATTTCTTCCATTCTTAAATAAAACATTAATTACTTTGATATTCCGAGTTTTTACTGCACGAGCAGGTGTTTCACCAAATAAAGCGGATTGTTTGAAAGTTTTAATTGTATTAAGGCGAGCCATACCGAATTATTCACAAGTTCTTAAATGTGTTAATTGGTTTCTGTTCGGTGTAAATCAAACGCTGTGACTGATTGGAAAACTAAATAAAATTGACCTAGTTTTAAACTCGGCCTTCAGCTTACTCTAGCGATTAAAAAGGTTAGGCTAAATCACGCCTTTGCTTTTTTCTTTGGACTTAAATCTAATTTCGCACAGTTCCAGATTCTAGTAATGCCAGTTCGATAAGAGGCATAAGAATAAGGGCTATGTTTTAATCATTTTTGTTATGACACCGCGTAATAGGGGTGCTTGATAATGTAAGTGGTCCTTGATAGTGTAGTGGTTAGCATGCTGGCCTGACTGTTGAGAGGTCGGGTTTCAAATACTCGCCAGGGCAGAAATCTGGTTCGATATTTCTGCTCCACATCCACCCATACCAACCTAGCTATAATGAGTACATTGACCTACAGTGTCGGTGGGAAGATGAGACGGGATGGGAGAGGACTGGCCACCCGTCCTCGTATGCCGTGGCCAAGAAAATGAAGTCGCTAACACTTCATACGCATCGCTGCCTGCTTTAGGTCTAGCTTAAGGGACTGCTCTTCTGCTTCTTCAAGCTCTGTGATGAGTTTTTCTAAAAGTGCTTTGCCCAATGTCAGCATGTATTTGGACTTGCGATTAAAAATACGACACAAAATCATTAATAAAAAAATGCCACTGGAAGTTTTTATGGCGCATATGAAGAGTTCGGTATCATGGCAGTGTCTATTAAATTAAACGACGCCGTGTCATAACATGAATTAGGTACAACGCCGCCAGTGGCACAAGATGAGGTTGCCTGGAACCAATGAGAGTCGTTGTTTGGATTGGTTTCACAGCTATTCGATATCAGTCTCAGCAGAACCATCTTTGTAGAATGTCTTTACATGACGCCGGAGTGTAGTTTTATCAAGGCGTCACCAAAAAGTCTATAAGGGTCATTCTTCCAGTTCGGTTCAATAGTATGTCCCTAACATGTTTGAATGCGGATACGTAATAATATCATCAGATTAGATCAAAATACTTTACTGCGTAATATAAAAATGTTATTTGATTTAAAATGTCTTAAAACAACCATCAATATCATAACATACGGAACAGTAAAATAGTTTTGTAATCAGCGGGGTATAGTCAGTAGCGTTGTCCCTTCTACATTTGGCGGTAATAAACTTGATCATGCTACTCAGACAGTGTATAACTTCTGCGTGTTTGCAAAATATTCACATAACATCATGTGCTGGCCGTAATATAAGTTAATTTTACTTTCTGTATCAGAGCTCATAGCAGTAATATTTCTTTGACAATGAGAGTCCCTAAAAATGTTGTCAACTCTGTTACTTTCAACTATTATTAACATTCTGATGGCATCTTGATATGTTTAGTTTTATTTAATTCATCAGGTGGAGCACTTCTGTACGGTTTAAAATTGATGAGAAGATTGGATGATTTTATGTATGTTTTATAGTTAAAAAATTTTCGTTTTTATTTATTTTTACATCGTACATTTGGAGTATGTCAACTCTGTTACAGAAGTATGACCTCGATAATGTCTAAGTTTACAATTTTTCTTTCAGAAATCGTGCTATACAAGTAATCTAAAGTCTGAATATTAAAGTCAGTGATATTAAGAGGAAGCATTATGCTAAAAACATTTTTTTACGTGTCAAATGTCATACTCTGTTACCGTCATACCCTGTTACCGCGCTGAGATAACAGAGTTGACATGTCTGTAACAGAGTTGACCAAACATAGTTCTGCTGTAGTTTCTGGTCATATCTAAGCATATTCCTCATTTGTGCTTGATGTTTGTTATCAACAGGTTATGAGGTATGGATACATAGGCGTAATTTTTTGGGCTGTACGAGGATTACCCGTACCCCCACTATTTGGACTGGAGGTACCGCAGTCCTCGTTTTAAACAATGCCTATCACTAGTTTATTATTGTGCCTTCCCAGAGATCGCAGTCTCCGCCTTGCTTCGAGTATGTAGACAGAGTGAGGACTGAGGAGTAATAATAGTATGTACCACAAAAGTACGAAAGTACTTAGAGGCACGGGTAAACCGAGAGCCAGACGAACTGAGTCACAGGCAGTCAGACAAGCAGACTTTCAGCCACACAGGTCACCCGACAGACTGACCGCCGTAATCAGCCCGCGGACAGCAGGCGCCACAGATCTGGGCCACGGCTACAGTCTTCTTGTAAAAAGATCTAACATCGTCTTCACTCTCCACATTGTGGTTTTCATCTTAGTCTTATCGGGATGTGGAGACGTAGGTCAAATTGCAAGCTTCTATATCCTTCATCAATTAGAAATCCGTATATGGATTCACACTCATTTTGTCGGCCTTGATAAGACTCCTCACCCCGGGAGTCTCCTCACAATCTCAGAATCAATAACTGTCCTTGGTTAAATATATCGGAGCCGGCTAGCTGAAGAAAGCTCCCTCCGTTACGTAATATAGGCCTAAGCATTTAAGACGTCGTTGATTTTGACTTGTAAACGTCGAGTTCCGATTTTGCTGATAGGGAAAATGGATAAATTTGTTCTAAAACGAAAACGAGTAGATAACATTATAGATGATGAAATTGCCGCTATAGGCCTAGAGGTAAGCTCATCAGCGTTTCATAATCAGTTACTGACAGGGTAATATGTCCAAAATGGTCTCCTTGCGAAAAGCGAAAGTGAATAAGAAATTGGTATTCCCCACTTTTTAGACCAAAGTTACGCCCCTGTATGACTAAATTAAAAGTATTATTACTGTATTAGTATCACAACTTGCTCTTGAGTGTGTAGTTAGTATGCTTGTCAACTCTGTTACCCGTCAACTCTGTTACCCGTCAACTCTGTTACGAGCCTTTGACACTTTTAAACAGTTTCTAAGTTTTATACGAAGACGATAAGTGTCATACACTCAAATAGTGTGCATCACATATAAGTACTCCTGCAAGTTTAATTACTATGTGAGTTCTGGTTATTTGTCTACAGCTGAATCTATGTCATGCTTTCTATGCATAGTACACAATATTTGTTATGATTATTGTTTAATAAATATATTGGCTATTTTTCAGTTTCATTTTTGATGTTATTTTAACATGGGGACACTTATTGTTACTAGAAACACCATCCTTTTAAATATGTAATAACTTCTACCTACCCACCTACTACCATGTTTGTCGGTAACAAGGTTGACAAGTTAACGACAGACATACTAACTTTGACGCGGATCACATCTCTATGAGTAGTCTTTAAGCCTGCATATTTTGCATCAAACCCCACCAGTATTATATTTATCCAAATACCACGTCAAAGTTTCTTGAAAAAATACTTCAAAAAAATATTTTTCAACAGTCTGATTTGAACCAAATTGCAGGAATGACCCATAAATAGTTGAGTCACTAATGCATTTTAAGGTATTTAATTTATCATTTTTGTGACACAATATAAAAATAAATGGATTTTTTGTTAGGTTGTCGCATTCAATATACTTTCGACGATTTCAGCAGCAATTGCCTCGATCTTGATAATTGTCGCTGCGATATCCGTCGTCATTAGCCTAATTCAACTGAATGGATACAGCAGTACGACCGACAACTACGCAAAGGTACATTCTCCCATTTTAGATCTTATGCTTCAGTGGAAATAATCTCGTAGATTGAACAGGCCTCTTTACCGACGCAGAAAGTTTGTAGTACTAGTAAACTCCGAATTTCTAATGCGCCACTTAAGGGAAGCGCAAGGGCAAGATTATTTACGTGACTCAATTCGTCTCTTGCGGAGGGGGTGTCCCAATATACAAAATGAAGAACCCAGGTTGCTAGGAGGTAGAGGAGCTGCTGAGGCGGATTTTGTTGAGGACGAAAGAGATTGGAAAGTGAAGGAATGGATGATCCAGTGTAGGAATTCTTGAAGAGGTCAGACTTTAATCTGGAGTGGGAAACTCCATGCGTTTCAGATAGGGGAGCTTGAAACTATGATCTGGATGAGCGGCTACATTGGTGAACTCATAATTTGCGGAATTCAGGAGGCAGATTTTCTGTAGTTAAGGTTCAGCGTGATATTCAGATCGTCTGGATTATCTGAAATGAATTCGACTGTGAAGGAAGGAAAGAGTGTGGGACTGAGTGTGATCGAGTAGAGTATGGTGACTGAATGGTGAAGGGTTTGCGAGACGGGACTGATGCGGTGATACTTGGATAAGTGAGATTTGGCGCTAGAGTATGGAAACGTGGTTATCTGTAGATCAGGTGATATGTGGATAAAAAAAGTGATGCCAAAATAACGCACAGGTTGAGGGAGTCAGGAATTTGCTTGACGGGTGTAGACATCTGTCTAGATTAGCTTTCCCAATCGTCAGAATTGTGAAGATAAAAGAATGGACCCTACTATATCTCAATTTACTGTGAGCGCACTATGGTCTCCGAATAGGTAAATTATCCTACTTAAACTTAATGCTTCGCTTCACTTATGGGTAACGACCTCATTACTTGAAACATCTTTTACCGACATATAAAGTTGTAAAACGATGACCTAAGACTTTACAATAGTGCATAGGATACGTTTTAAAGGCACGTGAGCAATCTGTAACGATAATTGTGGTATTTGTTCTTTCCGTGCGACGGATCAAATGTAATGTATACGCTTTCCTCTATTTGAGTCAAACTAAGCAAAAAGCCCGAAACTTACAGCATTTATTATTCATTGCAAATGATAGAGATGACGCACTTTTAACTTCAGCTAATGACAGTTCTCGTCGTGGAATCAATGCTTGTTGCTATGGGAGTCTTAGAAGGCATCATTGCAATTTGGTCTTCCATCGTCTGTTGCCTCATCGGTGTTTGCGGTTGTTGTCGTGCATCTTCACCTCAGGCGCAGGTAAATATGTTCTCTTCATTAGACACCAGACTGCAATGCTCTCAGGAAGACTATACAACCGTCAGCCTTGGCACTCTTTTTGAGTAGGGCTGCTATATGGAAAAACACTCGGTCATAAGTAATGAAATATAAGATTGCCTGAATTAATGCAACAGTAGGGTAGTAGAAATACGCAGCAAAACGTTCCTGCAACATGAGCCTGTCGACTGCATTGTAAATGTAAAATTCATTGCCTTATGTCTCTCCGTCATGCTTAAACAATTTCCACAGTTTATGTCGGGCTTTTAGAGACCACAATGTATATTACACTTATAATAGGTTACAAAATACATTTCATAATATTCAGTTACAGTTCTTTTTCTGAGTAGGCCTAACTAACCTGATTTCTTAAAGTTAGTTTGATATTAAGAAGGTACGGTACTATAACGACGTTTATCCGCCTTAATATGTGACGTCTATAAGAACATATCGAGACTCCTTAAACTATCTGCTCATGGAAACTAGCTCTTAGAAGAAGGGAACAACTCGGTCAAAATATAAAAGTTATTTAATGGTATAGGTCTACTACAGCAACAGTATCAGTCAACCATAGAGTGTCTGTTGTAGGCTAAATATCCCTGCTAATCACGATACAGGCCAGGGACCAGTTTGGGAGACATGGGCTTCGGTGAAATCATGACAATCGTATCTGATAGGACCCACACTCTATCGGGGATCAAAACACAAACAACCTCTAATGCCGAAACCTTATCCTAATATTGTCGCTTGGTGAAGAATTTTGCCTATAATGTACTAAAACATTGAATGGTCGTTTGAGATATTACAAGTCTTACAGGGTCAAAACATGATTTTTTATATGTACTCACAGCCGATGATCTTAAGTGCTGAGCAACAGGCAGCGCTGATGTCCAATCCGATGTTTATGGCTAACCAACAGCAACAAATGGTTCATTACAACAAACTGCAACCAAATGCTCCACCGTATTCTCAACAGTCGTATGCTCACAACAACTTTATGTCAGGTTAGTAAACAAGAATTGGAATTTTAAGTCAGGTCTAACCAAATTAATGATGCCATAGTCCAGTGGTTTCCAGCACTTTTCAGAGCACGGCGCCCTTACTAACGTAACCGCAAGTCAACGGCACACCTACCCTTGAATTTATATATTTTTCTTCAAGTTAGTTCTTTATTACACTGAGAAACAACTTTCCTTGTATTCAACCGCAGGGTTCCAACTATTCTACACTGCCTTAAGTTCTAAATTCATTTAGCCCTACATGCAGTCTTGTTGTCAAGACCTTAAACCTCAAGACCAAGACCTTGAACCTCAAGACCAAGACCAAGACTTTGAACCTCAAGACCAAGACCAAGACCTTGAACCTCAAGACCAAGACCTTGAACGTCAAGACCAAGATCAAGACTTTTGGTCTCAAGACCAAGACCAAGACCAAGACTTTTTAAAACGAACTGGAGTGCACTCGAGACCAGGACCTTGGTCTCGAGGACAACAAGACTGCCTACATGTATGTCAGTTGTGATAATCATAGTTTTTCACACTTTTTGATAAAAAAGCTGCACAAATGTTATGGTTCTGCCAGTCTGCCATCCAGGTACGGCACTCCTAAAGCCGATTTACAGCACCCTTGGGTGCCGCGGCACCCAGATTGGGAAGTAGGCTACTGCCCTAGTCAATAAATTATCTGTCATATTCTTCAACTGCTTTATTTTTTTGTCCACCTTTTCGAACCGATCAAAAGATGGCGTCCTACATGTATCCTCTTAGTTCGCATTTACACCTGAGTATTGTTTCCGTTTAGTAAAGTCACCACAAACGCTCGATGTCATAGCACGGCGCCATATATGGGCTGCAATTGAACGATTGAGGGGAGATCGAGGTTCAATGGTTTCGTTGTATTACAAATGTTAGAAATCCATGTTGCCTTAATAGGGTTCTGAAATAGGACTATGGAATATACGTGCTTGGCTACCTCGTAGCAGTTGTCACGATCTTCCTAATTTACCACAAGCAGTAGCCTGGCTATCCTAACCTTTGTCTTGACATCATGCATACAGATGTACAGCTTTGTTTGCTCTTTAGCTGCAACTGTTGGTGGATCCTACACTGGTCTGAATACTGGTACTAGACGTAATCTTCCGTATTCATTTATTGACGCATCAGCTGGCATCACAACTTCAACCTACGAAGAACTGCCCGAATACGAAGAAATTGAGGAACCTCTGAAGTTCTAGTTTGTAAATTCGGAAAACTGTTAGATGTTATTTTGCTTTATAATTGTATGTTGAAACCTTTGCAGCCTTTCATAGCGCCTTCACATAGTTCGTCATAGAACAACTGTATAGAACATTTGCGGCATTACGCCGATGAATGACACAAATTGCATGACCTTTTGTTATTGACGAAATTTCTGACCAATGTGAAAGAAACTGCAGAAATTGATTCCAAAGTTAGTTTTGAGCTAAGTCTAAGTTTTAGAAAGCTGAGAGATGTTGTTTCCTCTTTAATTGTATGTTGAAACCGTTGTATTTATTATTACTTGACTATTGGAACAAAACACATAACTTCTTGCACGCGTTATGGAAAAAAATTATTATTGTTAGTTTCTGACCAATGCAAAAGAAACTGTAATAATTTAATTAGAATTTCCACAGGCGTAATTTGTGGGGGCACGACAGGTATCCGTACCCCCACTTTTGGACTGGGGTACCGTACCCCTACTTTCTAAACAATGCCAATCAATATTTTATTAGTATAGCAATTAAAAAGATGGCTTGTCTTTATTGACACAAAAATAAATGAGAATACTGGCAGGGTAATATGTCCAAAATGGTCTCCATGCGAACAGCGAAAGTGGAGAAGAAATTGGTACCCCCACTTTTTACACCAAAGTAACGCCCCTGAGAGTTTCCATGATATATTTTCAAATGAATAGATTTCCAACCCTTACATCAATCTTTAATCTTAATGGCCAAAATATAGGCCCTATATAGATCAGCAGAAATTGATTCAAAGTCAGTTATGACCTAACTTTCAGAATTCAACTCTTATTCCATTGCAAAGTACAGAGAATTCCAGATAGTTGATCTAATATATTTCGTTGTCAGTAAGAACTGTGTTCATAACTTGAAGCGATGTGGAGCTAATGTGAGACGAACAATGTCTCATTGTCACAGACGATCGCCTATTGAGAATTCATTTCGCTCTCGACCATATACCCCGCCGTGGGTTACAACCATACATTGCATCATGTTTATTTGGTACACAACGACAGAACAATAAAAATTAACATCAAACGTCACGGTTAAAATTCCAAAGGTGATGACATGAGACTCGCTAGATGGCCGTCAACCTAATTGCACTCAAAACTCCGCATGGCCGGTCAAATCCTCTACTTCAGCTATATTTATTGTACTGTGGCATTATTCGCAAGGTCCAATTTTCATATAGTGCCTCATATTTTGCGCGATTTTTAAAGTTGTGGTGGGTGGGGAAGTACCAAGCTCCTTTGAAGGTATTCCAAGAAAAATACTCGCTGTTCTACCAATAGACATTTCCTATCTATCTCAAGCCGCAACCATTTAGACCTGCTAGATAAGCAAGCCCATCTATTGTCCCTATGCGTTTCAAAAGGTGCTACACATATAGCGATCATATATATTCGTTCCAAGGATTTTGTATTAGAGGATTGGTTACTCATGAAAATGATGTGTACACCCGTTCAACTCACCCACAGAAGTCGCCCCACTTTAAATTTATTTTGTTTTTGACAGTTACTGTGGTGTTTTAAATTTCCAGAGACAATATTTTTACTTCGCAAACATACCTTTCTAGACGCAATTTTAGAGCACCGAAATCGTAAATCACCTCACGATTTGAGACCAGAGGCGCATATTGTGCAACCGAGTAAATTTGTGGGAAAGTAACTATTTATCTTTAAAATACGATTAAGATTGATGATTTTGAACACTGTAATGATGTCAGGTCGTTTGTAAATGTTGGTATTATGATATTTCACTTCGCCTGCGGTATAAATTTATAGTGGTGTTGAACAAATATAGTAGGCTTATGGGTAATATGTTCAGTGTGAGAATTGTAGAGAAAAGACTAGGGGTGGGTGGGTAGACTTTGATGAGTTTTATCCATGTGGAGTTGAATATGTTATCTGTATGTTACAAACTGAAAAAATTCACAAATGCAAATAGAAAGCCTAAACTCTGCAAAGTGATGACATCACCAAATTTATTAGTATATGCAATTCACATGCTCACAAATCTCACAGTAAACGAGAGCATTATGCCTAGCCTATATGAGCTGTGTGAAGGGCGATGCATGCGTATTTGGGCAAAGTACATCCATCCAGGTTGGAGTTAAGTTAGCACAAAATATCAATAAGTAGTCTAAAGCCGACCGTACGCCGGACCAAGCCAATCCGATTCGATCCGAACCAATCCGTTCAAAAGGGTCGCATCATTTTGGGTCGGATTAGCGTTACAGTACGATAGCAAAACTCCGTCGAGAAGGTATCCGGCTGAATATGTTCAGGATTTTTGTCAGATCGCATTGGATCGGATCGGTTCAGTTTACAATACCCAGTCGGACGACTGATTGTGACTGAGCCAGATTGAACCGATATAATCATACTAGTGTATTTCCCCGTCATGATTATGACGGCAATGTATATCGTTGGTTAAAATGCTCTGTTCGCCGTTGTCAAGGCCGTCGTCAAGGACTCAAGATCGCCGTCGTCAAGACGGCAGTACTGACGTCACAAACGGTTTCACAATAGAACAGAAGCCATTTGTGACGTAGCGTCCTACGACGGACAAATTTGCATATAAGGAAACTATATGTATAGATAAGTCTGAGTGACGTCATAATGGCGTGATTTTACACGACTGTGACAGCGTTCAGATATAAATATATCGCATTTTTGTGTGACTGCGCGCGTTAAAAATGTTTGTAAAAATAATAATAATATATAAATATGTCTACATATGAATATAAGTCTCTAAATATGGGCCCAACAACGCTAATTAAAATTGTTGTTAAACTTTATGTTGAGTCTCTCAAAGAGCAAAACTAACCAGAAGCGGTTTCCAGCAGTAGGACATAAAATTTAAGTAAGATTCGAGGTTATTATCGAGATTCTAGACTATTTACATTTCGATGTCGAGCAATGATAGGCCAAAATCAAATTGTAACGTTCTTCGCATCAGTCGTCTGCTGGATATGCAAATGAGAACTGGTGATGCGAGGAAGAAAGTCAGTTGTAATGTCGCTTTCGAGCACATCGGTTGTGTCGTCGAAGTTAATTCGGTGAACTCCTGGTCGGGAGGTGTTTGAAGGACGATAACATTTAACGACCAGTTGGCGATCGCGTAGTGCGAACGCCTTCGAAGAAAGATATTAAGCGAACTTGTCGAGTTAAGGACGAGTTTACACGATCTGTTGAAAGACCTTGCCAGTTGCCAAAGAGGTCAAATCACCGTGCGATTTGATCGAGTTGATTAAAGTTCTTAATTAGCGACGTAGCGATTCGAACTTTGGGAATCAAATCCTGAACTGTTGAACGAATAAACTTTGTTCGAACATTTATCGGTCAGAGATCGGTGAATCAAGAAATCGTCAAAAGAAACAGACTCATCGCTGACAATTTCCATCGTTCATCTCATGAAGATGGCCATCTACAACTGTCGATAGTTGCCTGTGAGAGAAAGGATGATTGGAGCTCTTCGTTGGACACTCCAGAACAATCTACTCATCACGGGGACGTTAATTTAGGTATGGTATAAAATATCAATCAATAGTGCTGGTCATAGGTAGGAGAATAGGCTAATGTTTTAACATTCTAAAGCCATGCTAGGCAAATAGTTTAGTTTAACGGATAGCATTGTTGATCGCGAGCTTGGGCGAATTATGTTAGGCCCTATAAGTTATAAGTTTCAAAAGCAGCAAGTTCGAGCAGCTGGCTACTACCGCTACTCAACTATCCTCTTTCAGGATCCGAACTTAGACGCACGTTCAATTTTTCTGGTGTGAATTTTGTGAGCAATGTTGATCGAAAACTTGAACAAGTCATAAGTTTCTGCAAGGGCAAAAACTCCAAGCTGCTGCTCCTACCAGTACTTAACTATTCTCTTTCAGGATCCGAATTTAAATGCACACTCAACAAAATGCTCTATTATGACTTTCATTACATAGGCCTACTACTTTTTAAGTAAAACTATAGTTTTCGTCAAGAGATTTAATTGTAAAAGTCTACATTTATTAGTCTTATTGCTAAATATTTTCAGGTTAGTCATCCGTTCTTTGATGCTATCTTGCATACGTGAAATGCAGTGTCACGAGTTTATGCTTATGCTAGTATCCCGTTCTCTGACAAGTTAAACAGGAAGTAAAAATAGCCATACTTTATAAAATTTAATGAGGCATTGTTCCCCAGTATTCAAATTCCAGCACATTGCATGGACCAGGTTATTTGCTATCCAACCAGTGTGAAATGCCAGAAGGAGTTCCTTTGCATGTATGAATGTATTAATCAAGACGCTTTATATAGCGCATTTTTGGTATCAGCCGCATATATTACGATCTAGCAGATCTAAACAAGTACATTTTAAGACGGCTGCAACTGTATGCTGTAAAAATTCAAAGCGTAACAGTGGGAAATACAATAAGAGACTATTCTAAGAGAACGGTCCAATATATGAGAAGCAACGATAGGCTCGAATTGAAGTGCGTCAGCATGTCACCTGCATATCCTCTTGGACCGCAGAGTGCAACGACCGCCTACCCGGCTGACTCGAGACTGGAACACAGAGCTCTCTGACGCTGTGCCGACTATTGAGGCACATGTCACCATGATGTAATGTAATGTTAATCTCCGACATTTCTCAGCGCAACACAAAAGCCACGTCGGAGAGACCAGTTTATGCACAGGCGCTATATCAAATTAAGTCTGCAATAGCCGGGTTGTTTGATCCCTTCCGGTTCCAGGTTAAAATCCGGGGAGATCAAACTGAGGGGAAATAGGTAGTGATGGTGGTCATGGGTGTAGTGATGTTCCTTCCTTCACACAAATACTCTTCTCTAGGCTTATATGCAGGCTGTTTTTAAGGATTAGATAAGGTTATTAAGTGTTGAATAGATGAGGTTACTTCATGTTCATGACTAGTATTTAAGACAAGCCAGATAGGACAGAAAATTAACTTAAGTTTGGGGGTATTTGCTGTGGTTCGAGATTATGAACTGCATGGTGTCCGACGCTGATTGGATGAGTTGAGTGCAACGGAATGTGAAATTGTCGTCTGCGGCGCATGCGCACTGGGAACTATTAGAGCGAAAATTAAGCAGTTAAATACCGATCACTGATGGATGTGGAACTCTGTCGTGAAGTTATGGGCAATTATCTCCTGATCTGACGATACAGTGGATGAAAACGTCAAGAAGATCAGTGAATGTGATCGATTAGAATAGAGACGAAAATATTCGATCCAGGGAAGAGACATTCGTGGTGAAAATACGAGGTCCTAAATCGTCGATACTAGATGTATTGGGCGAAGTCAATACACCAGAACTAGAACTTTATCCACAGAGTCGGGGTTTGTTTGTCGTTAGAAGTACATGAACAAATTCTCGGAATCGTATTCCAAAGCGTCGAAGGAGCATTTCTTGTTCAAGCGGTTTTTGTTTGGAAGACGCGAGGAGCAAGTTCAAGCAAGAAGAAACATATGTGATTCGATCTGACAGAATCAGGCTTATGTCGGAAGACTGCATTATCGAGATAATGGTCAATTTTAGTGAAAGGGGTGTCAGAGGTCGATTTTTATTTTTTTCCATTTTCGTGTAGTACATGGTATAATCTACTTACTCGCCAAGTATTATAGCTAAAATCAGTCTAGAAATATTTTTTATTAATTTTATTTGTGAATACTGGTTGTTTACAAAGCATCACAATCTGACTTTTTAGTGCATTTTCAAATCATTGCCGTCTCTCAAAAAAGTTCCACCCCAATTGAACTTGGTATCGTCGGAAAGCTGGCACTATGTGCTATTCAACGGCGGTCACATAAATGTCTGCTATTTAAACTGATATCAAATACATATCATTGCAGTAAACGTATCTGCCCGTTGCTATGGACAATTTATGTCACATCTTTGCATCGCGTTTCCCGAAAACTTTAATATCGCAGTTTCTGAGTTTAAAATAGTCATAACTCTGTCAAATATTAAGATATTGGACCAAATAAGGGCTCATTTTAAAGGGGAAACTCTTCTGATTAATATGGTATGAAAAAGTCATATTTCATTTTTGCATGATATAAGCCTGGTTTTGTCAGATTGCATCACATATGTTCAACCTACTAAACTCTAGTGCATCAAAGTACTACACGGATGTCTTCGAAGATACATGGTAACTGCACAGTTACGAAGGACAAGAGGACAATCTACGGAGTGAAGAGTTCTGTCACAAAGTATTAGGTCATTGTTATCTAGCAAGTCTTGTAATCAAGTGCTGATCTAAATAGGTAGATTAAGGACATTTGATTGGTGACTTAACTATTGATTCTACTACAGATCTTAAATAATATAAGTATTATGTCTAGAATTAATTAAATATGCTTATGATTAAAGACCGTCTGCATTTGATATATCTATGTAATTTGAGTGGCCTTTATAGCTAGTAGGCCTAATACGGAACGAGCATTGAATAACAAGTGACTGGGCATACGACCGATGCAAGTCTTCTAGTGTAATTGCAATAGAGAAGACAGTAACAATGGGTTGGAGGAGTAGAATAGGATACGACAGTTCGGTTTTCGTTGTTTAATAGAAAAGGGAGTTACAGTAGTCGTGAGTGGTAAGCTGCTGGAGAGAGGGCAAGAGGAGGAGAGATCCGACTGACAGACGAGGATGAGCAAATTGGAGGAGATTTTTTGGGAGTTCGTTCGAAGTGCTGGTGCAGCGTAGATTAAGGAGCGGTTGGAAAATGGTCAGAAGGAGAGGTTAGTTTGCTTAAATTTCGCGTTGACCAATTATTCTCTTGAATGGAATACGCTTTGCAACAGGAAGCCAGTGTATCGTTTCTTGCATGTATTCCGTTGTGTGCGAATATTTACCTAGTTGGCTACGACTCGAGTAGCACAGTTAAAGGCTGTTAACGTGATTTACGGTTTCTTTGTTAAGTTAAACCGCTATCGTTTGTGGCAGGATTTATATCTCCAAAACACCTTTAGCACATATTTTTCACTGTGGTCTTACAATATTTTTTCAGCCACATAATGCAATCAATGAATCTTAACGGAATGCAGGTGATTGTCCTGAACCATCCAGGACTACAGAACGAACAGTTGCCTTACAGAAACATGAAACCCCGATTAGCTAAACAGCTTATTGGACTAGGAGTGACACATGCTCTAATCGGTGTACTCTGCATTATCTTTCAAAGCGTTAGTCTGGAACGCAATCTTGATAGAAGCGCGAAAATAACAACTTTCTCAATTTTTGGATATGGATTTTGGAATGGCCTCCTGGTTAGTATTTCATTTAAGTCTCTAGACATTTTAATGAGTTTAAAATAACAGTACTTTTTATAATCCAGGAAAAGTTGGAGATGGCTTAAATAGTTGAGCTTTAGACTGAACTTCTTCTAAAAATTAACAATATCAAGAAGCCATTTGTCATTGTTTCACATTGTGCATCAAGATTCTAAGTTTGGTCTCAGAGGTGAAGCAGTAGCTTTCGCAACATATAAATACGCCGAGGCTTCTTCCTCCACTGCGCTTGCGATGGTTCCAGATTACTTAGTTAAAAAATTGAACGCTTCGCCAATTTCAATCTAATGTAAATTCTTATTCCACATTTTGACCACAAAATTTCACAAATCGAACCGTACCAAATGCTGTTTTGATTCAGTAATGCATCCCTTAAAATTGCATTTATTCTTTACATTGCCATTTGCTATGTTTTTTTAAATTTGTCAGCTGCTCTTCATCTTCTTACTACCTACTTTAATTGTTATTCTACTTCTACGTATAAGTAGCTCGGCTAGTGCGTGGCTTTCAATTCACATGAACACAGTCCGAACACTTTGAAATATTTCTTCTTTCAATTCAGCACAGAAATATATTTTAAAACAATATACTGTATACTCAACACTGTTCAAAACCGCACAAACGACTGACTCAGCCTATCTCCTTTGGCGTCACAGGTGCGCCGTATACACAACTGCACAAACGGCTAATTATATTGCCAGGCCGGCCGCTCACACCTGTTTAGCCATGCGCAAACGTTGACGAATTATACTTACACAACACGGCTGTCAATCAATTGTCCAGGAATAAATGCTGCTAATTAAAACTAATCATCAAAGAGGCCCATCTCAACGAAATGTCGCTGCTCGCGAGTTGACAAATTTTAATCAAAAATAATATTGAATAGCAACTCCAAATGTTTCATTTAGCGATTGACACATTTTTTGTCGCTTCTGTAGTTTTTAGCAAATGGAATAATTGGAATCACAGCAGGAGTTCGTAAAAGCAACTGCCAGGTAACTACCTGCTTTCTGAGTGTCTAGAAATTGCGAGGCCTAGCTGTTAGCTTCAACTGTTAACTAGACGATATTAATTCTTAGTAGGTTAACAACGGGTGCACTTTAAAGCAATTTTTAATAGTTGTGCATGTTCAGCGTTGTCAAAGGTAAATCAATTGTAATAATTAGGCGGTATGTACTGAAAGGAAAGCAGTGCTAACGGAACTGCCAGCAAGTAACAGCCAAGAACATATGGAGGATATTCTCAGAGAAGAAGTGGAAACAGCTATAAAGAACCTGAAAGCAAGGAAGGCACCAGGAGAGGACAATATCATGGCAGAAATGATACAAGCTGGCGAGAGTTGCTCAGTAGAAATGTTGCACATGTTGTGTAACATAAGCTATACCAGGAAAAGAAATGTCCAGCAGACTGGGGGAAGGCCATCATTGTACCAATACACAAGAAGGGCCACAAAAACAGAATGCAGCAACTATCGAGGAATCAGCCTATTAAGCATTCCGGGGAAAGGATACACTAGGATAATGCATCAGCGTCTGTGGAAATATGTGGAGGAGGTGGTAGCAGAGGAACAGGCGGGTTTCAGAGCTGGAAGAGGCACACTAGATCTATAATATTGATTTAAAGGAGTTACATGGGGCGTTAATAATAATAATAATAATAATAATAATAGTTGAGACAATCGAACGTGAATGCAAGGTTCTATAGGCTTGACCCTGAACTATGATAAATGCGAAGTTGTCTCCTTCTCCACGACTAAAATCCCCCATGAAAACCTCCTCCGTTTCGTGAAAACCCGACCTGAGGAGGCGACTCTGCTGGGCGCGCTACTCTCGACCACAGAGGCCCTCTCCATTTGCCTAGAATCCCGATGCAACGAATTGTCGATGGCGCTCACTAGAATGGCATACATCACTAAACATGATGCTTTAATTTTGCTCAGAAGCTCACTGAGCTCCCCCAAATTGCTCTACACCCTACGCTGCAGCCCAGGCCATGGCCATCCTCTTCTGATAAAATACGACTCAATTTTGTGAGACGGCCTCAGTTTGATCCTAAACCTCTCTCTAACTGACGACCAGTGGCTGCAGGCTTCCCTTCCGGTTAAAGTTGGGGGCTTGGGCATTCGCAGGGTTACCTCGCTTGCGCTTCCCGCCTTTCTGGCATCCGCTGCAGGAACCCACGCTCTCCAAGCCTCCATGCTCAGCAACCTAAGCGCAGACATGGATAACCGAGTTGCAACCATGACTGAACAATGGTGCCACGAATACAATACACCGCAACCCAACAGTGAATTTGCCCATAAGCAATCTGTTTGGGACAAACCCATAATAGAAAGAGACACAGCGAAGTTGACCTTGTCACATACCAGCGCTTACCATCAGGCACGCTGGAAGGCAGTCACGGCGCCACACGCGGGTGACTGGCTATTCGCACTCCCCATCAGCGCTTGTGGCCTAAGACTGGATGATGAAGCTATTAGAATCGCGGTCGGCTTCCGCCTTGGTGCGGAGGTCTGCCAACCACACGAGTGTCCATGTGGCTCGCGGGTAACAGCAGAGGGCTCACATGGACTCTCCTGCCGTCTGGGGCCCGGTCGAACATCCCGCCATGCAATCTTAAATGACCTGATTTGCAGAAGCCTCGGGCAGGCAGGCTTCCCATCAGTCAAAGAGCCCTCGGGTCTGTCAAGAGCAGATGGCAAAAGACCTGACGGCCTCACCTTGACACCATGGCGTTCAGGTCGATGCTTGATTTGGGATGCCACAGTGATAGACACGGTGGCCCCATCTTACCTGCCCACCACATCAATTCAGGCCGGGGGTGCAGCCGAACTGGCGGATGCCAGAAAGACCACCAAATACAAGCAACTGTCGCAGTGCTATTGTTTCGTGCCCCTAGCCTTTGAGACCTTCGGCCCAATCAATGCTGCTGGACTTGCATTCGTCAAAGACCTTGGACGCCTCCTGAGCCAGGTCTCAGGAGACCCAAGAGAAGCTAGCTTCCTCTTCCAACGCTTAGCTGTGACAGTCCAGCGCTTCAACGCAGCCGCCTTCCGCAACACTTTTGCACTTCCGGGTCACGATGAAGATGGTCACTCCAGAGATTAATTTTCACACACTTAGTATCTGACTCCTGAGGGATTATATGTACCTCGGGGAAATTTTTTTAAAATAATAATAATAATAATAATAATAATAATAATAATAATAATAATAATAATAATAATAATAATAATAATAATAATAATAATAATAATAATAACGAAAATTTCTATGGCGCCGTAACACATGTAGCTCATGCCGTTACAAGGGCGCCTTGACAAAAAAAAACAAAAAAAAACACACAATTAGCGTTACATAAATGGTTGGGTAATCTACGTGGGTGACTTTCTACATTGGTATGGCGGTGTATGTGTTTCATCCCGATAGACTTCGAGTCCTATCAGTTGAACTCGTCATGGGTCCCGGCTGAAGCAATCGGTCTTCCAGACAGGTCCCTGGCCCATGGATCCGGGGTAGGGGTTCCTTTCGGTTGATTCTGCCAAATGACTGTCCCATCTTTTGCTCCCTTGTCGAGAAGCCTCGATGGACCACGTGACCACACCCACGCGGGGGAAGTCCATATAAGCCTGGAATTCGGGGTTCTCAGCATTCGGGCAGGCGTGCGCAACTTGCCCGGATCGCTGCGTGGCTGGTGACTGTTCTTCTATCATTGGTCAGAGATGTTGTTTTATCATGGTATGTTTAATATGGGTTTTACATTTATATTCTATTATTATATTATGAATTATTTGTATCTGAAATTCATTTCTACATTTAATTACTTTTATATATTAATCGTGAAGTTCTCTTCTTCTAGTGGCTTGACTACTACAGGTTCCGTAACGTAATGTCTCCTCGGAATGAACATGTAGATGTCATATATAATTAGACGATTTAGCCTCGTCATAACTAGTATATTAGTTGTCCATTCAATTCTATCATGGCGTCTGTATGTGAGCTAGTTTCCTTCCCCATTAGTTGTCTTCCCCATTAGATTAGTTCCCCGTTAGTATATGCTAGAAATAGTCCATATTTTAGATCAATTAGTTGTGGTTAGACAGTTGTCAGAGAAGTACTTTGAGAAAAACAGAACCCTATATAACAACTTCATAGACTTCAAGCAGGCGTTCGATAGCGTATGGCAGCAGGGACTATGGCAGGTTTTGAGAAATTATGGAATCCCAGAGGAATTAGTGGTACTGTTAGAGCAGGCTTGTCCAACCTTTTTGGGTCGGGGGCCATATGACAAGTTTAGGCAAAGTTAGGGGGCCGAGAAGAATAGCGACAAATACGTACTAACACAAGAAGACACAAAAATTCAAATGTGTATTTCTTGAGACTGGACCGGATGTTTCATCACGAAAACAAAATGATACGGCGTCATCAGAGAATAAAAAGAAACGCTTGAATCATTAATGCATTTGAAGGCATTTAATTTTATTATGTTACTTTTAAGGACACTGAATAATTTATAATCTATCTATAATCTATGTATTGCAATTTTTGTCAGATTGTCGCATTCAATATACTTTCAATCCTTTCTGCAGCAATTGTTTGGATCATGATACTTTTAGCTGTGCCTTCTGCCTATAATGGCTTCGTGTTACAGGTACGTAGAAGTATATTTTCCCACTTTAGATTTTATGCTTAAGTGGTAATGATCTTTTTACTGGCATAGGCCTATAAGGTTCGTAATCGTAAACTTCAATTTTCTGATGCGCCATTTTAAAGCTAAGCCCAGAGGCCAGCGTATTCACGAGACCTACGAGAGTCACGAATTAGTCGGGTCAATATACGATTTGACCCCAAAAAATTGCAAGAAAACGTTTTATGCTGATTTTCGGGTGCATTTGGTCTGGAAATGAACATACTAAAAGTTTACCAAAATCGGACCACGGGAAAAGGTCAAATTTTGGCGCCAAAAAAGATGGCCGCCAATGAGGAATGAAAGACTCAAATGTACGCAACTCGCTTAAATTGACAGAAGCAAACCATGTAACAATTTGCTAACAGGTGTTTCTAGACTAACTTGACCCTGTTGAAAACGAAAATCGCGGTTAGCAAGCTGGATTTTTAGCGGTTGCATGGAAAAACAAGATGGCGGACAAAATGGTGCTAAATATCTACGAATGGCTGTAAGTAAGGTCATGTATATGATGGAAGCATGATTTTAGAGTCTAAATTAACATTTTCGAGGTCAAGGAATGCAATGGAACTAAAGACACATATGTAGCACTGCCAAAAAACAAAATGGCGGACAAAATGAAGGCCAAGTAACTTCGAATGGCTGTAAGTAAAGTCATGTCTGTGATGGAAACATGATTTTAGAGTCTAAATTAACATTTTCGGGGTCAAGGAATGCGATGGAACTAAAGACACATATGTAGCACTGCCAAAAAACAAAGTGATAGAATTAATATCCAGAGGCGCTCTTAGCACAGAAGCCCCGGGGGAAAAGAAATGTCTTTATGGAACGCGATACCGATCAGGGCCTGGTTGAGCAACATAAAACTACCCAAAACGTCTTTGGTCCTCAATCTCCAGCCCATTGGGACAGGGTACGCGCTCAGTGGATCCTCCCTTTTCTGCTGAGGATTTTGTCCAGATGATGACTTGGAAGATTGCTGAATGCTGATCTTCGAGCGAAACCTTGAAACGGAACTTTGTCAAATAATTGGATCATCAAACAAAAATCATGCGAACTGGACCCTCTTCCCCATTTTTTGTGAACATTTTAGACGATTTACCTCCATTTCTAGTTTATATATTTAACAGGTCGCTTTCTGAGGGTTACCTACCTGCTTCCTAAAAACGGGCTATTGTTTTCCCGACCTTGAAAAAGCAAAACCTTGACCTAAATGCCTGTCAAAATTACCGGCCCATCTCCCATCTTTCTTCCCCCTCAAAGACCCTTGAAAGACTAGTTTCACAGTCACTCCAGCTACTTCCCTACTTTGAGCAAGCTGGGGTTTTGCCGGCCGCCCAATCTAGCTTCAGGGGCCACCATTCCACCGAAACTGCTCTCTTATCCCTTCTGTCAGATCTCTATATAGCTATTGATCACTCTCATCTCTCTCCTGGCGCATTTTTATGTCTCATCTGACTTTGACATGGTTGACCATGAGATCCTCCTTCAGCGACTGGAGCTGTCCTGTGGCCTATCTGGTGTTCCTCTTCTTAGGTTTAAATCTTACCTCTCTGACCACTCACAGCTGATTGTCCTTGGTGAAACCAGGACTCAGTGGACAGAGGTGGAAGTTGGTGGTTCCCAGGGCTTAGTGCTCAGTCCCATTCTATACATCCTCTTCACTGCTGAATATCCCGTCTCTATTTACTAAACATGGGGCAAATGGCTATCTTTATGCAGATGATGCTCAGGCTTTTGTACATGGTCCGTCAACTGATCAACTCTCCCTTGTTCGCTCCATTGACCATCTTGTCTCTGACCTTCACTACTGGATGTTAACTAACCGTCTCTGCCTCAACACTGCTAAGACTCAATTGATCTGGTTTAGGACTAAGCAGCAGCTTGCTACACTCAACTTTCCATTGCTGACTGAGAAATTCCCTGCTTACACCTTCTCTTCCATCGTCCGCGACTTGGGCGTCACACTTGACTCCTCCCTCACAGAGCATATCTCCAACATGACTCGCTTCTGTTTCTTTCAACTGAGACGTCTCAGGGCCATCGGACACTCGGTCTCACCTTCTTTCTTTGCCCCCGTGGTTCACGGATTTGTCTGCTCACGCTTGGACTACTGCCACTCGCTCCTCATGGGTCTCCCCAAGCAGCGTCTCTCCCCTCCAATCTGTTCTAAATGCTTCCGCTAGGCTCAACCCTCGACTCTCCCGCTCTGCTCATATCTCTACTTACATGCTTGATGTCCTGCACTGGCTCCCTATTAACGCGCGCATCCGTTATAAAATCCTCCTCCTTGTCTTTAAATTTCAGCAGGGTACTCTCCAGAAATATCTCTCCAACTATGTGTCAAAGCCGCTATCTTCATCTCCTTCTCGCTCACTGCGCTCTGTCAATAAGCTTGATCTTTTTGTTCTCAGGGCTAAAACTGCCTTGGCCAAACACCGGGCGTTTGCTGTAGTGGGTCCCACGATCTGAAATGACCTTCGCTCTCTGCTCAGGGCCAAACTAATGACTGATTTTCCTCATCGGTCTCACGTTCTCTAAAGGCATTTCTGTTTCCCCAAGGCTTCTGTGCTGAGAGTGCCTCTGGATAGTTATCTATTCTGCGAGAAACGATTAAAAAATTTCTAGACACAATACAATACAATACTTCCTTGGTATTCTTTGACCAACAAAACACTACTCCAGACTGGCCTCCATTTTGTATCATTTTGCTATTTTTGCAGTGCTACAAATGTGTCTATAGTTCCATCGGATTCCTTGACACCGAAAATGTTAATTTAAAGTCTAAAATCATGTTTCCATCATATGCACGACTTTACTCAAAGCCATTTGAAGATTTTGGCCGCCATCTTGTCCGCCATTTTGTTCTTTGGCAGTGCTATATGTGTCTTTAGTTCCATCGCATTCCTTGACCCCGAAAATGTTAATTTAGACTCTAAAATCATGCTTCCATCATATACACGACTTTATTTACATGATTTATGTATAACCATTCGAAGATAGTTGGTCTTCATTTTGCCCGCCATTTTGTTTTTTGGCAGTGCTACATATGTGTCTTTAGTTCCATTGCATTCCTTGACCCCGAAAATGTTAATTTAGACTCTAAAATCATGTTTCCATCACATACGTGACTTTACTTACAGCCATTCGAAGATATTTGGCCGCCATTTTGTCCGCCATTTTGTTTTTTGGCAGTGCTACATATGTGTCTTTAGTTCCATTGCATTCCTTGACCTCGAAAATGTTAATTTAGACTCTAAAATCATGCTTCCATCATATACATGACCTTACTTACAGCCATTCGTAGATATTTAGCACCATTTTGTCCGCCATCTTGTTTTTCAATGCAACCGCTAAAAATCCAGCTTGCTAACCGCGATTTTCGTTTTCAACAGGGTCAAATTAGTCTAGAAACACCTGTTAGCAAATTGTTACATGGTTTGCTTCTGTCAATTTAAGCAAGTTGCGTACATTTGAGTCTTTCATTCCTCATTGGCGGCCATCTTTTTTGGCGCTAAAATTTGACCTTTTTCCGTGGTCCGATTTTGGTAAACTTTTAGTATGTTCATTTCCAGACCAAATGCACCCGAAAATCAGCATAAAAGTTTTCTTGCAATTTTTTGGGGGTTCACCACATTTTTTTCATAGTTTGACCCTACTAAATATACATGCTTCAGGTGCATGAGAAGTTGGTATGTGATTATATATGTATAAGATCAGCTACGCGTCAAGGTGATACCAAGAGTGGGCACCGGAGGTGAAAGTGAGAAATGAGGAGTTGGTGGATAGGCAGACGTACGAGTCAAGACGTCGGCTCAAATATAAACAACACGCTTGTGTTATGTTTAAGTTCAAATAACAGGAATACAAGAAGAAGAGCAGGCTCTTAAGCTAGCCTGAGATGCAACCATGGGCATAAACTGTTATCAACATCATTTTCTTAGTTTCCGCATATGACAGCGGGTGACCAGTTCTCTCCCTCGCCGTCTCATCTTCCCACCGCCGGTCTTGATCAGTGTACTCATTACAGCTGAATTGGTTATAAGGGGCTGACGAAGCAGTAGGCCTAATCTTAAAACAGATTTCTGCCCTAGTGGCGATTTGATTCCCAAACTCTCGGTTGACAGTCCAGCACGCTAATCACGAGACTGTAGCGCACCACCAAGTTTAACTAAGCGGAACACAAAAATAAAAAGTAAATCTTACAACATAATTATAATAATTGCATGTGATAGAAGTGACACACTTTTAGCGTGAGTCGACGACATTACCCGTAATGGAATCAATGCTTGCTGCTCTGGGAACCTTAGAAGTCATCATTGCCATTTGGTCTTCCATCGTCTGTTGCCTCATTGGTGTGTGCTGTTGTTGTCGAGCATATCCACCTCAGACGCAGGCAAGTGTGTTTAATCCTTATTAGACAACCGACTACAAAACTCTCTGAAAACTATATTATTGTAAGCCTAGGCATTAATAACGAAAAATAACATTGTCTGAATGAATTAACAGGCATTAAAAATACGCCACAATAATAATACGTACAACAGTAAAACTGAATAATATATCGCTGGCCACATATCTGATTTGGCATTATTTCCTACAACACGAGCCTTTCGCCAGCATTTTAATTCTAAATTACCCTATGCCTCTTAATTGTTGAACAAGTTACACAGTTTATGCTGCTTTTTGAAGAACGCCAATGAGGCCTACTACACTTATAATTATTCCTATATTATTCCGGATATTTCTATAGCGCCTCTCGAAGTCAACTACTACTCAGAGGCGCTCCCGACTACAGCATTTCATACTGTGCCGGAATTTTCACGCCGAAGCGCCACGAGCAATTGCGAGTGAAGGACTTGCCCAAGGTCCGTACGCAGTGGCTAGAGTGGGATTCGAACCTGCAACCCTCCGGTCACAAGGCCGAACTTAAGCAGTTACAAGTGTGCTTCCCAGTAGTTTGCCCGATTGTAGCCGATTCTAACTGTTGGTTTTATATTAGGGTAGGTGCTAATATGTACTAAAGATTAAACATTACCTTCCAGTGAAACCTGTAGCCCAAGGTCATCGTAGAATTTATGTCTTTCTTTGTACAGAAAATTGGTGTATTCTATTAAAAAATTGCAAGTCTAACAGTGTCACAATAATTCTGATTACATGCACCAACAGCCGGTGATCGCAGGTGGTGAGCAACAGGCGGCGTTGATGTCCAATCCGATGTTTATGCCTGATCAAAAACAACCAATGGTTGGCTTTTATCCGCAACAACAGGCGGTTCAGTACAATAAACAGCCACCAAAGCTCCCACCGTTTGCTTTCAACAGCGCTGTGTCAGGTTAGTAAAAGAGTATGGAAATTCAAATTTGCGCCTTACTTGATTAACTCACTCTTTGTCATTGTACTGTATAATGTTGTAAAGTTTTAACAAGGATTGAATGATGCCGATATTCGTGCATCCACTTCACCCCCATTCACACCTGAGCATTTAGGGGCCATCCATATATCACGTACGTAAAAATCCGGGAAAATTGGACCCCCTCCCGCTCCCTGTTCGCACGCGTACTTTTTGCCACCCCCCCCCCACCTGCGTACGTACAGTTGACGCACCCCCCAAGACCAGCTGCAGAATTTGTCAGTTACACAGGTTCAGGCAGCGACTGTCTGCACTTTAGGCCAGATTGAAGGATGAGTAATCCATAGACTCGCTGTTGAGTTGTTTGATAGTTTAACAGCGTTCAGAGGTAAGATGGCATACAAGTGACACCTCTCCCACAGTCCTACTTCCTCTGGTAGTACCAGATAGCTGGAAGGACTGAACTCTAGCTCACTTGAAAGCCAATCAATTTGCGTACGTACATTATCAGTAATGACCCCTCCGTTCGCAAGCGTACGCAAAACATGCATTTCGGTTACCCCCCCCCCCCGCCTCCTCCCTCGATGCGTACGTTATATATGGATGGCCCCTTATTGCTATTTATGAAGATTACAAGTGCTCGGCCTCATATCGACTGTAGCTAAGCGACCGACGGGAAGAAGCTCAAGGGTACCATCGTGACTTAGGTTGGCGACAGCAGT
Organism: Allolobophora icterica; assembly: GCA_963556255.1. NCBI lineage: Eukaryota > Metazoa > Annelida > Clitellata > Crassiclitellata > Lumbricidae > Allolobophora > Allolobophora icterica. Next base: position 16,836,700 of record OY744616.1, read on the forward strand.
TGCAGTTGTCAGAATTTTCCTAATTTACCGCAGGCAGTAGTCTGGCTATCCTTACCCTTGTCTCAACATCATGAATACAGATGCAAAGTCTTTGTTCTGTCTTCAGAGGCAACTGTTGAAGGATCCTACACTAGTCTGAATACTGGGATGAGGCGTTATCTTCCGTCTTCAGACATGGACGCATCAGGCTGCATCGCAGATTCAATCTATGAAGAACCGCACGACTATGAAGTAATTGATTAGGCCTATGCTTTGAAGTTCTAGGTTGTAAATGACGAAACCTGACAGATGTCATTGCATTTTTAGTTTTACTTGTATGTTGAAATTTTGCATTTATTATAACTCGACTATTGGGACAAAATCACATAAATCCTTGAACGCTGTAGAGATAAAATATTATCAATTTACTGAAGACACAATGTGGGCGTTACTCAATACACACAGCTGTTATGGTAGCTGAGAAGCAATTATCAATGTAATTGTAAGAACTTTATCGTCGCAAAACGAGAGGCGATATGCGCCCACTGAAATATGTGTGTATAATGTATATGTGTAAGCTATTTATTGACAGAGCATCAACACCATAATAATAATCGCAATAACATCAGCTAGCATAAACTTATAAACTTCAAGTAAATGATGCCAACGTCAAAAGATTTATCCAAACGGGTCATATTGATCCGCTGAGACTAGATTTGCCTTTTTTCTGGGTAACATTTTTCAGTAGTAACAGTGCAAAAATTAAATGTAGTGTATGAGTGTAAAATAGGCCTACGCACCTGAAACGAACTAAACATGACTTATAGTTTTAACTCTGAATACACAGATATCAAACAGTCTAAGTTTACTCTAGAATTACATTAAAGGTGTTAATTCTTTGAAAATAGGGCTTTTTTGCATAATAAACGATTATGTTCATCATTTTCTTTCAGGCAATCTGCCAAACGTTCATAATCAGACTTAAAGGATTTTACACAATCCCTTGCTTTTTTAGGGATTTTGTAAAGTGCCGTAGTGAATTAGGGATTGTACAAACTGCCAACAACTCTCAGGCATTTTACAAAATCCCTGATTTGACAACTTGCCTGTAACACACACACACACACACACACACACACACACACACACACACACACACACACACACACACACACACACACACACACACACACACACACACACACACACACACACACACACACACACACACACACACACACACACACACACACACACACACACACACACACACACACACACACACACACACACACACACACACACACACACACACACACACACACACACACACACACACACACACACACACACACACACACACACACACACACACACACACACACACACACACACACACACACACACACACACACACACACACACACACACACACACACACACACACACACACACACACACACACACACACACACACACACACACACACACACACACACACGCGCGCGCGCGCGCGCGCGCACACACACACACACTCACTCACTCACTCACACATATAATGCAGAACCTTTTTCAACAGTTGTGTAGCATTCAATCAATCAAACAAAAATTATATAGCACCCCTTCAAGGTCTCCTCCGAGTCATTCTCGATCCAGGCCAGGCGGATAGAGGCAGTCTTAAGGAGACCGTAGAACGGAGAGGCAAGAACCCGAGGGAGGCAGCGCACCTGCCGAGGGAGCCCTTACCACGTCACTGAGAAAGCGCGCTGTTGCATTGTGGCTGTGCCCCCAAAGGGACAATCAGATCGCCATGATCAGCAGAGCAAAGAGGACGGCAACCGTCATAGGCGCTTCCCCCAGACCAGGGAATAGAACCGGAAATAGATGCGCTGAGGTAAGGGAAGCCAATGCAGGACCTTCCTCATATACGTAGTGCGAGACGCGATCAGTCTTGACGAAACCACCGATGAGACGTGCAGCCGCCCGATGAACCTGCTCAAACCGGTCGATCCGAACCTGTGCGAAGACTCGCGTAAATGGAGCAATAATTAAATCGGCTCAAGACGACCACGTGGATGAGAGTTATTGCTGCGTTAATGGTCAGCGTGCCCGAGACTACCCGGAGCTGACGGAGCTGATAGAAGCTGACAGAAGCAGCTACGGCTGGCCAAATCTATGTGGCGGGCCAAAGTCAGCTACTGGTCCAGGAGAAAGGCCAGGTCATGGACAACGGATGAGAATACCATAAGCGGAAACTCGGCAGTAAGGACGCCGTAGTCAATCTTGGCCAGCTGCTGCCTTTTGCCGAGCCGGATTAACTAGGTTTTTATGGTATTGAGACGGAGGCCATTCATAAGGCAAGCGCGAGCCAGATTCACTTGAATGTCCGAAAGAGCTCGAGAGTCGTTGGAGGAGGATATCATCGTCGACCGTTTCTAAGGCCGCGCTGACGTCAAAGAGTGCCAGTAGGATGACCGGGGCTTCGTCTATGGCGCCGTAGCAGTCAGAGAGGAGGCGGAGCAATAGGGTCTCGGTAGAGTGGCCTTTGCGAAACCCTGATTGGTCTGCAGGGAATAATTGGTCAATGACTAGATAATTAGTTTGCTGGCCTGAGATTATCTTTATTCCACTTTAAATGCCTTGCTGCTAAATAATTTTAACGCATAACTATATGTTTTCTAGTTTTGTTAGACCTTCTCGTGTTTTTTTAACAAGGGGCCTCCTAGCTTTATATAGCATAGGTCCTCCACAAGTCTAAATCTGTCAATAACCGTCTAGATGTAATAAGACTGAATTATTTTAGTCTATACTTTAAAAAACATCGTGTACTTGGCAGAACTTAGCGAAAATTTAAGCTAGAAAAATACAGAATCAAATTGTTCATGAATATGACCTATTTCATCTGTAAAACTAGCTCTTGCGAACACATATTGGGGATGTCCATACATTGTTGAGCTGGCTGATGCTGCTCGTAATTTGGGCGACGTTTTCAATTCTACCATGTCTCTCACTGGCGATGTTAACAATATATGTAAGTCATCATATATGTTCATTCGTGATATACGCAGAATTAGGCGTTATGTGCCCATGTCTGCAAGATTATCTCTGGCAAATGCATTGGTTTCCAGTCGCTTAGATTATTGTAAGGGTCACGCCTCTGATGTCACGTGAGCTCATGTGGACCATAATTATCGTCTTCGGAAGTCAGTCAGTAAAGAAATACCGTCTAAACACGCCACCACTAAACATGCCATAAAATGGCGTGTTTACAGATACGCTACTTCTTATCTTTTGGTCCTTATTAATATGTTTTCCATGTTTTTATATTAGCGCAGCGTTGATATATATAACGCGATCACCTTATTAATGGAATAGGAAATGGACGGTAACAAGATTGGCATGACGTATGCTGTTTAAGAAGGTCTGAATTTAGAAGTCCTTACCACCTCGACCGATTGTCTATCGCTCTTACATGACCTGGTTGCTCTGTCGACCAAGACTTGTGCAGCCCAGCATAGAAGATTTTCTCTCTAAAATATAGACTTGCGTGTAACCTACAACTTGATTTTCTTGGCCTGTCTGCCTCATTTCCTTAAGCACTTGACAACCATCTTTGGTGGCTCAAACGTAGGCGAAGCACATGCAGTGGGGGTACCGGGTAAGAGATGATGACCTTGAACAAGCAGTCATCCGCCGACCTAGCCAAATACTCAGCACTCAGGACAGATGGGGAAAGGAAGCCACCACGCTGCATCCTACCCAAGAGCTGCTCAATTCTGTCCCTATCCCTATCCCGTGTATATTCCCACCAGGCAGGCGAGAGACAATTGTTGTTGACCTACCCACTTCTTAGAGAGCACTTCGCGGGAGGCCATGAGAGTGGAGGACCCTGAGAGCGTATACATTGACGAGGAGCAGGGAATTGGTTCTCATCGAGATGGGTCGCCATACTGAGATCAGGTCTAATAGTAACTCCCAACATGTGAAGAGATTTGACATTACGACCCAATGTGCTTGAGGGTAATACATGTATAGCACTGGCTGATAGATAATTTTTTGAGCCAAGCCATGGACTTCTAGTCTCCGACATAATACAGGCTAGCTATTATATTGGGGGCCATGTGTGGACAATTTTTAATGCGAGTTAATTACTGTGTGCATGTAAATATTAGAAAATATTTATCAAGAATCCGGCAGTTTTAGTCCATGAACTTCTAGTCCCCTATATATGCTAGCTATTATATTGGAACCATGTGTAGACAATTTTTAATGTGAGTTAATTACTGTGTGCATGTAAATATTAGATAATATTTATCAAGAAGCCGGCAGTTTCAGATTGATACTTTTTTTTAGCTAGGCCATGAACTTCTAGTCCCCTATATATGCTAGCTATTAGGCCTATATTGGAACCATGTGTAGACCATTCTTATTATGAGTTAATTACTGTGTGCATGTGAATATTAGATAATTTTTAGTAAGAATCCGGCAATTTTAGAGGGTCACATTTCTGATATCACGTGAGCATCTCACGTAACGATAATTTTGGTTTTCGGAGTCAGTCAATAAGGAAGTAGCGTCAAAACGCCTCCACTAAACACGCCATAAAATTACGTCGTATTTACAAATACGCTGCTTCTTATGCTTTGGCCCTCGTTAAAATGTTTTTCTACTCCTATGCTTTTCTAATGATTATAAGGGCAGCGTCATAGTTAGAGAATTCGTGACTTTTGGTTTTAAAAATCGTAAAAATTCGCGAATTTTTGGTCTATTTTAAAATTCGTAAAAATTCGTAAAAATTCGTTGGGCCATTGTTGGGCCTTTTTACGTAGACTGTGGATTTTGAAAAAACAGCGTAAGCAACAACAACAAATGTGATGACGTCGTGATTTGTTGCGTTAAGCTTCTGCTTAGAATTTAATGTAAAAACAGCAGAATTCAATATAAAAGTTTATTACGTAACGAGTTAATTCAGTTAAAATATAATTTTTTAAAGATGAAAGAACATGGACCGGAGTGGAAGGATGTAGTAATTTTGGAGGAGAAGGAAAGGGTAATCCAAAAAATACAGTGTTGTTTTTGAAATTTGTTGGTTGTTCTGCCGGAATTCGGGAGCATTTGCATGGCGAAAATACAGAAACCAGAGTCGAGTGGGAGCAGTGGGCTGTTCCTGACTCAGAATCAGAGGACGATTATATATATATATATATAACGAATTTTAAAACTGCAGTTTTAAAATTCGTAAAAATTCGTAAAATAATAAAATAATAGAATTTTTGCCATGGCAACAAATTTTATATATATATATAATATATAATATATATATATAATATATAATATATATATAATATATAATATATATATATATATATATAATATATAATATATATATAATAATATATAATATATATATAATAATATATATATATATATAATAATATATATATATATATATATATATATATATATATATATATATATATATATATATATATATATATATATATATATATATATATATATATATATATATATATATTAGGTCTTCACGTTTAGGTAACTCTAATCGTGATTTCGTGATATTAAAATTATTAACTCGGCTTTGGAATAATAAGCGCCTTGAAATCACGTTAGAGACGACACTAATGTCGTCTTAATCGTTATTCTTGGCATTCCTGAGTAATGAAGTCCCGCGACGAACAAACAGCGCTAATTGCTGTAGTGTTTAACCCCATGTGACTTCCATTGCGGCAGAATGTAAAAGGTTGGCGGACCAAAAGACACACACAGATGGAGAGACAAACAGACGGACAGATATACAGAAAAATAGATCAGCGGTCATACAGACGTACAGCCATACAGACAAACAGACGAACAGACAGACTGACAGATATATAGGGGAAGAGATGGACAGACATACAAACGGTCAGATTGACAGACAGAGATACAGGTAAACAGACATGCAGACGCCGTGACATACATACGGACAAACAGAGAGACGCACAGACTAACACATGGGCAGACATACAGACAGATAAGGACAGATATAGGCCTATATACGTATAGACGGACAGACGAAGAGATATCCAGACGGACATACCTACATACAGACAGACGAACAGACACAAAGACGAACAGAAGCACAGACGAACAGATATACATTCGGACACGCATACACACGGACAGATATACACACATACGGAACAACAGACCAACAGACCTACAGAAGGACATGCATGCTGACGGACAGACCTACCGAAGGACACACATGCTGACGGACAGACCTACAGAAGGACATACATGCAGACGGACAGACCTACAGAAGGACATACATGCAGACGGACAGACCTACAGAAGGACATACATGCAGACGGACAGACCTACAGAAGGACATACATGCAGACGGACATACATACAGAAGGACATACATGCAGACGAACAGACCTACAGAAGGACACACATGCAGACGGACAGACCTACAGAAGGACACATGCAGACGGACAGACCTACAGAAGGACACACATGCAGACGGACAGACCTACAGAAGGACACATGCAGACGGACAGACCTACAGAAGGACATACATGCAGACGGACAGACCTACAGTAGGACATACATGCAGACGGACAGACCTACAGAAGGACACACATGCAGACGAACAGACCTACAGAAGGACACATGCAGACGGAGAAACCTACAGAAGGACAAACATGCAGACGTAGAGATTAATTTTCACTTACTTGGTATCTGACTCCTGAGGGATTATATGTACCTCGGGGAAAAAATAATAATAATAACAACAATAGTAGCTATAATAATCTATTCATGTACAGTCGATGAGCTACGATTTAATAGAGAATGTGACACTTTGTAATTCGATAAACTGTGGTGCGGGCTATGAAAACAACCGCAATAGTTTCTGGGTAGCATAGTTTGAGGTCATTATACGGGTTAGGCTTGAATTAGGGCGCAATGAATAGGCTATGTTTTCACTTGAAAGTAGCATTAGGCGTGTTTATCAGATGCTAAATCACACGATGTAAACGATAATTTTGATGAACAAGTGCGCAACGGTTCAATGCGGGCTGGCAGAGCAATATTACCAGTTGCAAGGGTGATGAATATGAGCTGCGGGTGAATCCTATACAATTCATTGTATGGATTCGAATTTGAATGCGGGCTTCATTATTGTGTTGTCGCTTTCATGTGAATAATACTTTCTGAGTAGCATAGGTTGAGGTCTAAAGGTACATGTTTTATGTTACATCGGTTTTACATGCATCTGGCGATTGAAGTACAGTAGGCCATTATATTTTTTTCCTATTATAGTTTCATCCTAGATATCCGTTATTTGATGTTATCTTGATTATACGAAATAGAATTTTCAGGAGTTTATGCATGTCTTAAATGTAGTCTGACAGTTTAAAATCGCGCATAACATTATTTACAATTGACCATTACTCCGTTTAAGATAGGCTACTAAATTATTTAACAACAATATTTTCCATAATTAGGTCTAATTGTTTCTGAAAGCATTGATAACGAAGTCTACGTATTCCTTAAATTGTTGATTAAAAAACAAAAGCATGAACTGTAAAATCACTGACCATTGGGTCATTGTCCGGAAGGATAGAGTTTATTAAGACTTTAGGGCGTTTTCTAGCACATTCAGTAAAAAAAGGATAAAATTAGATAGAGCAAGATCATAAATGAACTGTAATCAGGTTTCTGATATAATAGAATACAAAGATTTTTTAGTTACTATAGAAATATAAATTTATTCTAATTATTTGGGAGTTGTTTCTAATGACATAGCTGTTTTAAAGTCGAATAAATCTGGAGATTGCGATTACGATTACGAATATTGATTGATCAGTTTATTATCAAGTCAGTTATTTCATACAGCTTTAAGTTTTTGCTTGGTTACAAATCCAAGTTAACTAAACTGTAAATTCAAAGAAATTAGGGCCTACCAGTTGATGTCTTGCAACGCCCATCTAGGTTTCTCCTTCTATAGCGTATGCCACGTGAAAGCGTCATCATCAGCCAGATGAAAAGCCGACAGTCGGTTCTTTCAAACTGTCTACGGACAGACATCGACTATTTGAGCCATTGTAGACTGCGTTAAGCCACAACTGCATGAATGTCATTGAATGATCAGTGACTAGTCCCAATTTTACGAGTTCGTAGGCACAGCAACTCCGGCCCCTCGGAAATCGGTTTAGCGCAGAGTTAAGTCTGTAACGGAATTGGCTAGCTCCGTTACTGATTCCGTGTTTTTAGAGGACCCCAAATTCAAGATGTGCCATCAATAAAATACCTTGGTGTGATTAAGCGCGGGAAATCACTGGCCTTGAGGTGCTGCCAACATGAAGCGAATCCCTGAATTTTCCGACGAACCAACTTTCAGTGTAGAAATATAATATATCAGATATACAGCAATATATCAATAACATTTAGAGAGTATCTAGATATAGTAATAATCAGCATAGACGAGCGCTGTTATTACGAAGAATCAGTATTTCACTTAAATTTTCAGACTCATTGGTTAGAAGAAGGTAGGAGAAAGTAGGCGGTTAATGCAAAAACGAAATATGTACACGTTTATCTTCAAAAGATTTTTATGTACCTTCTGCAGCATACTATTTTTCAGTTTTACGCTGGAAAAAATGAATCTAAATGGAATGCAAGTGATTATCCTACCCCAACCAGGACTACAGAATGAACAACTGGCTTACAGAAGCATAAAACCTCGACTGGCTAAGCAGCTTGTTGGACTTGGAGTGGTGCATATTCTGAACGGTTTGTTCTGCATTATCTGTCAAAGTATCAGCCTGGAGAAGTTTATGAATAAAAAGCCTTATTTGGTCTCGCAGGGATTGGACATGGATTTTGGAGCGGTCTCCTGGTTAGTATTCAAAATTGTTAGCTTAATGGACAATATAACATGACAGTAATTCGGGTAGTCTAGATAAGCTGACGGTGTTTTAGGTAGACACGGTGGTGATTGGGGGCAAAACGTCTGCAACCAAATACAAAACAATATGAAAACTTAATGATTAAGCGATGATTTATTCTTCATACGCGGGTTTTGGTCGATTATTTTTGCATGTTTGGATTAGAGCCTTGCGCCGACCGCGCCAGCGCCAGCGCCGCCGACATTTCGTGGGCGCCGCCGCCGCCGATTTTTTGTATGTCGGCCGCGTTGCCGCCGACACATTGTCTGCGCGCCGCCGATGCCAATCTAATGTATTTAATTGTCATTGTTACATTTTTCATGTTTTCCATAATTTTGCGATAGAGTGTTACTTTAGTGCGAAATAGAAGTGGACATCTTGCACTTAGGCCTACTTCTTTTTATTTTACTATGTTTCTTTGCGAAACTTGATCGACAAACACGAATTCGTGACGTCAATGCTATGAGCCTATGACGTCCCCAATTCGTGTTGACTATTGCAGCGATCACATCACACATAAGTTCATTTGCATGCTGGTGACTGCGAAATGGGATGTAGTAGTTGACAAGAAAGAAAAAACAGACGAACTAAAATAACTATAAACAAAATATAAAAGAATTTTCTCTGTTGCCGGTCTTATAGTCACTGTGAGAACTCTCATTTTGTGACAGAATAAAATTTCTACACAAACAGCCTGACTCTCAGCAATATAAGGCGGTGAAACACGACTAATTGGCTATCTGACAGTTCTTAAAGGACTGATGACCTAATGACCTCCCATAAACTACTCCCCACCATATTAAGACCAACTAGGGTTACAGAGACGTCAGCAACTTTAATAGACAATATATATACAAATTCGTTTACTACTCAACAGGATTCATGCATCTGCATTTCTGATATATCTGATCATTTCCCTATCATGCTATACCTTGATCTCCTACCCACTTACATTAAAATTGACTCCACTAGTCTAAAAAGAACTTTTGACCCCGAGTCCAAAGAAGAATTCGTCTCCCTCTTAAATAACGTTGATTGGTCATCCGTCGAAAACCTATGCACATCGGGCGACCCTGATGCTGCCTATGCAAATTTTATCAGTACCTACAAAAATTTATATGATGCTGCGTTTCCAAAAAGAAGACCTAAGGTCAATAACTATTTAACTATAAAGCAGCCCTGGATGACTAAGGCCTTATTAAAATCATGCAAGAAAAAATCCCTGTTATATAAAAAATACCTGAAAAACCCCACCCCTGCAAATAAGTTAAAATTCTGCACTTACCGTAATTTATTCAAAAAATTAAGAATTGAGAGTGAAAAGTTATACTATGCCGAGCGTTTTTCACAGTGCAATAATGATCTACGTAAAACTTGGAAAGTTATTAAATATATTTTAAACTCTAATTGCAAACAGTCAATGCCGGATTCTTTCTTAGTCGATGGCATTGAACTAAAAGACCCTCAACAAATTGCAGATACCCTCAATAATTATTTTTCCAATATTGGACCTAATTTAGCTTCTAAAATACCCAGTGATAACTCTGACTTTAAAAAGTTCTTGCCAATTCCACCACCTTGCTCCTGTGGGATCCTCCCAGTAGGTCCTGAGGAAATTAAAATAATAGTATCTAACCTGAAGAACTCTGATTCTACGGGTCATGATGACATTAGCCCCACTATAGCTAAGCAATCTATTGGACCAGTTGCTAATATCCTATCATCCATATTTAATTCCTCCATGCTGTTCGGTATAGTACCGACTGACCTAAAAATAGCAAAAATTGTACCGGTATTTAAAACTGGCGAAAGGAATATCATCACAAATTACCGCCCAATTTCAATACTCCCCTTCTTCTCTAAAATCATTGAAAAACTAATGCAAATCAGACTCACTGTCTTCTTGGAAAAATTCAACCTACTAACTCCTAATCAATTTGGATTTAAATCTAATCATTCCACCTTCATGGCTCTACTAGACATTCAAAATAACATATCTGAGGCCATGAATAACAACAATTACTCTATTGGAATATTTTTTGATTTAGCAAAGGCCTTTGATACAGATGATCACTGTATCTTAATCACGAAACTTCAAAGTTATGGTATAAGGGGTATGGCAATTAAATGGCTGAGTGATTACTTAACTAATCGATCCCAATATGTTACTTATAGACACATGTCCTCATATGTAAATGCTATAAACTGTGGCGTCCCTCAAGGATCAATTCTGGGTCCCCTTTTATTCTTAATTTATGTCAATGACCTAGCCTCATCCTCTTCCGCTTTCAAGTACATTCTCTTCGCTGACGATACCAACGTATTTCTCAATGATAAATCCATTACCAACCTATTTTCTAGAGCTAACTGTGAACTAAAATTAATAGCAACCTGGTTTAGAGCAAATAAACTTTCATTAAATCTTAAAAAAACAAATTTTATAATATTCCACTCTAAGCGAAAACCCCTTCCCCCACCAAATCTATCCATTTTTATTGATGACGCTCCTATTGCACGAGTAGACTCCACTAGGTTCCTGGGCGTCATTATTGACTCTCACCTCAATTGGAAACCTCATATCATGTTAGTGATGAAGAAGGTAGCCAAAAACATAGGAGTTCTAAGAAGAATTAGGCATTGCCTGCCCACTGCTATCTTACTAAATTTGTACTATACATTAATTTTTCCCTATATCGCTTACTGCAATATCTCTTGGGGGTCAAATTATATGACTGTTCTTCACCCTCTAAGTAAACTACAAAAAACTGCTATACGAATGGTATTTAACACTCATTGGAGAGCAAGCACTAAGCAAATATTCGTTGATAAACAAATTCTGACCGTTAACCAAATAAATATATTTCATGTTAGTCTTTTCATGTACCGTTATCATTATAATTCGCTGCCTTTGTCTTTTGTTTCTTACTTCGGGAGGGGCGTAACCATCCATCACCACCAGACGCGTACCGCCCTGAATTACCGCCCTGAGTTTGCCCGTATCAATGTAAAAATGTTCTCCATCAAATGTCGGGGCCCCAAACTATGGAACTCCCTACCTGCTGTACTAACCACAATTCGGCCTATTAGTCGATTTAAAACACTGCTAAGGTCCTATATTATAAGCAACATGACCTCATAAATTGCCGATATTATATACTCAGGTTCATTGTTATCTGTTTGATTATACTTATTACTACCATTCATTGAATGATTAATCACTTAAGGTTTTAAGATAGTAAAACATCTTGGATATGAATATGTCTACTTTCAGTGGATGTTAAATGTTACTTGTTGGCTGATTAGCCAAGGCTTGCTTTATTTTAGTTTAAATTTTGGCTTACTATTAGTTAAGATATATAAATTTTCAACCAGATATGCATCTATACTGTCCGTTTCAGCCCGTGAACTCCCAGGGTGTCCCATCTTAGCGGGACTCGTCCCTTAGGGGCATCCTTTTATAACACTCAACTGGTAAACTGTTTGTTTGTTTTTTCTGTCACTGTTAATCTGCAGTTTGTTGTGTGTTTAATAAAAACGGATTTGATTTGATTAAAGGACTGATGCAAGATTAGATGCAAGATAAGCTGAAAAGTATATATCTACACCTATATGTTTTAACTAACAATTAAAGTATTCTCAGAAATCGCTGAAGGCGCTTTTGATTGGTAGGAACTCGTGTATTAATGATGAAGATAGAGTGATCATAGCTGATTATTATATGTGTAGTCATATATTACGTACGCAAAATTCCGGGAAAATTGGATCCCCTTGTTTGCAACCGTACTTTCTTCCACCCCCCACCTGCGTACGTACGCTTGAGGCACCCCCTCCGAAGACCATCTGCAGAAAGTGTCTCGACAGCTCCAGGCAGCGACTGTCTGCACTTTAGGCCAGATTGAAGGATGAGTGAGGGCCAATAATTACAGACAAATTATAGGTGTCTCGTTCACAGCACAGAATAACTGCACATGGCTTTTATGTAATGTAATAAAATGCCATCGGACTACTATAGGACAATACAGAGTTATAAATAGACTAATGTGGACGTCATAATTAGAAATTTATTTTGCGTACGTACACATTTTGTCCCCCCTCCCGTTCGCACCCGTACGCAAAATCGCCTAAATCCGACCCCCCCGACCTCCCCTCATTTCGTTCGTAATATGTGGATGGCCCCTACCAAGGACGCATTGTCTTCCTGACCTAATTCCTTTTTACTTATTCTACGATGATCTTGTCTTTGTGCCATGATACACACAGTCATTTAAAGCAATATTTTGTTACAAATAGAATGTTTTGATACTTCTGTTCCTATTGCCTTTTCCTTAATGCCTTGGCAAAAAAAGCAATTTATGAATGTCTTTGTATGTTTACTACAGTACCCGCATTCGTTACCTTCATGTTGAATAGTTTCTATAACTTATTGATTGTAGTCTTTGATGTCTGTGATCATATTACAATGGTGTAAAATTTTGGCTTAAAGCTGTAAGGTTAGAGGAGTTCATAAGTGCCATTAATATCAAGATATGCTGTTTAATTAATTTCTGCAGGATAGAAGGTATAATTGATTAATACTTTGGCTGGAATCTATTCAGGTAAACAATACATGGATGAGACATTTTTTGATTTAGTACATATAGGTATCAAGTATGGTCTCTCGGTTTAGTGTGATTCAAACAATGGTCTATATACAGAGGCCTTAAATGGCATTGCACCAAATAAAACTGGCAGAGACCAGAGTGGCTGGGTTTCCACGTAGACATTTTCGAGGTTCATGCACAGTGCCTATAATTATATGAAGTCTGACACCGGAAATATCTGGTAGTCGGTTAGTGAAGATTGAGAAGAGCCTATGTAGTGGCGCCAGTAAGTCGTCGCCTGAGAATTATCTTGGCGTATCTCCATTTTCCAAAATTCCGAGATAAACGAGGTAGAAGTTTGGGCCACATTTTGCGGAAAAATGAGAAATTCAATGCAATAAGTAGGGCACTGTCAAATTACAGTTCACACACAAACGTCATATTAAAACATCAACATTGCATAAAGATTTTGCATTTAAAAAATTAACAATTATAGTTGTTTTTCTGAAATTTGTGAAAATTTTGTATAAACTGGATTTACAAATATAACAAACCATCTTTCTGAAAACAAAGACATGAAATGATTAAATTAAGCAACAACCAATTATTACAGAGTGTTTTCGTTAAAATATTCATTTACATAGTCCGGATTTTTAAAAGAAAAACTTTTAATTGTCTGGATATGCGACACTATAGTCCAGCTAAGCGCACAGGTTTATACTGCTGTATCTCCTGCGCGTCCAATCAGCGACGAGCTTTCTGTGGACATACAACAACAGAGACTGCTACACTATGAATGCTGTATGGAGATACGATAAAATGTTTCTGAAAACAGGACATACGACAGTATAGTTTGTTGAATATCTTTAAAACGACCTATCGTATCTCCTAGCCATTGAAACTGAAGAAAGATCAAAAAAACTCTGCTACAAATCAACTCTTAACTACTTTTCGAAAAAAAGTGGAGATACGACAAGATAATTACTGTTGTCACTCACGCAGAGGTTTTACAACTAATTGGGCGGGTGGCAACGAATACCTCTCATACATTTACCTGGTGGCTCGAGCGATATTAAGATGCTGCCTCTTTATTTCATTTCATCTGCGAGTGAGTGCACGACAGGAGACCAATCGTTTACATCGTCCTCAAACGGTTGTTTTTCTTCATCTTCGATGCAAAACGGTCCAGAAAATCATCATGGATAGACTTCCAGCATTGAATGAGAATTTGTAGGTTCGATCCTGCGTGTTCATGTGAGCATTCCGGTGATGGTGCATCTGGTTGCAGACAAACTATTTGCCTCAGTGCTTTTTTCTAGAAAAAAGGTTCCGGAACCGAACAATAGGTTCCGGAACCGAACAATTACGGGAGGGCTAAAATCTCGAGAAAAACGAAATTGGGGGTTGGGAGGGGTCTCAATAAACGCTGAAAACTGTTCACTAAAATCAAATTAAAGTAACTAAATTATTGTCTTCATTATTAAAATAAATAAATTATTTTTTAGGTGCTGAAAAAGGTGCCGTTCCGGCTGAAAAAAGTACTTATAAAAGTTTTAAAGTAAGCGAACTTTAACACCGTTAAGGCTGCGTTTTCGTGAGGTGCATAGAAGACGCTTTGTCAAATGTCTCTTAACTAATTAATACTATATAGGACCCCATCTTTAAGTTTAACTTGGTGCGCCGATATTCAAGCATTGATTGACGAAAAAAGTGTTTATGTAAAGTGTCACCATGGTAGAATGGGCTACGGAATCTATCTCCAACTAAGGTTCTATATTCTGTGATAAGTTGAAATGACGACTTGGCGAGTCCATGTTTACGCGCAAACACCCGATTTGGATCCTAGGAAGCGTACGAACACCGTCCACATCACTCACAAACAACGATATAATTAAGTGAGAAACAGCTTTACAAAGCTTACTCCGTCACTTTAGAAGTCCGAAGGGAACGAAAATTATCCAGTAAAATCCGCATAGGAACATCTAATTGATCGACTATGACACACTAGAGAAACATGTGCCCATCTGAGGCACATGCAGCACATCTTACCACTCTCAAATATGTAGCCAACAAATACCATAAACTTATTGCTGCTGCAAAGAAAAAGTATCATTCTTCACTCATCCACTCCAACACTTCCAATCCAAGGCTTCTCTGGAAGGCCGTTAACTCTCTTCGTAATCGTAAGTCTTCTTCTCCACTACCGAGTTCCCTACCTTCTCCTTCTATCGCTGATACCTGTTGCTCATTCTTCTTCGCTTCTCCTTGCAGTCCCTACTCAATTCACAAGCCACCTCTGCGTCTTCCTTTAGCACCGAATCAGTGCATCGTGTTAATCCCACTCCTGGTGTCTCTCTCTCTCTTCTCTTCTAACTCTTTTTCCAACCTTAGAACCAGAAGTGTCACGCCCTCTAAATTCTCTCCCCAACAAACAATGTGAACTCGATCCTATATATTCCCGCATCTCTTCTCAAAGATTGTGTCTCTGTCCTGGTTCATGTCATCACCAAAATTATCAACCTCTCTCTTTCTGTCTACTGGTCGCTTCCCCACTGCCTTGAAGCATTCTCTTGTCACACCCCTCCTCAAAAAAGCTAAACTTGACAAGGAAAACCTCTGAAACTATCGTCCCATCTCCAATCTTTTCTTTTTATCTAAACTAAACGAACGCATTGTCTTCGCCCGGATGAATGACTACCTTTCTTGTAACTCACTCCTCAGCCCCCACCCATCTGGCTTTACTAAACAATCCTTGCCATGTCCTCCACGAGCTACCTCCACCTAAAAAAAACTGTTGGCATATTCTCTTCGGCCCCGTTCTCATGACCGAGTTTTACCAATAGCTGATAATAACATGAAAAAAACTTTTATATGTAGAATGCTCTTTTCATATTGACTTGATGACAGTTGTTTATTATGTTGTATGTACACCGGAGTGCGTCTTGCAGCACGTAGAAATAAAGAATATACTTACTTACTTACTTTACCACTCCACAGAAACTCTGCTTGTCTCTCTGTATAAAAAACTGGTATCTGCTGTAAGTCATCAGCAAGTCTCCTGTCTCTGTCTCCTCGACATCTCTGCCACTTTCGACACCATAGATCACGAACTACTTCTCCTGCGGCTGTCCTCTTGGTTTGGCGTCTCTGGTAAAGCTTTACTTTGGTTCCAGTCTTACTTGTCTTCCCGCTCCTTCTCTGCTAAAGCCTCCAGCCACTCGTCACAACCCCTTCCACTCTGTTGTGGTTTTCTCAAGGCTCCGTTCTAGGGCCACTTCTCTTCATCATTTACACTACACCCCTGAGCCATCTAATAAAATCTTCTTCTGTCGATTACCATCTGTATGCAGAAGACACCCAACTCTTCATTTCCTTCTCCTCCAGCTCTTTCTTCACCTCCATTGCTCAACTACTCGATGTGGTCAATCTAATATCTAAATGGATGTCATCCAACCTCCTCTGCCTCAACCCTGCCAAAACTGAATTTATCCTTCTTGGACTCCCAGATCAAATAAAAAAATTCCTGACCCTTCCATACACTTACCCACCAGCTCTTCATCTCTCACTTTCACCTCCAACTCACCTGTGCGCCATCTTGACGTTACCTTTGATCCACATCTATCCTTCTCTAATCAGATCTCCAACCTCTCGCGCACCTGCGTCATGCATATTCGTGACCTCCGCCGCCTTCGACCCATGCTTGACTTTAAAACAGCATCCACTATCGCTACCTTCATTGTCCACTCTAAGCTTGATTACTGTAAAATCATTTCCCTTAACCTCGAATCCACCCAAATTGAGCGTTTACAACTCATCCAAAATTCTCTCGCCCGCGCTGTCACTGCACTGGCTGAAAATCCCTGAGCGCATCCACTTCAAAGTCTTGTCGCTAACCTACAACACTCGACAATACTCCCAGCTAAAGTACCTTCACGAACTCTTCACCATCCAGCCACCCAGTTCTACCCGTTCATCCTCCTATCTCACTCTCTCTCGTCCCCCAGTCACTACTCGCCTCAAGTTCTCCAACCGATTAACATCCCACACTGCACCTCAACTCTGGAACGAACATCCATCCGAATTCCGCATTTTCTCAGTTCCTCCACCAATACCGCCACTCACTCACCGTCATCTACCTCGGGCTCCTCTACTCATCACCCCACAGGCTTTCCACTCCAACTTAAAGACTCACCTCTTCAAGAATTCCTACCATGACCATCTGATCCTCTGCCTTCCAAGCCTTCTGGTCCTCGACGAAACCCTCCGTAACAGCTGCTCTGCCTCTCCCTGGTCTCGGACTCGGACCACCAATGGACATCGATCTCTGAACAACCTCTCGGATACGTCGCAGCGCTCGTGAATAAGCTGGTGCTTTGCGCTTAGCTTTAGAGTACGGTAGCGCTTTAGGAAATTGGAGATTACGATTACGATTACGATCTTGATAAATATGTTCACGCGGAGGGTGTCAATGTCGGTTTTGACCCTTTCCACGGTAAACCCAATCCCTTATGACCAAATTACGCTTCACAAATCAAATATTCAATAGATAAAACATATGCTGTAAAGTACTGGCAGCCATGATCTCGCTCCAGATAGGCCTACTGCTTGCGGTGTCTTCGACGATCGAGATCGAGAGTTCTTAGTCGGAAAAATAATGGCGCTTTGCTCCTTTTTTTGGGCTTTTATAGCTATCGCGAATACTCATCCTAGATATGTTAACGTCACCGGTGAAAATTTCACAAATTTAACCCTGACCTGTTTCATGATTCTGTAAAGCGCCTTTGACAATTACACCGCTACTGATTTGCACTGCATATATTGTTTTCATTTTAGAAATTACATTGCATTTGCTTTACATTACATGGCACAACTACGTTTTTCTCGTAAACATACGCGAGGGAGATGCATCCTTGTATGTTTTTTTATTTAAAACGTAAGCTTTAACTTCTGAAAATCGACATCATCCCACACTTACTGAACCAAAACAAAACAAGAACATATCAGGTAATAACTCTACGACAATGGTGGTACTTTGAATATTTTGTTATTTCTTCTGCAGTTTCTGGTAACTGGAATAATTGGACTCACAGCAGGAATTCGTAAGAGCAACTGTCAGGTAAAGCAAGTTTCTTTCTGAGTATTGAAACTATGGTGAGATATAGCTGTACTCACTTGTAGATATCACATATAATTAAATAGTAATAATAATAATCTTTATTCACTCACAGTGACAAGTACGCAGTAAGATTACATTGAAACATGACAGTGCAATCAAGATCTTAATTAAAGACACGGTTTGGCAGCCATGCAAGGCGCCGCCTTAGAAGGGGGTTACGGGTATCCAACCGCGATCTAATGCTCTCATGGCCATGAGTATTACCACTACTCTATGATGAGCATACTTTTAAGCAGCTCTGATAATTGTCATATATTTTTGGCCGCTGTCAAGGTAAATTTAGAAAAATAGATGGACTAACTGGCAGAGCGTCCGCCTTTAAACGAAGTTATGTTGAATCGATCCTTATATCCATCAAGTCGTCAGTGGTCCCTTCAGACGCTGGATGATACAGTGTTAGAAATTTTCAACTGTAGCTGGTTTCGACCGAGAAAGTCGAACCAATAAACTCCGTCGTGAACCTGAGTAAGAAATAGGCAATGAAAACCAGTGTTTAGGGTTGCCCGTTTACCCGGGTAACCCGGTCATATTAATACCAGAAATTTCTATGCGTAGAAGAAGAAGAAGAAGAAGAAGAAGAAGAAGAAGAAGAAGAAGAAGAAGAAGAAGAAGAAGAAGAAGAAGAAGAAGAAGAAGAAGAAGAAGAAGAAGAAGAAGAAGAAGAAGAAGAAGAAGAAGAAGAAGAAGAAGAAGAAGAAGAAGAAGAAGAAGAAGAAGAAGAAGAAGAAGAAGAAGAAGAAGAAGAAGAAGAAGAAGAAGTAGTAGTAGAAGAAGAAGAAGAAGAAGAAGAAGAAGAAGAAGAAGAAGAAGAAAGGAGGACGAGGAGGAGGAGGAGAAGGAGGAGGAGGAGGAGGAGGAGGAGGAGGAGGAGGAGGAGGAAGAAGAAACTGGATTTTTGCTTAAATGTATCGAGTGCAATAACAATGTCTAAAGTAGCGAATTTAAAGAACGGTGTGTTGGAATATTTCGTTCGTACTTCTGTAGGCCGGACGGTTCAGTGCCAGTTACGTAAATGAAAACTGAAAACTGCCGGTGGTTCGATGCAAATTATGCAAATTCAAGTGTAGTCCAAGCTTCGGGTAATCCTGCTGAAACACAAGGATGTCTATTGTCATTGTCATACTGACGCAGCCAAGGTCCTAGCAGGGTAGCAAATGCACAGGCTACAGCATCGGCGCATCAGTTACGGCAGAAAAAATTCTGGCTGTGCCCCAGTGTGTGTTAGCTCTACCCAAATAAGATGACTAACTATATACTTTCTAACACCAAAAGATAACACAGTCGGGGCACCCTCGCCAGAATGACTGCGTTTGACAACACAGAACACGCGCAGAATATTTTTGGCAGCGAGTTTTATCATTTTTCCAAATCCGAGAGCTCTGTTAGGAAACTAGTGCAAGATCAATAATATAAGATTTGGTTCTTTGTGGTGGATAAAGTCACAAGCCCAAGAGAGTCAGAAGTTTACTGTAGTTTAACGTTTGATCAATGAACACCGACCCGTTACCGACACAAACGCACTCGCGCTTGCGATCGCGTACCAACACCTAAATGCAATAATACTTATAATTATTACAAACCCGGGTACTTGGGTTTTGACTGCAACAAACCCGTAAACCAGGATTTAGACCAATACTCGGGTTTGCAAGTTCCAGTTAGAACGTATTGGCATAATGTTGAAACCAGGAAGTCCAGCATAGCGTAATGCCAAATAACAATGTCTTATTTTGCATGTTTTATACGCAGTAGCCAAATAGCTATAAGCGATCAGACGATTTTTACGAGGTTTTCTCTGGTTGTTAGAGATGACACACTATAATAGGCGTATGTATAAAGATGAACGTCGCAAATTTCGCATTAATGGCACACGATGATTGCGACTTTACAGAGTTAGGTAAGAGGTCAAAGGTGCCTACCTACATTCATGCACGTTTTAATATAATGCCATTGCTCGTTCATGTCACCCTTTCTAAAATACCATAGTCCACTTCATTACCGTACTTCGAGATCACGAGTTTTTGCAGCAGGCAGTATTTGAAAATGTAAATTTTATTAAGCCGAACCATGCCAAATTATTTACAAGTTCTATAATCTGTAAATAATGGTTTCGATTCGGTAAGAATCAAGCGCTGTGATGAGTTTTCTAAAAGTGCTTTGCCCAATGTAAGCATAATTATAATTCGATTTACGATTAAGAATACAACACAAAATCATTACCTAACAAAATGCTACTGGAAGTTTTGAAAGCGCTTCCAAGTAGTCGGTAGAAAGGCAGTGTCTCTTTAAAACGACCCCGTGTCAGGAGACCTCTGCTGATGATGTCCAGACATATGTCCATGGGCCTCTTTCCTCTCAACTTCTTCTTGCTGAGCTCATTGAAGCCTTTCTCTTGATCTCCATTCTTGGATGTCTTCCAATCGCCTCTCCCTCAACTCATCAAAAACCCAATTTATCTGGTTTGGCACTCCTCAGCGACTTCAGAAACGTGACTTCGCTTTCTCAAAGGTTTCCGCTTTTTCTTTCTCGTCTAGCGTTCGCGATCTAGTAGTGACCCTTTACAATTCTCTCACCTGACTCAAGCAGACAGTATATGAAATCTAAGGAGGGGCCAAGTACAATGACGAGTAGGACACCGAATTAAACTGATGTCAAAACTGTGCGATCTTATTGATGATGACCATCATCGTTCGTTCATTCAGTAAGGATTGAAACCAGTCCAGAGGTCATCCACTGATTCCCATGTCGAACACCGCACTGAAATAGAGAACAAGCGCTTCTAGAATCAATGCCCTTACAGCCACATTCGTATGGTCCCACATAATGCCCATTACGGGCCATTTTTCGCAGCCAGTGGCTTAAGATGAGCTAGCCTAGGGCCCAAAAAGTGGCTGCTTGGGTGGTTTCACAGCTATCCGATATCAATCTTTGTAAAATGTCCCTTCCAAAGCCGGAGTATAGCTTCATCAAGGCGTCACCGAAAATCCATTAAAGATTGAGTAACTAATGCATTTTAATATATTTAATTTACTATGTTTACTTTGTATGACGCAATATAAAAAATGGATTTTTGTGTTTTTGTCAGGTTGTCGCATTCAATATTCTTTCGACCATTTCTGCAGTAATTGCCTCGATCCTGATAACTGTGGCTGCGATATCTGTCGTTATTAGCTTGAATCAACGGGGCTATCGGTGGTTTTATAATGGGTCTGATGCAGACGGTTTGGCCGACGCCTACGTAAAGGTACGCTATCCATTTTGGAGTTTATGCCTCAGTGGAGATGAACTCATGGATTGAAACAGGCCTCAGTGCCGACATAGAAAGTTTGTAATCGTAATCGTAAACCCTAAGTCTCTTATTCGCTGCTTAAAAGAAAGCGCAAAGGTCAGATTATTCTCGAGCGCTGCGTCGTCTCAGAAGGACGTGTCCAAAGTGAAGAGCCAAGTCCGGTTGCCAGAAGACCGTGGATAGAAGGAGCTGCTAAGGCGGATTTTGTTAAGGACGAAAGAGATTGGAAGGTGGAGGATTGGATGGGCAGGGTAGGAATTGTTGAGGATATCAGACTTTATTTTCGAGTGGGAAACCTAATGGGTTATAAAAAGAGGAGTTGAGACTATGATGCTGGTTGAGCGGCGACTGTCACGAATTGCCCTTAGTAAGAAACCGGTAGGCCTGTATAGACATAGGCCTATAGGAACAGTACCATAGGATGTATTTAAGCTATAGACTGATATATATATATATATGTTGTTTGTAGCTAATGTAAGGACTTTAGATCTATGAATGTTGGTCTGCATAAGCGTACGCCTATATGATCTATAGCATAAGGTGTATATATTATCTTTAGCCTATTATATATAGATATATAGTTTGTTACGAATGTAGAGAACGTGGGTCTATAAATATAGAGCTAATACAGCGATGGTCGGCGATGGCCCCGTGGGTCCAAAGGGATGGGGTAGGTCAAGGTGAATCTCCGAAAGGAGTCATCTACGTTAGCAAAGACAGTCGGACCAAGAGAGTCAACAAAGTCAGTCGGGCTTGGACAGTCAACGACGACGGTCGAACTGAGAGTCGACAAGAAGAGCCGAAGGAAGACGGTCGACGAAAGTGTCGAACGGAAGAAGTCGATGAAGGGCCTCGGACGAATCCAGTCAACGGAACTGCAGGTCGCGGACGTACTCTACGACGGTGACGACGGAACTGGGTTCGGAACGAATAGGCCTACTACAAACGGACGTATGGTCGCAGACGTTTTTTCCTGGACGTCACGACGGAACTGGTCTCAGGCGTTTTCTACGGACGGACGTATGGTCGAAGTGGAACTGAGATCGACACTGACAGCGCCAACGGATGCTGTTGGACTTCCGCCAGGAAAGTCTGGTTTTCTTCGACGTTCTGGTGAAGGAACGGAGTCTTGGGCGTCAACCGATAACGTGGTCGGGAACGTACGGAACGGACGGACGTGGAACGACGGAAGAGAGTTGGATCGAGCTACGAATTGAACTCAACCGGTCGGTGAAGAGAATTCTTCTCTTGCAACGTCGCAGGTCTCGAACTAGCCGGAAACTGCCATCACGTCGACATGTTGGTTGTCGTGAGTCATTTGCAGAGTTTTTGGGGAGCCTGGGGATGGGATCGGCCATCGCTTTAGCGCATTAAAGATAGATTTAAAGACATGTTAGAAGCTTGAACGCTTTAAGATAAACATAGAGATAACATAACATAACATAATTCTTTATTGAAACCAAAATAACAAGTGACAGTACAACAATTGAAAGCAATTCAAGAAGGTCGCAAAGGTAGGCCCAGAAGGGAGGACTCCCGCTATTAGGGACACCTACTTTCTAATTCTTTTGACATGGCGAGAACCAACTTAAGGTTTAGATTTCAAGCTAGATTTAATAAGTATGAATTTAGGAATTAGAGCTAAGGACCGCCACCAACTGGGCAGTGAATAAACTGAAAGAACTAAGAGAGTGCGCTCATCAACGGGGCGGAGAAAAAATAATGTATAGTACAATGCTTAACTAAGAGGCAAGAGATAACATCAACGGCGTATTAAGCATGTATCGACATCATTCTCGATTCATTCATTCATTCATTAAGCATTTATATAGCGCCCCTTGAAGGGGGCTACTCAGAGGCGCTCCCGACTCCAGCACGAACGAACAAAGCAGTTTTTAAGGCAGTATAGAAATACTCAGATTGGATTTTAGGAAGGAGACGCAGCGCCAGAGGTAAGGCATTCCATACCGCTGGGCCAACCACCAGAAAGGCTCGATTTTGCATAGTTGCAGTACGAGCAAATGGGACCGCGAGTTCCCCCCTCTCTGCAGAACGAAGTAGTCGGCCGCGGGTCTCGCTGACAGGTTGGCAGAGGGACCTAAGATAGGTCGGAGCAAGACCCAACTGGCAGCGCCAGACCAAGGAGGCAATCGGATACTGGATGCGCAGAGCAACAGGTAACAAATGTAGGTCACAAAGCATGAAGTCAGACACGTGGTCAAACTTGGACAGCCGACCAATGAGTCGGGCAGCAGCACGCATGACGCGCTCAAGGCAGGCCAAGCGCACCGCAGGCAGGTCAATATAGAGAGAGGAGCAATAGTCTACCCGGGCTGTGATGAAGGCATGGACCAAGGTGGAAGTTACAGATGGAGAGAGAGCACGAGCAATGGTACGGAGCTGGCGCAGTTGATAAAAGTAGTCACGGGTTAAGCGACGAAGCTGCGGCAGGAAAGTAAGCTCCTGATCGAGTATGACGCCAAGGTCGCGCACAGTAGGGGAGAAGGAGAATGAGGGGAAATCAGCAGCGAGCGAGGCCAGGTCAAGCCCAGCCAATCGCTGCCGTGCACCCAACCAGATGAATTTAGTTTTAGAGGAATTCATTTTGAGGCGGTTGGAAGCCATCCAGGCCTCTAAGGCCCCTAAGAGCTCAGCCACGGACTGCAGTGCCAGGGGCGCATCAGATGGTTTACAGTGCAGGTATGCCTGGATGTCGTCAGCATAGAGTTGACCCTGGACCCCGTGTTCAGCTAGAAGTGAGGCCATACCGGAAGTATAGATGATATACAGGATGGGTCCCAGGACGGAGCCCTGAGGGAGACCAAACGGGGCGAGAACCCACCTAGACCTAGTATCGCCATGAGCCACTGTGAAGGTTCGCCTTGGAGGAAAGATCTAACCCACTCTAATAGGTTACCAGAGGTGTTGAGGTGTTGACGAAGCTGTCTTTTAAACCCTGTGAGGGACCCCACCTGCTGGAGCGGGAGAGGAAGAGCACTCCATATCTGTGGTCCTGTGACATTGATGGAGAACCTTCGTGTATTGGAGTGAGCAAAGGAGGGCCTATATTTGCTGGCACTTCTTGTGAAGTGGGAGTGAATGTCAGAGCCCATACGGTATAGCGTTTTAAATTTAGCGGGTAAAAGATCTCGTGTATATTTATACATAAAAACACCAATCTGATAATTCCTTATTTGACCAATTTTTAACATCCTGTACCTAGCGTAGATGGACCTGTATGGGAACCCCAAGGGGAATTACTGATAAAACGCATTGCTCTTTTCTGTAGAATCACCAATTTATGAAGTCTAGTGTCATAGGTAGATGCCCAGACTGCACTGCAGTAGGATAGATAGGGGTATATTAGAGTATAGTAGAGTTGAACACGTATAGAAGGAGGAAGTTTATTCGAGGCTCGATGGATTACCCCTAGGTTCTTTGCAATTTTCGTGGAAATGCATTTAATGTGCTGATCCCAGGTCAGGTGTTGGTCAACCATGACCCCTAAGCACTTGGTGCATTTAACCTGAGTAATAGGAATTATTAATTAGGAGCCTTAGAGAGTCATCAGGTGGCCCCACCTTTCTATGTGACTTAAATAGAATGAAGGAGGTCTTGTCTATGTTTAGGGATAGTTTGTTCGATATCAGCCATTCAGCTACTCGTCTTAGCTCGTTATTAATAGTAAGTACTAGATTAGTATAAGATTTGTCAGAGTGAAATACGTTGGAGATACATTGTACGATTGAACACTTTAGGTCAGACGTATAGAAGAGTTATATCTTGGAACACTTTAAGGCTCTACAGAAAGCTATGTGATATATTTGAACACTGTAATACTGCATATAGTCTATTGTCATAAGTTTGTACATATGTTGTTAAGCTTAAGTCGAGAAAAGACTATTATATTTGAATAATTACTAGTGTGTTTTCAATGGCCCGGCAGTGTCCATATCAAGGCATAACTCATCATTTCAGGTCAATCCTTGCAGCGACATTGGTGGAGAAACGGAGTATTTGCGGAATTCAGGATGTAAATTTTCCAGAGTCGAAGTGCAGCGTAGTATACGAATGGTCTGGATAACCTGAGATGAGTTGTGACTGTGAAGGAAGGAAGAGTGGGTCTGAGCATAATCGGGTAGAGCATGGTGGCTGGATGGTAAAAGGTTCACGAAATTACTTGGGCTCGAAGTATTGTAAAGTTGTAGGTTAGGTGTAGGACTTTGAAGCGAATTCGTTCAGAGATTTTCAGCCAAATGAGTGATTTAAGTACGGGAGTGATACGGTGATGCTTTATGTCTTGGTACAAGTTTATAAATGTTTGGCAAGTGAGATTTTGCGCGGAAGCTGGGGATGCAATTATCTATAGATGAGGTGATATCTGGCTCAAAGGTGATGCCATGATTACACACAGATTAGACGAGTCAGGATTGTGCTTGATCTTATCTGACAGGTTCAGATATATGCCTATACTAGCTTTAGCAATCATCAGAATTGTGAATATAAAGAGAACAGACCACAATATCCATCATTTATTGTTAGCGCGCCCCGTGGGTCTCCGAATAGTTAAATTATTTAACTTCAATGCTTCACTTCAGTTTTTGGTAACGACCTTACTAACTGAACCATGTTATTGCCGACATTATACATATAAAGTTGTAAAACGATGACCTAGGACTTAATTCAATTGCATAAAATAAGTTTTAAAGGCAAATGCGCAATCTGTAGCAATGGAATTTATGTGGTATTTTGTTTTGTCCTAACGACGGAACAGATGTGATGTACACGCTTTCCTACAATTTAGTCTAACTAAACAAAACAAAGCGGCCCAAATTATAGCATTTGTCACTGCACACGATAGAGGTGACTCACTTTTAACTTCAGCTGACGACAATAATCGTAATGGAATCAATGCTTGTTGCTATGGGAGTCTTAGAAGTCATCATTGCCATTTGGTCTTCCATCGTCTGCTGCCTCATTGGAGTTTGCTGTTGTTGTCGTGCATCTCCATCTCAGACGCAGGCAAGTATGATCCTCTTCAATAGACAACAGATTTCAATGCTCTCAGGAAGACTATACATCTGTCAGCCTATGCATTTATGCTGAGTAGGAGAGATATTATGGAAAATTACTCAGTCGTAAATAATGAAAAGTAAAATTGAATTAATCCAGCAAATAGGCCTAAGCAGCTAAATGATATCAGATTTAGCATTTTATTCCTAAATATAATCCTTTCGCCTACATTTAATATTAACGTGGCCCTATGCCTGGCAGTTATATTTAAACAATTTTACGGTTAATGTCGCTCTTTTAAGACCACAATATATAATAAACATAATAGGTTACGAAATGCGGTAATTATCGTATCATTTCATAAATTATGGTTATTTATAAAGCGTGGCTCATGGCATAGACTATTCAGAGGCGCTCCCAGCGTGACAGCCTCGAGGGGAAAGGAAGGTCTTCAGGCAGCGGAGAGAAGAGGGCGAGATCCAAAATAATATCTTTCAACGGAGTTAAAGGGGGCAGGAAGGGCGAAGGATGGCAAAAGCGCGATGCTGAGTCATCGAAGTCCTAGCCCGAGGGACAAGGAGATCAACGCGGTCTGCGGACCGAAGAGGGCGGGAAGAGATATCAGAGATAGGTTTACGCATTAGGTCACAGAGGTACTTAGGAGCTTTTCCCTGCTGAATCTTAAGAGACCAGGAGAAGGACCTTATAGTGGATGTGGGTAGCAACAGAAAGCCAGTGAAGTACGGTACATCAGTCATGACGGTAGTTATATGGGAGAAGCAAGGGAAACGGGCAATGAGCCTGGCATCCGAGTTCAGAACACACTGTAGGGACGAAAGGCGCGCCTTAGGGAGCTCAGCAAGCAATGAATTACAATAGTCAAAGCGGCAGCAAATGCAGGCATGGACCATAGTAGTAAACACAGTAGGAGGAACTGAGCTCCTGACGACCCTCGAACGCCTCAGGTGATAGAAACAGGAGCGTGTAAGGTGCGAGAGGTGTTCAGAAAACGAGAGAGTACTATCAAGTGTGACGCCTAGGTGCCGGACACTGGATGATAACGAAAAATCAAGGTATAAGGACGACAGAAGTGAGATATCAAGTTTAGATAACTGCTGGTTAGTGTCAAACCAGATCAGTTGGGTCTTAGAAGAGTTGAGGTTAAGTCGACTTGATAACATCCAAGAGAGGTGATCATGTAACAGGGAATCAATGGATCCAACGCGGATATATATATATATATATATATATATATATATATATTGTCACGTAGTGAAGAAGTCTATAATGTACTAATGTACTAAAACTTGAGATAGTATTTTGATATATTGTAAGTCTTATAGAATCATGACATGATTACATGCACTAACAGCCGATGATCTTAAGCGCTGAGCAACAGGCAGCGTTGATGTCCAATCCGATGTTTATGTCTAATCAACAACAACAAATGGTTCAGTACAGTAAAGAACAACCAAATGCTCCACCGTATTCTCAACAATCGTATGCTTCCAACAACTTTATGTCAGGTTAGTACAAGAAAATTGGAATTTCAAGTTAGGTCTAGCCTATTTCATGATCCCATAGTCCAGTGGTTTTGCCAACCTTTATTAGAGCACGGCACCCCAACTAACGCAATGGCAGGTCAACGAAACCTTGGCCTCAATTTTATATATTTTTCTCGGACTTAGTTCTTTATTTTATTGACGAGCAACGTTTGTTGTATTCAACCAACATTTCCACACTCCCTTAAGTTAAAAAGAACAATTACAGGCCTATGTCAGTAGTGATAATCATAATTTTTCACATTATTTGACAGAAAACAGCTGCACAAATATATTTTTTTAGAGTTTATTTAAACCCACAAAACAGCAAATCATCAAATCAACAAAACAAACAGAAATAGGTAAACAAAGAGCTTGGTGATAATAGCAATTAAATTAGGTAACGCAACAGTAGTAAAACAGAACAAAACCTAATAAGTGAACTCACTGCAAGCTGCAGATAGGAACGAGGTTCCAAACAAGGAGTGAAGAAAATGAGTCCTGTTCAGAAAGACTGATGAGGAGAAGAAGCAGGATCTGCTTATCGAGTAATCCCCATGAATATATACTTGAGTAAAAAAGAAACGGGAACTAATGACATAGCTGCAAAAGTAGATAATAATTAGAGAAGACGGGGTAATGTAACCGCAGATAATTAGGGTTAGTTGCTAAATAAGGATCAGGGTACGGATATAGTATACAGGATTATGGTTAGAAGCATATATTATAAATATTGACTAATCATTGCTGACTTATAGGAGAACTTAAAGGAGGCGAGGGAAGGTGCGGCGCGTATGCTAGGGTCAATGGAGTTCCAAATCTTGGGACCCATTACTCGAGCTGAGTAAGAACGGGCCGAGAGTCTAGACAAGACAGAACGGTAATCGTGGGACCTGCGGGTTTCGTAGTGATGAAGGGCAGAGTTGGTCATGAAAAATTGACTGAACATAGGAGGGAGAAGACCTTGATGATGTCTAAACATTAGAATAGCCAGTTGGTATTGTTAGATGTTGTAAATGGAGAGGAAATTAAGAGATTTAAATAATGGAGAGCTGTGGGCAAGATGATTGAACACATGACAATTCTGACGAGCCTCTTTTGGAGCAGAAGTAAAGGTTTGAGACGGTTTTTAGAAACGCCTGCCCAGAGAGTAGCGCAGTATGTTAAATAAGGTAAAACAAAGGCATTGTATAAGCTACGAAGTATCCGGGTAGGGAGCTTCCATCTGAGGGTGCCGATAATACCTACCATTTTAGATACTTTATTGGTATTCAGCTGGATATGATCGTGCCAGGTCATGTGCTCATCAAGAATGACACCCAGAAATTTAGTACTAGAGACCCGCCTGAGCTCAATAGACTTTAGGAATAGAGAAGGAACAGAAGAATTTGCAACAATAGTTCTAGGACTACTAAATAAAACATAGCAGGATTTTTAATATTGAGCATGAGAAAGTTAGCATGAAACCAGTCGGAAAGTTCGTTAAGCTCAAGTGCCATATTTTGGAAGAGAGGAATAGGTTGGATAGAAGAGAGAGAAGGGCAGTAGTGTCGTCTGCAAAAAGAATGAAAGTAAGGACCTTGGAACAGTGAGAGACATCGATGATATGGATGAGAAATAGTATGGGGCCAAGAATGGATCCCTGAGGAACTCCAGAGTGGATGGGAAGAAGGTCAGAGGTCGATCCTGCATGAGAGACATATTGGAATATGTCGGATATAGAGGATTTGAACCAGTTGAAGGGTAGGTCACGAATGCCATAGTGATGTAATTTGTCCAGGAGAACGCCACGATGGATTGAATCAAAAGCCTTTGAGAGATCGAGGAAAGCGCCTAGGGTTAGTTTATGCATGGTTATCCATTGATTCGGAAATGCTATCAATCGCCTCAGTGACAGCCAGTGGAGTGGTTCTTTCTAAAACCATGTTGGTTACTAAATAGGATATGATTCCGGTCTAAAAACTCATGCAGACGCCTGTGAACAATCTTTTCAAGTATCTTAGAGAAGCTAGTTAATAGGTCGATAATATTGTTCATATCCTGGGAGCTTCCCGCTTTGAATATGAGAATGACCTTGGCAACTTTCATTAGATCAGGGACAACACCTTGACTGAGAGATTGGTTGATCAGATGGGTCAGGGGTAGGGCAAGATGAGTGGCATAACGTCTAAGGAGTTGAGCAGAGAAGTCGCAGCCATCAATGGGGTTGGTGACTTTTAGGTCGGAAAAAGTGTTAAGTATTTCATCTTCATAGGTAGGGGCTAGAAAGAAAGAATTATTAGGAGTAGGCTTAATTAGATACTCTGTATAGTTACTATAAGACTACGCGGAATACCATTAGCAATGTAAGAGATCTTATAGCAGCAAAAGACTTGTTGAACTCGTTAGCAATAAGAACAGGGTCAAGGGTTGGCAGGTTATTCATAAGCAGAGGGACATCAGTCGGAGCAGTGGAGGAGTGACCCATAGCTTGCTTAATTATTTTCCAAGTTTTACGAAGATTATTGTTATGGAGTTCAAACATTTGAGCATAATAGAGTCTTTCACTATTTCACAGTAGGAGGATAAGCTTGTTTTTAGATTATGTTTTATAATTGTTTAAGGCTTCTTGAGTGTTACATTTGAGATAAATTTCATTAAGCTTATTTTTAGTTTTACAAGATTTTAAAAGGGCATCGGTTATCCAAGGTCTACGCTTGGTTTTAAAAATCCTGGTTCGTCGGGTAACAAGAGGGAAACAGGTGTTATACATTTCTGTTAGTTTACCATTTATAGAGGAGAGTATAGCGTTCGGGCAATAGGTCTGCAGGACGTCCGACCAGTGTTCACTATTGCCGATTAAGCACATTTTGGAAATTTAAATGCGCAGAGTCTCATTAGTGGGGCGGGTGGTGGTAAACCTGGGTTTGGATTTGTTTCCAGCCGAAAACTGCCAATCCAAAATCACAAATACTGGGAAGTGATCACTAATATCAACCTGTACAATACCAGAAAGTTCCCTAGGGGATAGTACATTGCTAAAAATGTTGTCAATAAGAGTTGCCGAATGTAGGGTGAGTCTGGTGGGACGAGTAATGAGTTGGTGAAAGAAGGAGGGGGACATAGTATTCAGAAATAGACAAGTGGAAATGAGAATCGGCATTCAATAGATCAATATTGTAATCACCACTCAGATAGCATGGCTTATGAAGGGTGGTCAAATGCTGGAGTAGGTAGTCAAGGTCAGTAGACCTATTAAACAAGTTGAGATCGGAATTAGGAAGACGATAGATAACGCCAACAATAATATCTTTATGATCAGACAAGATAATCTTAACAAAACGGAATTCTACAGGGCTGGTAGGGCAAAACTTAAGCTCAAGAATTTGGGCGGAAAACTGTTGATCAATGAATAGGGCAAGACCTCCACCATGGCCAAGAGGGCGTGATTTGGTAAAAGTATTATAGCCTGGGTGGTTCTGCCATTCTGCCATCAGTGGCTGCCACGGCACTCCTAGAACAGGTTCACAACACTCTTGGGTGCTGCGGCACCCAGGTAGGGTAGCACTGTCCTAGTCAAGAAATTAACTGTCAGATTCTTCATTTCTTACCCTTGTCTTAACATCATGCATACAGAGGCAGAGTTTTGTTTGCTCTTTAGCTGCAAATGTTGAAGGAACCTACACTGGTCTGATTTCTGGTACTAGACGTAATCTTCCGTATTCAAATATGGACGCATCAGCCTGCAACACGACTTCGACCTACGAAGAACTGCACGACTATTTAGAACTTGAATAAACTTTGAAGTTCTAGTTTGTTAATCCGGAAAACTGAGACCTGTTATTTTCCTTTTTAACTGTATGTTGAAACATTTGCATTATGATTACTTAACTATTGGAACAAATTATTTACCTTCGTGTAGGGTGACCACACGTCCCGGATTGTCCGGGACAGTCCCGGAATTTGAAAAAATGTCCCGCGTCCCGGACACGTCCTTTCCGGGACAATGAAACGTCCAGGAATGAATTTTTCTATTATTAAATACATGGAATTTGCGATTTTAATTTTTAAAATAATTAGTAAAAAAGGAACATCAACAAATACGCAGCGCCGCACAAAATTTACAATTCCTCGGCACAATGTAATCTTGAGTATGGCTAACTATGGGTCTACATTCTGCAGTAGACGCAGATATGGGCAGCTGCATGGGGCCTATTCTGAAAACAGGAACTGACAATTTACCATTTTCTTTGGAAGATAGTCGCATTTATCATGAGCACACCCGCTTCAAAAATGCTGCAGTTGAACGAGTGTATAGTTTGATGGAATGATTCTGGTCCGATATAAGAAACAGATGCTCAACTGAGCTTATTAAAGCAGAACTTCAGATGAAGATGAACTTCGATACGTATTGCCAAACATTTCATAAGTTTGTTAAAGGCAACAAGGAGTTGTTGCGTTGTGTAGGAAATGACAAAAAATATACGTTTCCACACTAGTCTGCATTGCTTAGCTTACGTATGGCCTACTTTACCTTTCTGCTTATCACTCAGTGATGTCGATGTCAAGTCTTCTGAACATTTTCGTTTTGAATGTGTAAATCGTAACCATGCCAAAAATAACAGTAGTGTACAGTACATGATTGAGACATATATCAGTCACTTTATCAAATCTTTACTATCTAGGTTTGAATATTTATTAATTTTAAGCAATATTGATTTGAGTTTGAGCAATAAATTAACCAATTTGTATATTTTTTTACTCGTTTTCTATCTAATTAAATCAAATAAAAATAAAATCATA
Source organism: Allolobophora icterica (assembly GCA_963556255.1). NCBI lineage: Eukaryota > Metazoa > Annelida > Clitellata > Crassiclitellata > Lumbricidae > Allolobophora > Allolobophora icterica. The sequence continues at coordinate 16,870,011 of OY744616.1, forward strand.
GGCGTAGCTAAATGGAGGCAAGAGGAGGCATTTGCCTCCTCTTGGTTTTGTGGATTTAAACATTTTCCATGGGTTATAGCCCTGCGTCGTCAGTACACCCCAGCAGAGGTGGATTTTGCCTGCTCTTGATTTGTGCCCCCGAGAAGAAATCTTCGAATGTGTTAATGACTAAAAAAAAGGTCATGAACTTTTTCGTGACGAAATTTTTAAATTCTCAGAGAGAAATTCAGAAATTCTCTGAAGTTTTTGCGACCCCCCTTCGGACGCAGAAAAATTTCCCCCTCACATCAGAAACAAGATGGCCGCCACTGCATAAAAGTTTTGACAAGCAGCAGTTACCTCCTCTTGAATTTAAGTCTGGCTACGCCCCTGAATTAAATGCTTCATTCTGGTCTAAAATCTTACAAATATATTTCAGTTGAGGCATTGCGTAGGTGTATGTAGGCCCCTGTGGCGCTCTCAGTGGCATAGGCGCCGACTTTTACTTTTGTCTCTGGGTGCATGGGTCCTCCCTCCCAGTGATGGGCACTAAGCTATTTTTTTTAGTTAAACTAAAACTATTTTCCAACTAAAAAATAGTTTAACTAAAGTTGGCAACTGATTTTGGAAATTATTTAACTAAACTAAAAAAAGTAGTTAAACTTTTTCCAACTTTCTTCTAACTTTTTACGACAAACATTTTCACAATAAAAGACGTTAAGTGAACTGTAATAATGCAAAGCGTCGATGACAATTTCACCTTCAAACTATGCAATGTGTACTGTTCTGGCATACAGTTACATGTGTACTGTAAGTAGTGTATGAATTTGAAAACACAGGCTGTTAATGCTAAAACCATGCAGTGTTAAAATGTTTTTTGCTGACAGTGTTCAATGTTCACTGTGGCAAAATAGTTGCATATTGCTGATTTTTTAAGTTAAACTTTTTAGTTAGCAACTAAAATTTTTTAGTTAAACTATGGTTTTAACTTTTAACTAAATTTTTTTAGTTAAACTTGTTCCATAACTAAATTTTTTTAGTTAAACTAAAAGTTAGGAACTTTTTAGTTAACTATCGCCCATCACTGCTCCCTCCCTTCCCCTTCCCCTCCTCCTATCGTCCACTTCACTTCCCCTTAGGTAGGTGATTTTTGGCAAATTTTCGGAGAAAGAAAATTGTTTTCTTGTCAAGGGTTACGAGGTTAGAAAAAGTATTGGAAACTCACATGACGGTGACTGACATAGTTGTGTGCAACCCTACTGCTTATATGTTCCGAAATTCGGACGTTCCAGTGTTATTATTTATTTATTATTTTAAATAATAAATAAATAAATAATTTTTATGTACGGACTGTGACTGTGAGATCATGCAATCTTGGGTAGGCTATTTGGGTTGTAGTACTTTTTAGGCAGTGGCGCAACGACTTAGCCGCGGGCCCTTGGACATTCTAAGCTTGGAGGCCTTTACCCATTAAAGAGTGAAAATAATGAGATAGCTTTTTAAAACTGCAGTTATGTAAGAAAAAGAGTACGTTATCAAAAATAATCCATAGTTCAAGTTACAACAATAATTCAAGGCAAAACAGGAATACAACAAAAATGTATTGGTCAATTTGACCTATTGCTTATAGAATAGCTACATGGTACATGCATAGCTCGTGTACACTAACATTGTAGAATGTAGATAATAGAATTACATAACGAATGAAGAATCATGAACAAAGTACTACATCATGCACACTGCACAGTACAATAGTCAGCAGGTTAGTTGGTTACCCTGATAAATAGTCAACTGAGATTAATAATTCCAGTTAAATTTTCTTGAATTATAAAATAATAATAAAACGAAATGTATTGGTCTGCCACCTATACTCCCTACACTATAATGTAATGTAAACTGTAGTCTGTAGTTCTTCAGAGAATTTCTTCATGGATTTGGCTATTCTAGCTTTACTGTTTGCAAATGTGTCTTTCAAGTCATCAATATTCAATTCTTTTGCACATTAATTTTCGATCGCAAGACGAGCGAGACCGTCAAGCCTATCCTGTGAGATACCCTAGTGGATTTAAGATACGACTTTATGAAATTCAAGTTGGAGAAGGAGCGCTTCGCACTGGGAGAATTGCAAGCTGATGCTTACCCAGCAATTAACACGGGCAAAGCAGTCCATTCCGGGATAGATAACTTGATGTAAAAGCTCAATATGCTAGAACTATGCAGATGTTTCATGGGATTCATTCATGGCTGATGATGATAAAATTCAAATCTGAAATAAAAAAATTTATTTACTCTCTGTCAGACTCTGTGTATATTAACTGTGTATAGGCCTACAGATAATAAAGTGCATTGCTCCTGAAACTGATGCTTACCCAGCAATTAACAATATTAATGAACATAGGCCCTGGCCTATCAGTCGCAGTCAGTGTGAACCCATTGCGTTTGTGTCGATGGGAACTTGCAATAAACACAGACGCCATGGGTTCACACGGCATCAGGATAGTTATGCAATTGATTATAGATCAGTCAACAGATAATAATGAAGGCTGCCACAGCTTAATAGATGTTAGTATAAAGTACACAAATGTCATGTAAGAACAGTATCAGTGGCTGAAATAGTTAATAAATGTTTTTATAGAGCATTCGGGAGATAAAGGTAATAAAGATTTATGTGTCCGTGGCCGTAGATTATGAGGGATGTTGCGATCAGTTTAAAATTAAGGTCGCAGAATGTGGCCAGGATCTGTTTTAGCTGCCTTGAAGAACCTACCTTGCCAATTCAGCTGCACTTAGAATGGATGGAGATAGCAAGCAGGTACGGTGCATTTTTTCTCAGGAAAGTGTAGTTGTTCTACCCTCTCCCTGTCCCCATTTGGGTATAGCCACATCAGGCTGGGAAAGCGTAGGCCTACATCAGAGAAGCTACGATGTTAGTAGCTCATGCTATTTCTTGCAAAATCTTAGGTGGAAAGCCATGGATCGGAGGACTCGGAGCGCATGGAGTGATGATTAAGAGGTTGATAGGACCTTGTCAAGATGAATATTCATTCTAAAGTCGGAGCAGATTGTGGCGTCGAGGATCTGCAGAGAAAAGACAAGGATTGCCCCCGGAATGATTGGGGGATACGGCGGTATATTTCCCTCTAGCAGAAAGTTTTATAGAAACTATTATATTATTATATTTCGACCACTTAAAATTTATTACTAAACGCTAGTTGATGCCGATTTTTCACAATACGTAATATGTTACAGGTAATCGTTATGAAAAGACGAAAAATCATGAAAAACTTAGTTAACGGGTGATCGTATTGAAACAAATTGAAAAAAACAATATTTAAATTTACACAAATACACGTCTGCTGCTAAGTCTGATTTAAGTTATGAAATTCGCTGGTTGTCGCTTCCTTTGCATCATGTAGCTAAAAAGCATACTCACATTGTATTGTATTGTATTTACGAATTTATAAAGCGCCTCTCGCAGTACAATTTAATAAGCGGCGCTCCCAGTACGAACTGGATACGCGCAGTGAGCGTAGGGCAGTGTAAGTGCTCAGACATTAAAGTCGAGATATGAGAGCTGCGTGGAGCCAAACCAACGGATTCGCGTCGACAGTTGAGAAAAAGGTAACATACGTAGAGTGTCTGGACCGTGTTGCACCGATAGGATGAAGCGACGATGGATCATAGCGTTCGCATCACACGATGATACTTCCGCCAGTCAGTCGCTCATTGGTAGATGACGCACGTCCGGCTAATCGTCGAGGCGCCAGGTGTACGTAGAATAGACATTCGTCGTCTGTCGGTCGCCACCAATGACTAACGGTTGAGGCTACTGCAACGACCAGCTTCGATCGTACTCCGCCGACACGAAAATACCCTGCTGATGGAGTAGAAAAGTAAGTAAAGAAGTAAGTAAGTATATAATTAGTGATGGCGCAATGTATTGGCCTAAGCTATGTTTCCACTTGAAAGTAGCATTAGGCGTATTTATCAGATGTTAAATCACACGATGTAAACGATATTTTCACGAACAGACCTAACGCCCAACTGTTCAAAGCGGACTGGCAGGGTAATATAACCAGTTGCAAGGGTCATGGAAACGCCCAACTGTTCAATGCGGGCTGGCAGGGTAATATTACCAGTTTCAAGGGTCATGAATATATCTGCTGCGAGTGAATCCTAATTCTTTATAACTCACTCTACGGAATCGAAGTTTAATGCGTGCTTTATTGTTGTGTTGTCGCTTTCATATACGTAGTAATTTCTGCGTTGCATAGGTTGAGATCTAAAGGTACATGTTTTATTATACATTGTTTTTATATGCATCCGGCGATTTAAGTGCTGTACGTCATTATGTTTTTTCCTATTAATAATTCAGCCTATATTCGTTATTTGATACTACATTGATTACATGAAACAGAATTTTCGGGAGTTATGCCTACCTTGAATATAGCCTGCCACATTGCCATTAACATACTTTACAATTCAATTAGGCCTACCATTGCTGAGTTGAAGATAGGCTACTGAATTACTAAACAGCGATTTTTTGGCAAAATTGATTGCAATAGTTTATTTAGTTACTTATCGTTCGGGAACTATTTCTTGCATCTTGGAATTCCGTAAATAGAAAGTTATTCGGCTTCAATAGTTGAAAATCTGCGAAACACTTCGTCGGAGGCATTAGTTGATTAGACTTACATCACATAGTTAAAACACGAAAGATAAGTTATGGTGCCATTGTGGTGAAAATTCGGCTGAGATCCGAACTCGTCATCCTTTCCAGTTTAAAATCTAAGTCCATTGTCAATATAAATTTACAAAAATTTCACATTACAATGCTCTGGAGATTGGTTTCGTAACACTTAGTCAGATACGATATTGCACTATATGCTTTTCTTTGCTTTCTGGAATAATACTCACTACACCCTAAACTTTCTTATAATGAACGTGTCTTGAGGCACTGCCAACATTAATCCAGTCACTGAATTTTCCGACGAATCAACTTCCAATTTACGAGTGATTTCAGTAACAGTTACTCACTACACCATAAACTTTCTTGTAATGAACGTGTCTTGAGGCGCTGCCAACATTAATCCAGTCACTGAATTTTCCGACGAATCAACTTCCAATTTATGAGTGATTTCAGTAACAGTTATGTTCCATTTAGAGAGTATCTAGATGTAGAAATAATCAGCATAGATGAGTGTAGTTATTACGAAGACTCAGTATCCTTAAAATTTTCTGAAAGGTTAGCTAGAAAGAAGCTTGCATATTTTGACTTTACATAATACTCGTCAAGCTTTTGGAAGTTGACCTGCCAAATGGGATAATGGTCACTTAACTACAATTCCACTTCGAAACTATCGTCGATTGATTCTTACGATCAAAGAAAAAGCAGACAGTTAATGCAAAACCAAATATGTGCACGTTTATCTCCAAAACATTATTTATGTTCCTTTTGCAGTTTATTATTTCAGTTTCACGGTGAAAACAATGAATCTAAATGGAATGCAAGTGATTGTCCTGTCCCAACCAGGACCACAGAATGAACAACTGACTTGCAGAAGCATGAAACCTCGACTGGCTAAACAGCTGATTGGACTTGGAGTGGTGCATATTCTAAATGGGGTGTTCTGCATCATCTTCCAAAGTATCAGCATGGAGAAGTTTGTGAATAAGGTCTATCCATATGGCAGTCTTGTAATGGTTGGACATGGATTTTGGAGTGGTTTCCTGGTTAGTATTAGGAATTGTTAGCGTACTTGCAATTTAATATGACAGTTATTCGGATTATCTAGACAAGCTGGCCGTGGTTTATATAGACCTAGTGGTTTTTATGACAGAACATCTACAACCAAATGCATAACCATATCAAAACTAAAAGGTGTGCTATGATTTATTCTTCGTACGCAGGAGTTGTTCCATTATTCTCGTATGTTTTGAACTCTGCTGTGACCGTGATATTTCTCGATACAGCCATAGACTTCATGTGTTTATGGATGGTGTGTAGTTGCATGGGATTGAAAAATGAGAGGCAACCTTTGTATTGTATTGTATTGTATTGTATTGTATTAGGACATTATTAGGACATTTACAAGGCGCTTCTAGCGGGAGAGACATTCAGAAGCGCTCACAGTACGAAAGTCCCCGAGAGAAGAAAACGTTTTAAGAACGTCAAAAGTAGACAAAAAAATCTGGTTTGAAAACGGGGCTCACAGAGGTCCCTTGGGCCCATGGGCCCTCATCACAGATCGGTTTTCGGGTCCAGTGTTGCGACAAAAACGTTCTAGCTCTTCCATATCCAACCACCTCATTGAAGGCCCCTTCGATCGTCTCCGCCGTTGTAGACATCTTGTGCCTTTCGAAACTCGTCGAAGGGAAACGACTGGATGTAGCCACAGAGTCACAGTTGCATATTTTCGAATGGACGAGCAAGAATACTGGTACAACACATATTTTTGTACAACAAAATGTAACCATTTTTTGCGATGACGAAACATCGAATGCAATTCCACACAAAGAGAGCTTTTAACGTACATATCTCGTGTCACGACCCCAGCGCTCTCTTGCGTAAGAAGGCCTTGATCTTACAATTCGGTGCCAAGTAAGGTTATATATATTATTATAAAAATTACAACTACAGAAATTCTACAGAATGAAAATCGTGAGGCACATTCGGCGATATCACTTGATCAACATGATGTAGACATCAATTCATTCATTTTCATTCATTCATTTTGAAAATTTAATATAGCGCCTCCTCAAGTTACCTACTCAGTAGCGCTCACAGCCCAACCACGGCAATATAAACTGGACTTCCACGAAGAAGAAATTCTAGATTCGCGAGAAACAATCAGAAGTTCTAGACCGCGTAGAAAGTGTTGGATCTTGCCAAGTATGGGACGAAATGTTTTTCGACGAGAAGAACCTCTATCGCACGGTAGGTATCTCGTTGTTTCCGAGACTCGAAGTGAAAAGAGAATATCCACACGTGCATGCGAAGCAGATTTGCGGCTGTATGGCCAGAATACAACAGGACCAATCCGTCGATATAGCCATCCACGAAAAAGAAGTTCTAGATTCCGCTATCGCTCGAAGTGGCCATCCATGAAGAGTTGGCATTCGAGGTAGCTTCTTCTTCGTGGATGGCTATATCGAATGCCAACGGAAACTAGAACTTCTTCTTCGTGGATGGAACATCCAATCTTGAACTTCTTCGTGGATGGTGGTATCGAAAACGCCAACGTAATCTTCGTGGTTGGCAACATCGAACGTCAACTTCTTCTTCGCGGATGGCGACATCGAATCTAGAACTTCATCTTCTTCGTGATTGGTGGTAGCGAACGCCAACTTCTTCTTCGTGGATGTCTGCATCGAACGCCGCCAACTTCTTCTTTGCGGATGGCTGCATCGAACCCCGCCAACGTCTTCTTCTCTGTGATGGTTACATCGAACGCCAAGAGAATATAGAACTTCTTCTTCTTTGTGGATGGTAGCATTGATTCGCCAACTTCTTCGTAGATGGCTATATCGAACACCAACTTCTTTCTCCTCATCGGTCTCGCGTTCCCTAAGGTCATTTCCGTTTCCCCTGGGCTTGTGTGCTGAGCGCATCTCTGAATGGTAATTTTGCCATATACGCTTTATAAATTCCTAGATACAATACAATACAATACAAAATGTCGATTGCTTACTAAACTCAGTGAACTGCAGCTCCGCTAACTTAACGGTTTAGCGAAATGAGTAAATATGTTTATGCCGAATGTGTCAATGTCGATTTTAACCCCTTCCATGGTAAATTCAGTCCTTAATGATCAAATTACCCTTCACGAGTCAAATATACCATAGATAAGACATTATGCTGTAAATCATTGGCAGCCACTACCTCTGTAAAGCGCCTTTGATAATTACACTGCTACTGACTTGCACTGCATGTATTGTTTTCATCTATAAATTACATTGCATTTGCATTAAATTGCATTGTTACGTTTTAATCTTAAACACACTTAGGGAATGTATCCCCGTGTGCATCTTAAGTTTATAACGTAGACTTGAACTTCTGAAAATCGACATTATCCCATACTGACTTAACCAAAACAGTACAAACAATATCAAATAAGAACTCTAAGACAATAGTGAAACTTCGATTATTTTGTTATTTCTTCTGCAGTTTCTGATAACTGGAATAATGGGAATCACAGCAGGAATTCGTAAAAGCAACTGCCAGGTAAAAGCACGTTTCTTTCGGAGTATTGAAACTGCGGTGAGATATAGCTGCACTCACTTGTATGTATTATCTATATTTAGATAATTTATAGAATTCTAGCTGGCATGTTTCTAGGCCTACATATAAGCAGTATTGATAATCATCATATAAATCTGTGACCGCTGTCAAGGTAAATTTAGTAAAGTAGATAGATTAATTGGCAGAGCATCCGCCTTTAAACGAAGTTAGTTTTAATGCGATCCTTAGATCCATCAGGTCGTCGGTGGTCGCTTGAGACGCTGGATGCAGTGCGTCTGATTTGAAAATCGTATTCATGTTGAAAATCGATCGCGCTGGATCGAATAGGCGAGCGATATGCGGTCGACCTCGGGAGCTCTTGTGTATTGTGTATTTTGTGTATCGTATTCGTAATTTTTCGTATCGGCGTATCGCTGGATACAGTACTCATCTAGTAAGCCTATCTCACTTCAGTTCCGTTATCTGAGCAGGTCTCTTGAAGAGGCGCTGCATAAATTCTCAGAAAGAATGAATGAATGAACATTCATTAGAAACCTACCATTGACGTAAGATGACGTGTGACGGCTGATTTCACAACTTTGGTTGAGCCTTCCGTATATGTTGAACGTTCATTTTTTGCTTGACCTTTCAGCCGGCAATCCATTCGAATTTCTTCGGCGTGCTTTCTGCAGGACTTGCAGTAAATTTTATTCCCAGTCCGACGGTTTCTATTTCGACTACATTGAAATCGAACGAGTCGCCTAATTTCCATGACAGATACGTGCTCAACTGTACATTATTATTCGACTTGCTCATCTTCGCCGCCATTGTTATTTAAAATAATTTCCGAAATTGGTGATGTTATGGATGATGTCACGCGGTGTGTTGTTATAGCAAATCATATTGTACGAAATTGGAGTGATCAGTCAGCAGTAATTAGGGCAGGTCACGGCACGCATTCACCGCTGCCGCAAGCAAGTAAATTACAGTAGTCTCAATTAGGTAAATAAAATAATGGTCTGGCTCCAGATTCGTCTATCGTCTTGGAGTCTAACTCAAACTCAGCGAGCGACGACCGACTGTCACCGACGGTCAGAAGCCTTCGGCTAGGCGAGCGGTAAATCGCTCGCCGGTATCTTTGCTAGGCGAGCGACCAAGGAGAGCGATCGATCGCTCGCCTTAAATCAGACGCTCTGGCTGGATGATGAATTTTTATAAATTCTTATCCGTTTCGACCGAATAAGTCAAATTAATAAACCAAGAACTCTGGAATTTACGGTTACCCGTTTACCCGGTTAACCCGACCACTTTTAAACCAGAAACCTACGCATGACTGGAAACCCATTTAGCTTTCTCTTCTACTCTTTTTATGCCACTTATTATTTTGACAGCCAGATGCTTATCATCTGATTTGTGTTTCTAACGAGATGTATTCAATGACATATGTACACGGCCATCGATGAATTTAACTAAGTAAATGGGGTTCCCTTTTTGGCGGGACCTTGGTCCCTTTAGGACTTCCCATTGACCCACTCTTAGCGTTATATAGCCTTCTAATACTGGTTATTCCTGTAATATTTTAAACCTTTTCATTACCAAAATGGCTATTTAATTATGTTCTCGTTCATGTTATTTGTGTGTGGTTCAATAAAAAGCTATTGATTGATTGATTGATTGAAAATAATCACTTTTCGGCCGTTCAGAAAGCTAAAATGACTGATGCAGGGCATACAGATCACTGGAAATTCGACAGAACGCATTGCACACATTTCGCAATACGTATAATATGCTTACACTGTTAATAGCACGACGTAGTAAAAACAATATCGATAGCGCTCGTAACGTTCGCAAGATATCGCCGAGTCCATGGCCGCCACTACCCGTGTATCGTTCCCTTCGCTCTTTCTATTCTCTGCTTTATGTTGTAATGTATTGCAATGTAACCAGTATCTATGTGGCGATGAAATATTACGGATACTAGTTACATTGCAATACATTACAACTTGGGCGACACAGTTGGTGTTCGATCGGGGCTGGCACAAGCAAAACTTTGGCATATCGACAGTCCGACAAGCATCAAATTACAATAGTCGAGGTGCGTCACAGTGGATGTCTGAACGGACGAGAGTCACTATGACATGAACTTCAGATTGAGTGAAATGACCCTTATCTGAAAGAGTTGATAGTAAATGAACCTGCAAAAGGAGTTCAGTTCCTCAGCCATGGCCAACTTATTTCATTTAGTGAATTTCGACAGCGCCTCTTTTAGAAATCTCTTTAGAATATCAGTTCTGTTTCACCAAAATACGACAATATTCAGGTATGATTTAGGTACAATAGTAGTTGATAGAAGTGAGAAAATGACCACTTTAACTATACTTCATTGATCCTTGAAAGCGCTTGATGTGAGCCCTACCAAGCGTCTGCGCATTCATTGTCATTAAAATGTAGTTACTATCAGGGCTGTAGTCGAGGGTATACGCGGGTATACAGCGTATACTCACCTCTAGCGAAATTTGAGAGCGTATACTCAGCGGTCTAGACGAGGGTATACGCGGGTATACAGCGTATACTTACCTCTGTAGAGACCTGAGTAATGAAATTTGGAGGAAAAAGAGAGGTTTTGACAGGTTTTTAGAGGTTTTTAGGGCGAATGACTAAAAAAAGGTCATCAACTTTTTCAGAGACGAAATCGTAAAAAGTCAGAAAATTTGAAGGGAATTTGTGAAAAGTCTGAAATTTTTCTTAGACGAATTCCTAAAAACAGGTCTTCAAATTTTTTTACGCCGCTGGTCACCGGTAGCGTATACTCACCTCAAATTTTACCACTACAGCCCTGGTTACTATACCGTGTACCCACGCTTTCAGAGTAGTGGTAACGGGAGTCACGCAGACAGCAATATAAAATCTAACTATGGGGTCAAGTACTCAGACCGAATTAAACTGATGTCCAAACCATGCGATCTTATCCGATGGTCACTGTCATCATTCGTTCATTCAGCAAAGTTTCAAGCAAGTCCAGAGGTCATCCACTGATTCCCACGGAAGTTCTAATACGCATAATTAAAATATCATATCGACTAACCATATCGAACACCGCACTGCAATAGAGGAGAACAAGCACTGTGACTATTCTGGAATTAATGCCCTCACAGCCACATTCGTATGGTCCACGTTATGCCCATAGTGGGCCATTATTCGCCGCCATTGGCTCAAGATAAGCTAGCCCAAGGCCCAAAAGTGGCTGTTTGGGTGGTATCACGGTTATCCGAAATCAGTCTCAGCAGAACCATTTTTGTAGAGTGTAGTTATATCATGGCGTCACCAGAAAATTTATAAAAGAGCTTGAGTCACTAAAGCATCTTAATGTATTTAATTAATTTTTTAAATTTTTTTATCACACATTATAAAAAATGGATTTTTGTTTTTTTCGTCAGGTTGTCGCATTCAATATTCTTTCGACCATTTCTGCAGCAATTGCCTCGATGCTGATAATTTTGGCCGCGATATCTGTCTCTAATAGCTTCACGCAACGGGATTACTGGTATCGTTACAGTACGACCGACATCTACGAAGGGGTACGTTTACACATTTGAGATCTTATGCTTCAGTGGAACTGATCTCGTAGTTTCAACAGGTCTCTTTACCTATGTAGAAAGTTTGTAATCGTAATAGTAAACTCCAAATTCCTTATGCGCTACTTAGATTAAAGCGCAAGAGCCAGCTTTTTCACGAGCGCTGCGTCGTCTCATGCAGAGGGGATGACCAAAGATACAAAGTGAAGGAAGAACCCAGGTTGCCAGAAGACCCGGGAAAGAAGGATGTATAGAGGAGCTGTTAAGGCGGATTTTGCTGAGGACAAAAGAAATTGGAGGGTGAAGGAATGGGTGGAACAGGCAGGGCTGTAGTCGAGGGTATACGCGGGTATACAGCGTATACGTACCTCTAGAGACCGTATACTCACCTAAAAAATTATTTATATTTATTTATATTAAAATACTGTAGCGTATACTCAGAAAATACTGTAGCGTGTACTCACCTCTAATATTACCACTACAGCCCTGGGAACAGGGTAGGAATTCTTGAAGAAGTCACACTTTAATCTGGAGTAGGAAACCCATTGGGTTTTAGATAGAGGAGCTTGATACTATGATGCTGGATGAGCGGCGACATTAGTGGAGGAACTAAGCATTTGCAGAATTCAGGAGGCGGATTTTCTTAGAGTCGAGGTTCAGCGTGGTGATCGTCTGGATAACCTGAGTTGTGACTGTGGAGGTAGGAAAAGAGTGTGGGTTTGAGAATGATCGAGTAGAGCGGGGTGGCTGGATGGTGAAGGGTTCACGAAGGTACTTGGCTGGAGTATTGCAGAGAGTTGTAGGCTAGGTCTAGGACTTTGAAGCGAATGCGCTCAGAAATTTTCATAACAAAGGAGTGATTTAAGGACGGGAGTGATACGGTGATGCTTGGGTCTCTTGATACAAGTTGAAAAATGCTTAGGCAAGTGAGATTTGGCGCGAGAGGTTGGAGATGTAATTATCTATAGATGAGGTAATAGGGCCTATGTGGCTAAAAGGTGATGTCAAGTTTACGTACGGGTCGGACAAATCAGAAGTTTCCTTGATCTGATTTGACATGCCTAGACTTCTGCATATATTAGCTTCCGCAATCGTCAGAATTGTGAAGATGAAAAGAATAAACCCTTACCGCTTTCTATTTACTGTGAGCGCACCATGGGCTCCGAATAAATAAATTAACCTACTTAAATATAATGCTTCGCTTCAAGTATGGGTAACGATCTCGTTAACAACATCTTTTACCCAGATCTAAACTTTAAAAAAAAACTTAAAACTTTAAACAACTGCATATGTTGCGTTTTAAAGGCACGTGCGCAACCTGTCACAATAATTGTGGTATTTCGTCTTGTCTGAGCGAAGGTTCAAATGTGACTTACCCGCTTTTCCTAAAATTGAGTCCAACTAAGGAACACAATAAGGTCCAAATCTTACAGCATTTGTCATTACATATGATAGAGATGACACACTTTTAACTTCAGCTAACGACAATACTCGTAATGGAATCAATGCTTGTTGCTATGGGAGTCTTAGAAGGCATCATTGCGATTTGGTCTTGCATCGTCTGCTGCCTCATTGGTGTCTGCAACTGTTATCTTGCATCTTCACCTCAGACGCAGGTAAGCATGTGTCTCTTCAATATACAAAGGAATTCAATGCTCTCAGTATGAATATTTTATATACACCCGTCAGCCTACTGGCTAGGCACTCATTATATAGGCATTGTTAAAAGGAAAATTACTCGGTCATAAATAATGAAATATAGTAGGCCTATTGTCTGAATTAATGCAACAACAGGGTAGTAGAAATATAACATATAATTCTTTTCTTCAGTACGACCCTTTCGCTTACATTTTAATTGTAACATTGCCCTATGCGTATAAGTAATGCTTTAAAAATGTACACAGTTTATGTCGCGCTTTTAGTACCGCTACTACACTTACATTAGGTTACAAAATGCGCTTCATGATATTCAGTTACAGCTATTTGCGCGAGTAACTAATCGCAGATTTCTCAAGTTTAGTTTGATATTAGGAAATGTATTATAACAAACAAGCACTTCAAGGCAGAGCCCCGCAAATATCATACCAACCAATCACACGTAAAAATTAATGAGGTCGCGCATTCGCATACATGAACTACATTGACCCTAACCCTAAGCCCTAATCGACACTCACGACACCTTCCTGACCCTAACCAACCTTCACGACACCTTCCCTGACCCTAACCAACCTTCACGACGCCTTCCCTGATCCTAACTGACCCTGACGACGCCTTCCTTGCTCGATGTCATACTACGGTGTCAAATCGTCTGCATTTGAACGACCGAGGGGAGGGGGAGGTTCAACGGTTGCAAATATTAGAAAGCCATGTTGTAGCGCTTTAATAAGGTTTATGGTTTTCCTGATTTACTGCAAATATATAGTAACCTGGTTATCCTTACCCTTGTCTTCACATCATGCATACAGATGCAGAGCTTGTTTTCTCTTTAGCTGCAACTGTTGAAAAGGATCCTACACTGGTCTAAATTCTGAGACTAGACGTAATCTTCCGTATTCATTTATGAACGCATCAGCTGGTATCACAACTTCAACCTACGAAGAACTGCACTTATACGAGGAAATTGAATAAGCTTTGAAGTTCTAGTTTGTAAATGCAGAAAACTGAGAGATGTTGTTTCCTTTTTAATTGTATGCTGAAAGAGTTGCATTCATTATTAATAAAGTCATATAACTCCTAGTACGTTTTATAGATAAAATAGTGTTAATCAGAGAGGGACTTTACTGAAGAGAGTGTGTGTACATTTCTAGCAACAGCTGTTCTTTTTGCAAAGCGATTACTAATGTAAGAACTTCATCGTTTTAAACCGAGAGGCAATATATGCCAAGTGAAACAGTAAATACATATGTAGAAAAGATGCAATCCGTACATGTATTGAGTAGCTAGTGAAAATAGCTAAATTTAAAAAAAACGTAGCAGATTTCCATTTTTTTAAGAAAGTTTTATGATAAAAAGTTGTGTATTTTGTTTAATAATATATACTTTGGCTCACCATAAAAGGAAGTCAAAGTCACACGCGTCTATCGGTTTCTTATACGCGCTTTCGCTCTAACTCCCAATCTGATATCTTCAACTAAACCTGGCTGAGTTCTGGCACTTCATAAGGGTGTCGTTAGTCACTTCACATGCAACCTGTATGAAAACTACTGTCTCGCCAAATGCATGACTGCATGACTAACATTGCAGCCTTTCATAGCGCCTTAAGATAGTTCGTCATAGAACTGGAACATCTATCTGGTTTGCAGCATTAAGCGGATGCTTGTGCCTAAATTGCATGACAATTCATTGTTGATGTAATTTCTTACCTACGTAAAAGAAACTGCAATAATATCATAGGCGCCGGCTTTTGCTTTTGTCTCTGGGTGCCAGTCAGGGGCGGATCCAGAAGGTTTATCAAAGTTTTACAGGACCAACGAAACTTTTTTAGGAAATCATCTCCGAAAAAACTTATGACCTTTTTTACACATAAAATGGGGGGCCATGTCTCCTAAAAGTTGACAACTTTTTTTAGGAATTCATCCCCACAAAAAATTTGACGACCTTTTTTAGGATTACCCCAAAAAAATTGAATTTAAGGTCCGAATTCTTCTGGGTGCCAGGCCCCACTGAATTCTTTCTCTGGGTGCATTGGCACCCAAGGCCCCCAAGAAGTCGGCGCCTATGAATAATATAATGGAATTTTCCCGAAAATACTGTCAAATGAATAGACTTCCAACCCTTCCACAAATCTTTAATCTGAATGGCCAAAGTATATTTCAACAGAAATTGATCCAAAGTCAATTGTGAATCACAAGTGACCTTGGAGTTGAATTCTAAAAATGAAAATTACTTGTGAGCTAATTTTCATGTTTAGAATTCAACTCGTATTCCATTGCAAAGAGCAGAGAATTCGAGAAAGTAAATCTAACAGGTCCTATATTTCGTTGTCAATAAGAACTATGTTCATAACTGGAAGCTATATGTACTATGCTGAGACGGACATTGCCTCATTGTCACAGACGATCGCCTACTGAGAATTCATTTCCCGCATATTTTTAATATCGACCATTGGCCCACGCCGTATGTTACAACCACAAATTGTAGCATGTT
The DNA here is from genome assembly GCA_963556255.1 of Allolobophora icterica. Classification (NCBI taxonomy): domain Eukaryota; kingdom Metazoa; phylum Annelida; class Clitellata; order Crassiclitellata; family Lumbricidae; genus Allolobophora; species Allolobophora icterica. The sequence continues at coordinate 16,885,932 of OY744616.1, forward strand.
TGTTTTGTACACAACGACAAAAAAAATTAACAACAAATTAGACCATCAAACTTCACGGTTGAAATCTCAACGATGCTAAATTATTAGAGTCGCTAGATGGCTGTCAACGGAATCGCATTCAAATCTTCGCATGGTCGGTCAAATCCTCTACTTCAGCGATGTTTCATATTCTGCCTGATATTTCGTGCGCTTTTTAAAGTTGTATTAGGTGTGAACGCATCGAGCTCCACGAACGGTCTTCTGTTAAAAGTACGCACTGTTGAACCAATGGACATTTTCAACCTATCTTAAGCTGCAACCATTTAGATCTGTCAGACAAGCAAGTAGGCCTATAGCGTCCTTTTGCGTTTCAAAAAGCGCTGCATAAATAGCTATCAGATACATTCATTCATACATTGAGGTATGTTCATATGCATTCATCATCTCTACCCTTATTCGTTAGGCCAAGCAGTCATAGCTTTGAAGCAAGATGGAGCCAGAGAGACAGAGAAAGAGACATGGAGGAGGGTGGTATGGCAGGCAAGGGCTAGGCAGGGATGTAGGCGGAGAGGGAGGTTGTAGGCTTGCTTGTAGACATGCATAGCACTGGTTGATAGAAAATTTCTTGAGGTAGGTCATGGATTTCTAGTCGCTTACATATTAGGGCTAGCGAATATAGTGAGGCCATGTGTGGACAATTTAAATGCAAACCATGAAAATTAATTACTACGCGTATATTAACTATTTTCTTAGCAAGCATCCGGCAGTTCCAAGGGTCACGTCTCTGATGTCACGTGAGCTCATGTAAACCGTAATAATTATGGTCTTCGGAGTCAGTCAATAAGGAATTGCCGTCTAAATAAACTTTCACTAAGCACGCCATAAAATGATGGCGTGTTTACAATAATTATAGGCATACTTATAATCTTTTGACTCTCGTTCATATGTTTTCCATGTTTTATATAAGCGCAGCGTTGACATAGCGCGATCACCTTATCACTGTGATCGCGCTATGTCACGGACGACCAACGGACATCGATCTCTGGACAACCCCTCGGATACGTCGCAGCGCTCGTGAATAAGCTGGTCCTTTGCGCTCAGCTTTACAGTGGAGCTTTAGAAAAGTGGAGATTACGATTACGACTACTGTATAAGGAAATGGAAAGTAACAAGATTGGCTGACGTATGCTGTTTGCGAAGGTCAGAATTTAGATACCTACACCGCAGACTATACCACCTCGACCGATTATCTATCGCTGTACATAACCTGGTCGCTCAGCCGACCAGTACTTCTGGAGCCCAACATAGAAGTTTTCTGTCTGAAATATAGACTCTCTTGCAACGTTCAACTTGATTTTCTTGGCCTGTCTTTGCCTCATTTCGGTAGGCACTTGACAACTCTCTTGGTTAGCTCTAAGGTAGACCATCATGGTGCAAGCGGCGCTACTTCCATTGTGTAAAATTCCAATCTCATTGCTTACAGTTATTACCATGTCACGCGATCTAAGACAATGAGTCCCTAAAAGTTCTGCTCCACTTTTTTATGTGTCAGCCTGTACACAGCTCCGGCTCATCCCAATGTGCAAAGCAACCTTTGCAGCGCACATCACAGTCATCACTTATGGATATCTTCTGTAACAGTAGGCTAGTTATGCCAACGGGGATTTGAAGTAGAGCAGATATCGGATAAGTAGCATAATTTCGCATAATATTAATTCACGCAGAAAACTTAGGCATAATTATTGTGTTTAAGTGGCCAATTTGATTTATCTGTTAACGAGCAGAGATCAATGTTGTAATCTGGCTTACCCTCTGTACTAAACTACAATTTAAAAAATCCTACTGCACTAATAACTCAAGTTTATCTTCATCAATTGCCCAAAATTTGTCATTGTCTTCAAAACATCACGTTAACGTTGTAAGCTTACAAAGAACTACGGCCTAATGTGCTTTGGGTAATATCAGAAGCAAATGCTCATGAGAATATGACAGTTAACTCAAATTCTGAATGTTATTGGTAACGATTTATGGAAGTATAACAGTGGGGCGTGGTGGCTCAGTGGTAAGTTCGGCGCCTTGTGACCGGAGGGTTACAGGTTCGAATCCCACTCTAGCCGCTGCGTACGGACCTTGGGCAAGTCCTTCACTCGCAATTGCTCGTGGCGCTTCGGTGTGAAAATTCCGGCATAGTATCAAATGCTGTAGTCGGGAGCGCCTCTGAGTAGTAGTTGACTTCGAGAGGCGCTATAGAAATATCCGGAATAAATAAATAAACAGAATATAACGTTTACAGTTAAAAGCAGCTGGCATAATCTAATTGCATGCACCAAATTGCTTTTCGTGTCCTGAGGTTTAAGGAGGCCTACAGTCTATAAATTAGAAACTTCACTTTGGTGGATTGGATTTAGTTTTATGTTGTTTTCATAGCCGATAAATTAAGGCATAGACTTATTCAATATTTATGATCTTTGTATGAATAATGATTTAGACATATATCACATGGGCTTGCAGTTATTAGGACTGTTGTGCATTACTATTCCAATTGCAGCAGTGAAAAAAGTTATTCTTCAGTTTTGTAAGGTGATATGCACTATTCAAATACCCAGTGTTATGCCTACAAATAATTGTGAACTTTTTATCTCCAAAATTTCTGCCTCACTGTAAACTAAAGGTGGTTTCCTAAGAGGTCTACATAGGATGTGAGTCTCAAGAATGCACCACTGCAAAATTGCACCACCTCACCTACGTGAAAATGATGGTGATATAAGGCTGATCGAGCACAAAAATCTGATCATCTTAAGTTTCAAAGTTTCATCGTCAGACTGTGAATTGTTGACAGGCTCAAATAAATAAAAATGCGTACACTAATTAGCTTTGATGTTTGATAGTCCTGTATCATTCGACGACTGACCGTCAAGATGTAATAAGACTGAATTATTTTAGGCTTTACTTTAAAAACGCATCATGTACTTGGCAGAACTGAGCGAAAATTTAAGCTAGGAAAATACAGAATCAAATTGTTCATGAATATGAACTACTTCATATGTAAAACTAGCTCTTGCGAACACATATTGGGGATGTCTGATGTTAGAAATGTTGAGAGATTTAATAATGATCGTAATCGTAATCGTAATCTCCAAACTTCTAAAGCGCCACTCGAAGGCCAAGCGCAGGGCACCAGCCTATTCACGAACGCTGCGGTAGATCAGAGGGGGTTTCCAGAGAGTAGTCCAAGAGAGGTCCGAGTCCGGTTTCCAGAAGGCCAAACCAAATCAGAGGGGTTTCCAGAGAGTAATCCAAAAGAGGTCCAAGTCCGATTTCCAGGGTACCAGATGAGGAGAGGCAGAGCAGCTGTCAAGGCGGGTGTAGTGTACGGCGAGAATAATTGGAAGGTGGAGGATCAGATGAGCCAGGGTAGGAGCATTTGGAAAGGTGAAACTTCAGTTTTGAGTGGAAAACCCGGGGGTGAGAGATAGAGGAACATGAGGAGGAGGCGGAGGATGAAGGACGGGTTGCAATGATCCCTCGCAGATCACAATGTACTAATTTTTAACCAATGTAACTATCTCTTTTACACAATCGTCCCTCATACAAATAAATATTGCACTCGATCAGTGGTCAATATGAAACTCCGCCACTGCTCGTACTCTGGCAGTGCCAGTCCCAAACCTGGATAAAGGAGGAGGGCGACTCTAATGATCTCTATTATCGCACAGTGTCGTTAAACCGAAACTACTGAACAATATGACTCTTTCTGTGCATCGTCCTAGAACAGAGTTGTCCTCTCAGGCTTTCACGGTAGCTGTTCCAAAGCTGTGCAATTTTCGCTTCCCAGTTATCCTATTAATAAAGCTATTATCACAAGTTTCACATTTACTCATGAGTCTAATCGTCAAACACACAATGACGCGTGAAAAAAAACAGGAAATAAACGTCAATACTTGCTGCTGGTGCAAATCAAAAGCAGAAAGTTTGAAAGTCATTCTCCACTGATAAATTATTGGTTCAGCGGTGTTTATGGGCGCAATGGCGTGGGCCTTGGCGATTATATTACAGACCATGTGAAATTAATTAAGTCTATATGAGCTGTGTGAAGGACGATGCATGTGTTTTTGGGCAAAGATCATCCATCCGGGTTGGAGTTAAGTTAGTACAAAATATCAATAAATAGTCTAAAGCCGACCGTACGCCGAGCCAAGCCGATGCGATTCGATTCGAATCTATCTGTCCAAAAGGGTTGCATCAGTTGGGGTTCAATCAGTGTTACAGTGCGACAGCGAAACTCCGTCGAAAACGGTAGGTATCAATAATTATGTTGAGAATTTTTGGATCGGATCGGTTAAAAAAAACTAGTGTCTAATACCCAGTAGGTCGACTGATTGTGACTGAGCCAGATTGAACCGATATGGGTGATGTCATAATCGTGTGATATTACACGACTGCGACAGCGTTCAGATATAATATTAACTTACATAATAACCGTTGTACGTCTGTCTGTCTGTCTGTCTGTCTGTCTGTCTGTCCGTCCCGTAACAAACACTATTGTGACGTCACTATACTGCCGCCTTGGCGACGGTTGTCTTGACGACGGCTGTAGGCCTATAATATGACGTCATAATATAACGGGGAAGTAAGCTTAATTGTTATCACTGCAATAATAATAATATTATTGTTTTATATACCTTGATTTTTCACGGGTTACAGCTAGTATCTATATATTATATGTCCACTTATCTTATTTTATCTTATGTGATTATTTATAAAGCACCGCTCACAGTATAAACTATTCAGAGGCGCTCCCAGCGTGACAGCCACGAGGGAAAAGAAAGGTCTTTCGGCAGCGGAGAGAAGATCCCAAAGAATATCTTGCTACGGAGAGAAGGGGGCAAGTCATTCCATAAGGGCCAAGGATGGCAAAAGCACGACGCTGAGCCATCGAAGTCTTTGTGCGAGGGACAAGTAGATCAAGGTGGTCCGCAGACCGAAGAGGGCGGGAAGAGAGAGCAGAGAGAGGTTTACGCATTAGGTCACAGAGGTACTTAGGAGCTTATCCCTGCTGAGTTCTAGAGACCAGGAGAGGACCTAGTATTGGATGCAGGGAGCAACATATTCAGGCTGGACAAATATTTTACCGATCGACTACCCAATTGGCTGACTGATTAAAACTGGCCATGTGTACCGAACCGATTCGAAACGAGATGACTAGGCCAGTGGGATGGGATCGCATCCTTGTACAATTTCCTTAAAATCGTTTTCAGAGAAGGATGGTAGCCTACCTATCACATGTTATAGCACGCGAGGATTCAGGCAAAATGCTAGTTTAACGGATAGCATTGCCGATCTGGGGCATGTACGAATTATAAACCAGTTTTTAGGGCAGCAACGCCTAGCTGCGGGCTTATGCCACTACTTAGCTATACTCATTCAGGATCTGCATTTAAAAGCACATTTAACTGTTTGGTTGTTATTTTCATCACGTACCACGTTTCAAGTAAAATAATAATCATTAAGAGGTGCATTTGTGTTATATCAGTTTATACGTATCTATAGATTTAATTGTAGTAGTCTACAATTATTAGTGAGATTAAACTTTACGAGATCTGATTAAATTAAAGTTTTGTAAGGACTGAGAATAATCAAGTAGTTTGTTAATTATGGAAACGCCAGCCTTTGTCTTTAGTGTTGATTGTTTTAATTAAAATGCAGGCACCAAAACTATAAAACTTTTAAGGACGTGAAAACACATAAAGCTAACTCGACACTGCATGGTTTAGCGATTGTCACGGCTGGTGTCGTGATCTCGCAGAGTGTTTTGAAGCTATGTACCAAAGACCACAACTATTTACATAATTAACGGATTGTTTTGGTTCAACTACATATGGCTCAGAATCACTAAGTTAATGGAAGAAATAGTAAGTTTTGAGCCGCTTTTTGAAGGTTGAAAATGAATTTGAACTACGAAGAGAGTGATAGTCGATTCCGTTCCCTGAAGGCAGAGACATACAATGCACGCTAACACATTACAGTTCTGCATCGTGACTCAGCTTAAAGGCCCGTACTTGATGATCGCAGCGTGGAAGAATGCAAGGAGTTAGTAGTGATTGAAGGTAGAGAGGTGTGCTGGTGCTGAGCGCTTTGTAGGTCAGGTCAATTTTAAATTTTATTCTGAACTCAACAGCAAGCCAATGCAGCTGATGGAGTAAGAGAGTAAGTAAAGAAGTAAGTAAGTATATAATTTGTTATGGCGCAATGTATTGGCTTAGGCAGCTAGGCTATGTTTCCACTTGAAAGTAGCATTAGGCGTATTTAATTTATCAGTTGTTAAATCACACGATGTAAACGATATTTTCACGAACAGACCAAACGCACAACTGTTCAATGCGGGCTGGCAGGGCAATATTACCAATTGCAAGGGTGATGAATATACATGAGCTGCGGGTGAATCCTAATTGTTTACAATTCACTCTATACGGATTCGAAGTTTAATACGTGCTATAATATTGTTGTGTTGTTATTTTCATGTGCACAATAGTTTCTGAGTAGCATAGGTTGAGGTCTAAAGGTACATGTTTTATTTTACATCGGTTTCACACGCATCTAGCAATTCAAGTACAGTAGGCCATTATATTTCTCCCTATTAATAGTTTCATCTTAGATAGGCTATCCGTTGTTTGATGTTGTCTTGATTATACGAAATGGAATTTTCAGAAGTTTATGCCTGTCTTAAATGTAATCTGACAGTTTGAAATCACACATTAAAATTATTTACAAATTACCATTACTGCTTTTAAGATGGGCTACTAACTTACTGAACAACAATAATTTCTGTAATTAGGTCTAATAGTTTACTTTGTTTCTCAAAGCATTACAAACGTAGTCTAGTAATTCTCAATTTTTTCATTTAACGAAAGCATAAGCTACTGGTCACCTAACTGACCATTGCGTGATCGTCCGAAAGAGTTTATTTTATTAAGATTTTAGGGCGTTTTCTAGCGCGTTCGATGGAAAAAGACAAATTAGGTAGAACAAGGTCATAAATGAACTCTAATCAGGCTACTTTCATCTGGTTAACGTAGAAGTTTAAATTCGGTGTCTAAAAAATATCAAAGTTAACAACAATCCGCGATATATAATATAAAGAGCTCTTATTTATTCTCTCTTTGTGCTGTCGGCTCTAGGAGCCCTAGCGATCGTCATGCTACACAGTCTCCGTTGCCGTCTTGCTACTTCCCCAGTAGCCCTTGAGTCGCGCTTTGGCCTGGGAGTCCCTCCTCAGCGCTTCGGCCTGGGAGTCCCTCCATCCGCGACCATCGGCGTGGTTTGGTGTGTCGCATGACGATTTTCTTGGCATGATTAACAGGGGTGGTTTGCCATTGCCTTCCCCTGGTTTTGCCTGCCGTGCCCGTTCGTTCCCCTTCTAATGAAAGGGTATTAACGGTCCGCACCACGTGAAGGTGGGCACGGAGGACTTTGGTTCACCAGCCCAGGTCGGGTCCGAGTCTACGCTCAAAGAGACGTCGGTCAGATCACCTCCCTGCTTTACTCTGAAACAGAGTGACTGATGAACCTTTGCAGGGATATAAATTGATTCTTATCTTCTGGGATTGTTTTTGTTATACGGCTTTTTTTCTGAGAACTATAAGTTTTTGTTTGGGTAAGAATACAAGTCAATTAAACAGTAAATAACAATAAATTAGGGCCTACCAGTTAATAAGTCTTGCAACGTTCACCTAGGTTTCTTCTTCTAGAGTATGCCAAGTATTCAAACGTCATCTCCAGTCAGATGAAAAGCCAACAGCGTCACTGCAATAGAGTGGACAGCACCAAACCACGGACTCTCTCTCTCTCTCCAATTAACAATTAAAGAGCTCATTCCAAACAAAGAGCTACAAATTACAGAGTGTTTACTTGAGCCGTAGTCTGCGTTAAGCCACAACTGCATGAAGGATTGGTTCCAATTGGACGAGGTAGTAGGCACAGCAACCCCGGCCCGTCTGAAATCGGTTTAGCACAGAGCAGAGTTAAGTTGAAGTGAAAGTTAAAGCTGTAACGGAATTGGATACTTCCGTTACTGAATTCATGATGTTACGGGACGCCCAAATTCAATATGTGTCATCAATAAATACCTTAGTGTAGTTATTAACCGCTGGAAATCATTAAGCTTCAATGCGGATACTGTTAGACGATCTTACTTATCCGCTTGTACATGCGAAAGACATTAACGAGTTGATTCACTTGTCATTTCTAGAAGGCTACTGTTTTTCAATACTCTATCATGTTTTTCTCCTGTCAAGTACACATTAAGGCAGTATTGTGAAATGAACTCATCTTGGAATTCCGTGTATAGAAAGTTATTTAGCTTAAATAGTTGAAAATCTGTGAAAAACTTAATCGGAGGTATTGGTCGATTAGACTTACATCAAATAGTTAAAACACGAAAGATATGTTTTAGTGCTATTGTGGTGAACATTCTGTTGTGATCCCGAACTCATCCTTATTGCCAATTCAAATCTAACTCCAGTGGCAATATTTTCGCATTATCATGCTCTGGATATTGTTTAGTATCATTGTGTCAGATGCGCCATTGCATCATCTGATTTTCTTTGCTTTCTTGAATAATACTCTTTACACCATAAACTTTCAAATAGGGCCTAATAATTGTGTCTTGAGACGCTGCCAACATTAATCGAGTGCCTCAATTTGTCGACAAACCAAATTTCGTGTGTGTCAGTGATTTAAGTAACAGTTATATTCCATTTACAGAATATCTAGGCCCTAGATCTATTTGGAAGTAATCAGCATAAATGAACGTAGTTATTAGGAAGACTTAGTATTTCACTTACATTTTCAGACTGATTATTTAGACAAAAGCTTACATATTTTCATTTTATACAATACTCTTCAAGCTTTTGAAATTCGACTTGACATGCCAAATAGGATAATGGCTACGGATTGCGAACTTCGAAGCTATCATTGACTGATCCTTACAATCAAAGAGAAAGTAGGCAGTAAATGCAAAACAAAATATGTACACGTATATATTTCCAAATCATGTTTAAGGCACATTTTCCAGCTTATTGTTTTTTAGTATTACGCTGGAAACGATGAATCTAAATGGAATGCAAGTGATTGTCTTGTCCCAACCAGGACTACACAATGAACATCCGACTTACAGAAGCATGAAACCTGGACTGGCCAAACAGCTTATTGGACTTGGTGTGGTGCATGTTCTAAACGGTGTGTTCTGCATTATCTTTCAAAGTATCAGCATGGAGAAATCTGTGAATTCTAATTTTTGGATCAGTCCACAGAGCGGTCTCGTATTTGTTGGACATGGATTTTGGAGTGGTCTCTTGGTTAGTATTTAAAATTTTGCTTACTAAGCAATTTAATCTGATGGTATTTCGGATAATCTAGATAAGCTAGCGGTGGTTTAATCGGACTAGTGGTGGTTGGGACAGAACGTCTACAACCAAAGGCATATCAAAACTTAAAGGCGACTATGATTTATTCTTCATACGCGGGATTTGCTCGACCATTGTCGTATGTTTGGAACTCTGCTGTGATGGACGGTCACCACGCAATAAGTCACGACCAAACTATATAAAGATACAAGACATCATTCCATAGCTTGAAACACTGATACAAGTCTATTTATTGCTACGAAGACATCCTCTCTATGATGGTAGAGGTGCAAATCCACATGTTACAGGCGATGCCATCTAACGTAACCCATTATAAGGTCGACATGTAACTATATATACATGTAACTAGATGGTTTCATGCAGCTTAAATTATAAGGCCCAAAAGTCACACAATGAGCAAGTATGCCTACGTACAACATGTGTTAATTGTAACTTTGACTTGGTGCGCCGATTTACAAACCTTGATTGGCGAAATGAAAGGAGAGGTATTCGCTATCAACCACCGTGCTACTTGGTAGTTGCGACTCACAGCTTAGATAGTTGACTCCGTGATGCTTGAAACATTATTTAGATACAGTAGACCTATATTAAGTATGGTAGGTATGCCAAAAGTAAAATACACGAATTTTGATCATAAAGTTCACAGTTAAGAACTCCACAAAAGAGCTAGCTACGCCCACTTAGCTGATAGAACAAAAGGTTAATAAGAGAAAAGTACTCAGGTAACTAGAAGAGTCGCCACTAGCGAGTTCCCGCTGATGGTAAACATGAGGTTAGGAGTTCACGAACTATGTAGCGTTCAAAAACGAGGGGTTAAGAGGTTAAAACGTAGAATTGAACTTCTAAAATTGACATCATCCCGTACTGACTTAACCAGAACAGTACAAGAAATATCAGATGACTGTAAGACAATAATGATGCTTTGATTATTTTATTATTTCTTCTGCAGTTTCTGGTAACTGGAATAATGGGAATCACTGCAGGAATTCGTAAAAGCAACTGTCAGGTAAAAGCCCGTTGCTTTCTGAGTATTGAAACTGTGGTGAGATATAGCTGTACTCACTTGTAGGTATTTTATATAATTAGATAATTTTTAGAATTCTAGCAGGCATACTTATCAGCAGTTTTTATAATCATCATATAAATCTTTGATCACTGTCAAGGTAAATTTAGTAAAGTAAGCTTAGATAGACTATTTTGGAAGAGCGTCCGCCGTTAGACGAAGTTATTTTGATTCGATCCTTAGATCCTTAGTGGTCGCTTTAGACGCTGGGTGATTAATTAATTTGTAGTAATTCTTATCGGCTTTAGGCGAATGAGTCGAAATTAATAAACCGAGTCGTGAATCTCAGTAAGATCTAGGGAATGCAAACCCTAGTTTTCTGCAAACCTGGGTTTACGGGTACCCATCTACTCGCGCAATCCGATCATTTTGAAACCAGAAAACCCGACTTTACACATGATTGGAAAGCCGTATTTGACTAGTTTGAAAATCATCACTTTTACGGCCGTTCAGACGGCTAGAATGACCAATTCAGGGCATACCATAGTGCGACCGTACGTTACCTCCCGGAATAACGTACGCGTACCGTACGTACGTTATCGAAAATAATAACGTACGCGTACGCCTATACGTTAAAAATGCCACAAATTTATCTGATCATTCACAAAGAACCTCAATATAACTATAGTCTTATAAGGTACGCGTACCGTACGTAAAAAATAATCAGTTTAGCTCTACAATATTGGTCTCCCCGTACGCAGGCCTAGTTATTTACGAACGGTACCGAAATTTAGTATTATCAATAAATGACCACTAGCACTGACCATCCTATAAAGTGTGCCGTAAAATCTTAATAAGTCTTATTCTTCACACTATTCTGTCTATACATTAGACAGAATATAATTTTTATTAACAATTTGGAATTTAAAAGTTTGAGAGATCATTGAACAGCGACAGATGACTGATGTAATGGTTAAAATTATTTACGACCGTCAATCACCAACTATTATTGACTTTTCTTGTGCATAATGTTATGTATTTTATTTTCGTCATGAATAGATGTGAACGTACGGTAACGTACGGCATATAACGTACGTTTCGTTGTATATAGCACGACGTAGTAAAAACAATAACGATAGCTCTGTGTTGGGGTTACGTACTTGCTTATTCATCCGTTGAAGGCATCTGTTGGTGGCGTCTTACCAGTGGCAATTGCTGTTCTTTGTCACATCGTATAATCGTACATGTAAACTTGATGTTCTTGTTTAAACTTTGCGAGTTTAACAATGTCTGAAGTAGTGACTTTAAGGATTAAAGCTAGTCTAGAGGTCATTCACTAATTCCAAAGGAGGCTCTAATGCGCATAAATAAAATATCATGGTTGACCATGTCGAAAGCCGCACTTAAATAGAGGCGAACAAGCACTGTGATGCTTCTAGAATCAATGCCCTCACAGCCACATTCGTATTGTCCACATCACGCCTATAGTGGGCCATTATTCGCCACCAGTGGATGAACATAAGCTAGCCTATGGCCCAAAACAGTGGCTCCTTGGATGGTATTATAGCTATTCAATATCAGTCTCAGGAGAACCATCTTTGTAGAATGCCCATTCCTGATGCCGGAGTGTAGTCATATCATGGCGTCGCCAGAAAATCTATAAAAAGGCTTGAGTAACTAATGCATTTTAGGGTATTTAATTTTATTATTTTTACTTTTTATGACACAATATAAAGATAACTGGATTTTTTGTTTTTTTGTCAGGTTGTAGCATTCAATATTCTTTCGACCATTTCTGCAGCAATTGCATCGATTCTGATAATTGTGGCTGCGATATCGGTCGCTATGGTCTTCTATGGACGGGATCGCTTGTATCGTGGCGAAACCGCCGACAGCTACGTAGTGGTACATATTCCCATTTTAGATTTTATGCCTCAGTGTAAATGTAAAGAGGCCTATCCAATCGTCAGGCACGTAACTAGGATTTTTCGTTTGGGGGGACTTAAACCTTGAACATGGCAACATTTATACAGTGTTCATACGAATTTTAGCCGTAAGCATACAACGGCTTGACTTGTTTGGGGGGGCTTCAACTTCGTTTGGGGGGGCTTAAGCCCCCCAAGCCCAACGCTAGTTACGTCCCTGCCAATCGTAGATTGGATAGGCCTCTTTACCGACGTAGTAATTTTGTAATCGTAATCGTAAACTCCAAGTTTCTTATGCGCTACTTAAAGGAAAGCGCAAGTGTCAGCAACTTTCTAAACTTGATATCCCACTTCTGTCGTCAATATACCCTGCTTTTTCGTTTTAATCCAGTGTTCGGGATTTGGGTGTCACCCTTGATAGTACCCTCTCTTTTTCTGAACACATCTCCCACCTGACACGTTCCTGTTTCTATCATCTGAGGCGTTTGAGGGCTGTAAGAAGATCAGTTTCTCCTTCAGTGTTCACTACTATGGTCCATGCCTTCATTTGCTGCCGCATTGACTATCGCAATTCATTGTTTGCTGGGCTCCCTAAAGCGCGCCTTTCATCTCTGCAGTCTGTTCTGAATGCGGCTGCCAGGCTCATTGCCCGTTTTCCTCGCTTCTCTCAAATAACTACCTTTATGACTGATGTACTTCACTGGCTTCCTGTTGCTTCCCGCATCCAATACAAGGTTCTTCTCCTGGTCTCTAGGACTCAACTGGGAAAAGCTCCTAAATACCTCTGTGACCTAATGCGCAAACCTCTATCTGCTCTGTCTTCCCGCCCTCTTTGGTCTGCTGACCGCTTTGATCTGCTTGTCCCTCGCGCAAGGACTTCGATGGCTCAGCATCGTGCTTTTGCCATCCTTGGCCCTTCCCTTTGGAATGACCTGCCCCCCTCTCTCCGTAGCAAGATATTGCTTGGGATCTCGCCTTCTTTTCTCCGCTGCTTAAAGACCTTTCTTTTCCCTCGGGGTTGACACGCTGGGAGCGCCTCTGAATAGTCTATGCTGTGAGAGGCGCTTTATAAATAATCATATAAGATAAGATAAGATAAGATAAGATATTCACGAGCGCTGCGTCGTCTTAGAGTGGTTGTCCAAATATATCAAGTGAAGAACCAAGTGCGGTTGCCGGAATACACTGGACAGAAGGCTGCAGAAAAGCTGCGAAGGCGGATTTGTTGGGGACGAAGGAGATTGGAAGGTGCAGGAGCGGATGGATCGGGGTAGGAATTGTTGTGGAGATAAGACTTTAATTTTGAGTTGGAAACGTCATGGGTTATAGATAAAATGAGCTTGCGACCATGATGCGGGATGAGCGCTGACATTGGTGGAGGAGCCGAGTATTGGTGGAAATCAGGAGTTCTTCTACAATCGACGTGTAGCGTAGTACCGTATATGAATCGTCTGGATAACCAGAGATGAGTTTGACTCTGGAGGAAGCAAAAGAGTGTGAGTCTGAGCAGTGGCGTACGGAGCTGAAATGCCGCCCGGGGCGAGGGCCAAAAATGCCGCCCTTGGTCACTTAATTTTCGATATGCTATTTCTCTAAGATATTACATGACGATCGTGTAACATATACAATTTATTTGATACAGTTTGTAACCTTTTTCTTTACAACTTTTTCTGGATTTGTCACTTTCACTGTATTTTGTAATTATCCTTTTTAGCTATATACTGAAATCTATTTTATTAGATAATTAAACATTTTATTGCATGAAATCTATTTTATTAGATAATAAAACATTTCAGGGCATGTTTTGAGGAAAATTTATCACTGCACATGGCGAGCGGCGTCTAAGCGCATAAAAATCATAAATAATTATTAATTACAATTCATTTCCCGCACAAACAGCGGTTAACAGCCTTTCATCATTGTACATTTTAAACAATTCCTGAAACATTTTACTGCTCGACTTGCGACTGTCGCTGACTCGTGCGTATACAGTACAGTGTACATACATGCATAGGCCTACATATTACGCCTGTGTTATAATTACCATTATTATCATTAGGCTTGGCCTATGCTATTAACGTTATCTTGCGAGGTTTTTGTGCGCAGTAGAAGCTAATGCTTTAATGACAATAAAATTAAACAATTAAACATTGTATTTTATTTTCCGGATAATAGTATAATAAGTTCATAGTTAGTAAACATTGTAAAACAACTGCAGTCTGCAGCATTATTTTTAAAACGCAAAAGGAAAATATAAATAGCGAGTAACCGAAATTCGAAAATAACTGAATACTATCAGAATACTACTAAACTCTGTTGAAAGGATAAGTGGTAATTTCAAAATCCAGGCCAATTTTAAGATTAATTTTAAAAAGAGGACCAAACTAAGTGGTGAAAGGCTGTGGTATTGACATTGATAGTTTGTGATTAAATTTTATTCTAAGTCATTAATTCGTTTAGATACCCATAGCCTGCATATAGCGTATAGGGCCTATATATTACGATTATGAAGGGCAGCATAGCAAAAATATGCTTTAAAGTAGACTGTTTAGTAGATAAATGTGATTTCGCCTCCTTTTCTGCAATTCTTTTCAGTGTTTAACGTATACCTCTAAGAGTGATGCCGCCCCTAACGATCAACGGAAGCCAAGCCGACTTGACCAAAGTGACGGATGCTTTCTTTCCTTCCTTTTCTTTCTTTCTTTCTCCCTAATTTTTCATTTTTTATTTTTTTATTCAAAATTCACTTTTTATATTTTTCTTCAGCTCTATTTTGCCGCCCCTGCAAATGTGCCGCCCGGGGCGACTCGCCCCCTCTGCCCCCCCCTTCGTTACGCCACTCAGTCTGAGTGTAATCGAGTAGAGCAGGGTGGCTGGATGGTGGACAGTTCACGGAGGTTGGCCTACTTGGGCTCAGCGTATTGCAGAGACTACCTTGTAGGTTATGTAGATTTTCAGCCAATGGAGTGGTTTAAGGACGGGAGTGAAACGGTGGTGCTTGGATGTCTTGGTAAATGCTTT
Organism: Allolobophora icterica; assembly: GCA_963556255.1. Lineage (NCBI taxonomy): Eukaryota > Metazoa > Annelida > Clitellata > Crassiclitellata > Lumbricidae > Allolobophora > Allolobophora icterica. Next base: position 16,901,285 of record OY744616.1, read on the forward strand.
GGCAAGTGAGATTTGGCACGAGAGGTTGGAGGTGCGATTATCTATAGATGAAGTGATATGTGGCTCAAAGGTGACGCCAAGATTACGCACAAGTTGCAGGAGTCAGGATTTTGCTCAATCTTACAGGTGTATATATTATCTGACAGGTGTATATATTAGCTTTCGCAATCGTCAGAATTGTGAATATAACGAGAATAAACCCTAATATCTCATGTATTATGAGCGCGCCAGGTGGGTTTCCGAATAGGTAAAATATTCTGCTCAATGTAATGCATCGATCCTGATAATTATGGCTGCGATATCGTTAATTATGGGTAACGACCTCGTTAACTGAAACATGTTTTTACTGGCTTATGAAGTTGTAAAACGATGACCTAAGACTTTATACAAATTCACAGAATACGTTTTTACTGCACATTTTAAGATATCTCTGGTTAGGATTTTGTGATTGGACTGAACAGAAAATTTTTCTATGTTAAGCAAGGAGTAGTTCTATGGAACAGAGAACACTTTGCTATATTTATGCTTGACTAGTTGGTTTGGCCATCAAGCTGTCAATACCAAGTACAAAAGAAAATGTCGCAGAAGTTTCTGGGAGCTTTGTAATCTAGATTTTGATCAAACGAGATCTTTTTTGTGTTATGGTACCAAGTCTCTTTTGTATAGTTAAGTTTGAAGAACCGCACCAGGTTGCTTCTTTGTGTGTTATTGTCAGTTTTCTGAGAAGGTTTTCTATTGCATTCAGAGCGACCGTTCGTTGATTAAGCTAGGGCTCGAGTGTTCGTCTGTTCAAGCTTGAAGACTTCTGAGTCGGTTTTGTCCGTCTTGTCGACGAGAAGGTGTAAATGTACGCTGTATTTTAAAGAGTAAATTAGTTTTATCATATATCTCTACCGAGCCTTTCTAGTTGTACTAAATATATTTGAAGAGGACTTATTACAAAGTGCGTAACCTGTAGCGATAATTGTGGTATAGTGTCTTGTCCGACGGACGGATGAAATGTAATGTACACGATTTTCCTGTATTTGAGTACAACCACAGAAAACAAAAAGGCCCAAATCTTACAATATGTTCCATTGATAGAGATGACACACTTTTAACTTCAGCTAACGACAATACTCGTAATGGAATCACTGCTTGTTGCTATGGGAATCTTAGAAGGCATCATTGCCATTTGGTCTTCTATCGTCTGCTGCCTCATTGGTGTTTGCAGTTGTTGTCGTGCATCTGCACCTCAGACGCAGGCAAGTATGTTCATTCAATAATCAAAAGAATTCAATGCTCTCAGGAAGAATATATATTAAACCGTCAGCCTAGCACTTATAATAAGTAGGGCTACTAAAAGGAAAATTACTCGGTCGTAAATAATGAAATATATTATTGTCTGAATTAATGCAACAATAGGGTAGTAGAAATATAAAATTTAATGTAGCATTCTGTTCTGCAATACGAGCCTTTCGCTTGCATTTTAATTGTAACATTGCCCTATGCTTATAAACAACTTGCACAGTTTTTGTCGCGCTTTTAGGGACCATAATGTAGGCTAAACTACATATATAAAAAATATTTCGATATGTGTATCATAATATTCAGTTAGGCTGCTGTTCTCAACTCAAGAAACTAATCGCTTATTTCTTAAGGTTAGTTCAGTGGAGTTGCCACGATTTGAAAAGTAGTACTGCAAATTAGAGGGTCTGGAGGACGGAAGCATTTAACAGACAAAAAGTGATACGGCAAAAGTATGGTGTTAAGCCTTACCACAAACATAGGCGGCGACGCCACCGATTTAGTTTCATATTAAGAAAGATATTATAATGACGTTTATTCGTCTTAACATCTCGAGGCTCATTGAACTAGCTGCTCGTGGAAACTATAGGCTCTTAAAAGAAGGGAACTACTCAATCAATATTTAGAAGTGATTTAATGGATGAAATGAAATCCAGTAACAGGTAAATTAAGATATAACAATAAAATATTTAAGCGAAACCAATACTGACCCTATCCCGAAAGTGAAGTAAAACTCTAATACCGAAATCTCCCACCAAAACAATCACAAGCCAGGCAGCGATTCGAGATGGACACGTTCTCCAGCGCGAATCCTTCCAAAAGGGCCTGGACCCCGGTACAAAGGATCATAAATCGTTTAGCGACTACTACATCAAAGACGTTGATGAGCATTGCAATGCGTATGTTATTATCAAACTGGTTCTTCTGCGGTAGGCCTACTACAGCAACAGCGTGTACACGAGGGCGTAACCTATCTCTGCAATGTTTGTCTACCGTTGGGTGTGTGGCCTATATCCTGGTCAATTATGTGCAATACAAGCCAGGGACCAGTCCGGTAGACACGTTGATTCGGCCGGAAACCATGCCGGCATTAGGCCTACTTGATAGTCCCAAAACTCTATCGAAAATCTAACAGATACGCCTCTAATGCCAAAAGGAAACCTGCCAACGCTGAATACCAAAACCCATAATATATGAAGCGTATGGTTATACTTCACCAGCACGGTGTCAGTAGGCCTACTTTCAAATTGAATATGACATTCCACAGAAAACTTGCATTCTTAGATTTTCGCGTGAAGAATTTTAAGTCTATCATGTACTGACACTTCGGATAGTTTATTGATATATTACAAGTCTTACAGCGTCACGACATGATTGCATGTGTACACAGCCGATGATCTTAAGTGCTGAGCAACAGGCAGCGTTGATGTCCAATCCGATGTTTATGGCTAATCAACAACAACAAATGGTTCAGTACAATAGACAGCAACCAAATGTTCCACCGTATTCTCAACAATCTTATGCTCACAACAACTTTATGTCAGGTTAGTAAAAGAGAATTGCAATTTGAAATTAGGTCTAGCCTAATAAATGATGCCCTAATACAGTGGTTTCTAATCCTTTTCAGAGCACGGCACCCTAACTAACGCAACGGCAGTCCAGAGTTGTGTGATAATAGCGTTCAGAGGTAAGGTGGCATACAAGTGACACCTCTCCCACAGTCCTACTTCCTCTGGTAGTACCCGATAGCTGGAAAGACTGAACTTTAGCTCACTTGAAGCCCCTCTTTCCTATGCGTACGTACATTATCAGTGGACCCCCACCCACACGCAAGCGTATACAAGCACATGCATTTCGGTTACCCCTTCATGAGTAAGTAATATATCGCTCAGCTTCTCAGATTTTTTGAGAGAAAAAGCAGCATGCAGTGAAACATGGGCAGTCGACGACGATGTCATTTTTGTACGGTGTAGATTTAATTGTTTTGTTTATTTGTTTGAACATTTGTAAACTATAAATTAGATTGATTAACGCGAAGACCGACTGAAAGGAACAAAGCGTGGGTAATCGGACGACCACGCCTGCCGTGGGGCTGGACAGAGACAGAGAGGAGCAAGGGCTTGACAATGGGGCTGATCGAAGAGTATGGTTGGGGCAAAGATGGCTGATTGATAGGCGGGGGTGAATGAAAGAGATTAATAGGGAAGAAGTGAGGAAGAGAGGCATTCGCTGACGCCGGCAACATCGGTAAGCCAACGGTACAGTGCATTTCTTAAACGAGTTGGCCTAGCATAGTTATAATCACGGTCTCTTCATATATGTCAAGTTTTATCGCTGTTGTAAATTCGCTGTAACAACAAACAGGACGTCTCGTTATCACCGCAAGATAGAATCGACCACCCACCTGCTAAATGCCGACAAGTCCCCCGAAGAATAGTCACCGGAAAATTAGCACCGCTCGCCCCCAAATCCTGGGAGATGTCCCTCCGTTCTCTGATCATGCACTATAGATGGTGTTTTAAAACACTAGACGAGAAAACATCTTTTCTTCACAAATGTTGTGGTTTCTGCACAAATAATGGCATGGTTCTGCCAGTCCGAAAGCAAGTTTACTGCTCCCTTGGGTGCCGCGGCACCCAGTTTGGAAAGCATTGCAAACCGATCAAATGATAACTAAGTCAGTAAGTATATTCTTTAAAACACCTTTAGCAAACGCTCAATTAGGACAATAGCTACAAGCATTGATTGTAAAACAGAAGTAATAAATCGTAATAATATTTGTAAAAAAAGGTAAAGTAAATAAGTAAGTGTATTCCTGTCATCTCTGCAGCATCCTGGTAATGTAAGCCTTCCCTGTCAGAGGATGACATCGCGTCCTACATGCATCCATTCACTTCGTTCGCATTTATACCTGAGTATTAATCTTAGTGAAGACTGCACAAACGCTCGATGTCATAATTATTACGATGCCATATCGGCTGCATTTGAACGACCATGGGGAGCAGGTGTTTCAACGGTCGCCATGTTGTAGCGCTTTAATAATTAATAAGGTTCTGTTTTCTAAATATACCGCAAGCAGTAGCCTGGTTATCCTTACCCTTGTCTTCACATCATGCATTAATGCAGAGTTTTGTTTGCTCTTTAGCTGGAACGGCTGATGGATCCTACACCGGCTTGAATACTGGGATGAGACGTAATCTTCCGGCTCCAGGTATGGATTCATCAGGTTGTGTTATAACTTCGACCTACGAAGAACTGGCCGAATACGAAGAAATTGAAGAACCTTCGAAGTACTAGTTTGTAAATGTGGAAAACTGAGAAATGTTGTTTTCCTTTTAAATAGTATGTTGAAAGATTTGAATTCATTATTACTTGACTACTGGAACAAAATCACATAACTCCTTGTACGCTTTAGAGATAAAATAATATTGTTAATCAGAGTGGAATTTACTGAAGAGAATGTGTGGACGTTACTAACAACTGCTGTTCTGTTGGCTAAGCAACTGATAATGTAAGAACTTCATCGTGTTTTGACGAGCGGCAATATGTAATAATAATAATAATAATAATAATAATAATAATAATAATAAACTGGTCTCACCTTTTCAAATACTCCTACCCTGACTCATCTGATCCTCCGCCTTCCAATTATTCTCGCCGTAAACGACACCCGCCTTGACAGCTGCTCTGCCTCTCCTGATCTGGTACCCTGGAAATCGGACTTGGACCTCTTTTGGACTACTCTCTGGAAACCCCCTTTGATTTGGTTTAGCCTCCTGCAAATCGGACTTGGACCTCTTTTGGACTACTCTGTGGAAACCCCCTCTGATTTGGTTTGGTCTTCTGGAAACCGGACTCGGACCTCTCTCCGACTACTCTCTGGAAAACCCCTCTGATCTGACGTAGCGCTCGTGAATAGGCTGGTGCCCAGCGCTTGGCCTTCGAGTGGCGCTTTAGAAGTTTGAAGATTACGATTACGATTACGAATCACGCCAGTGATGTTTACCACTACTCTATGGACCTACAAAGGATACCCCCGAACGGGTCTGTTGCATTAGGGGCGGGTCTGCACTCCACGGGCCCCGTAACAACCACTGAACGTTTCGGAAATGCAGGTGATCGTACATCCTAGGTAGAGAACAATAACAAATAACAACAAAGTTACGTGATTTCATCAGACTTCACGGTGGATATCCCAACGCTGCTGATATTAGACTCGCCAGATGGCTCTCAACTTAATCGCATTCAAATGTCCGAATGGTTGGCCAGCTCCTCTACTTCAGCTATGTTTACCGTATTGCGGTATTATTCTCAAAGTCCAATTTTCATATTCTGCCTAATATTTTATGCGACTTTTAAAGTTTTGGTAGACGTGGACGCACCGAGCTCTTCGAACAATCCCCCATTGAAAATACGCACTACTTCTACCATAGGCATTTTAAACCGCAACCATTTAGATCAGCGAGAGAAGCACGTACAGCGTCCTTATGCGTTTGAAAACGCGCTACATAAATAGCTAATAGACACATTCATTCATACATCGAGGTATGTTCATACACACATCTATCGCCCGTAGGCCCTACCCTTATTCGTTGGGACAAGCAGTCATACGTATATTTAAGAGCTTTGAAAGCACGATGGAGCGAGAGAGGCAGAGAAAGAGACATGGAGGAGGCTGGCATAGCAGGCAAGGGCGAGGCAGGGATGTAGGCGGAGAGGGAGGTTGTAGGCTTGCTTGTGGACATGCATAACACTGGCTGATAGAAAATTTGTTGAGCTAGACCATGAATTTCTAGTCGCTTACGTATCAGAGGCTATCGATTATACTGAGACATGTGTGGTCAATGTTAAATGCCAGCCATAAGAATTATTTGCTACGTCTATATGAAATATTTTCTTAGCAAGCATCCGGCAGTTTCAGAGGGTAACGTCTCTGATGTCACCAGAGCTCATGTAAACCATAGATGTTAAAAACGTTTTTTTGGTTTTTTATTTTTTTACAAAAAACGTCGTTTTTTCGTTTTTTATTTTTCTTGTCGTTTTTTTCCGTTTTTTATGTAACTTTATTTATTGATTTATTTACTGTCTGTTAATGTTTTTCACTTTCTGTTTAATTTTTTGTCTGATGTCCCTTACGTTGTCTCCGTACTTTCAAGGATTCAGCTAATTTACCTCACTATTTACGTCATCATTTTGAGAAATAAATACTTTATGAAAGAGCACAGTACCAGAAATACAATTTTATAAAGTTATTTCTAAGTTATCTCAAATACCAAAAGAAAAGGGTGCGGAATGGATTCACGTTAGTTTGATACACGAGAAAGACAAAAACTCAGCATTGGTTAAATTGAAATGTATTTACTGTGAGAAAGTTTACACTATAAATTATAATCAATACCTACAAAGTTTAGTTTTTAATTGTGTCAGTTTAGTCAGCATGAGCTTATGTGGACATATGTTTACAATTCAAATTTGAAAAAATTTCAATATTTTTAATTTCTCAATTTCTTATTAGACCAAACCTATAAGAAATAAAATAATTGTTGTAGAATGATGTTATTTAGGCCCTAGTGTTTACTAACAAAGTTGTGTTATTTGCTGATTAAATTCTGTAAACAAGGTTTTTAATTTTAAATTGCAGTAGGGCCTACAAGATGCGAGAAAGTCAAATTATTTTCTTTTGTCGTTTTTTTCCCGTTTTTTCCGTTTTTTATTTTTTCTAAAAAAACGACGGTTTTTTCCGTTTTTTATTTAGTTTCTATCGTTTTTAACAACTATGTTGTAAACCATAATTATGGTGTTCGGAGTCAATCAATAAGGAAGTACCGTCTAAATAAACTTTCACTAAGCACGCCATAAAATGATGGCGTGTTTACAAATAATTATAATCTGTTGGCTCTCGTTAATATGTTTTCCATGTCTATATATATAAGCGCAGCGTTGATATAGGCTACATGTAGGGCGATCACCTTATTGATGGATTAGGAAATGGACAGTAACAAGCTGGGAGCGCCCCTGAGTAGGTACATGTATCAAGCTGGGAGCGCCCCGGAGTAGGTACATGTATCTTGATGAGGCGCTATATCAAATTTTCAGAATGAATGAATGAATGAATGAATGAATGAACAAGATTGCCATGACGTTTGCTGTTTGGGGAGGTCAAAATTTAGATGTCTACATCGCAGTCTATACCACCTCGACCGATTATCTATCGCTCTACATGACCTTGTTGCTTTGCCGTCCAGAACTTCTGCAGCCCAACATAGAAGTTATTTTATCTGAAATATAGACTGCCTTGCAACGTTCAAATTAATTTTCTTGGCACTTGACATCCCTCTTGGGTGGCTTAATGGTAGGACATCATGGTGCGAGCGGCGCTACTTCTAATGTTTAAAATTCCAGTGTTATTTGTTTATAGTTATTATCATTTAGGCGGTCTAAGACAATGAGTCCCTAGAAGTTGTGCCCTTGTTTTTTTGTGTCAGCCTGTACACAACTCCAGCTCATCCCAATGCGCAAAACAACCTTTGCAGCGCACATCACAGTCATCACTTATGGATATCTTCTGTAACAACAGGCTAATTGTGCCAACAGAGATTTGAAGTATAGCAGATATTGGACAAGTAGCATTATTTCGCATAATATTAATTCACGCAGAAAACCTACGTAGGCATAATTATTGTGCTTCATTGGCCAATTTTATTTCTCTGTTAACGAGCAAAAATTACTTTTGTAATCGGACTACCCTCGGTACTAGGACTAGGCCTACAATTAAAAAATCCTACTGTCCTGCTAACTCAAGTTTATCTTCACCAGTTACACGTAATTTATCATTGTCTTGAAAACATCGCATTAACGTTTTAAACTTACAAAGAACTACGGCCTAATGCGCTTGGAGTAATATCAGAAGCAAATGCTCATGAGAATATGACAGTTTAACTCGAATTCTGTATAGCATTGGTAACGATTTATGGAACTGTAACAGAATATGGCTTAAAAATTGATAGAAGCTGTCAGAATCTAGTCGCATGAACCAAATTGCTTTTCGTGTCCAGATGTTTAAGGAAGCCTACAGTCTATATAATTAGAAACTTCACCTTGGTGGATTGTATCCAAACGTATTTAGTTTCATGTTCTTTTCATAGCCGATAAATTGAGGCATAAGCTTACTATTAAATTATTATGATCTTTGTATGAATATACATATATGTATATATATACATATATCACATGGGCTTGCAGTTTTTAGGACTGTTGTGCATAACTATTCCAATTGCAGCAGTGAAAAGACTTATTCTTCAGTTTTGTAAGGTGAAATGCACTATTCAAATACCCAGTGTTATGCCTAAAAATAATCACGAACTTCTTATCTCGTAAATTTCTGCATTTCTGTAAACTAAAAGTGGTTTCCTAAGAGGTCTATACATAGTTCGAGAATTCGTGACTTTCGGTTTTAAAATTCGTAAGAATTCGTAAACTTTATCAATGTGTTTCTTGTTACATTACATAAGATAATGATAGGCATGTAAATCCTGAACCAACAGCAGCCTAGATAAGAATTTACACTGGCAAATGCATTGGTTTCCAGTAGACTTGACTACTGTAACTCACTTCTCTTTGGTATCACTAAGAGAAAAGCTGTAAAGCGAATCGTATTTCTATGCTTATGCTTAGAAGAAGAAATTCGGATTTGAAGGATTCATAGGAAGTTTACACCCAGCCATCGAAGAATTAACATCGCAAAAAACAGATGTAAGTATATTGCTGAAGTGATGATACCAATGAGAGAAGAGTTAGTAGTGAAGTCTTCTGTAAACCAATGACATTAAGGCAACATTAGGCAAATATATTTGGTTCTACGAATATCCCGAATACGAAACTGAACTCATCTGCAAAATACCGGAACATGGTTAGAAGCATAGTTCGAGAATTCGCATTTTACGAATTTTAAGAATTTAAAAAATTCACGAATTTTAACGAATTTTAAAACTGCAGTTTTAAAATTCGTAAAATTCGTAAAATAATAAAATAATAGAATTCTTTGCCATGGCAACGAATTTTATTATTTGTTTACTCTTGAACTTTTTGAGCAAGTAAATGTCAATGTCATAGGCAATCAATTAGCCGTACAAGATAGCTGACTAGCAACACAATAGTACTGATATCCAGTTACTGTTCTACTTGGAGTCTTGAACTTCGATTTCTATACTAGTTGAGGTGTGTGACTGTGAATGTCAGCCAGCAGAATGAAAACCACCAGTGCCCCAGCTCCAGTGTGAACAGTCAGTCACTAAAACAGCTTGCAACCAAACATGGTTAAAAAGGGTTGGCAACGTTCACCGAGCTGTGTCTTCTACTTCATCGTCCTCTGATTTTGAGTCAGAAATAGCCCACTGTCCCACTCGACTCTGGTTTCTGTATTTTCGCCATGCAAATGCTCCCTAATTCGGGCAGAACAACCAATATATTCCTTGTCACAAAAACAACACCGTATTTTTGGATTACCTTTCCTTCTCCTCCAAAATTACTACATACTTCCACTCCGGTCCATGTTCCTTCGTCTTTAAAAAATTAGATTTTAACTAAATTAACTCGTTACTTAATAAACTTCAATATTGAATTTTACATTAAATTCTAAGCAGAAGCTTAACACAACAAATCATGACGTCATCACATTTGTTGTTGATTACCCTGCTTTAGCAAAACTCACTGTCAATGTAAAAAGGCCCAACAATGCCCCAACGAATTTTTACGAATTTTTACGAATTTTTACGAATTTTAAAATAGACCAAAAAATTCGGGAATTTTTACGAATTTTAAAACCGAAAGTCACGAATTCTCGAACTATGGTAGAGACTACAAAGATCACGACAGAGATCCCTTAATATTAGGATATCACACTTATAGTTTGTTTCTTTCTCTGACGTTAGCAAATAGGCCTAAACTACTTCAGAATATGCCTCGCAGTTCACAATATACCACTTTTTAACCAATGGAACTATCTCTGTTACACCCTCGTCCCTCACACAAATAAATATTGCACTCGATCAGTGGTCAATATGAAACTCCCCCACTGCTCGTACTCTGGCAGTGCCAGTCCCAAACCTGGATAAAGGAGGAGGGCGACTCTAATGATCTCTATTATCGCACAGTGTCGTTAAACCGAAGCTACTGGACTCTTTCTGTGCCTCGTCCTAGAACAGAGTTGGCCTCTCAGGCTTTCACGGTAGCTGCTCCAAAGCTGTGCAATTTTCGCTTCCCAGTTAGCCTATTAATAAAGCTATCATCACAAGTTTCACATTAACGCATGAGTCTAATCGTCAAAAACACAATGACGCGTGAAAACAAAACAGGAAATAAACGTCAATACTTGCTGCTGGTGCAAATCAAAAGCAGAAAGTTTGAAAGTCATTCTCCTTTGATAAATTATTGGTTCAGCGGTGTTTTTGGGCGCAATGGCGTGGGCCTTGGTGATTATATTACAGACCATGTGAAATTCATTAAGTCTATATGAGCTGTGTGAAGGACGATGCATGTGTGTTTGGGCAAAGATCATCCATCCGGGTTGGAGTTAAGTTAGTTTCAAAATATCAATAAATAGTCTATAGCCGACCGTACGCCGAGCCAAACCGATGCGAATCGAACCGAACCTATCTGTCCAAAAGGGTTGCATCATTTGGGGTTCAATCAGTGTTACAGTGCGATAGCGATACTTCGTCGAAAACGGTAGGTATCAATAATTATGTTCATAATTTTTCGATCGGATCTGTTTAATAAAAAACAGTGTATAATACCCAGTCGGTCGACTGATTGTGACTGAGCCAGATTGAACCGAAATAAGTCTGGGTGACGTCATAATCGTGTAATATTACACGACTGTGACAGCGTTCAGATATAATATATCTATATATAATATTTCTACTTATCTTGTCTTCTCTTATCTTATATGATTATTTATAAAGCGCTGCTCACAGTACAAACTGTTCAGAGGCGCTCCCAGCGTGGCAGCCCCGAGGGAAAAGAAAGGTCTTTAGGCAGCGGAGAGAAGAGGGCGAGATCCCAAACAATATCTTGCTACGGAGAGAGTGGGGCAAGTCATTCCATAAGGGCCAAGAATGGCTAAAGCACGATGCTGAGTCATCGAAGTCTTTGCGCGAGGGACAAGTAGATCAAGGTGGCCCGCAGACCGAAGGTGGGGGGAAGAGAGAGGTTTACGCATTAGGTCACAGAGACACTTAGAGCTTAATCCTGCTGAGATCAAGAGACCAGGAGGAGGACCTTGTATTGGATGCGGGGAGCAACAGGAAGCCAGTGAAGTACATCAGTCATAAAGGTAGTTATGTGGGAGAATGGAGGAAAACGGGCAGCCGCGTTCAGAATAGACTGTAGAGATGAAAGGTCTCTGAATATTGGCCTAAAAACTTTAATTAAAAATGTTGTTAAACGTTATGTTGGGTCTCTGAAAGAGCAAAACTAATCAGCGGCGGTTTCTGCCCCAGCCTATATGATGTTAGATATCATTAAGAACAATGATTACATCAGTTTGTAAAACAATGGACAGCAAACTAAAAGAGTCCCCAGTGGCAGGTCCACGCACACACGTGGAGCCAAAACCAACGGATTCGCGTCGACAGTTGACAAATGGTATCATACTTTAGAGTCTCTGGACCATGTTGCATCGATAGGTTGAAGCGACGATGGATCACAGCACTCGCATCACACGATGATACTTCCGCCAATCAGTCCCTCGTTGGTTGAATGACGCACGTCCGGCTATACGTCGAGACCCCAGGAGTACGTAGAATAGACCTTCGTCGTCTATCGGTCGGCAGACTGAAGCGCCACGAATGACTAACAGTCGAGGCAACTCCAATGACCCACCTTGGTCGTACTTCGCCGACACGAAAATACCCTGCTGCTGACGTACTACACGATCTGTATATTCCAGACGTTATCGTTCTACGCAGTGTGCTAGTCCAAAAACTATGGACCGGCACCACCTTTATGTTGTTTTTCGAGGACAACTAATGGCATGTGCGGGATCGCAACCTGGGGGATACGCACATTAAGTAATGGGGTTTTCAATGATTCACTGAATTTAATTAAAATTAATTTGAAATATTATACATTTTCGTGAATCAGTTGAAAAAATATGATTTTTAAGGACTTTCACGGACCGGTAAACAGAGTTCGGCGGACCGCCGCTTTCCGCTGACCACACTTTAAGAACCGCTGTGCTTGCAAGCGAGTTCACATTTTTCTCGCGTCCTTCGATCGAGCGCGTTTATAAACGAGCTGACAAAATGACTGTGTTTTCAATTTTTACTTTTAAGTTGAAGCTGTTGAGATGCATAAATTTCAAATTGTCCAAGTGAGATATCTTGGAAATTTGTGACTGGATGCGAAAACAGTTTAGAGCATTCTCAGTTTTCGACAAACCACGCCTCCATTGCAGTAGGCCTAGTTCGATCCCTGCGCCCATTGCCCTGTGTTGGAAAAACCTGAAGTGTACACAGAACAGATCCTAACCAATTCGCCCACATTAGACTGAAATATTCTGGCTGGACAAATATTTTACCGATCGACTACCCAATTGGCTGACTGATAAAAAAAATTGCCATATGTACCGAACCGATTCGAAACGAGATGACTAGGGTAGTGGGATGGGATCGCATCAGTGTACAGTTTCCTTAAAATCGTTTTCAGAGAAGGATGGTAGCCTACCTATCACATGTTATAGCACGCGAGGATTCAGGCAAAATGTTAGTTTAACGGATAGCATTGTCGATCTGGGGCATGCACGAATTATAAACCAGTTTTTAGGGCAGCAACGCCTAGCTGCGGGCTTATATCTCTACTTAACTATACTCTTTCAGGATCTGCATTTAAAAGCATTTAACTGTCCGGTTGTTATTTTCATCACGTACCACGTTTCAAGTAAAATAATAATCATTAAGAGATGCATCTTTGTGTTATATCAGTTTTATACGTATCTAATGATTTAATTTTAGTAGTCTACAATTATTTTTGAGATAAAACTTTACGAGATCTGATTAAATTGAACTTTTGTAAGGACTGAGAATAATCAAGTAGTTTGTTAACTATGGAAACGCCAGCCTTTGTCTTTAGTGTTGATTGTTTTAATAAAAATGCAGGCAACAAAACTTTAAAACTTTTTAAGGATGTGAAAACACATAGAGCTAACTCGACACTGGTTTAGCGATTGTCATGGCTAGTGTCGTGATTTCGCAGAGTGTTTTCAGGCTATATACCAAAACCCACAACTATTTACATAATGAACGGATTGTTTTGGTTCAACTAGATATAGCTCAGCATCAACGAGTTAATGGAAGATATAGTGAGTTTTGAGCCTCTTTTGAAGGTAGAAAATGAATTTGAACTACGAAGAGAGTGATAGTCGATTCCGTTCCCTGGGGGCAGAGACATACAATGCACGCCAACACATAACTGTTCTGCACCGTGGCTCAGCTTAAAGGCCCGTACTTGATGATCGCAGCGTGGAAGAATGCAATGAGTTAGTAGTAATTGGAGGTAGTACCCGGAGTCAGTCCCTAAGGACTTACCGACTGACTTGATGAGTTAGCGACTGACTTAGCGACTCAGTCGACTAAGTCCTTAGACTTATCGACTGACTTAGCGACTTGTTATCGACTTCTCAGGTAATCAGGTATGTCTATTGGACATAGCTGATTAGCTACATGTAACAATATAATGCATTTTAAGCCCTAGGCACTCTTGAATTCGTAGACCTCAACTCAACTGCCAACTTCAATTCCGCAAAGTGCACAATGTATGCTAGGCCAGCTTAACTTAAACTGTGTAACTACAAAAGTTATTAAATTTGAATTTGGTGTAATTTGCAATTTTCCATTTTCCATTTTCCCGGACAGTCATTCATTTGTTTCAGATTTTCAAACTTTCGTAGCCCCTGAAAGTTTTGTAGGCCCTAGGCGGGACAAAGTAACCAACACGGCAATAAGAGAAAGGACAGGACAGGAAACCCTGGAAAACATCATCGGAATGAGAAGATTGAGGTGGATGGGGCATGTCCTCCGCATGGACAACGGCAGGAGAGCAAAACAGGTGATGAACTGGGACTCTGGAGGGAGAAGGAAAAGAGGAAGGCCGAGAAAAAACTGGCCAGAGACAGTCAGAGACGACTTAAGATATCTGGAGCTGACATGGAAAGAGACAAAGATGCTAGCAGTGGACAGAGGTGAGTGGAGGAGATGCGTCGCCTGATGTGCAGACCTGCACGGAAGGACTGAGGTCTAAGGTCTAAGGCTCAGTGCCTGCTGAGCCTAGTGGATAAGACGGCCCTGCAACTATATCCCCCATATTCTCTATAAGAACTCTTGCTAACAGAGCAAACTCTTTCTCTTATATGGTACCCAGTTGCGGCATATCAACTTGTTTTCCTCGCTAGCAGTCGATCGCTTAGCGACTGGTTTCGACTTGAGGGCTTTAGCGGCGGCGGCGGCGCCGGGGACTAATTGAAGGTATACGGAGGTGTGCTGGTGCTGAGGGCTTTGTAGGTCAGGCCAATTTAAAATTTTATTCTGAACTCAACAGCAAGCCAATGCAGCTGATGGAGTAGAGAAGTAAGTAAAGAAGTAAGTAAGTATATAATTAGTTATGGCGCAATTTATTGGCCTAGGCTGTGTTTCCACTTGAAAGTAGCATTAGGCGTATTTATCAGATGCTAAATCACACGATGTAAACGATTTTCTCACGAACAGACCAAACGCACAACTGTTCAATGCGGGCTGACAGTTGCAAGGGTAATGAATATGCATGAGCTGCGGGTGAATCCTAAATTCTTTATAATTCACTCTACGGATTCAAAGTTTAATGCGTGCTTTATTGTTGTGTTGTCGCTTTCATATACATAGTAATTTCTGCGTTGCATAGGTTGAGATCTAAAAGCATATGTTTTATTTTACATCGTTTTAATATGCATCTGGCGATTTAAGTGCAGTACGTCATTATGTTTTTCCTAATAATAATTCAGCCTATATTCGTTAATTGATGCTGTCTTGATTACAAGAAACAGAATTTTCGAGAGTTTATGCCTATCTTGAATATAGCCTGACACATTGACATTACCATACTTTACAATTCAATTAGGCCTACCATTGCTGAGTTTTACAGCAGTCGGATGAAAAGCCAACAGTCGGTCATCACAAAGTGTTTACGGACAGATGTCGACTATGTCACTATTTGAGCCGCCGTCTGAGTTGTGTAGCAGCTGCCTAAAGGATGCGATTTCACTTCGAAGCCATCGTCGAATAAAACTTACGTTCAAAGGGAAAGTAGGCAGTGAATGCAAAACAATATATGTATACAAATATATCCAGAGCGTCTGGTTTAAGACGACCGATCGATCGCTCTCCTTGGTCGCTAGCCTAGCAAAGGTACCGGCGAGCGATTTACCGATCGCCTAGCCGAAGGCTTCTCACCGTCGGTGACAGCCGGTCGTCGATCGCTGAGTTTGAGTTAGACTCCAAGACGATAGACGAACCTGGAGCCAGACCATTATTTTATTTACCTAATTTACATTACTTTAGCTTACTTACTTGCGGCAGCGGTGAATGTGTGACGTGACCTGTCCTAATTAGCCTACTGCTGACTGATCACTCCAATTTCGTGCAATATGATTGGCCATAACAACACTGCCGCCACCTCACGCCGCGTGACATCATCTGTGACACCACCAATTTCGGAAATTAGTTTAAACAGCAATGGCGGCGAAGATGAGCAAGTCGAATAATAATGTACAGTTGAGCACGTATCTGTCATAGAAATTAGGCGACTCGTTCGATGTCAATGTCGTCGAAATAGAAGCCGCCGGACTGTGAACAAAATTAACTGCAAGTCCTGCAGAAAGCACGCCGATAAAATTTCGAATGGATTGCTAAAAATAAGTGTTCAAGGTATGCCGAAGGCTCAACCAACGTTGTGAAATCAGCCTTCACACGTCATCTTACGTCAGTGGTAGGCCCTCTCTTTCTAGTGAATGTTCATTCATTCTTTCTGATAATTTATATAGCGCCTCTTCAACAGACCTACTCAGATAAAGGAACTGAAGTGATATAGGCCTACTAGACGAGTACTATATGCAGCGATACGAAAAATTACGAATACGATACAAAAATACGTTGTACAAAAGAGCTCCCGAGGTCGACCGCATATCGCTCGCCAGCTCGATCCAGGGCGATCGATTTACAACCCGCCTACTATTTTCAAATCAGACGCACTGTATGTATATTTACAAAAACATGTGTAACGCACATTTTGCAGTTTACTATTTTTCAGTATTACGCTGGAAACAATGAATCTGAATGGAATGCAAGTGATTGTCCTGTCTCAACCAGGACTACAGAATGAACAACTGACTGACAGAAGCATAAAACCTCGACTGGCTAAACAGCTTATTGGACTTGGAGTGGTGCATATTCTAAACGGGGTGTTCTGCATCATCTTTCAAAGTATCACCATCGAGAAGTTTGTGAGTCTTTATCGGGAAGGCGGTTTCGCATTTGTTGGACATGGATTTTGGAGTGGTCTCTTGGTTAGTATGTAAAATTGTTAGCTTACTAGGCAATTTAATATTACAGTTTTTCGGATAACCAAGATAAGCTATCGATGGTTTAACTAGGACTAGTGGTGGTTGGGACAGAACGTTCACAACCAAATGCATAACTATATCAAAACTAAAAGGCGAAGCTATGATTTAATCTTCATACTCGGGATTTGCTTGACTATTTTCGTTTGTTTGGAACTCTGTTGCGATCGAGTTATTTCTCGATTCAGCTATGTTTTTGGATGGTGTTTGGTTGTATGGGATTGAAACGTAATAGGCAATGCCAATTTTGACAAGCCACCTTTAAGCTGTGGCTAGGTTTCCAAGTAGCATTTGACTAGGGACGAGACTGAAATTAACATACCTGTAGATGAATACATCGACCAGCTATTGGCAGAGATGACTGAGCTGAACCTAGAACACAGACTGATGTTATTACCATGGATGTGATACCCGCGGATGAAGCATAGACGCTTGATAATAAAAAAAATAAACAGCTGTACTCTAATAATGCCTCCTTTCAAAGTTCAGAAGTGCAGACGACCATACGATGGCGTAGGGTCCCTACCCAGTGGCTTGATGCAGATTCGAACCTGCGACCCTCCTGCTACAAGACACAGAACTACGCCAGTAATATCATCGAGTTATTGAGGGAGCGCGAGATCGATCAGAGGTTGAAAGTGATAGGGGAAGAGTACGGGCTTCAATCTGAATTATACCAATTGGGCTGTGATTGTTTTAATTGTAATTAAAGAAAGACATCACATTAGTATAAAAATTCTAGAGGAGATGAATCTTAAATCTATTTTAAGAAAAAATATCATTGGTATAAATAACGTCCAATTAAAGAAACCCGCGGGTTTACCCGTAGCCGACCGGTACTCGAGGATTCGGTACGGGTTGGGTAGACATTTAGATAGTGTAAGGGATGCTTGATAGTGGAGTGGTTAGCGTGCTGGACTGTGAACTTAGAGTTCGGGGTTCAAATCCCCGCCAGGGCAGAAATTTGGATCGACATTCCTGCTCCACATGCTCTTCCTAGTCAACTCAGCTATAATGAGTATATTGAGTATATTGTTTTCATCTTTAAAATCACTTTGCATTTGCATTAAATTGCATTGTTACGTTTTAATCGTAGACACATTTAGAAAGTGTATCCCTGTGTGCTTTTTAATTTTAAAAAGTACACTTGAACTACTGTCGATCGATATCATTCCGTACTGACTTCACCAAGACGGAACAAACAATATCATATGAGACAATCGTGGTACTATGATTATTTTGCTATTTTTCTGCAGTTTCTGATAACTGGAATAATGGGAATCACAGCAGGAATTCGTAAAAGCAACTGTCAGGTAAGGGGCCATCCATATATTACGTACGCAAAAATCCGGGAAAATTGACCCCTCTCCCCCCCTGTTCGCAAGCGTACTTTCTTCCAACCCCCCCCGGGTACGTACTCTTGACGCACACCCCCCCGAAGACCAGCTGCAGAAAGTGTCTCGGCAGCGGACTATCTGCACTTTAGGCCAGATTGAAGGATGAGTGAGGGCCAATATAGACAAATTACAGCACAGAATATATATAGCACAGCACAGAATAACTGCACATGGCTTTTATATAAT
Organism: Allolobophora icterica; assembly: GCA_963556255.1. Classification (NCBI taxonomy): domain Eukaryota; kingdom Metazoa; phylum Annelida; class Clitellata; order Crassiclitellata; family Lumbricidae; genus Allolobophora; species Allolobophora icterica. Next base: position 16,919,801 of record OY744616.1, read on the forward strand.
GTAATAAAATGCCATCAGACGACTATAGGACAATACAGAGTTATAAATAGGCTAATGTGGACGTCATAATTAGAAGTTTATTTTGCGTACGTACACATTTTGTCCCCCCGTCCCCCCCCCCCCCCCGTTCGCACCCGTACGCAAAATCGAGAATTTCCGACCCCCGACCCCCTAAGTGCGTACGTAATATGTGGATGGCCCCTAAAAGGATGTTTCTTTCTGAGTTGAGATATAGCTGTACTCATATGTTGGTATTATATATATAATTAGGTAATTTATAGACGTCTACCAGGCACACTTATAAGGAGTTTTGATAATCATCATATGAATCTTTGAAAGGTAAATTTAGTTAAGTAGATAGACTAATTGGCAGAGCTTCCGCCTTTAAACGAAGTTATTTGGGTTCGATTCTTATATCCATCAAATCGTCAGTGGTCGCTTCAGACGCTGGATGATGAACTTTTAGAAATTCTTATAATTCTGATAAACCAAGTCGTGAATCTGAGTAGGAACTAGAAGTGCAAACCCGAGCGTTGTGCAAACCTAGGTTTACGGCTACCCGTTTACCCGGTTAACCCGTCCACTTTGAAACCAGAAAACTCGTGTTTACACAAGATTGAAACCCGTGTCTGACGGGTTTGAATATCGTCACTTTTACGGCCGTTCAGACCGCTGTGATGGTAGCACGAGGAACCAAGAGCTCACCCGCAGAAAAAGAGCGAAGTGATACTGTAAGGGATGCTTGATAGTGGAGTGGTTAGCGTTCTGGACTGTGAACTTAGAGATTGGGGTTCAAATCCCTGCCAGGGCAGAAATTTGTTTCGACATTTCTGCTCCACGTGCTCTCCCTAGCCAACTCAGCTATAATGAGTACACCGACCGTACACTGTCGGTGAGAAGATTAGACGAGAAGGGAAAGTTCTGGCCACTCGTCCTCGTATGATGTGGCTAAGAAAATGAAGTCGCTAACATGTCATATTCATGGATGCATGCCAGGGCTAGCTTAAGGGACTTTTCTTCTTGTTCTTCTTCAAGCGCTGTGATAAGTTTTGTAGCCGACGTTAAGATATGTCAATTGAATGATGTTTCTATAATGGTGTACCCACGATTTCAGATTATAGGTGATCTGACTCAGGCAGACAGCGTATAAAATCTAAGGAAGGGGCCAAGTACGAAGACCAGTGGGACACCGAATTAAACCAATGTCAAAACCGTCCGATCTTATCTGATGATCACTATCATCGTTCGTTCATTCAGCAAGGATTAAAGCCAGTCCAGAAGTCATTCACTAATTCACAAGGAGGCTCTATGTCGAACGCCGCACTTGAATAGTGGAGAACAAGCACTGTGACTCGTTCGTTCATTCAGCAAGGATTAAAGCCAGTCCAGAAGTCATTCACTAATTCACAAGGAGGCTCTATGTCGAACGCCGCACTTGAATAGTGGAGAACAAGCACTGTGACTCTTCTAGAATCAATGCCCTTACACTGCCTTACAGCCACATTCGTATGGCCCACATAATTCCCATAGTGGGCCATTTTTCGCAGGAAGTGGCTTAAGATGAGCTAGCCTAGGGACAAAAAAGTGGCTGTTTGAGTGGTTTCACAGCTATCCGATATGAATCTCAGCAGCACCATCTTTGTAGAATTTCCCTTCCTCACGCCGGATTTTATCATGGCTTCACCAGAAAATCTATAAAAACAGCCTGAATCACTAATTCATCTTAATGTATTTAATTTATTATTTTTTACCTTTTATGACACAATATAAAAGAATGGATTTTTGCTTTTCGTCAGGTTGTCGCATTCAATATTCTTTCGACCATTTCTGCAGCAATTGCCCCGATTCTGATAATTGTGGCTGCGCTATCTATCACTAGGAGCATCTATGAACGGAGTTGGATTTCGAACGAAACCTACGAAAAGGTACATTATCCCATTTTAGATCTTATGCTTCAGTGAAAATGATCTCGTAGATTGAACAGGCCTCTTTACCGACGTAGAAAGTTTGTAATCGTAATAGTAAACTTTTTGTTCCTTATGCGCTATTTAAAGTTAAGCCCAAGGGTTAGCTTATTTACGAACGCTGCGTCGTCTCCTGCACAGTGAAGAACCCAGGTTACCAGAAGACGCGGGAAAGAAGAAGGCGGAGGAGCAACTAATGCGGATTTTACTGAGGACGAAATAAATTGGAATGTGAAGGAATGAAAGGGCCAGGGGCTGGGTAGGAATTCTTGAAGAGATGTTCAGACAATAATCTGGTGTGGGGAAACCCAGGGGATTTAGATAAAAGACCTTGAGACTATGATGCTGCATGAGCAGCGACATTGGTGAAGGAACTTAAAATGTGCGGAATGCGGAAGGTATAGATGTTCTAGCGTCGAGGTTCAGCGTCGTATATGGATCGTCTGAATAACCTGAAATGAGCCATGACTGTGCAGGAAGGAAAAGAGTGTGGGTCGTAGTATGATCGAGTAGAGCAGGGTGGCTGGATGGTGAAGGGTTCGCGAACGTACTTTGGCTGGGAGTATTGTAGAATGTAGAGAGTTGTTTGTAAGTTATATGCAGCTGTTTGTTTTCTGCCGGAACGCTCCGGAACGGCGTTCCGGTACCTTTTTTAGGTTTTAAACATCATTTAGTTATTTTAAGAAAAGAATAATTTAGTTATTTTAGTTTAATGCGACGTCAAAGGTTTCTTGGGAAGGGTCTCACCGAGACCCCTCCCAATATCCCATAACCTTTTTCTCAGGTTTCGCCCTCGATTTAGCCCTTCCATATTTGTTCAATTTCGGAACTTTTTGTAGAAAAAACACTGGTTATAGGACCTTGACGCGAATGCGCTCAGAGATTTTCAGCCAATGGAGTGACCTAAGGACGCGAGTGATACGATGATGCCTGATAAAAGCTCGGGATGGTGAGATTTGGCGCGAGAAGTTTGAGATATGATTATCTAGATCAGGCGATATGTGGATCAAAGGTGATGCCAAGATTACGCACAGGTCGGACAGACCTTGATTTCCGGCAATAATATTTCCTTTCGTAATCATCAGAATTGTGAAGATACAAGAATAGGCCCAACTATATCTCCATTTACTGTGAGCGTACCATGGTGTCCGAATAGGTAAATTATCCTACTTAAATTTAAAGCTACACTTCACTTATGGGTTAGCCTCGTTAACTGAAACACGTTTTACCGATATTTAAAGTTTCAAACAATGGCCTAAGACTTTATACAAGTGCACAGACTACGTTTTAAAGGCGCGTGAGCAATCTGTAACGTTAAATGTGGTATTTTGTCATGTCCGAACGAAGGATCAAATGTAATGTACACGCTCAACGAAGCAAAACTATACGGCCTAAATCTTAAAGCACGTGATAGAGATGACACACTTTTAACTTCAGCTAACGACAATACTCGTAATGGAATCAATGCTTGTTGCTATGGGAGTCTTAGAAGGCATCATTGCAATTTGGTCTTGCATCGTCTGCTGCCTCATTGGTGTCTGCAACTGTTGTCTTGCATCTCCACCTCAGACACAGGCAAGTATGATTCTCTTCAGTCTTCAATAGACAGCCGACTATAATAATAATAATAATAATAATAATAATAATAATAATAATAATAATAATAATAATAATAATAATAATAATAATAATAATAATAATAATAATAATAATAATAATAATAATAATAATAATAATAATAATAATAATAATGATCTTCGTTTAATATCTTCAAACTGACAATTGCGCAGTATGATTACAAATCAGTATGAACGGATGATCACAAGTTATTACAGGAGTCGAATTTTAACTGTACAATACTCTCAGGAAAACTATACAACCGTCAGCCTAAGCTCTAATTCTGAGTAGGACTGCTATATGGAAAATTAATCGGTCGTAAATAATGAAAAAAAACATTGAATTAATTAAACAATAGTAGAAATACGTAGCAAAAAATAAAGGTATCAGATTTAGGATTTTTTCATAAAATAATTTTTTTAGATCTTTTCGCCTGCATTTAGTTGTAACATGGCCCTTGCCTCTCAGTTTTAAGCTATTTTTACAGTTTATATCGCACTTTTAAAGACCGTAATGTATACTAAACTTATAATATGTTATGCAATGTGCTTAATAATCATATCATAACATATACGGTTATTTATACAGCGCCCCTCACAATATGGACTATGTATATGGACTATATATTCAGAGGAGCTCCTATAGCGTGACAGCCACGAGGGAAAGGAAGGAGAAGAGAGGAGATCCCAAATAATGTCGTGCTACGGCGTCTAGGGGGCAGGTCATTCCATAAGGAAGGACCAAGGATGGCAAAAGCGTGATGCTGAGTCACCGAAGTCCTAGCCCAAGGGATAAAGAGATCAAGACGGTCCGCGGACCGAAGAGTGCGGGAAGAGAGAGCTTTGCTGCCCCGCTTCTTCCTATATTGGCGCCGCCCATTCCGCTCCTCGGCATATGGCGATTTGGTCGTTCCTTTCCTCCGCAAGGCTACTATGTAACGCCGGGCTTTCTCCTTTATCGGCCCGTCTACATGGAATGAGCACCCCTTCGAGAAGCGTTTCACATACTGCTTAAGACTGTTCTGTTCCGCCTGTCGTGGGTCGGGAGTGCCTCTGAGTAGAGAACTTTAAAGAGGCGCTTAATAGTCTTCATTAATTGACTCAATGATTGATTTAGTGCTGAAAGAAAACCTTCCGTCGCTAAATACCAAACCCATTCATGGTTGTACTTCACCAGCACCATGATAGTACTTTAATATTGAATATAACCTTCCAGCGAAAACCTACATCCTAATAAAATTATTGTCTAGTGGTGAAGAATATTAAGTCTATAATGTACTAATGTGCTAAAAATTGGATAGTATTTTCATATTATTGCAAGTCTTATAGAGCCATAACATGATTGCATGCACACACAGCCGCTGATCTTAAGTGCTGAACAACAGGCAGCGTTGATGTCCAATCCGATGTTTATGGCTAATCAACAACAACAAATGGTTCAGTACAATAAACACCAGCCAAATGCTCAACCGTATTCTCAACAATCGTATGCTCACAACAACTTTATGCCAGGTTAATAAAAGAGAACTGGAATTTGAAGTTAGCTCAACCTATTTAAAGAACCCCTAGTCCAGGGGTTCCAACCTTTTTCAGATCACGGCGTCCTTACTAACGCAACGGCAAGTCAACGGCACACCTATCCTTAACTTCATATATTTTTCAAGTTAGTTCTTTATTTTACTGACGTTCCTTGTATTTGAATACAAGTCTGCAACTATTTCTACACTACGTTAAGTTCAACATTTTTAGGCATATGTCAGTAGTGAAAATCATTGTTTTTCACACTTTTTTGACAAAAGAGCTGCACAAATGTTATGGTTCTGCCAGTCTGCCATCCAGCCACGGCACTCTAAAAGCAGGTTCACAGCACCCTAGCGAGTCGCGGCACACAGATTGCACTGCCCTAGTCAATAGATTATCTGTCCGATTCTTCAACTGCTTTATTTTGTTGTCAACCTATTCAAACCGATCAACTAATGGCGTCCATCATACATCGACTTCGTTCGCATTTACACCTGAGCACCATTGCTATTTTAGTGAAGGCAGCACAAACGCTCGATAACATATCATGGCTCCATATCGACTGCTATTGAACGACTGAGTGGAGAAGGAGATTCAACGGCCTCGTTGCTTTGCATGTGTTAGAAAGCCATGATGCCTCAATAGGTTCTGAAATGTGCTATATAAGTGACTGGCTATCTCGTAGCAGTTGTTAGAATTTTCCTCATCTACTGCAAGCAGTAGTCTGGCTATCCTTACTCTTGTCTCAACATCATGGATACAGATGCAGAGTTTTGTTTGCTCTTTAGCTGCAACGGCTGATGGACCCTACACTGGTCTGAATATTGGGATGAGACGTAGTCTTCCGTCTCCAGGTGTGGATGCATCAGATTGCGTCAGAACTTCGACCTACGAAGAACTGGCCGAATACGAAGAAATTGAAGAACCTTCGAAGTTCTAGTTTGTAAATGCGGAAAACTGAGAGATGTTATTTCCTTTTTAATTGTATGTTGAAGCTTTTCAGTTCATGATTACTTGACTGTGGAACAAAATTATTTAACTCCATGTACGCTTTATATGTAAGATATTGTTAATCAGAGTGGAATTTACTGAAGAGTGTGTGGACTGTGGACGTTACTAACAACTGCTGTTCTTTTCGCTAATCAACTACAAATGTAAGAATTTTTTCATGTTAAAACGAGCGGCAATATTATATGACCAATCAAATAGTGAATATATATATATATATGCAGAAAAGTACAATACGTACATATTGGCTATGTATATGTATTGAGATGCTAGTAAGAATAGCTAGATTTCTAAAAACTTAGCAGATTTCCATTTAGAAATTAAAATAAAGTTTTATGATAGAAAGTTGTATTATGTTTAGAAATTTACCATAAGAGGAAGTCAGAGTTGTACGCGTCTATCGGTTTTCTGTACATCACGCTTTCAAAGGACTACGGCCCAATAGGTGATTTCGTAGTAGGCTTATCATTTGGGCTTGCAATTATTAGGACTGTTGTCCATAACTATTTCAATTGCAGCAATAAAAACAGCTTCGTAAGGTGATATGCACTATTCAAATGCCCTGTGTTATTGTGACGAACGTCAATTTATATGGTATGTGTTTAATTAAATGGTTAGCGCAACATAAATGTGGCCACGCACACCGAGTAATTTACATATTTTCGCATCTCGTTAATTCTATTAATAGAGCACCAATCCTGAACTAGCGCGGTAGATTTCTGTGTGCGCCTGACAGAATGGAGATTTCTCATTGGTCAGAAATGCCCGGGAATATTTGGCGCCAAGTGAACTGTCTATAAAACAGCGAGGCCTGGCCTGCTACGCGCCTTTTCTGTGTGGATGCCGTCGCAGTGGGACGTGCGGCCTTTTCTGTGTTGTTTTCGTCGCTGTTGGACGTGTTGGTGAAATTTAATCGTTCAATGCGCTGATCTGGGTCTGAAACGATTATTTGACAAATCGAAGTTGTACGATTGATCGGGAGATAATCGTAACTCATCGAACCTTTTGGTATTGAAGGTTGAGTATCGATTCCAGTTGTTTTGAAGGCATTTTGGTATCGATCGGTGGATTGATATTTTTATGTGGCCAAATGTAAGAGATATGTACAGCCCTAGTTTTAAGATCATTTCGTTGATAGTTCAAAGTGTAGACATTGGTATAGCGTGCTTAGTTAGACCATATTAAGTCGATTATATAAGAAATTGAGATAAGATCGAACTGGATTTTAATTAGAATAACTGGCAATTGGTAAATATCGCTAGTTGTGAATCGATAATTGTGAACTTTGTCAAAATCGGTGATTAGACCCGATAAACTGTCAGTTAATCTACGGACATTGAATTTCGGATCTGTACAGACATTAATTTGCATATTTCATTTCGTTTAATAAATAAGTCTACTTGGAATTAAAAATCATTATGTCTGACAAAGTGGTGGCCGCTTTAGTCGAGGAAATGTCCGAGATGACGGCGCTAATGAGAAACTTTATTTCCCGCCAAGAACAGGTAGAAACCGGTATGGCACAGTTAGCGCGGGAAGTTGGTCGTTTAGGCGGGAACTTTCCCGCCGAAAATACTGTTGTAAAGGCAGAAGGACCTTTAACACACGCAGACATATGTCAGGAAATATCCTTGGTACCAGAAAATTATATAGTGCTCGACACAAGTGGTGTTGAGGTAAGAAATAAGTCCCCCACTGATCAGGGTTCAAATCCCGCACGTTTTGGCCAGTCAGTCGATGCCTTGCAACAGGGCGCGCGCTCGCTAGAGGGCGATGATAGGAACGCTACACGTGGTACCAGAATCGGAGTTTTAATGGCTGAATTGGAAAAACAGGCGGAAGTAGAACCGGAAGTGGGTTTACATAGAAGATTTACTCGACCAATGGACTTAATGGACTTGGGTGAGTCTGAATTAGAAGTGAGTGATTTTGGTCAACAGGACAATGAAATAGACGAAATGAGTGAAGTTAGTGATCAGGAAATTACATTTAAACATCCTTGGAAAAAAAATATGCTTGGACAACAGGAGATGGTTATTGATAAATGTTATGAAACACAGACTAATGTTAAATGTCTAGTTTCAGATACTGGTCGACAGATGAGACAACCGCAGACTACACAGCAGATGAGCGATAGTGTTCGTCATCCGACTCGCGCTTGGTACGCTGCCCTCGACGAAAGTGCACGTCCCAGTCTCACGAGTTCTGCGTCGTTGTCTTCGGTTCCTTTCACCTACGGAAAGCAAAGTGCTGGTATACCAACACATTCAAGTGCAACGCCTTTCAATCAACCTTCGATCTGGGCGGTGCCTGGGTCATTTCAGGAACGTCGTCCGGTTGCAATCAGTCGTGGGCACCTGAGTTCCGGTTACCTACCAACGGTGATGTCGATTCCGACTTCGTTTGGAGCAACGACAACAATGGAAACGTGGAGCCGTGAAATCTACAGAAAGCCATGCCAAGAAGTTCCAGTGCAAGTCGGGAAGGGAAGGACTGAAGGACGTCTTTTGCTCTTGCCGACGACTACAGAACTCGTCACGTTGAACCCAGCGCCGAAGGTTACAACTTCCGTCGCCACTCAAATGGTGATAGCTGACGAAGGTCAACTTGGGTCGACCGTAGAACCACAACCGGGTCCGAATGTGAAGTCAACAGAAGAGAAAGGACAGTTGGAGAAGTTGTCGGACAACCAAACCATGATGTCTACACTGCGTTCCAATAGACAATGGATTAAGATTGGTACGTACAATGGTAAAACGGCAGTCCAAGCTTTTGTCCGAAAATTTGAGGTGTGCGCAAAACACAATGGATGGACGGAAGAAGAAAAACTTCATCAGTTGATGTGTGCGTTAGTGGAACCGGCCAATCAACTGCTATGGGAGTTCGACTCAGCCAATGTGATGACGTCAGACGACCTGATTCAGAAACTGAAGTTGAGGTACGGTGGAACAGATCAAACCACATTGTACCAAACGCAATTAAACACCAGACGACAGAGAGAAGGTGAGGAACTTGGTTCATTAGTGCAAGATATTAGACGATTAATGATCCTTGCTTTTCCTGGACCGACAACGAGTCACAGTGAGGCCATAGCAATTCGAGCATTTATTGACGCTCTCCGAGACAAAGAACTGGCGATGAAAGTTCGTGAGCGGGAAGCGGAAACGTTGGACAAAGCATACAACCTAGCCATGAGGTTCGAGGGTTATCAGAAAGCCGAACGACGAGATTCTGATCAATCCGACCGTCGACCTACACGAGCTAAGATGGTGCGAGAAGATGATGGACATTTGCTTGGTTCACAGCTCAGTGTGATGATGATTTTGTAGGATGAATCTTACTCTCTTGTGCTTAAATTTGCGTTGTCGTTCATTGCTATGCACACAATTTAATGCCAAGGGAGTTTATCCTCTCAGCACTGCTTGTTTCTCACTGGATCTAACAAGAGGAAGAACTTAACTCTGCCGCTCCTATAGTCTAGAGGATTTTTGAACTCTTATGTTTATTTGCTTTGCTTGATTAATTTATATTGTTCCGTTCATTCTCTGACGTGTTACGGACGTACTTGCTTATAGTCTAGAGGATATTGAACTCTTATGTTTATTTGCTTTGCTTGATTATTATTTAAATTGTTCCGTTCATTCTCTGACGTGTTACGGACGTACTTGCCTTGGATGTATCTTAATACCAAGTTACTAGGCTACTAGTTACTAAATTCTACTTAGCACTTATTCGCACAATGCATTGCTTTAAATTGTATCATCTCGTTGCTTTATCTGTGCTATGCTCGCAGAATGCTCGTAGAACGACCATTAGTATAAATCGCCACTAAGACAATTAACTGTTGCCGCCCTCCTGCAAATTGCGAATGTCGCTGTTGACTGGCTGCACTCTCGACCGCTGTTGTTGTTTGTTATTGGTTATTGTGGGGTATGGCAGGCTGCGGGTCTCATTCCTGCTGTCTTTGCTTAGACTCATTAAAAATCGACGCTTCACATTGTGTAAATGAACCCTGTGGGCCCGTTATCTGTGTGGGGTGTGGGAGTGGGTGTCACCTCAAATGCTTTATGGAAGAGTATGGGACCAGTTGCTCTGATGTCACCTTTCTTTGTAGGAGTTGCATAAGTAACATTTTCCCATTTAATGCTGTTATTAACCATAACGACTTCTTGGAAACTGTTTGTTTCGTTCCAACTAGATCTCTCTGCCTTACTCAACTGAATGAAGGTCCTAAATTGGATGTAATTGCCGTTGACCAAGATGATTATCCCCTCTTAAATAACAGGGACATTGACCCCGACTCCAACCTATACACAGGCCTTTCGTGGGATAGTCCTTATACCACACCTGACGCATTGTCTGAGGGCCTAAATGCTGTTTCTCATTTTCATATTATGCACCTGAACTGCAGGAGTTTATTGAATAAAACAATAGACATAGAGGATTTACTGGTACAGCTTCCAGTCTCAGTGTTGGCTCTAACCGAAACCTGGCTTGATTCTAGCCTAGCGGAAACTATAAAGATACCTGGTTATAACTTTATTCACATGCCTAGGACTTCTGGCAAGGGTGGAGGAGTTGGGTTCTTAATAAAAGAGGGCATATCCTTCCAACTGCTGGACTTGGGAGTACATACTTCTTTTGAAGGGTCCTTTATAACTGTACAAACCAAGAAAGGCTCTAGTGTTCTGGCAGTCATTTATAGGCCCTCTGGCTCAAACCTTGAGGAATTTTGCTCTGAATTTGATTCAATGCTATCAAAAATAACTGGTAAAAATAGGCACCTCTTTATAATGGGCGACTTTAACATAGACTTGCTTCGTGCGGAAAATCACCTCGGATCCAGTAAGTTCCTAGATGGTCTGTCTTCTCACAATCTTTTACCCACTATAACGAGACCAACTAGAATAACAGCCTATACCTCAACCTTGATTGATAATATTTTTACAAATGCATGGCCCAATATTGTTGAATCCTCGATTATCATCTCTGATATATCGGACCATTTGCCGGTACTAACTAGCTTTGCCTTGGATAGCCATGCCTGTAAAAACCCAGCACTAGGTGAAAGTCGTCTAGTAAACGAGGAAAGAAAAAAGTTTTTCCTTGCTGGTTTATCTGATATAAACTGGACCCCAGTATTAGAGGCCTGTAATAGCAACAATGCTAACTTAGCCTACGATCTCTTTATAGATAAATACAAAATTAACTATGACTTCGCATTCCCACGCAAACCTTGTCTTAAAAAAGTGATAGCATTATAAAGCATCCATGGATGACTCAGGGGCTTCTTAAATCAAGGAACAAAAAGGCCTACCTTTATTTGAAATACGTAAAAAAAACCACTCCTGTTAATAAAAAAAAATTTACGACCTTCCGGAACATTTTTAAGACCGCTAGAAATAATGCTGAAAAAAGCTACTACTTGGCTGAGTTTTCTAAACATAGTAATAACTTAAAAAAAACTTGGAACCTTATCCGATCTATAATAAAATTGGGGGAGCGAGACCCACCGATAGAGTCCCTTAAGATTGGCCACATAGAAAGCAATGATCCTCAAATTATGGCTAGTGCCTTAAATAACTACTTTTCTAACATTGCCCAGACTCTTGCTGACCATGTTCCAAATACCCAATCTTCCTATGCTGACTATCTTAATCCCCCCTTACCTTGCTCATTTGGCTTAATACCTACCTCCCCAGAGGAAATCCTGCACTTATGCTCCTCGATTCATACTACTCATAGTAGGGGGCCTGATGACATAGACCCTTGTATAGCGGCCATTAGCTTGCCTTTTATAGCCTCTCCCTTAGCAGAAGTTATAAATTGCTCCTTAAATACTGGTGTTGTCCCCTTAGCACTAAAAATTGCTAAAGTAATTCCCATTTATAAGAAAGGAAATAGGAATGATGTTGCTAATTACAGGCCCATCTCAATTCTCCCTTACTTTGCCAAATATTATGAAAAAATAATGTCTGACAGGCTTACCAACTATGTTCAAAAGTCCAATGTAATATTTCACTCTCAGCATGGCTTCCAAGCGGGGCATTCCCCTTCTTTAGCGCTAATTAGCATGTATGATAAAATCTCGGACTCCTTCGAAAATAATGAGTATTCTATAGGCATCTTTCTGGATCTCGCTAAAGCCTTTGACACAGTGAATCATGATATACTTCTTCATAAATTATCAAATTATGGCATCAGAGGCACCCAATTAGCCTGGTTCACCAGTTACCTAGAAAATCGTCTCCAATTCGTTTACTGCAATGGCTCGCAATCTGACGCAAGAAAAATCACATTTGGAGTCCCTCAAGGATCCAACCTGGGCCCCCTCCTTTTTCTCCTCTACATTAACGATCTACCTAATGCCTCCCAAATTTTGTCCTTTATTTTATTTGCAGACGATACCAATGTATTTCATTCTGACAAATCGTACTCTAACCTAGTTCTGACTGTTAATAATGAGCTTAAACGGGTAGCCGAATGGTTTTCCTCCAACAAACTCTCTCTAAATATAGATAAGACTGCTTACATCCTCTTTAAATCGCACAGGAAGGTTGGTCCCCTGATAATTCCCTGGAACTCGCTATAAATAATACCGCCATTACGCAAGTCAAATCTACCAAGTTCTTAGGTGTCATTGTCGATCAGCACTTGACATGGAGCGAACATATTAAAAGTATTTCGACTAAGATCGCAAAAAATGCAGGAATAATTCACCGTGCCTCCAGCAAGCTCCCGCCCTCAGTACGCACCCAATTGTATTATTCCTTAATTTATCCGTATTTATCGTACTGCAATATTGTATGGGCATCCACTTATGACTCCAGACTTCACAAACTTGTTGTCTTGCAAAAAAGAGCGGTACGTTCCATCTGCAGAGCCCCATGGGGCTCTCATACAGGCCCTATTTTTGCCCGTTATAAGTTACTAAAAATTGATCAAATAAGGCAATTTCAAATTGGGGTCTTCATGTTCAAATTTAGACGAGACCTTTTACCTACGAAATTTAAGACCCTCTTTCACCAGGGTTCCGACATCCACTCCCATTTCACGAGGAATTCGAGCAAATATCGTATTATGTATGCTCGCTCCAACTCTCGTAGATTTTCCATCAAAATCACAGGGCCCCAGGTTTGGAACGTTCTCCCCCCTCTCTCCAGCAGGTGGGGACCCTTCAGGTCTTCAAAAGAATGCTACGCCTGCACCTTATTGTCAACGACGCAAGTTCTTGTATGTCCTACTATTAACCATGTATTAGTTAAGCTCTTAGTTAAGTCTTTAATAGTAACGTTATTAATTAGTAGAAGTGTTTCTGTTCCCTTATTTTTCTTTTCTGTGATCAATTATCATTGCTCGGTTATTTAATATTTCACAGTATTTCCTTATTCCATCTTATTGAGCCATAACCACTCTTTCCTTTCTTCTTCCCTTGGTTTCTTTACCGCCTCAGGTAGCGGCGGTCTCTGGTCAACCTTCAATAAGTATAACAAAGAAAAAATTCCATAGTAACTTAAGCCATTCAAGCTGGTCTCTAACTACCCTGCAATTACTTGTTGCAAGTAGGTGTCCCTACTAGCGGGATTATTTATCCCTTCTGGGCCTACCATTGTAACCATCTTGTTGTTCATCCTTTTGTAAAATTGATTGCCTTGTACATTTATATGGTTGCAATAAAGAATTTTTGATTTGATTGATTTTGATTTTGATTTGGAGAAAATGCTACAACTCATCCGAGACGAGCTGGAATCGCAGCGACGACAGATGGCGAGTCTGGAGAAACGTTTGGACGGACGAGGGCACTGGGAGTCGAAGCCGAAGGAACTACCAGCGGCAACCGCCTCCACAACCAGACGTCAGTGGGAAAGAACTCGTGGTCGACCAGAAGCTACCGCTGAGGAAAGTCAACCGCCAAATCAGGTGAGAAGAAAGTCGCCCAGAACCTGTTTCGGCTGTGGTCATCTGGTGAGAGACTGTCCTGGTCCGGTTTCGATACAACTTGATCCAGCTTCCAGTGAGGAACCGCCAGTAGCTGTCCGCTCGAACCATGTACAGGGTAGCAGCAACGCTTACCTGTCGGTGAAAGTCAATGGTAAAGCGACGTTTGCCTTGATTGACACAGGATGCGAACTCTCTTTAGTTCCGAGCTCCATGGTGAAGAAAGCAGATGTTAAATGTTCCAGACAACTGTTACAAGCTGCAAATGGGACTGAGATCCGGGTTATCGGTGAAACGAAGCTAACCGTGGAAATCGATGGACTTCAGTTCGATGCACACTGCTTGGTGACAGAACAGATTTCAGAACTGATCCTGGGCCTGTCCTGGCTTGAAAGTCAGCAAGTCCAGTGGAACTTTGGTAAGAAGACAATTACGATAGATGGGCATGAAGTCGGCATTCACTGTCGATCAGCACCTTCAATGTGTCGCAAAGTGGCGTTGGCACATGACGTGCAAGTGCCAGCGTTAAGCGAAATGAACGTTGAAGCATACGCCATCCTAGCGAAATTGGGTGATGTCTGTGGAAGAAGTTGGGCGACTCAACCTCAACTGCTCGACTCCGGAGTGCTGGTGGCTGGGACTCTGCTGCCAGAACGCGCTATCGACTTACCTCTGAGAATTTTGAATCCGACAACTAGTGCAGTAAGATTAAAGAAAGGACTCCAATGTGCAACCGAAATCGTCACAGTCTACGGCGAAAATTCTAACGATGGCCAGGTGTCCAGCTGCGGCCAAGTGATAGAGAATCACACGGAGCCTTCTAACGAAGAAGTCGAAAAAGTGTTGTCGCCTTTATGGACTGATGTAGCAGAGGATGTCACGCCAGAAGCACGGTTGCAGCTGAAGCAACTAGTGTTGCAACACCGTAAAGCATTCTCTTTGCACGAATGGGACTATGGCTACACGGATATTTTGCAGCACAAGATTGACACTGGAGGAGAACGACCAGTCCGACAAACCTTACGTCGTCAACCACTGGCCTTACTTCCAATGATAGACGAACAAGTGGATCAAATGCTCCGGCTGAAGTTGATCGAGCCGTCGACATCAGAATGGGCCAGCAATGTGGTCATCGTGAAGAAGAAAGATGGAACACCTCGGTTCTGCGTGGACTACCGAGCTGTCAACACCAACACTCGACCTGACGCATTCCCGCTTCCACTCATCAGTGAGAGTTTGGATTCGCTCGCAGGTGCAACATGGTTCAGTACATTTGACCTTCGTGCAGGTTACCACCAGCTGGCAGTTGATCCGCAAGACAGACATAAGACAGGTTTCCTTACGAGAAGAGGTAGCTTTCAATTCCGAGTCTTACCGTTTGGTTTAAGCAACTCACCTGCAAGCTTTTCAAGAATGATGAGTCTTGTGATGGCAGGTTTAAATTTTGAAATTTGCCTGGTGTACCTGGACGATATAATAGTGTTTGCCGCCGACTGGAAGTCTCACTTGGAACGAATCGCACGAGTGTTGGAGAGACTGGGCGAAGCTGGACTGAAATTGAAGCCCAGCAAATGTCATCTCTTCAGACGCCAGGTGTTATTTCTCGGACATGTGGTAAGTGGTCAAGGAGTTGGAACTGATCCAGAAAAGATTCGAGTGGTGGAAGAATGGCCTACGCCAAAGTCACTGAAAGAAGCACGTTCCTTCATTGGACTTTGTTCGTACTACCGCAAATTTGTTCCGGGTTTTGCGAAGGTTGCGCGACCTTTACACTCGCTGGCTCAAAAAGGTATCCGGTTCGAATGGACTCAAGACTGTGAGAACGCTTTCTGTGAGCTGAAGTTACGGTTAACGGAAGCACCGATTCTGGCTCTCCCGAACGATGTTGACCAATATGTATTAGACACTGATGCATCGGCAGACGCAATTGGAGCCGTTCTGTCTCAACGACAACAAGGGCGAGAACGTGTAATCTGCTATGGAAGTAGAGTTTGCTCCGAAGCCGAAAGAAACTACGATGTAACAAAAAGGGAACTTTTAGCAGTAGTACACTTTTTGAAGACTTACCGTCAATACCTGCTAGGTCGAAAGTTCATCCTTCGAACGGATCACTCGGCCTTGCAATGGCTCAGAAGAACGCCGCTTCCGATCGGGCAGCAGGCCAGATGGCTCACTGTTATAGAAGAGTTTAGCTTCGAGATACAGCACCGAGCAGGAGCTTCGCATGGCAATGCAGACGCAATGTCGAGATGGCCACATCGGATTGATGCGATACGAGTGTTGACCGAACCGACGCTTCAATCATCCGATCTACCAACCGGCTGGGAAACCGATGAGATACGAGAAGAGCAACGGAACGATCCGGAACTTGGCTGGATCGTGACGAAACGGTTGGAGTCAGCAGTACCGCCAACTATGGAGATGCTGCGATCACAAAGTCGAACAATCAAGACCATGGTGGCGCAATGGCCTCAATTGTCTTTGCAAAATGGTATCTTGATGCGGGAATGGTTGCATCCAGAAACTGGTCGGACGAAGTGGTTCCAGATTGTTATGCCACCACAACGTCGGGACAGATTGATTGAACTGGCTCATGGAGGAATGTCAGGTGGACATTTGGGATGCCGAAAAACTATGGCACAAGTCCAACGCCGGGCTTATTGGCCAAGTTGGCGAGATGATGTGCGACGAGTTCTTAAGAAGTGTGAAGTCTGTGCTTGTTACTGGAGAGGAAAGCCGCCGAGACAAGGAAAACTTCAGAACTTGACAGTGGGAAACCCACTAGAGTGTATCGGAATCGATATAACGGGGCCACATCCGTTATCTAATTCTGGTTATCGATACATCTTAACAGTCGTGGACCATTTTTCCAGATGGGCCGAAGCCTGTCCGATCCGGAATCAGACAGCAACTACAGTCGCTCGGGTGCTGGTGAAGGAATTCATCTCTCGATTCGGGTGCCCGCGACAGATTGTGACCGATCAGGGCGCGTGCTTCGAGTCCGCTCTGTTTCGCGATCTCTGCCAGCGACTCCGCATCGACAAGACGAGAACTACGCCGTACAAACCGAGTAGTAACGGCGCGGTGGAACGCTTTCACCGCACACTCAACTCGATGCTGGGCAAAGTGGTCTCTCAACGTCAACGTGATTGGGACGTGCACTTACCCTATGTTCTTGCGGCGTACCGAGCAAGCGAGAACGAGAGCACAGGATTCACGCCGAATCGCCTGTTTCTCTCTCGTGAAACCTGTCTGCCTATTGATCTTGTTTTAGGAGATAATCAAGTCTTGCCTGCTAGTTTGTCTGTTGATGATTTTGTTTATGAACAGGTTTCCAGGATGCAAGAAGATTTTACAATTGCTAGAAAATTTATGCAGCGCCAAGCAACGCAACGTGCTTTTCGCTACGATATGAGAGTTAAACCGGTGGAGTTTGAACCTGGTAGTTTGGTATGGTATTTCTATCCAAGGACCAGAGTCGGATTGAAAGAGAAATGGACCCGATGGTACACTGGTCCGTACCAAGTTAAAGAAAAGCTAAGTCCGGTTTTGTATAAAATACAAAAATCACCACGGGCACAGCCGAAAATTGTGTACGTTGATAAGTTGAAGAAGTATGAAGGTGAAGGTTACCTTGATTCGCGAGAAGAAGAAACTGAGTTCGAATCCGAAGGGAGTGATTCTGAGGGAGATGGAAATAAACGCATTCAGCGGCCGAAACGAAATACCGTGAAGCCACCTAGATATAGAGATTGACATTGTGGACTCCATTTATTCATTGATTGTTTGTGGTTTACTTAATTCAATTTCGTTGTGTAGTAGTTGTGTTTGTGGCGTGTCACAGATAATTAAGACATTAAACTGTGTGTGTGTATGTGGGTTGTTTCGCCTTTAGCTAAGTACTGTGAAAGATGGACCCTATACCCAGAACTAGTTTAGTAACAATTGAGAAACTAGGTAGAGGAGTCTACTAGTAATGTATAATTCTTCTAATGTTTTTGTTGTTGCTGAATGAACATTGCTGACTTGAGAACTTTGCTTTAAGTAAAATTTTCAATGTTGAAAATTTTCTCTAAGGGGGTGGAGGGTGTGACGAACGTCAATTTATATGGTATGTGTTTAATTAAATGGTTAGCGCAACATAAATGTGGCCACGCACACCGAGTAATTTACATATTTTCGCATCTCGTTAATTCTATTAATAGAGCACCAATCCTGAACTAGCGCGGTAGATTTCTGTGTGCGCCTGACAGAATGGAGATTTCTCATTGGTCAGAAATGCCCGGGAATATTTGGCGCCAAGTGAACTGTCTATAAAACAGCGAGGCCTGGCCTGCTACGCGCCTTTTCTGTGTGGATGCCGTCGCAGTGGGACGTGCGGCCTTTTCTGTGTTGTTTTCGTCGCTGTTGGACGTGTTGGTGAAATTTAATCGTTCAATGCGCTGATCTGGGTCTGAAACGATTATTTGACAAATCGAAGTTGTACGATTGATCGGGAGATAATCGTAACTCATCGAACCTTTTGGTATTGAAGGTTGAGTATCGATTCCAGTTGTTTTGAAGGCATTTTGGTATCGATCGGTGGATTGATATTTTTATGTGGCCAAATGTAAGAGATATGTACAGCCCTAGTTTTAAGATCATTTCGTTGATAGTTCAAAGTGTAGACATTGGTATAGCGTGCTTAGTTAGACCATATTAAGTCGATTATATAAGAAATTGAGATAAGATCGAACTGGATTTTAATTAGAATAACTGGCAATTGGTAAATATCGCTAGTTGTGAATCGATAATTGTAAACTTTGTCAAAATCGGTGATTAGACCCGATAAACTGTCAGTTAATCTACGGACATTGAATTTCGGATCTGTACAGACATTAATTTGCATATTTCATTTCGTTTAATAAATAAGTCTACTTGGAATTAAAAATCATTATGTCTGACAAAGTGGTGGCCGCTTTAGTCGAGGAAATGTCCGAGATGACGGCGCTAATGAGAAACTTTATTTCCCGCCAAGAACAGGTAGAAACCGGTATGGCACAGTTAGCGCGGGAAGTTGGTCGTTTAGGCGGGAACTTTCCCGCCGAAAATACTGTTGTAAAGGCAGAAGGACCTTTAACACACGCAGACATATGTCAGGAAATATCCTTGGTACCAGAAAATTATATAGTGCTCGACACAAGTGGTGTTGAGGTAAGAAATAAGTCCCCCACTGATCAGGGTTCAAATCCCGCACGTTTTGGCCAGTCAGTCGATGCCTTGCAACAGGGCGCGCGCTCGCTAGATGGCGATGATAGGAACGCTACATTATGCCTAGAAAGTATTGTGAACTTTCATCTTGTAAATATCTGCAGATTCTGCATACATATCTGTAAGCTAAAGGTGATTTCCTAGGAGGCGTACATGGGTCTCGTCCCACGTGCGAACAATTGATGTGGTCTGTATAACAGTGTATGCATGTACATCCACGCGCATTATCTCAGGAATACATCACTGTCCAACCCAGCTGCCATGGCTGCCGGTGTTAAACAATATTGTACCGTCTCACCTACGTGGAAACGATGGTACTGCAAGGCTGATCGAGCTAAATATTCAGATTCTTTCAAGTTTAAATTTGTGATAAGATTGTGAAATGTGTGCTATTTACAGGCTAAAATAAATACAAATGCGTAGACCACTTAATTAGCTCATGATGTTTTATAATCCCATTTCCTTCGACAACCAACCGTCAAGACCTAATAAGTCTGAATTTTGTTCGTTTTACCTAAAAATCACCATGAACAAAGATTGAGATGTCTGATGTTAGAAATGATGAATAAAGTGGGTGATAGAATTTTTTAAATAAAATTGTAAGTGACCCAAAAATCAAAACACCTCATACGTCCTTGTTTTGACTCCAAATTTGCATTTTAGCATTAACTTTGCGCCAAAGTGACAAATTTGTGAAACTGTCACAAAATAATGACAAAATTTGTTAAAGGCTACAGCTTATTTGCTTATTTTTACGTGACCTGTGGAGGGAAGGCAATTTCTCGTGTGACATAGTGGGATTAGTCAATCATTCGGCTTTATGGTGGATGGTAATCAGATTAGGAGCTCTTGTCTATAGGCCTACCATTAGTTTCCAATGGGTAGTGCCTCATTATTAAACGCCACGTTGTTAGCATACAATGTGCATAGCATACGTTATGTTGTATATGCATGCGTAAACTTATTAATATTTCTCTCGTTATATAACACAAGATAATGAATTATTTGCGGGCGAATGTTGAACCACTGGAGGCCTAAATACGACTTTACACTGGCTAATGCATTGGTTTCGAGTAGCCTTGATTGCTTTAACTCACTTCTCATTGATATCACTAAGAAATGTGTGCTATTTTTGGAGTTGTTGGCTTAGGCCTTGAAGAAGAAATTTAGTTTTGGAAGGGTTCATATGAAGTTTGTAACCAGCCATCAAAGATTTAACATCGACAAAAACAGAAGCAATTAGTTGGAGTGATGGTACCAACGAGAAGAGAGTTATTACATATACCAGAGAAGTCTACTGTAAACCAATGCATTGGCTAGTGAGATTAGGGCAGCATGAGGCAAATATTTGTGGTTCTACGAATATCCCGTAAATGAAACTGAAATTATCTGCACGAAACCGGACCATGGAGATATTGTGAAGTCAAGCAAACTGCACGAAACTGTACAAACTGCAAAAGAGCCGCAAATGAGATTACTAAATAGTAGCATATTGCACGCACAGTGCATTCCTTTACTCTCTACCCAATGGGCAAAGAATCCATTTCAACATGTGCCTCAAAGTTTACACATTATTACTTTGTGTCTAGCTGTTCCACGCTCCTACAAACAGATGTTGTACTCGATCAATGGACATCGTGACTCTTGCTGTGCTACGCACTCGAACAGAGTTGGGGTTTAAGACTATCTCGGTAGCTGTTCCGAAGCATTGGAATTTTCGCTGCCCAGTTAATTTCTTTTCGGTACAATTATCATATGTGTTAGCCCTGTCCGTTTAAAAGGGCACCCACTCGACCACGAACAGGATTCTAATGTTCCTGTAGCTTTTATTGTCATTGTCTACTTGATTACGACAGCAACAGCGAATCATGATCTATTCTAATCTGCCTAAGCGGATAACATTAGTGTCGCTAGTTATTAGACAGTCAAACTTTGCCATCCTTCCCTGGTGCTAATTAGCAAGCCTCCGTGAGGCTGCTCTAGCTGCGACTCACTCTCACTGTAGGCCTATTTCTGACTGTCTACAAATAATTATAGAGTATTAAACTAGCTGTTTTTATAGCCTAAACCCTAAAGGATGTACGGTGGATTCCAGGTGGTTGATAGGCTACCTTTGCCTATTTGACATTGATTCCCTAGGAACGGAAATGTGAGGATTTAGTTCTAAACTACCGAATAAGTTTGGCACACCGAACGTCTCCTACCCAATTTGAATCGAATGGATTGAAATCTTCAGGTTCGAGAAATAGATTCAATTGTAGTAGACCTAATCTACAATTATTAGTGTCTCTGCTAAGCACTTCAGGTTAGATATATATACGTTCTTTGATGCCATCCTGCTTATGTGAAATTCAATTTTCTAGAGTTTATGCATAATGCCATTATACTCTGACAGGTTAACACAGCAATAAAAAATCTTATAAAATAATTCTTACCACTTTATGATATAATAATATTATTACTACTTCATAATATAATAATATTATAGTTTATCGCGTATTTATGCCGAAATTATATTGATCATAAATGTCGTGATAGAGAATATAATTGCTATCAGTTAATTCATAGGTTTGTTAAAGAGAATTATGGCAAGATATGTCATCAATCTTTTAAAATTTAGCATCTCATCGATTATATTAGCGTTTTAAGATGTGCTTTTTACCCGTAACAGAAACAACATTACTGTAGGCCTAGGCTAGAATGTGAAATACTATCATAACTCCGGAACGACTCGCAATTTGTGATGATATAACGTCAGCGTATCGTGGAATCTCCTATTATGACCGTATTGCGAACTCAATTACGATGGTGAACTGGAACTTCCTTTTCGTGCATCCTAGTATACCTGCTGGCTTGTAGTGTAGGGGCCTATCCTGTTTGATTAAAATCATCACAGAATATGCGATCAAGCACAGGAACCTGATTCTCGAATTTGGTGCAGTTTCATCATTATACAGTGAAAGTTGATCAATGAATAGGGTAAAATTAATCAAAGTCTGACACTACTTAATTAGCTCATGGTGTTTGGTAGTCCCAAGTTTTTTTCGATAGCCAAAAAAACAGCTTGCCTTTTCTGCAGTAGGTAATTAAGCACCCTTATTGTTTTCATTTTAATAGTTTCAGCATAGATATCTGTTGTTTGATGTTGTCTTGATTTTATGGAATGGAATTTTATGGAGTTTGTGTTTATCGGTGAAGGAATCCGAGGTGTCGTCCAGAGACAGGAAGCGGCGAGGTCGGACCGGAACCGGTCGATGTTGAGCAATCGCCAAGATCTGCGACGCTGGGTTTTGTAGACAGGCGTCGCGGCCGTGAAGGCATCGAAGGGCCAGGTCACCAACCGATGGTCGGATACGCCACCTGGGACATCGATGACGTCAACCACAGACGGCCTCACGTCGGTCCTGGTGATGACGACGTCCAGTATGCCCCCGCGATCGTATATCGCGCCCGTAACGCACTGAACTTCATCAAACATGTCCAGCAGCTCGGTCGCGCGCAGCGTCATCGGATCTTCCGGACGATCGAATGGGACGTTGAGATCGCCAGTGACGACATAAGGCGTGGTGTAGGATGACAGGATGTCATATAATAACGACTAATATGAGCATCGATGGGGTTTCAACCGTGAAGTTTGATGAAGTGTAATTTGTTGTTAATTTTATTTTTCTGTCGTTGTGTACAAAACAAACATGCTGCAATTTGCGGTCGCAACCCACGACGGAGACAAATCATGGTCGAGAGCGAAAATTATATGGGTGATGAATTCGCAGTGGGCTATCGTTTGTGACAATGCGATAATCAGCGCCTCTGATTAGCGAACACTGTGACGGGTGCTTTATAATTGTTTAGATACAATACAATAATGTTCGACCCTCCAGTTTTGAAGTAAGTTCAAACTGACAACGAAATCTGCTAGGACTACTTTCTGGAATTCTCGTTTCAGTTAAATGGAATCAAAGTTGAATTTAAAAATGGAATTTCGGTCATAACTGACTTTAATTCAACTTCTGTTGAAATATAATTTTTCCATTAAGATTAAAGATTGATGTATGCATTGGAAACCTATTCATTTAAGCATATTTCATTTTTTTAAATTCCATCAAAACCGTTGCAGCTATACTTTTACAATGGTCAGTAATAAGTGGTCGTGGAATTTGTTCACATGCATCGCTGAATGTTGTAAACTAGATACTACTATCTTAAGGCGATATGAAAGGCTGCGATATTGTTAGGCTACATTTGGTGAGAAGTTAGCTTCGATACGGGTCGAATGTGGACTGACGAACGACGAACCTATGAAGTGACAGACTTGAAGGAATTTTAATTGAAGATGCTAAAGTTGCATAAAAGATAAAGTACTTTTAAAAGCGTCCATGTTCTCTCTTCAGTAAATGGCACAATTATTAACAATGTCTTATCTCTAAAGCGTACAAGGGGTTATGTGAT
Organism: Allolobophora icterica; assembly: GCA_963556255.1. Classification (NCBI taxonomy): domain Eukaryota; kingdom Metazoa; phylum Annelida; class Clitellata; order Crassiclitellata; family Lumbricidae; genus Allolobophora; species Allolobophora icterica. The sequence continues at coordinate 16,943,547 of OY744616.1, forward strand.
TTTTTAATAGTCTACTTATAATGAAAATGCAAGAGTTTCAACGTGCGATTATAGATGCAACAACATCCTTCAATTTTCGCATTTACAAACTAGAACTTCTAAGCTTCTTCAATTTCTTCGTATTCGGGCAGTTCTTCGTAGGTCGAAGTTGTGTTGAAGCCTGGTGCGTCCATAGCTGAATAAGGCAGATTACGTCTAGTCCCAAAATTCAGACCAGTGTAGGATCCTTCAACAGTTGCTGCTAAAGGACAAACAAAACTCAGCTACTGTATGCATGATGTTGAGACAAGGGTAAGTGCAGTCAGGCTACTGTAGTAGTCCTAGTAATACGGCAAATTTTAGTAAAATTCTAACAGCTGCTACGATGTAGCCAGGCACTAATATAGCACATTCTAATAACCTTATTAAAACTATGCCACCTGACTCAATAAAATTTACAACATCGTGATGCAATTGAGAGTCCTCTTCTCCGTCGTGTAACTACAGCCGATATGTCGCTAAATGTGTATCTGTGCATTTGTACCGATGGAAATGCGAACGAAGTGGATGCATGCATGACAGCATCATTTGATCATTTAGAACAGGTTGATAAATATAAAGAGGTTGAAGAATTAGGAAGGTAACCTAATTACTAGAGCATCGTTACTTTAGTTAAGCCACTCTTTAAAATCTCGTGTTCTTTCACTAACCTGACATAAAATTGTTGTAAGCATACGGTGGGGCATTTGGTTGCTGCACCACTTGTTGAGGATAAAAACCAGCCGTAGGTTGTTGTTGATTAGCCATAAACATCGGATTGGACATCAACGCTGAATGTTGCTCGCCACTTAAGATCATCGGCTGTTGGGGCATAAAATCATGTTGCGACACTGTAATACTTGCAATGTATATCCATAGACTATCACAACTTTCATGACACTTTCAATTAGGGACCTGCGAATCGCAAATTTTCAGTCGAATCGAATCTCGAATCGAATCGGGGGTAAAGGTTCGAATTCGAATCGAATCTAGAATCGAATCAGAGGGTATCAGTTTGATATTCATGAAGCTTGATTGCACAGTCGTACCACAGTATCAGTATATCAATAATATATCAATATCTTGTCTGCAGCTTAAAATCAATTAAACTAAACATTAAGCTATTTAACAGAAATAAAATAACAAATAATTTATGAGTTAAGTAAGTAAGTAAGTAAGCATGTTCTTTATTGTACCAATTGCATAGCCGCACAAAAAATCTCCGCCAGTTTGCTCATCCTCCCATGTCGCCTGTTAACAGCACCTCTCCTCCGCTTGCACCTTCCTCCGCTGCTTTCCACTCATTCCATTGAAAACCGAACGCTTCAAGCTGTCCTATCCTGATTCGTAATCGTAATCGTAATCTCCAATTTTCTAAAGCGCCACTGTAAAGCTCAGCGCAAAGCACCAGCTTATTCACGAGCGCTGCGACGTATCCGAGGGGTTGTCCAGAAATCGATGTCCGTTGGTGGTCCGAGTCCGGTTGCCTGAAAGACCAAAGAGAGGCAGAGCAGCTGTTACGGAGGGTTTCGTTGAGGACGAGATAGCTTGGAAGGCAGAGGATCAGATGGATTAGGAAAGGAAATCTTGAAAAGATGAGTTTTCAGTTTGGAGTGGAAAGCCTGTGGGGTGATGAGTAGAGGAGCCTGAGATAGATGACGATGAGTGAGTGCCGGTATTGGTGGAGGAACTGAGACAATGCGGAATTCGGGAGGAAGTTCGTTCCAGAGTTGAGGTGCAGTGTGGGATATAGATCGGTTGGAGAACTTGAGGCGAGTAGTGACTGGGGGACGGGAGAGAGTGAGATGTGAGGATGAACGGGTAGACCGGGGTGGCTGGATAGTGAAGAGTTCGCGAAGGTATTTTGGCTGGGAGCATTGTAGTGTCTTGTAGGTTAGCGACAAGACTTTGAAGTGGATTCGCTCAGGTATTTTCAGCCAGTGGAGCGATTTAAGAACAGGAGTGATATGGTGTTGCTTAGGTGTCCTGGTGACGGCTCTGGCGAGAGAATTTTGGATGAGTTGTAGACGCTTAATTTGGGTGGATTCAAGGTTAAGAAAACGATAGTGGATGCAGTTTTAAAGTCAAGCATGGGTCGGATGCGGCGGAGGTCACGAATATGCATGAAGCAGGTGCGCGAGAGGTTGGAGATGTGATTAGAGAAGGATAAATGTGGATCAAAGGTAACGCCAAGATTGCGAACAGGTGAGACGGAGGTGAAAGTGAGAGATGAAGAGCTGGTGGGTAAGCTTATGGAAAGGTCGGGGATTTTCTTGATCTGGTCTGGAAGGCCAAGGATAATAAATTCAGTTTTGGCAGGGTTGAGACAGAGGAGGTTGGAGGACATCCATTTAGAGATTATGTTGACCACATCGAGCAGTTGAGCATTGGACGTGGAGAAAGAGCTAGGGGAGAAGGAAATGAAGAGTTGAGTGTCGTCTGCATACAGATGGTGGTCAACAGAAGAGGATTTTATGAGATGGCTCAGGGGTGTAGTGTAGAGGATGAAGAGAAGTGGACCTAGGATGGAGCCTTGAGGAACACCACAAGAGAGTGGAAGGGCTTGTGATGAGTGGCTGGAGGCTTTAACAGAGAAGGAGCGTGAAGACAAGTAAGAATGGAACCAAAGTAGAGCATTGCCAGAGACGCCAAACCAAGAGGATAGCCGTAGGAGAAGTAGTTCGTGATCTATGGTGTCAAAAGCAGCAGAGATGTCGAGGAGACAGAGACAGGAGACTTGTTGATGACTTACAGCAGAGACCAGTTTATTATACAGAGAGACAAGAAGAGTTTCTGTGGAGTGGTGTTTAGTAAAGCCAGATTGGTGGGGGTTGTATTAGTATTCACCACACAACCGCCATCATCACCTATTACCACCGTAGCACCCTGCTGTCTCCTCGGCTTGACCTCCCCGGACTCTGACCTGACACCTGAATGGACAAGGCGGACATGGCTATTGCGGACTTTATTTTATATAGTACCGGTGAATAAACTGGTCTCCCTGACGTGGCTATTGTGTGGCGCTGAGAAATTTCGAAGATTTACATTTACATTTACATTTGGTGTACATAGCCTACATATTAGCGGAGTATAACCAGAGCTTCTCGTTTGAGGTGTGCGATCGATCGCTCTCTCGCTCGTCTTGCAAAGGTACGGGCGGGCGCTTAATCGCTCACTTGGGTCGCACCGTCGGTCGATGAGTTTAAGTTAAACTCCAAGACGGTAGACGGAACTGGAGCCAGACCATTATTTTATTTGCCTACTTTAGGCCTACTTTAATTTACTTACTCGCGGTACCGGTGAATGCGAGCCGTGACCTAATGACTGGGGGAATGTCTCCCTACCATCCCAAAATGACGTCCCTGGCTATACGAATACGATACACAAAAGTTCTAGAGGTCGACCGTGCAATAAACCCTTTTCTTGCCAGAGGGTTTGCTGTTGTCGCGTGCCGTCGTTGCACGCAGAAATTCAACAACCAGTCCACGCGCAGTAAACAATTAAAACAATAACAAAAAATGCGTCAAGAGCTAATCATTTTTCTGAAAAATGATTCGAAAATTTTCGAATCATGACATCATTTTCGAATCGAATCGAATACCGCCGTCCGATTCGTTTTCGAATCGAATATCGAAGCTTCGCAGGTCCCTACTTTCAATATACATCAATTAGTATTCAGTACTATATTCAAACGTTCCAGGTGACTGTTGACTTGAAATTGTGCAACACACGACGAATTAAGAATTTATGCTATCACTGGTTGCCAATGTTTAACCTTTAGTACCCATTAACACCAATCCTAATATTAAAGTAACTTACATACATCAATGTTTGGTTAGGCATGTAAATTACCGTGAGGTGCATTGTAGCCTATTGTTCTGCTTGCATTGTACATTAAGGTCTTCAACTGTGCAAAGTGTTCAAGCATAACTAGGAGGAGGTACATGGCAACTTTCAATTTAATTGTAGGAGAAGGGCTGGTATTGTTAACTAGAATGCCATATCAGATATGTAGCAGGTGACGCATTAAGTCATGCTGTATCTTTCACGTGTAATTTCTGGGGTGTAATTTCCACCACAAAATTAATTGTCTCAATGACTCAGACAATTTATTTTTCATCATTTACGACCGAGTATTCTTCCATATGGCAGGTGTACTCAGAATAAGTGGTGTCTAGGCTCACGATCATAATTCTTTTTAGAGAGTGTTGTGGTTTGCTTTGTAATGAAGATATTTACACTTGCCTGCATCTGAGGTGGAGATGCACGACAACAACCGCAAACACCAATGAGGCAGCAGACGATAGAAGACCAAAGGGCTATGATGCCTTCTAAGACTCCAAGAATAGCAAGCATTGTTTCCATTGCGAATATTGTCGTTAGCTGAATTAAAAAGTGTGCCATCTCTATCGTTTGCAATTATTAAAATTATGTTGCAAGATATTGACTTTCTTTTTCTTTTGCTTAGTTTAACTCGTGGGTGCGCGAAATCGCAGTGGTTAGCATGATGAACTGTCAAAAGAAAGGTCAGGGATTCTAATCCCACCTGTGCAGACATTTGTTTTGAGATTTCTGCTCCACCTGCGTCCCGTAGCCAAGTCAACTTTAATAAGTACACTGACCGTACACTGTCGGTGAGTAGATGATAAGATCGGCAGCTAGCGCTTTTGACCAATACAGGCTTCGAATCCTTACCTACTAGGTTCAAAATCGCCTACTCACCTTTGCTATAGGTTGGAAAATCTCCGCCATGCACGAACCTATAGACATGGGGTATAATGCCCCACAAGCCCCTCATAGGGCGACGCCGCATTCGTTGAAACTAACTACGCAATAAACGGGTAAAAAAACCTAGCCACATGTGGTTGTTTCGCCTTCGAGCAATACGTAAACTAACCCGCGTGATATCATACGATGAAGACATTCATACAACCTCAGCATATGACAACAATAGAACAATGAATCTCTTTTACGGGCGTCATAGACCCGAGTGTCGAGGTCGTCCATCCATCGCCGTCTTATATCATTATCATCATCACAAACTTTTTTCTTGTGTATATAAAACTTAAGAAAATATTTTTCTTAAAACAGCTTAAAGGAATACCACCCCAATATAAAATGGAATACTCGAAGAAAACTGTTATCGAATTAAGAAAAATCGCCAAGCAGAGCGGCTTGGCTGGATATACGAGACTGCGGAAAGCGGAGTTGATCGCTAAAATTGAAGCTAACGAGGCTCAAACGTTAATTCCCTCACATTTTGCACCTTTGCAGGTTGAAACCCCAACACAAACACCCTCAACAGCACGAAAAGTATACGACAAAACTATGTCAGCGATTAAAACATGTGCTAAGGTGATTGAAAGGAACATACCTAAGCAACCGATGAAAATCGTAAAGGAGAACTTTGGGGTAATGCAAACAAAAATTACTTCATATTTTAGGAAATTAATTAATAAACCAAAGTTTGAAATTCATCAAACAGCTTCGGCCATCAAAGGCTTCACGAAACAATACACGGTCGAGGGAGCTAAGGGTATCGATGCCACATCTTTTCTTAACACCGTTCGAGCACAGGCGGTCGACTTGTTGTTGAAAAATCGTCAGACAAAGACCAACTTTGTCCTTACCTGCACAATGGAGCGCGTTGACATGAAGAATGGAGAAGTATATTCCAAAGATTTTCCATTCGTTTCAAGGACTGAGGTGATTCTAGACTCCACCGATGTAAACGAAATTTATAACAACGCGAAAGATAAAATTATTGAGTCGATGGCTACCTTCCAGATGCGTGGTAGTAATTGGCGACTCAGAGCGGTTCAAAAATTAGAAATCAACACGGTTGTTTATAAACCGCTGAAAGGTAGTTCTTACATTCCACTTCCAAAATGTTTGGCGAGTAAAAAGGGAATTATTAATATGAAGAACGAAGACGAAGAATGTTTCAAGTGGTGCGTAACGAGAGCCTTAAACCCTGTTGTGAGAGATTCGGAAAGAATTACGAAAGTCTTAATCAAGCAGTCTGAGGAACTTAATTGGTCCGACATCGAATTCCCAGTAGCAGCGGATGCTAACGTGATGAGTAAGTTTGAGAGGAATAATAATGTTAGTATTAATGTTTTTGGATACGAGATAGATGTTAACCTGTTCCCACTATATTTATCGAAGCATGAGAACGATCGGTGTGTGGATCTATTACTCATTTCTGAAGGAGAAAAGAAGCATTATTGTTGGATAAAGAACTTTAACAGATTGATGTCGACACGAACGGAACATAACCATAGTTCGATGTACTATTGCAAAAGATGTTTAACCGGTTATACACGAATAGAATACCTTACTAGACACACCGAGTACTGTTCCCAACACGAGGCGCAAAAGATAGAACTTCCAGAACCGGGAACTATGTTGAGTTTTAAAAATTATTATAGAAAGATGAGAGTCCCCTTTGTAGTTTACGCCGATTTCGAAAGTTTTATTAAACCTATAGACACCTGTCAACCGGATCCCAACACGTCCTACACCAGCAAATACCAAAAACACGTTCCGAGTTCTTTCTGTTATTACATAAAATGTTTCGATGATGACTTATATTCGAAAGCCCCGGTAATGTTCACAGCGAAGAACGAAGGCGATGATGTAGCGCAGATATTTATAGACACTCTTATAGACGATATAAAAGACATTTACAAGCGATTTAAATTTCCAAAAGACATGATATTCGGGAAGGAAGACAAGGAGCTATACGACTCGGCTACTGTTTGCCACATTTGCGAAGGCGAACTAGGCGATGATCGAGTTTGAGACCACTGTCATTTAACTGGAAAATATAGAGGGGCCGCTCATAACATTTGTAATCTACGTTACAGAGTCCCTAAGTTTATCCCGGTACTGCTACATAATTTATCCGGATACGACAGTCATTTATTCGTAAAGAAACTACGAGGCGATGATAACGAAAAGATTAACTGCATTCCTTGCAACGAAGAAAAGTACATCTCATTTAGCAGAGAAGTTGTAGTTGATAAGTTTGTGGGTAGAGAAGATAAGGAAGTAGAGGTTAAACGCGAATTACGTTTCATCGATAGTTTTCGATTTATGGCTTCGAGTCTCGACGCTTTATCGAGGAACCTAAGCAAAGACCAGTGTAAAAATATAAGCAAGCACTACTCTGGTAATCAGCTCGATCTCTTGTTTAGAAAAGGAGCGTATGCTTACGATTACGTTGATTCCATCGATCGCCTGAACGAAACAGAACTACCACCAAAGTCGGCATTCTATTCGAGACTTAACGACTCGGACATTAGCGATGAAGACTACAACCATGCACGGGCGGTATGGAATGAATTCGGATTTAAAACGTTTAGAGAATACCACGATTTATATAACCTGTCCGATGTTCTCCTGCTCGCTGACGTGTTTGAGAATTTTAGAGACGTGTGCTGCGAGAACTATGGTCTAGACCCCGCTTGGTATTATACTTCTCCGGGTCTTGCTTGGGACGCCGCATTAAAGTTGACTGGAGTAGAGTTGGAGTTGTTGAGCGATTACGATATGATACTAATGGTTAAACACGGGATAAGAGGCGGTGTTAGCACGATTTCACATCGTTACGGGCAGGCGAACAATAAGTACATGCCCTCGTTTGATGATAGCAAGCCTTCATCATTTATAACCTATTTAGACGCTAACAATTTGTATGGATGGGCTATGTGTAAGAATCTACCAACCCACGGGTTCCGGTGGATGGGTAATGACGAGCTAAACGACTGGAGATCAACGCCGAGTATATTAGAAGTGGACTTGGAATACCGAAGAGATTTGCACGATCTTCACAACGACTATCCTCTTGCCCCCGAGAATATTACACCCGAATCTTCAACTGTGCCTAAACTCATTCCAAACCTGAACGATAAAGTAAAGTACATAGTCCATTACGAAAATTTAAAGCTGTACGAAAGCCTAGGCTTGAAGATAACCAAAATTCATCGTGGAATTAAGTTTGAAGAAAGCGCCTGGCTGAAAAGCTATATCGATCTAAATACCACCCTAAGGACCAGAGCCACCAACGATTTCGAGAAAGACTTTTTCAAATTAATGAATAATAGTGTGTTTGGGAAGACGTGTGAAAATATAGAATCTCGAGTAGACATAAAACTAGTTTCCAGTGAGAAGCAAGCTATAAAACTAGCGGCGAAAACGAGCTACGACACTCGAACTATTTTTGATGAAAATCTAATCGCCATTCATATGAAACGCACGAAACTATATTACAACAAACCTATATATCTCGGTATGTGTATTTTAGATTTAAGCAAGACGATTATGTATGATTTCCACTATAATTACATCAAGAAAAAGTACGAAGATAGAGCAAAGTTACTTTTTACGGATACGGATTCTCTAGCTTATGAAATTAAGACCGAAGACTTCTACGTCGATATAGCTCCTGACATTAGAAGTAGGTTCGACACTAGCGACTATCCTAAGAACCATCCATCGGGTATAGAAACTGGGATCAATAAAAAGGTCATTGGTATGTTTAAAGATGAGGCAGCGGGAAAACAGATCGAAGAATTCGTAGGTTTAAGATCGAAGTTGTACTCGTACAAGATGGCTGGAGTAGACCACAAGAAATGTAAAGGCGTTAAGAAGAACGTCGTCAAGAAATCTATAACTCACGAAGATTACAGAGACTGCTTGTTCACCAAACGAGACCAATCGAGAAAGATGAATGTCATTCGATCCCACCTTCACGAAATCTACACCGAAGAAGTCAACAAGGTGGCTCTCTCAGCCGACGATGATAAACGAGTGATTCAGCAAGACGGTGTCCATACTTTAGCATATGGTCATTATTCTCTAATATAAAATGAGCGTTAAACAAATCGATGTCGAAGGCGTAGTTCTTCCAAATCATCCGTTAACGAATTTTGAATTATTGGATGCCGCTAAGAAGCTGAATATTCCGAATTTTAGAGGAGTTTTCTTACGAGACGAGCTGCCGAAGAAACCTAAACGGAATGAGTGTGGGATATTAAACCTAGACGATTCTAATGGGGAAGGAAGTCATTGGTGCAGTTTTTTAAAGAACGGTAACGAGAAAATATATTTCGATAGTTTCGGTCTTCCTCCCCCTACGGAATTAATAAACTATCTACAAAGACCGTTGCTTTACAACAGCGAGCGAATACAAAAAGACGGCCAAGTGTTTTGCGGTCATTTATGTCTGTACGTACTGAAGAAAACAATCAACGATGGTTGTAAATTTCAAGAAGTTATAAACGAATTACGTTAAATAATTATATCGTGTAAATAAAAACATGCCTGTTGATAAATTTGGACGAACTGCTGCTGCGTCAGTTGAAAGAATAGTGACTGGAGGCGTTACGCTGACCCAGGTAAATAACACTTTTGTTAGGTTAGATGGAACGAACGCCTTCACGGGAAATTTAAATATGAACGGTCACGCGATAAAAGGTTTACCTACAACGAACACTTCGACGGCAGGAATGGATGAGGCTCTAAGTCGGGGACAAGCCATAGATTTGATAACGAATCGCGGTGATTTACCGTCCAACGATAATCTAAAGGTGTCTAAAACCGGCGATACTATGACTGGCGACTTACTCTTAAGCATCGGCAGGGACCTTAAGCGGACGATGGGATGTAAGGATTTGGCTGGAAATAAAGTTTTTAATATATTGTTAGGAAATACAACGAATAAAATAGAAGGTCGATTAAACCAACCGATTACATTACAATCAACGGATGGATTTCGTTTTGGAATAAATAATGAAACCGCCTTAGAGATGGTTAAGTCGACGGGTCAGTCTAAAATAAATGTGTATAAGCCCATCTTTATGCACGGTGCACACATTACAGGCCTACGCGATCCTAGCGGTGATGGCGATGCAGCGACTAAAAAATATGTCGATACGACTGCAGTCGGACCCGCGTTTAGCGTTTACACTATATCTCAACAAGCCATACTCGCTGCAACTCACACAAGAGTTTCTTTCGATAGTGTAAGATTCAATACCGATAGTAATGATAACAGTACAGGACCGACTCGTTTCACTCCTGGTAAAGCCGGATACTATATCGTTACGACGTTCATAGAATTTCGTAGCGCGAGTAATAACGCTTTTGCTAACGTCTTCCTGTATAAAAACGGGGTGCCGCACATGCAAATTGCGGGTGGAGGGGGCACGGGAATTGCGCATAACAATTCAACCGGTAGTACTATAGTTTTTCTAACCGGTACCGATTACCTCGAGATATTAGTTTATTCATCCATCGCTGTAAACATAACAGCTAGAGACTTTTCAGCGGTATTCTTACGACCTTAGTGATCGCTTATCAGCATAACTATAGCGGAGGATGAGGTTGTGTACGATGATTAAGATTTTCAATGAGAAGCGTCATTGAAAATTTAATACTCAAAAACGTCGAACTCGCTGAGATCAAAAACCTCGAGCTCAAAAACGTCGCTATCTCCGGATACTACTATCAATGGTGGATCCCATTCCGTCTCCATCTTTTTTGTAAAAGTAAATGTCTTCGTTTGCGACCTGCTGTACAGGGGCTCCTTCTCTACGCTCATGTAATATTCCGTACCATCCGGCGCTACTGCTGTAATCAGGCAAAAATACCCTACTGTACCATATAAATATCGCTTCGTTTTAATGGTGTAAACTACGTCTTCTTCTATAGTTTCGAACTGTAAAAATTTGCGAGTCTCCATTTTAAGTAGCTAGATAAAACTTTATGCTGCTCTCCTCCTCACTACTACTCTCCTCACTAACGCTGCTCTCCTCCTCACTACTACTCTCCTCACTACTGCTACTCTCCTCCTCACTACTGCTGCTCTCGTGCACCGTAATTGCGTATCTTTCTCTCCAGATTTTACCATTATAAGCCTTCAGCGTGGGGATACAGATTTTAAAAGCCATACTCGCCTTATACAACGATTGGAAGACGAAGACTATGTTAGTGTTTTTGTCTAGTATCTCAACGCTTATAGGATTATTTCTAATAGTTTTTAAATACTCGTGCTTAGGTAATACCTGCCTTTTCTCCTTCGCCGGTTCAGGCAATTCTGATTCCGGTAAAATACCCTTCTCAACGAGTATTCTTAGCAGTTCGGGTTTATTCATATACCTCGACTTTATTCCGTGTTCCTTCATTAACGATTTCAGTTGTAAGAGTTTCATGTTCTTTTTATATTAGAAAAAGATTTTCTTTAATATACTACGTTCATCTTCTGACCATCTGATTGGAATTTTAGCAACTTATCCGAAATGACGAGTGCGTAAGCTTCAGTTCCAGCTGGGACGGCGGCATTGAAGGTAGCCTTGATCTGAACGTCTACAACCGATGACTTTAGCCTTTCCGATTGTTTACTTACATCCAAAACGAAAAGCGGGTATAAGTCTTTGTAGTCGGCTGGAGTGATGTTGCTCTGAGTTATCAACTGGTCCATTCCGTAGAACTTTTCGCTAAAAGTCGCGGCATCTCTGTAAGCTCTCGAAAACTGTTGATTCGGGAATGATAGGTTGTAATCGCATGCCGGATATTTGTCCTGGTTCAACATCGCGTACACGTTCTTGATATCGCAATGATCGAAAATTGATGGATTAGCTAGTTGATTACCGCTTCGATTAGTTTGAAATCCGACTACGATGTACCTGGGTTTTTCTGATGCCGTCTTTACGCTAAGTCGCCAGCTAAATGTCGTGGATTGAGGAACCGCTATAGTATCACAAAAATGGGCTCGATACGCTACTGGTACCGTTGTCTTCGCTTCGATCGTTTTATACAGCTGCATTCTTTCCATATCAGACGCAGTAACGTGAGGCATAAACCATGAAATTTTACTGAGGTTGACTTTACCCCTCGCTGCCGCAGTAGCCGCATCGTCGGCACCGTGAGCTCTAAAGATAGCGTCGTCGTCCGATTTGCGAACGAGCGTTAGAGTCTGCTTCATGCCGTACACGACTTTATCGTAGTCCTCGCAGAATCCAAAAATATGCTTTAGAGGCACTATGAAGCTGAATGTGCCCTTTGCAGTCGGTTTCCGAATGAGATACGATTGTCTTATCGCAAATCCTGTGTTATCGGCAATAACGGCAGTCGCCGTGGTGTCTTTTGTCCATAATTGGTTAAGTCCTTGTGCGAGAGCGAAGTCGTTAGGATATTTCAGCAAGCCCAACATAGTTGTCGCTTGTCCTGGATTAAACACGGTTTCTATTTCTTGACTCGATAGGGTATAGGATATCTGGCTGAAGAGATGCATCAGTCCATTGTTAACTAATACCGTAGCGTCTGCATTGACGTACGCGGTATCATCCGCTTTAGTCAGTCTACCCTCGAAAAGCAGGTACGACTCGGAGGGGTGGCTGAACAAATCTTGAAGCTCGATATTTATACGAATATCCCCAGCTGTGTTTAGATTCGTTCCAGACACCGGTTCATAGTCGTGAACTTCGTATTTCTCAATTCCCTCATCTATGAGAGTATTTTCAGTAAATCTTAGAATATCTGATTGCATGTTTTAATACGGTAAGATAATTTTTTAAGCCCATTTCATTCCAGATCCGCGCGCCAAATCTCGGATCGATATAGCGCCGCCAGTACCGGACAGTAAATTATTTATATTCGTCGAAGGGTGAGGAATTATTAAATTCTGTAACGTTTCCTCACTCTTTTGACTAAGCGTCGCATTTCTGTGAGGCGGTTCTAAAATTTTTGCGGCTGCTTTATCAACCATTCGCTTTCCCGCATGAATAGCGAGGGTCTTTCCAGCATCTATAGCCTTTTTACCAATCTCCGCTGCAGCCTCTTTTCCCGCACTTACCGCGGTTGCTGCTACCTGTCTTGCAACATTTGAGGTTAACATTCTTTTGAAAAATCCCGACACCGTCTCAAATATCCCTGCGCCTCCTACGACGTATCTCTTAGTAAATCTTCTCTTGGTTACGATAATCATTTTATAATTGCATCATTAAATTTTTATAGTACAACTCATTAATCGCATTTTGTCGACGCAACTCGTCACCGATGCCGACTATCTCGTTTCTTAAGCCCGTATTTCCCGCTCTGAAGGTAGCCATTCGTAGTGCTAACATTTCCACTAGCGCATTAGGGTCTTGCGGGAGAATTACAACCCCCTCACCTTTTGGAGCCCGCATCGGCTTAATGATTTCATTATACTTTGAGCCTCTAGACGCTCTAGGCTTGCTAGGATTTTTCTGCGTATACATAGCACCCGTCGATTTAATAATTTCCTCATACTCATCCAGATCGTTTTGACTGTATATCGTCTTATCAGGTTCCTTCCTCGTCATTAATTCCCATAGTCCCGGAGTCCCCTTGTAGGTGTTATTACCCACCGTTATGTCATCTCCTTCGATCGAGATTGGGCTGTTCCCGATGAAAAACTCTCCATCTTTAGAGTATATTCCGAAAGTCGTATCCGTCTCCTTCTTGTTTGAGGTGTATTCTTTTAAATATTTTGTTGCGATATCGCCTAATACTAAAGTTCTAATATCTGAAACGGGATCGTCCTCGAACGCTTTTATCGATGGATACTGCGGGAATTGAATCGCTTTCAACGACGTCGATATCGATGCCGGCAAAGCACGAAGCGCTTCAGCTGTTAACTTAGAGTTCTCTTTTATCGTACCTAACTCTTTAGATATTCCGGACTGCGAGTCGATTATCGGTTTGTACGCTTTCGTTAATTCCCGCTGAAGAGATACGTCTCCTAATTTCTCGGATAACGAATCTTGTCTAATGTTTTGCTTCAGCTTGAGAAACTTCTCAACTATAAAGTCACGTTTGGCTGGGTCCTCAATTTTTAGGAAAGACATTTTAAGTTTGAAACATAATATTTAAACGTAAAACGTAAAACGTAAAACGTAAATAAACGTTCGTTTCGTATTCAATCCGTTTTACCAAAACGTTTCGTCGCTTCATCTACGTTGATAGTGGTTTTACTTCTAACCTCTTCCTTCATCTGATTAAATTTCTCGAACTCACTCAGAATAACGGAATATTCCGAGTCTGAGATGTTATTATCGTCCAGGGATTTTGAAACGAGGTCGCTAATGGAATTGAGTTTCCCTTCGGCTATAGTCCTGATCTTTGCGTGTTTTTCTTGCCGGAGCGATAATATTCGGCGGATTTGGGTAGATACTAGAGATAGCGCTCCGGCTCCGGCGGATAAAGATACCACGATGGTAGCGGCGGGTGCAGCAACGACGGTACTTAGAAAAGTTACGCCTAGTACGCCGAGCCCCGAAGATGTAAGGGTCAACAACCCTCCCAGCGCTTCGACTACTTTAACACTCTTTTGATATTTTTTACAGATTGCGTCTCTCTTTTCTCGTTCTCGTAGGATTTCCTGTTGAATTTCAGATATTTTCTGAAGACGATAGGAGTCTGCTTTGTTCGATTCCATTTTATAATACCGAAGACTTTTTAAAATGGAATTCAATTTCGTTCGTAATTCACATAACATAACGAGTCTCCTTCGTTTACGACGACCGTTCCGAGGTCGTTAAAATTCTTAATATCTAGTAAAATATCTTCCGCGAACCCAGTAACGGTATCGCTTAGCAGGCGGCAACCCGCTTCTATAAATTCTGGATGGAGTGAAACTTTACACGAGCCTTTCGTCATTCGAACGCCCAAGCCTAATGGTAAAACTACATTTTCTTGCGGTTGAATAGTTATCTCTTCTTGAGCGAAAAACTCCCATCGTAGACCGCCCATTTGTCTTTGCGGTCTATATTTTACATCCCACATACCTTCGCACGCCTGCCACCTGACGGATCTCGGTTGAGTCCTTTTTTCTGGGACATATTTAGGTTTCGTCCACCCCATTTTATGAATCGGAAATAGAGACATTTTATATACGATATATTTTTTAAAGCAACAATCCGAGAAGCGGAATGTTTTTAAACGGTGAATCTGGTCCTAGTATAAGCCCTTCCCCATTTACGAACGCATTACCTCTCTTCAGATACAGGCCTTCTCCCACACCGTTTAATCCAGATCCTTGATACGGCTTCACATATAAGCCCTGCCCTTGTTGCACTATCTTATAGTTTTTACCTCTAGTATTGAGATATATGGCCCCACCCGTTACTTTGTCGATGACTTTAGAACCAGCCGCCGCGCCTATTCCAGTTAATGCACCCGTTGCTAAACTCGGTAATACGCTACCTAGTAGGAATTTACCCGCAGTTGCTAGAAACGGTAATATAGCGCCTATAAACCCTCCTTCGACTTTAGCGTTATGTATTAATTGGGTTTTACTCATTTTTATAGTCAAACCTTTCCCATCCTGAAACGCTTTGAATAATTTATTGATCTGTGCTTGGGTAAGAGCTAACACGTGCTCTCCGTCTAAATCGTTGTGACTTAGTTTGATGCTTACGCCGGTTCCCGCTTGTAGTGATCTTTTAAATTTATCTTTTTGTCCTTCCGAAATATTGACTTTGACGTTCGCGTATCGACTCATTTTATATAAAACTAGAAAAACTTTAAGCTTCTCTAATATGAAACCGTATCGATAATTCCTCACCTCGCAGATTAATTAGTTTACCATTCTGATCGACGAGAGTCGTCTCCATTGACGAAATAGTGGATAGGGTGATTGGAAGATATATCAAATTTCTAGGCGTTTCGATAATCTTATAACCGGGCCCTACATTCGGGAAGAAGGAATAAATGATATTATCCGTAGTTCCGTTAGTATAAGACGCCCCGACGATATCGCTAGTAACCCTCAGACTAGTAATACTCATTATGTCTACTATATTCTCCGATTCTTGATACCCCGCTGAATAACGCTGGCTATTAAAACCGAGGACTTTCCCGATAGAATTCAACTCCCCAAAATCAACCAGGTAATTTTCAGCTATATGTAAAACAGTTTTCAACGTATTACTGTTTGCGTCTATCGTAATATTGTACGCGTCGTTAACCATATCGTAATGCTCCTTTTCTTTCATGCTTCTCTGCACGTATTCGTTAATATCGGTAATTTCATAGCAGCCTTCGGGGATGCGTATAGTAACCCACGTACTCCCACCATTCGGTGAATACGAAAAGCTGTTGTTATTCGCTCCGATATTCGGAAAGGAAAAATATGATTCTAAGTTGACTAAAGACATCTCGTACCTTTTATCTCTATCGAACTGTATCAGCGGATTGAACCGCGTTCTTATTCTCGAAGTCTTCTCGCTTAATAATATGTAAAACGATGTCTTTGGCTCCGTGTTACGCGCGATCCTTTCGGTATTGTCCGCAATCTTTTGTAGATTCGATTCCATTTTTTAAATTAACGAAAGATTTATTTATAGCGGAATGTAGAATTCATCGAAGCCGCATCTATACTTGCCGTTGTTTTTATTACTAGTCTGGTCTATTACTACAAAACCATGGCGTCGCTTCCAGGCTCTTTGACATAGTTTCTTAAACTCATCCTTAGACATGTCCGTACTCGCGTGATCGTTGTATATATGATCAATATTTTTCTGGTCTTGCAGAAACAAGCAGATAAAGTTTGCATTCTCTCTAATCGTCTGTCGCGGCAATTTAAAATAATTTTGGGCGAGGTAGAAGCAGTCAACATTGCTATGCCTTCCTCGGATGTAGTAGGCCTCGCATAAATTCTGCTTTTCTAGCTGCAAATCATCGAATATCATTAGGTGGTTCTTCTCCGGATCCAATTCTTTCGGGTCTGGTACGTCTTCAGCCGATTCAAAGAACTTGGAAGATATTTCAGATTTCTCATTCAGTTGTTTAGCCTTTTCCTCAACTACAACTGCTGGTGAAAGATTTTGTCTTACGATCGCGTCTTGGCAATCGAATAACCAGACTATGTCTTCTTTAGGTAGCTTTTCTTCAAATGCTTTTTTCAAGATTTTATACTCTGGTTGAAAGAGAGACCGACCGAATATTTGTAGATTGTTGTAATCTAACCACCCAGGTCTTATAAGTAAGTTCAACAGTAATGTAGTCTTACCACAACCAGACTTTCCTACAATTAATCCCCTTATACTTCTCGGTAAAAGAGGATTATTGAATCTCTTAGATAGCGCACCGTTCCATGAAAAATTTACGACCTCCATTTTAAATATATCTAGTTGTATTTTAAAATGTATTGCGTAAAGTGTAAAAATCATACTAAAACTAGAAACGCACAGACCGTTATAACGAAGAATGGGAGGTCGATGCTTATTCATTCATTCATTCATTCATTTTGATAATTTATATAGCGCCTCTTCAAGAAACCTACTCAGAGGTGCTCCTAGTCCAGCCACGGTCAAAAAGGGAAGTCTTAAGGAGGCGGTAGAAAACAGGCGAACTTCCTCGTGGAAATAAGCGCAAAGAAGGTGGGAGCCCATTCCACAAAGAGGGGCCAGCCACTGAGAAGGCACGACGTTGTTTAACTGAGGAGCGGGACCGAGGAACTAACAGCTCACCCCCAGTTGCAGAACGTAGAACTGGACGGGACATTAGGCTAGAGAGCGGACAACAGAGATCAGATAGGTAAGACGGAGCTTCACCAGAGAGAGACCGCCAAACAAGAGAAGCAATCCTATAAGAGATGCGCTGCGAGGCAGGAAGCCAATGCAGAACATCACGCATATAAGCTGAAACTGGTGCATATTTTGGGATATGGGCAATGAGCCGAGCGGCAGAGCGAAGAACCCGGTCAAGCCGCCCAATTAGAGTCAATGGATGTCCAGTGAGAACAGAGCAGCAATAGTCAACTCTACTGGAGATAAAAGCGTGAACAAGGATCACTGCCGCGTCATAAGAAAGGGACCGCATTACAACACGCAACTGCCGGAGCTGGTAGTAGCAACTCCGGGTGACCAAATTAACATGCTGAGAAAAAGTAAGCTCTTGGTCAATTGTTACACCCAGATCCCGGATAGTGAGCGAAAAGGAAATATGGGGGAAGGCCTCTGCTAACAAAAGCAGGTCAACCTTTGTCAACTGTCTGCGACCACCAAGCCATATAAACTGAGTTTTAGATGGGTTCAGCAGTAACCGATTAGAAGCCATCCATACAGAAAGGGTGTCAATGGCATGGCACATCAGGCCAACAGAAGCAGCTGCCTCTGTGGGACGGCAATGGATGTATGCTTGTATGTCATCAGCATAGAGGTGATGCAGTAGCCCACAAGACTGCAACAAAGAACTGATATCAGAAGTGAACAGAATGTAGAGTAATGGGCCAAGGACAGACCCTTGGGGAACACCAAACAGAGCAGGAACCCAGGAGGACCTAGAAGAGGAAGTCACGACACAGTTAGAGCGACCAGTAAGAAAAGAGCAGAGCCAGTCTAGTGGTTTGCCAACCACTCCAAATGAGATTGAAAGGCGCTGGAGAAGGATGGTGTGGTCAACTGTGTCAAATGCAGAGCTAACATCAAAAAGAGGCACGTGCGATGTTTGTGGAAAAATAAAGACGCAGTTCGTGAAAGCGGCACAAGGCGGTGATCTAGTTGGATCTCTAAATTCAGTAACTAGCGGTATTAAGTTGCCATGGGCTAAATTCCCGGGTGAGATGCATTTACCAGGCCATCAGTTTACAGGACCAGGAACTAGACTAGATTTGCGGTTGAATCCTGATGGAACTCCAAAAGAGTGGTCTAAACCCGTTGATAGGGTTGATAGTGCCGCGTATATTCATGATTTAGCTTACGATCGGCACACTGATACGGCTTCTAGGAATGTCGCTGATAGAGCGATGATTAATGATTTGAATAATATTCCTAATCCTAGCTTGCGGGAACGAATAGAGAGGGGCATAGTCAAGCCTATTTTATATACTAAAGCGAGTCTCGGGTTAGGTTTAAAAAAAGCCTAAAATTACAAGCCGACCCGAAATGGACCGACGAGCTCGCGGATGAACTACATAAACCAGTAGTAAGGCATTTTAGAAAACGGAAGGTGTATGTTAACGGGATAGATGAGATATGGGTAGCTGACTTAGTAGATATGCAAGCATTCGCTAAAGATAACGATGGTGTGAAATACCTGTTAACCGTTACAGATGTGTTTTCTAAGTACGGATGGATCGTGCCATTGAACGATAAGAGTGGGAAATCTACAGCAAGCGGCTTCACGAAGATACTCGAGAGCGGACGAAAGCCCGTTAAATTATGGGTTGACAAGGGCAAAGAATTCTATAACAAAGACGTAAGGAATTTGCTCGTGCTGTACTCTACCGAGAACGAAGAGAAATCTTGCGTAGTCGAGAGGTGGAACAGGACGATGAAAGATAAAATGTTTAAGTACTTTACAGCTAATTCAACGAGAAGATATATCGACGTTTTAGACGGAATGGTCAGTAATTATAACAATACGAGACATTCTTCCATTAAAATGACTCCAGTTAAGGCTAGTATGAAAGCGAATGAAAAGACTGTATTTATGAATTTGTACGGTGGAGAAGTCTCACAGCCTGTTGCGCCTAGATTCTCGATCGGAGATAAAGTCAGAATAACTAAAAAGAAGAATATTTTTTCGAAAGGATATCTTCCTAGATGGACGGAGGAGGTTTTTATAGTATCTCAGGTTCAATATACGGATCCTCCAACTTATAAGATTACCGATTCTAATGGTGAGGAGATACAAGGCTCATTCTATGAACAGGAGCTACAGAAGACGACTCAAGAAATATATAGGATCGAAAAAGTGATTAGAAAACGTGGAAAGAAATCTTTCGTTAAATGGCTCGGGTACCCAGACTCCTTCAATTCGTGGGTAGAAAATGAAGCATTGATGACGTTGTGAAACGATTATTCAAAAATGCTATTATGAAAAAAGTTGTTGTCCCAAACGCTTAGTTTTCCTACTACTTACTCAGACTCGTTCAATTCGTGGGTAGATATTGAAGACTTAGTGATCATATGATGGTGAATAATATCGAAACTTCCTACCAGACCAACGTCATAGTCCTCCTACGGTGTTTCCGTCTCGTGATGTTGAGTCTATACGCGTTGGCGTTAAATAAACGGTCTCTTTATTTCGATAACTTGTGATTATGAATGTATGTACGTCATAGGGTATATAATAATGTGGTGTGACCACGAACCTTGTCACAAATCCGGACGAAGTGTGACAGGGTCGTTTTTGAAATATATTCAGCCGAGGCGTGACAGATTTCTACGAAGATGGGTGATGAACTTCAAAATTTCATACAGACCCTGACAAACGAAAGACCCGCGAATATTAGGAGAAAAGATGTTACACGAGTTGGTGAAGGCGCCTAACGAACTGGCTTTCTTAAAGAACGAGGCTATACGGGTTTGAATCCTAGCGTTTGATGATAACTATGCTGATTGAACGAAACCGCACAGACCCAAGCTGTTGCTAACCTCTCTCCATCAAAACAAAACAAGGGAGACGCCATCAACTAAATATACTTCGCAAATAACACCCACTATCTATAAAAACCTGGTATATTTAATTAAAAATGTAACATACCTTTTGCAACGGCTCGGTGCGGTTGTTTAAAACGGTGGTGAAAAAACATTACTCCGTTAGGTCTACTATTATATCGCTTGTTTAAACAGCATCTCAACATAATCAAGAAGAAAGACGATAGGCTTACATACACGAAATCATATAGATGGAAGGATGGATGGAGCATAAATTTTATTAGAACAGCAGGCCGCTAGTGACTATGATGTTGATGATACTATCCTCATTTCTGAAGGTCGGAGACGGCCTCCACAGTCCTCCCTATCCTCTTCCTCTCTGTCATACGCCCGTCTGACATAGGCCGTTATGAATGGGTTTAATTACGTGAGAGGCTTAATGCCGCAGGCAATCTCGTTGCGTTGAACAATTGTTAATTGTTTGTCTCGTTGCAGCGAGATTGCTAATTGAGAGCCGTTCTTCGATTACTTACAACGTAGTTAGTTTCAACGAATGCGGCGTCGCCCTATGAGGGGCTTGTGGGGCATTATACCCCATGTCTATAGGTTCGTGCATGGCGGAGATTTTCCAACCTATAGCAAAGGTGAGTAGGCGATTTTGAACCTAGTAGGTAAGGATTCGAAGCCTGTATTGGTCAAAAGCGCTAGCTGCCGATCTTATCATCTACTTCGGTGGGAAGATAAGACGATGAGAGAGAGAATTGGCCACTTACCCTCATAAGCATATGCTCTGTTTCAAGGTTCTCTATCATCCCTCGGGTCTCCACTCAAAATTAAAGTCTGACCTGTTCAAGAATATTTCTTCTGCCTTCAACACAATCCACTTAACAGCTGCTCTGTGTCCTTCTTTCCCAGGTCTTTAGCAACGAGACGACAAATCGCTCATGAATAAGCTGACGCCCTGCACCTGAGCTAGAGAATTTTGTAGTTTATGATTACGATTGATCGAGAAATGCAAAAGAACTGGATTGGACACATATTAAGAGGAGACTCCCTCTTGAGAGAAATCATAGAGGGGAGATTTGAGGGAAAGAGAAAGAGAGGAAGACCGCGACAGATGATGCTGGGATGGATGATGACCGACGGATACAGCGGACTGAAGGGAAGATCACAGCGAAGAGAGGAATGGCGTCATTGGAAGTTGAAACCTGCCGAAGGGCAGAGAACTTAGAGAAGAAGAGAAGAATAAGATTACGATTGCGAACTTATAAGATGTTAAAATTACGTGTTTCAATTACGTCACTGGCAATGTCAATCACTGACCGATAGCGGCGCCATTTTAACCGATAATTTTGTCTAAATGCAGAATCTGTTCAGCAATTTTGAACATGTCTGAGTTTTAGTGGCGCTAAGTTTTACTACCGGATTATTTGTCGTTTCTGCCACGGATTGTGTAAGCCTGGTAGCTGTTCTGTTTCCAAATCGCCTTTGCCTACGTGAAAGCATCAAATCGTCTATTGTCGACTCTGGGATGTACGGACCGTAACCGCTGCCTGTATAGGTCATTGGAGAGACCTCGGGTGTTAGTCACTGGTGACGCTTCGATCTAATGGCCAACACGCAACAAATGCATGTTTTTCGCACTCCTTGTTCTTCGACAAATTAGAAGCGGACATGCGTCATCTTCTACCCATTAAGGATTATTCGGCGGTAGCGTCATCATTTGTCGCGTGCGCGGTCACTTGTCGACTCTACACCTTATCGCCGCATATTGGTCCGGAGACCCTGAACATCTTAGCCAATATGTCAACTGTCGACGGCAACTTTTCGGTTGTCTCCACGTGTGTGCTTTGGACCGCAACTGATTACTTTTAGTTTGCTTCGCATTGGTTTGCTAAATGATGTAATAGTCTAGTTCTAAACTTTAATTTGGCGTCATATAATATATGTAGGTTAGCCCAGACAGCGCCGTTGACTTGTCTTGCTCTCAGCGGCGCAATATAAATGACTAATCCCAATTAAAATAACAACAAAATCATTACCAATGAAGCATAAAGTCCAAATTCAATTCAATTCAATTCAAATCATTATTCGTTTATTTCATAAACACACGCTGTCACAGACGCAACTTGTTTACATTTTCATTAGTATATGTTCTTAAAGAGAACACGAGAAATAAAATTTCGGTCGTCTTTGTTTGTCAGGTTAAAATCGTGTTGCCGGGTGCGGAGGTGGTAGTGATTTAAAGTAGGAAATTGTACCTCCACGTAGGTGGTGTCTGCACAGTCACGACCCCCACAGCGCCGCTTACGATTAGCGAAGGCAAAATTGGCTTCTAGCGCAGCCAAAAGAATCATGATCCAAACAGTTGCTGCAGAAATGATTGAAAGAATATTGAATGCGACAACCTAACAAAAAGCAACAAAACTATTCAAATATAGTATACATTCTTTGTCCTAAAATGTAAAATAATAATATTAAATGCCTTCAAATGCATTAGTGACATCAGTGCTGTTGTTTTATTTTATAAGTCTTACATTCTGGTGATTTCGTGATAAAACATCCGGTCCGAGCTCAGGAAAGGCCAGTTTACGTGATGCTCCTGCGCAGACTGATATTGGACAGCCGTGAATCCCTTCGATTCTTGAAGTGTCATAGTGCTTGCTTATCTCTACGTATATGAAAGTGCGGCGTTCCACATGGTCATACGCATTATATTAGTTGTGCTACTTAGAACCTCGTTTGGATTCGGTGGTTTACCTCTAGAATGGCTTTAATTCTTGCTGAAGGAACGAACGATGATGGTGACCATCAGCTCAGATTGCACGATTTCACTCGATGATGCAAAGGGTTCAGCAGTGATGGGCACTGAACTATTTTTTTTAGTTAAACTAAAACTATTTTCCAACTAAAAAATATAGTTTAACTAAAGTTGGCAACTGATTTTGGAAATTAGTTAACTAAACTAAAAAAGTAGTTAAACTTTTCCAACTTTTTTCCAACTTTTTACGACAAACATTTTCACAATAAAAGATGTTAAGTGAACTGTAATAATGCAAAGCGTCAATGACAATTTCACCTTCAAACTATGCAATGTGTAGGCCTACTGTTCGGGCATACAGTTACATGTGTACTGTCAGACTTACAGTACACAAGTAGTGTATGAATTTGAAAACACAGGCTGTTAATGCTAAAACCATGCAGTGTTAAAATGTTTTTTATTCTGACAGTGTTCGATGTTCACTGTGGAAAAATAGTTGCATAATTGCTGATTTTTTAAGTTAAACTTTTTAGTTAGCAACTAAAATTTTTAGTTAAACTGTGACTTTAACTAAACTATTTTTTTAAACTTCTTCCCTAACTAAAAATTTTAGTTAAACTAAAAGTTAGCAACTTTTTAGTTAACTATTACCCATCATTTGGGCTCAGTAGGCCTACTTATACCCTTCTTTAGAGTTAATACAACGCCGACTTGACCCAGAACATCATTACTTTGAAAGGGCCTTCGACATCTACGATGCATCTGGTTCTGGGTGCTCTCTCCTCGATGCAAGTTCGGCTTTCTGTGCATATGCGTCCAAGAATCAGCGGTTTTATCTGGACTGGTCTCAATCCTGGTTTAATGATCATAATAGTGACCAGAGTTTAATGATTATAATAGTGACCAGAGACTTCGTGTCAGTATCCCACAGGGCATTGGGTCATATCAGGACATCTACCATTTAACTATTACAATTGATTTAATTTTGACAGGCTGGACATGCATCAGTATTAAAACTGCCTAAAGTGCACCTGTTGTTAATCTACTAATAACTAATACCGCCTAGTAAATAGTTAGGACTACAGTAAGACCTCCAGATACTCGGAAAACACGCAGTTACCTGACAGTTGCTTTTACGGATTCCTGCTGTGATTCCAATTATTCCATTTATCAAAAACTACAGAAGAGACAAAAAATGTGTCAATCGCTGAATTAAACTGATGACTCGGATTTGGGATTCAATATTATTTTGATAAAAAAAATTTAACTCCAGGGCTGTAGTGGTAAAATTACAGGTGAGTACACGCTACCGGTTACTTTTCCAAAACAAATTAGAGGTGAGTACAAATATTTTGTGAGGTGAGTATACGGTCTCTAGAGGTGGGTACACGCTGTATACCCGCATATACGCTGAGTTGGTGGCAGTGGCGGATTGGTTTACTGCAAATAAGCTTTCCTTAAATTTGCAAAAAACAAATTTTATTTAGATCCCACAGAAAAATGTGCCCCAAAAATATTGCTGCATTGGGTAAACATAGACGATATTCCAATCTCTCAAGAAAGTTCCACAAAGTTCCTTGGTGTAGTTGTTGATAGCCATCTAACGTGGAAAGAACGCATCAGAATTATAACGGCCAAGGTTGCAATACTTGGTCGAGCATCATTTTTGCTTCCCCTCTGCATTCGCCTTACTTTATATTACTCTTTAATTTATCCGTACTTAATGTTCTGTAGCATGATATGGGCCTCTACGTCTGAATCCAGAGTAAAAAAAAACTGGTGACGCTACAGAAAAGAGCAATCCGAATAATTGCCTACCTTACTGTTCACATACTGACCCTATCTTTCTAGAACTTAAACTGCTCAAATTCAATCAAATAAGATACTTTCAGACAGCTATCTTTATGTATCAATTCACCCATGCCCTCTTACCCCCAAGGTTTACTCACTGTTACAACATTGGTGCTGACTATCACTTTCATAATACCAGAGCAGCAAATCCTATCGCACTATTTTTGCTAGATCAAATATTCGCCGTTTCTCAACTAAATACAATGGTTCCCTGATCTGGAGCTGTGTTCCCACAAATATTCAACTGGTCCCAAATCTTCATCTTAAAAAAAACTATTGCGTTCTCAATTAACGGATGGATTAATTAATGGCAATTCATGGAACTGATTTAAATTGGATTACATGCCGTCTTGCAACTGTCAATCTAAGACTATAATGTTCATAATCAAAACACTGTGTACTGTGTTTGTATGCTTATGAAAACCTATGTTTAATCACTTAGTTAGGTTTATCACTGTGTCTCTAAATCGAACCTCTATCTTCAACGTTAATTAACTGCAGTGATGGGCACTAAACTATTTTTTTAAAAGTTAAACTAAAACTATTTTCCAACTAAAAAAATAGTTTAACTAAAGTTGGCAACTGATTTTGGAAATTAGTTGACTAAACTAAAAAAAAGTAGTTAAACTTTTTCCAATTTTTTCCAACTTTTTACGACAAACATTTTCACAATAAAAGACGTTAAGTGAACTGTAATAATGCAAAGTGTCAATGACAATTTCACCTTCAAACTGTGCAATGTTTACTGTTCTGGCATACAGTTACATGTGTACTGTAAGTAGTGTATGAATTTGAAAACACAGGCTGTTAATGCTAAAATCATGTAGTGTTAAAATGATTTTTTGCTGACAGTGTTCAATGTTCACTGTGGAAAAATAGTTGGATATTGCTGATTTTTTTAGTTAAACTTTTTTGGTTAACAACTAAATTTTTTTAGTTAAACTATGGTTTTAACTAAACTATTTTTCTTTAGTTAAACTTCTTCCTTAACTAAAAAATTTTAGTTAAACTAAAAGTTAGCAACTTTTTAGTTAACTATTGCCCATCACTGATTAACTGACAAAATTGGGTGTCCCTATAAGCGGGATTTCCATCCCTGATGGGCCTTCCCTTTGTCAACGTTTTCTTGTAACATACCATTGTTGAACTGATGTATGTTATATCGTTGCAATAAAAAAATTTATTGATTGATTGATTGATTGATTGATTGATTGATTGATTGATTGATTGATTGATTGATTGATTGATACCATCAACTACAGCCCTGGTTAACTCCTTTTCGAGAGCAGCGACATTTCTTTGAGATGTTTCTATTTGTTGGTTAGTTCTAATTAGCATTCATTTCTGGCCATTTGATTGATAGTCGTGTTGTGTGTATGTGTATAATGTGTCAATGTTCGCACTTGGTTACACAGGTAGCAGAGTCAGCTTTTTTGTGCACGTGTGCACATGGCGAAAGGTGATAGGCCGAGTCAGTTGACTGTGAGGTTTTGAACAGCGTTGAGTATAGCGTACATGTTTTGTGCTAAAATATATTTCGGTGTTGCATTGAAACAAGTAATATTTGAAACGATATAACATATATATATATATATATATATATATATATATATATATATGTATATATATATATAAATTCAAATTCGGACTGTGTTCATGTGAATTCACAGCCACGCATTACCATAGTTGAGCTACTTACACGTAGAACTAGAATAACATTTAAAGTCGGTGGTAAGAAGAATGGGAGCTGACAAATTGTAGCAAATGGCAAAGAATGAAGAATATATATATATATATATATATATATAAATTCAAAGCAATTTTAAATAATAATAAATAATAATCTTTTCTTTAATTAAGCGCCTGCAAACGCACTGCGCTGTACATTGAACATACATATAGTAGAAACGGCAGCCACGCAGGGCGCCTTACATACATGTATTAAGTAGAAGCACACATGACAACAGTTTTACAGAAGTCGAATATAACTGCTTATGCGGCAGCCACATACGGCGCCAAATCACGGTCTACTATTCATTTAACCACCGCCGCCGCCTAGCGAGTGGAAGGCAGAATTAACCTTAAATTAACGGATGTCTACGGGGTTCGATCCTGATACCTTCAGCTCTTCACGCCAGTGTGTTATCCATTACTCTCAGAACAGCATGGTGAGGTTGGTTTTGTAAAATTGTGGCTCTATAGGGGTCAAAATGTGGAACCAAAAATCACAAAACAGGCTGAAACGACCGAAGGGTTCACAACTTTTCAGCTAACTAATATGGAATCATCGCAAGCGCCGTGAAGGAAGAAATATCAGCGTTTTTTGTATGTTGCGAAATTTTTGCTTCATCTACGAGACCAAACTTAGAATCTTGATGCACCATGTGAAGCAATGACAAATGGCTTCTTGATATTATTAATTTTTCGAAGACATTCAGTCCAAAGCTCAACTATTTAAACGATCGTCAACTTTTCCTAGATCATAAAAAGTACTGTTGTTTTAAACTCATTAACATTTCGAGAGACCTAAATGAAATACTAACCAGGAGGCCACTCCAAAGTCCATACCCAATTATTGTGGATCTTGGTTCATTTTTGTTTTCAGTAAGATTGCGTTCCAAACTAATGCTGTGAAAGATTATGCAGAGTACACCGATTAGAGCATGTGTCACTCCTAGTCCAAAAAGCTGTTTAGCTAATCGGGGTTTCATGCTTCTGTAAGTCAGCTGTTCGTTCTGTTGTCCTGGATGGTTCAGAACAATCACCGGCATTCCGTTAAGATTCATCGATTGCATTGTGTGGCTAAAAATGTAAGACCACAGTTAAAAATATGCGCTAAAGGCGTTTGTAGATATAAAACCTACCACAAACGATAGCGGTTTAACTTTACAAAGAAACCGTAAATCGCGTTAACAGCCGTTAACTCTGCTGCTTGAGTCGTAACCAAAGAGCTAAATATTCGCATGCAAAGGATTATATGCGAGAACCGTTACACCGGCTTCCTGTTGTAAAGCTTGTTCCATTCAAGAGTATCATTGCTCACGGCGAACAATTAAGCAAATTAACCCATAGTTCTGACCTTTGTCCAACAGATCTTCCTTCTCCCGTACCGTACCTTACTCTTCTCTAGTCCACAATACTGGTATCATTTTCGGCATAACCTTATTTTTGCCGACCACATTACTTATCTATCACACGCCTGCTATATGCACATTCGCAACCATCATCGTCTGCTGTTAGTACTAGACCAGAAGACCGCCTGCACAATGGGCCACCTTAACTGCCCATTCCAAAACTCGACTACTGTAACTCCCTTTTCTACAACATTCACTCTTTCCAAAATAAAAGGCCTACAGGCAGTCCTGAACGATCTTGCCCGCGCAGTCACTAAACCTTCCAAAAACCACCAAGTAGCCCCAGTTCTCAAATCACGTCTTTGGCCAAAAATCCCTCATCGCATCTCTTTTACAAAATTACATCTCATACCTACGGCGCCATTCAAACCTCTCAACCCTCTTACATTTGCCAGCTAAACACCCTTCAACCGCTTATATCTTCTTGTTCCTCATCCCACCTTTTTCTATCTCTGACTCCAGTCTTCCCATCTCTCAAATTTTACAATCGCTGTCGTCGTTAAAGGGTTATCTACGCTGCACCAGGTTTTGGAACTAACTTCCAAAAGATATCCGCCAGTTCACTCATCCTCGTCTGTCAGTCCGACCTCTCCTCCGCTTGCCCTGTCTTGAGCAGCTTCCACTCATCACTGAAAACCGAACTCTTCAAGCTATCCTATCCTAGTTATACTCTTACTCCAACTCATGACCACCATCACTACCTATTTCCACTGTAGAACTATGCTTTCTCCTCGGCTTGACTTGCTAGATTTTGACCTGGCACCTGGACGGACCAAGGAAATTGGCTATTGCAGACCTGATTTGAAATAACGCCGGCACCTAAACTTGTCTTTCTGACGTGACTTTTGTGTTGCGCTGAGAAATTTCGGAGATCAACATTACATAACATTACACTGCATCATGCTGACACGTGCCTCAATAGTCGGCACATCATGAGGGAGCTATGTATTCCAGTCTCGAGTCAGCTGGGTAAGCTGTCGTTGCACTCTGCGGTCCAGGAGGATATGCAGGTGCCATGCTATCGCACTTCAATTTGAGCCCATCGATATATTAGACCGTTCTCTAACTGTATTTCCCTACTGTGCGCTCCGAATTTTTGCAGCATACATTTGCAACCGTCTTTAAACACACTTGTATCTGTTAGATCGTAATATGTGCAGCTCTTTTGTGAGATGCCTAAATCCATTATATTAAGAGTTTTGATTAATACATGCATACATGCGCGGATTTATACATACATATTTGACATTACAATTTTTTTTAAATTTGGGGTTTGTATAATTCCAAAAGACCAATAAGATATTAGCGCAGACATTGAATTTAAATAAAATTAAAGTATAGGTAGAAAAATCGACACTCCTTTTGGCATTTCACACTGGTAGGAGAAAAAATAACCTGGTCCATGCAAAGTGCTGGAATTCGAATCATGGGGAACAGTGTCACATAAAACGCGACCATACTAATATTATATGTTCTAACAAGATACCAGTCTGAGTGTTGGCGTTATGATATAAATGAGGCATAGAAAGCATCAACAAGCTTCCACCTTTTAAAGCCACGTCTCGTCCTATGATGGTTTACAAGGAGTAACAACGAACTATTTTATGAATTTCAACTTTTAATGAAATTGAATTCTCAGATAAGCCAAAACAAGCAAACTTCAGGGAAAAGCTTAAAAATAAAAAAATAAAAAATTGACAATAGAAATAAATTTATAGACTTTCCTTAACTAATAGCAATTATATTCTCTGTTACGAAATTTATGTTTGGTATATTTTGGCATAAATACTCGATAAACTTGTATTGTATTATTGTAATATTGTACTAAGAAGTAATAATAATTATTTTACAAAAGTCATAATAATTTATATAAAGTGTGGCAATTTTAATTCCTAGTTTAACCTGTCAGAGCATACTAGCATAAGCATAAATTCTAGAACACTGAATTTCACATTAACAAGATAGCATGAAAGAACGAATATCTAACCTGGAAATCTATAGATACGTATAAAACTGATCTAACACACAGATAGGCCTACACCTCCCGACGAGCACTATTTTGCTTTGGAAGTAGTATGTAATGAAAGTCACAACAGAACAAATCATGGAACATGCATTTATATTCGGATCTTGAAAGAGGTTTGTTTAGTAGTGATAGATTGGTAGGAGCCTGCAGCCCAGAGTAGCTGCCCTTGCAAATTATAACTTATAGCTCATGCAGGTCCGCAATCAATAATGCTTACAAAAGTCACAACATACCAATTGAGCGGGCGTGTAAATTAGGATCCTGAAAGAGGATAGTTGAGTAGTGGCAGGAGCCAGCAAATCGGACTTGATGCCCTTGCAACTTAAAATTTATATAGCCTAGCATAACTCGTCCAATCCCGCGATCAACAATGCTATCCGTTAATTAACTCTTGAACATCTGGAAATTTATAAATAGTGTTGTTTTCGTTAACGAATACGAAAACACAAATGGCAATTAACGAAAATTAAACGTTTTCGTTAACGAAAACTAAAACTAAAAAAAAATACGCAGACAACAAAAACTAAAATAGTCCCTTCTGGAACTCCCAATTGTATCCCATCTAGCTGCCACACGCATTTTGTTCTTTTTTAAATTCAATCGTCATTTGCTTTTTGTACGTTTATTTGCTATTTTCTCTTCCGATCGACTAGTGATGAGATGCATAAAATAAAGCTAAAACAAAACTTGTAACAAAAAAAACTAAAGCGAAACGAAAATAGATCACACGAAAACTAAAACGATATTTGGCCACCATAAAACTGAATTTTTGAAATGTAATAAAACAATTTCAAATTTTTTACTTATAATTTTTCCTTATTTAGGCCTACTTAATTAATTTGTGTTGTGTTGCCTTGTGCATAACGTGCAAATGGTGTGCCGTACCGTACGCGTATTCGTAGACCATACAGTGCTAGGAGTACAGAGCTATATCGACCAATAGAATGCGAGTTATATTATAGCATGATCCTCCGCCGAAACCATTGAGGTATTGGTATATAGATAAACATTAGAGGGAGTATGCCGCATATCTCATTGCAGAAACTGTTGGCAAAATGGCGACCGAGGGCGCTGGTTTCGAATTTTTTTAATTAATGCTAACATTATTCAAACACCATGAAATGAAAATGCACGCTACAGAGAATATGTCCGTGAAAATTATATGCACGCTTGAGAGAAGTTATGTTGGTCAAAGTAATGAAATCAAGTCTGATATTTCAATTCTTCTTGCCCTAAACGACACCCGCCTTAACAGTTGCTCTACCTTCTCTGTTGATCTGCTCCCATGGTAACCGAACTTGGACTTCCTCTGGATTACTCTTTGGAACCCCTCTGATTGGACGCAGCGCTCGTAAAAAGACTGATGCTTTGCGCTTGGCCTTCGAGTGGCGCTTAAGAAGTTTGAAGATTAAGATTACATTTGGAATGTGGATGGCTGACCAATGGCAGTCGAAATAAACGTTCCAAACCTCTGCAGAAGAAAGTTCTTTGGAAGCACAATTTGCCCTTTAGTAATTAGCATTATTTATTTTAAACGGTTTACAGTTGAACTTGAACCATTGAACAGTCTGAATGTTTAGGTAGGCCCCTATTTGTGTTTAACTAGAATTAAATAATTTCTAAAACTAAAACTGAAATTAACACTAAAACTAAAACTAGAATAAACTTAATAAAAACTAAAATTTATCCATGAAAACTAAAACGAAAACTAAAACTAATATTCAGAAATAATAAGAACCAAAACTAAAACTAAAAATTAAGACTAACAGTCATAGCTAAAACTAAAATTGAGACATTATTAAAACAACACTTCCGTCACAGTACCAAGAGAAGGGAGTTCCATGGGGATGGTCCCACGACAGTGAAGGACCTCAACTGCGGAACGAACAGATCAAGCCGGTTAAAAGAGCGTGTGTAGAGGTCGATTAGAAGAAGCAGAGAGATAGTCTGAAGCCGATTAATCAAATTAATAGTGAATAGCAACTCCAAGTGTATTCATTTAGCGATTGACAAAGTTGTTGTCACTTCTATAGTTTTCGGCATATGCAATAATTGGAACCACAGCAGGAATTCGTATAAACAACTGTCAGGTAACTATGTGTTTCCGAGTATCTAGAAATTGCGAGGTCTAGCCAACTATTAACTAGGCGATATTGATATTTAGTAGGTTAACAACGGGTCCACTTTTAAGCAGTTTTAATAGTTATGCATTCCAGCGCTGTCAAAAGTTAATCCATTGTAATAATTTGGTGGTATGTCCTGAAAGAGCCCCAGTACTCTGTGCGACACCGACACAAAGCCTGATCCTCTGGTCACCATAATTGTGACGAACGTCAATTTATATAATGTGTGTTTAACCTTTATCATCCCAGACACTGAAATTGTTATGCAATCACTTCCAAATTTAGTTATGATGCAGTTTACAACCTATATAAAGGCAATCATTAACAAAAATAATTTATTTTCAGTTCATGTCAGAATTTTGCATATGTTCCCAAAGTGGAACGTTGGGTCACTTTGACTATCATAAGCACCATGCATTAGTAAAATTGTAACTTTTTCAAAATAATGCAGACATGCAATGTCCAAAAGTTATGATTCATAAAATATCAATATTTCATTTAACTAAAACAGTTTCAGTAGAATTAGACACTGCCAAGTCGACTGTGTTCCTTGGTATGGTATGTTTCAAAGCACAGTTCGTGGAGACGCTGTTCGCATTTTCGCACTTCTTCCTAGTGTTGCTGCGGCAGTAGCCGCATCTACCTTGTGTTGTGGACTCAGTGACATGGTTCAGTACATCATATCGGAGCAGCACAAGCACCGGTGCTGTCCGACCGCTCAGTCGTTGACGCTGCACACCCTTCAGAAGGCCACAAACCACATCGCGTCGAAACACAGGTCTCGCACGACCTCTCGTGTTCGCTGGGCTTCGGTCGACAGACCAGCCACAGCGCCATCAACGATCTTATTCACCGAAATCTAAATACAGCGGGTACCCGGCGATCAGGGAGCCGTCGGGCATGACCCGGTCCGAAGGGACTCTAATCCCTTGGAGTGGCAGACGCCCTCTTACATGGGACGCGACCGTGGTAGATACGGTGGCTGGATCATATCCCCCTGAGACAGCGGTCGCGGCCAGAGGGTCATCGGAGAGGGCTGCTACAAGGAAGCACACAACATATTCATAACCCCAGATGATACACCTTCATGCTGATCGCCGTGGAGACACTGGGTCCCACTAATGGAAAAGGTCTCGCCTTCGTTTCTGAAATCGGCCTTCGGTTGACGTGAGCCCCTGGCGACGCCCGCGAGACAGACTTCCTCTTCCAGAGCATGTCGATAACATTTCAGTGTTTCAATGCAGTCGCATAGCAGGGCACCATGTCGGGGCTGCCTGGGGTCGAGAAACGGCGGGCCCATCCAAGCTGCACCTAACTATACGTCCTGATGATACCATAAATAGATTTTATTACAATGATAATAATAACCAGGGCTGTAGTCGAGGGTATATGCGGGTAAACAACATGTACTCACCTCTAGGGACCATAATTTATAGTCCTACTCACCTCACAAAAATATTTGTACAAACCTCAAATTTGTTTCGGAAAACCAACCGGTAGGCTAACATAATAATAATAATAATAATAATAATAATAATAATAATAATAATAATAATAATAATAATAATAATAATAATAATAATAATAATAAAAATAATAATAATAATAATAATAATATCTACTCTGTAAATAATGTTGAAGTCCCTGAGGGATCCTGTATACCTCGGGGCAAAAAAAAAAAAAAAAAAAAAAAAAAATAATAATAATAATAATAATAATAATAATAATAATAATAATTGTAATAATTGTAATCAATGTAGCCTATTTGTGGAGTTACAAAAGCAATTTTCAGTATCAACGTAAAATAGTGGTACGTATAAGGACAGTGACCCAACGTTCCCAAAGTGGAACACATATAAAATCAGCTACGTTGCTCATGCATAAAGCACTATCACTGAAATATTTGACCATACACAGGCACAATAAACACAGTTCATTCAAAATTTACAATAAAAACAATTAATTGTCACGTGCTTGTAACGTACAGTTATTTTCAATATTTAGAACTAAAAACGTCAATTTTTGTCCAATTTGCACCTAAATTATAATTATAATTTATCAAACTAGACTCGAAATCAAAGTTAATAAACACTCCTCCATCGTCGATCAAGCCAATGAATATTTATGAGATGACTTATAGTCTGTTTCACCGTCCCCCAAGATGTTTTAATAAGGTGTTCCACTTTGGGAACGTTGGGTCAAAAAAGGTTTAAACGAATGGTTAGCGCAACATAAATGCTGCCACGCACACAGAGTAATTAACATATTATCGCATCTCATTAAGTCTATTAATAGACTACCAATTCTAGACTAGCGCGGCAGATTTCTGTATGCACCCGACAGAATGGAGGTTTCTGATTGGTCAGAAAATACCCGGGAATATTTAGCGCGAAGGAAAAGTTTATAAAACAGCGAGGCCAGGCATGCTACGCGCCTTTTCTGTGTTGTTTTCGTCGCTGTTGGACGTGTTGGTGCAGTTTTAATCTTTCGACGCGTTGATCTGTGTCTGAAAAGATCTTTCGACGGATCGAAGCCGGTTGATGACTGGAAAACATTTGTGAATCAGTGATTTCTGACGGGGTAGAGGTTACGTATCGATTCCAATTGTTTTATTGGTATTTTGGTATCGATCGGTGGATCGCTCGATGGTGTCGTTAAATGTGAGAAATTAGGCCTATACAGCGCTATTATCGAATTGTGAATAAAGGATAAATAAGTTAATTAAGGATTCTTCTGATAAAGAGAACTGGAAATAGATTTTGTATATTCGCAAATGTATCTGTTTGACATTTATTACACGAGCGTGTAGTTTTTAATTCTTTATTCGCAGATTAGAGAACATTGACAATTAACCGTAATAACTGACTTTAATTCAACTTAAATTCTAGTAAGCATTAATCTGTTTGAAATATAGATAAAATGATGACAGCGAGTTCAGCTGCCATTTCTGAAGTGGTTGAATTGTGTGAAATAATGAGAGGATTTATCTTGCACCAGGAGAAATTGGAAAGTTACATGTCACAGCTAGCGCGGGAAGTTGGTCGTTTAGGCGGGAACTTTCCGGCCGAAAATACTGTTGTAAGGGCAGAAGGACCTGACACACACGCAGACATAATGTCATGAAACATCCTTGGTACCAGAGAAACATATAGCGTTTGACACAAGTGGTGTAGCAGTAAGAATTAAGCCCCACATGGACCAGGGTTCAAATCCCGCACGCTTTGTCCAGTCAGCCGATGCCTTGCAACAGGGCGCGCTGTCGCTAGAGGGCGAGCCGTACGCCACATAATCATTGAATGAGGATTGAGGCTTGTCAAGAGAGATAAACCGCTGATAAACCCCTGATTCCATAGGATATTCTTGAACGCATATTCTTTGAAAAGCGAACATACTTCGAGGAGAGCATCCAGAACCAGATGCGTCGCCGATGTCCGAAACCCTATCGGAATTATGATGCTCTGAGTCAAGTCGACATATATATATGAACTCTAAAGAAGGCTTGAGTGTTGAGCCCTTTGGGCACCGAATGAAACCGGTGTTCAGCAATGAAATCTCAGCCCACGGTCACCATTATCTTTCGTTCACTCAGCAACAATCTATTTTTACGTTGCCTATAATTCTAACATCCCGTAATTGTAGTTGCCAGGTCATTTATATATTATAAATTAAACAGGCCCTAGAATTAAGCCCTGTGGTATTTATATTTATGCATTTGCTGAATGCTGATGGATAAATGACCTTTAAATTACACATGTTGCGATCTATTGTTCAGAAACTTGGAAAACCACACGTTGCATATACCTCTGATCACTGGCGTAAACTTGTCCAAAATATTGGAGGGGCAAGGGGTCTGGACCAGAGGGGCAAAAAAAACAAGTTTTTTCAAGATGAAAAGTTTTTTGTTGTTTTTTCCGTTTTTTGGGTTTTTATAGTTTTTGTTGTTTTTAAGATTTTCGGATTTTGGATCATAAAAATCATGAAAAATGGCATGCAAGAGTTCCAACTCAGTTTAATTCAGTTGCGATTTCCGAAAATTAAAAATCATAAAATCAATGTTATTAAGATAACTTCACAAAAATAAAAAAATAAGAAATTTCTTTTAAAACAAAATAAAAAACAAATTTTGTGGATTTCTTTTCCCTTTTTTGTTTAAAACCAAAATCCGAAAAAAAACTTTTTTCACCTCTGGTCTGGACAGTCAGCAAAGGCTTCCGGTGTTACGTTAAAGCGTATGAAATTAGGCAATTTGTTTACATGTAAATTTGTTTCATATTGAAGATATTGAAGATAAAAATAAATCTTTGTTTTCATTATGAATTTCTGATAGTATTTCAGTTCTGTGTCTCTGTTTTTCTGTTTCTGAAGAAATTTGTCTATATTGCAACATAATATTTCAATTTTTAAAGAAATTCTCCTCTCGATTTTTGGGGGGCATTGCCCCGGCTCCTCAGTTATTGGTGGGGCACGTGCCCCGGCTGACCCCCCAGAGTCTACGCCTATGCCTCTGATACCATAGTGCTCAAATTTTTCTACTAGGATTGTATGGTCTACTTTGGCAAAGGCTTTTGATAGATCTAAAAATTCCTAGAGAAATTCTCGATTACCTATAGATTCTAAAACTTTGCATTGTATTTCCAAAGTGCCATAAATGTACAATGTTGCTTTTGAAAGTGATGCTGATTTTGCATTGCTATATTCATTTTCAGAAATTTATGCATCAATCTAATATACATAATTTTTCGAAGAATTTAGAAAAATATGGTAATATAGAATGGGTCGGTAGTTATTTATTTTATTTCTTTCGATTATAAATAGTATTTATATATAAATGCAGAAAAGATGCAATACAGATAATAGTACATACATGTATTGAGCAGCTAGTGAGAATAGCTGAATTTCTAAAAAATATAGTAGATTTATAATTCGAAAATAAAGTTTTTTGATAAAACGTTGTGTTTAGACTCCACAAGAGGAAGTCAGTCATCCGCGTCTATCGATTTCCTGGTATAACATGCTCTCTCTCTCTCTCTCTCTCTCTGTCTCTCTCTGTCTCTCTGTCTCTCTCTCTCTCTGTCTCTGTCTGTCTGTCTGTCTGTCTGTCTGTCTGTCTGTCTGTCTGTCTGTCTGTCTGTCTGTCTGTCTGTCTGTCTGTCTGTCTGTCTGTCTCTCTCTCTCTCTCTCTCTCTCTCTCTCTCTCTCTCTCTCTCTCTCTCTCTCTCTCTCTCTCTCTCTCTCTATCTATCTCTTTCTCTAACTCTGACAAGTAACACTCGTTCATACTCCTCTCTACATTGCTTTTTAAACAAACTTGAAGAGTGTCTTTTTCAGTGCATGCATGGTTCTGCCTCAACTATCTTGCTATAAATTCATATAGATTTGAGGCAATCATGCTTGGCTCACGCCAACGATTGCGCTGTTTCCCTTCTCACTCCAGGATTGATGTGCTGGCGCTGGTGCTCCGTTATCACAATCTGTCAAAACACTTGGGGTGACTATGGACAGTAATCTTACATTTCGAAGCGTAAAACAAACCTTGTCAAATCTTGTTTCTATCATAGTAGAGCAATACGTCACATAAGGTCTGCTCTCACCAAAAACATGTCACAGACCACATCCTGCTCCCTTGTCTGCTCTAGCCTCGATTATGCCAACTCTGTGTTTGAAGTGAAGAGGCTTCAACACAAATAGGCCCGCGTGGAGCTACGTACTCGTATAAACTTCTTAACCATGCTTAGTCAGGTGCATTGGCTTCCTGAAGAGCTTGGAATAAGATTTAAAGTGGCTTGTTTGACCTAAAAACCCTAACAAGAAATACTCCCACCTACTTTCAACCACTATTTTCTCCGTACGTCACTGCCCGCAATCTGAGATCGTCGGATTTGAGTCTTTTGGTTGAGCCTCGCTATAGCACTGTCGTGGGCCCTCTTGCATTTCATGTTGCTGCCACTAAGCCTAAGGAATGGAATTGCCTACCAATATCTGTTCGATGCTCGAATTCTATCTCTTCCAGTAAGAAACGCCTCAAAGCCAACTATTTCCCACTGGCCTGCAAGCATCCGGATTTCTAACTGCTTTCCACCTGGCGACTGATTGACCGCGACTCAGATTCCCATTTTCTACGTGACTGCGCGCGTTAAAAATGTTCTAAGCTTACTTATTTGGAGCAACTGACCACTATAAAGTTGTTGGGGATGTGGAACCACCGTGCGTCTGGGGCGGTGTTCCATTAAAAATACGCACTGTATACCACAGACAGCTAAGCGGACATTTTCAACCAATGTTAAATCGCAACCATTTAGATCTGTTAGATAAGCAAGTTTTGCGTCCTTGTGAGTTTAAAAATACGGTACATAAATACCCAGCAGATACATTCATACACACTTATAGATGTGCTTATGCATCCACCATCTGTAACCTAATTCGTTAGGCCAAAGCCGAGTAATGAGAATCGCGTCTGGTTGTGATTGCTGGAATTGGTAGGGACGAGAACCAGGAAACAGACGGCACGGGACAGCGGTAAAGGATCGGTGAGGGAAATCGGATGCCATTGGGCCTAACAGAAGCAAAAGGCACTATGCCCTAACCACAACTGTCAACTTCACAACCTGGAAGTTCAGGCGAGTCGCACGTGACTAGGGCTATTAATCGAATTCGAAGATTGAAAGAAGTGATCTGCAATTGTTTTAAAGCGCAACTCTAAAGCTAGGCCCAAAACATCAGCTTATTCATGAGTGCTGTGTCGTATCAGAGGGGTTCCAGAGACCGATGTCCAGTGGAGGTCTGAGTCAGGTTGCTAGAGAGACCAGAGTGAGAAGGCAGATATGGTTCGACCTACCTTTCCATCCAGCTTCACTGAATTAATATTATCAACAAATGTTTTAGAATTCGCTTCTGGATCCTCAATGCAGGCAGGACGTCTTCTACCATTTATCATCCTTGATATAGAAACTCTTTCTCATCACCCGTTTCTCGTCTACTTGCACAAAACTATGTATAGCGCCGTGTAACTGGATAATTATTGTTGATCGGTTTAAACACAATGGCATATGCAAATAGCACTACCAGAAATAATTGCCGTACTGTATAAATGACACGTGTAAAGCAGCAAATATCAAGCCCTAAATCTATGAAAACCTTGCTGATGGTGCACATGACCAGCATAAGGTTTGAAAGAATTGGAACCTTATGGGTCTGTTTTATGTCTTCTATGTGCCACTTCCGTTTTGGCTAATTAGCATTCATGTTGTATTTGAACTCTGCAGCTTTTATAATAAATTATTCATGTAGGCCTATAGACGCAGGAGTGATGTTTCGATTCAGTAGAGAATGTGCCACACTGTGCATGTTCAGAAACTGTGGTGCGGGCTATGAAGGCAAGTGTTAGCCAAAGCCAATAACATGCGGGTTGGGCCATTGCATTTTAGACACTGTCAGTATTGTAATTGTAATAACGACAATTTCTATAGCATCGTTGGTAGCAAGCTACTTCTAGGATGCTTCACACAAACGTACACACACTGTCTACTGTCAGCGCAAAGGTTAATGCTCGGTGGTTTTGGTTAGCAAGTAAAGTTTCAACTGTTTCTTAAAAACAAAGATGTAGTATGTAGAAGACAATCATAGTTAGGCTTGAGTTAGAGCCCTATAAGCATAGTGTATGTGTGCACTTGAAAGGAGTATTAGGCTTACTTATCAGATGTTAAATCACGCGATGTAAACGATAATTTCATAAACAGGCCAAATGTGAGCCTTATAGCGCATCACTGTTCAATGCGGGCTCGGCAGGGTAAAATTGTCAGTTACAAGGGAGATGAATAATTATAATTATGAGATGCGGGTGAAACCTAATTCGTTATAATCCACTGCATGGATTCAAATTTAAATGCGTGTTTTATTTTTGTATTGTCGCTTTTACATACATAATACTTTCTAAGTTGCATAGTTAGAGGTTTAAAGGTAAGCCCTACATGTTTTGTTTACATCGGTTTTACATGATCTAGCTATTCAGGTGCAGCAGGCCATTATATTTTTTCCTGTTAATAATTCCATCCTAGATATCCGTTGTCTGGTGTTGACTTGGTTACATGACCACATAATTTTCGGGAGTTT